>CM072878.1:5992500-6592500 GCA_036937835.1 Pampus argenteus
AGAATGAACAAGTGCTCCTGCCAGGAGAGAATGTAATGCCGCGCAAACTGTTCAGACAGGACTCAATAATAGACCTGACAGAAGTCATTCAGGATGACCTTCCTTGTATTTCAGGACCAAGGTCAGCACCAATCATACAGTTCTGAATAGAGAAAATCCCCACCTAATCCCACCACCTAACTGCCAGGTATCACAGTCACAAAAAGCAACCTATTGTATTTAACCCTTCAACAGTCACTTACAGAGAAAATTATAGGGCTGCAATGGTTATTTTCATTATCAATTAACATGACAATTATTTTCATTCATTAATTGATTCATTGTTTGGTCTATAAAATGTCGAGGATCAAGGGATTTTGGTATTTTCATTCTTTAAAAAAGATTAAAAACAATACATTTTCTATGGATAGATTAATTGACTAATAATTGCTGCCACCTCCAGCTAAATGTTTCCCAGGAGATACATCACACTGGCTTTGTGCTACCAGGTGTTTGCCATTTTTTTCTTGTCAGTTGTTTTATGGATTGCTTTGACATTTGGTCCAAATGATGTATCTGATTGTGATAATCCCCTGATTTCTGCCCTATAGTGCCACCATCAGGTCAAACCTGACGCCTAAGTGTGTTTTCTTGTGTTTGAGCACACGTCAGCAATGATTTGGAGAAAACCACAAGAAGAAAATACTTTGCCCACAAAAATCTTTGAGCTGTTGCATCACCACACAGTGCAAGTCTGAGTTATTTTTTACAAAGTTTGCACTGCATATTATATGACTTCTTGTTTCATGGGTGTTTACATTTTTATTCATTGGATTTCTACTCTTGTGTGTAATTAAAATGTCTGTTATATTACTTGGAAAATCTATGCTAGGGTGCCTTGTAAGATGCCTACTGCATAACTGCAGGCTTTTGTTGAATGTCATACAGTGTCCTGTATCTCTGCACTATCAAACAAAGGCACACTTTCCAAACAATATAATCATATCCAATATCTTATCTATACAGATTGTTAAAAGTGTATTTTTTACTGAAAATCTCTACTGTTTTGTAGCCATAATTTTAAAAAAAACAGTGATACAAAGGCAATGTATTTTTCTTTGTGGAACCATAAAAGGGTCAAATTTAAATAAATTAATAATAAATTATAATATTGCAATTCAATGAAAGGTGGTAGTAAAAATCAAGAGAGAGAAAGGTGACTTTATAGCACCTGCTTCTGTACATTGTTGTCTTCCTCATCATCTCTCTCATATCCAGAATATTGCTTACTGTGGAGAAGATCTTTTCTCATTTCCTCTGCTCACATGAAAATTAAATCACTAGCTGGAAAAATGAAACGCTACATATTGAGGGAGAATCTCTGAGCTATGGTCGGACTGACTTTAAGGAAGGGATTAAGAGACACACACACAAGAGACACCTCTTAATTCCTGAGCTGTGTGGGTGCACCTTTGGGAAGATGTATCTGATGTCAGACGCCCAGACAGATTCATGTTTATATTACAAGCACAGACTCTGCAGCTGGAGATGGATGAGCACAGGAACGTCCTTACAAACAGCTGTGTTTGTCCCGTAACTCTGCTTCTGAAATTACACCTCAGCGGGAGCAGATCGATACACAAGACAAACCTTGCTGTCCCTTCTCACTTTCTCTGCAACACTCCTGGTTTTTCTGCAGGCTCCACATTATGCTGTAAAATGATTCATATTCCAATCCTGCACTCAGTATTTATTCAAATCAAACAAGACCAGTTGGCACATTCAGCAACTACAACGAGTAGGTTTGGCGTTTAAAGAAAAAAAAAAAACACAAGCATTTTTGTTTACACGTATGAGGTCAGTGGATTTTACATCAGTCTGAGCACAAAGCCACAGCTGTGTGCTACTTTTGAGATGTTGTTGTGTGCTCTAGCAGGACTCTTTGTGTCATCGTGACAGGCTTAGCTGTGTTTGTGTGTGTATGTGTGTGTGTGTAGGTAGGTCTTTTCATCAATTGTCAGAGGGACTAAAAACACTGGGCGGGCCTTGGCAATGCTGCTTTAAAGCTACACCTCTTACCACTCATACGGAACACTAAAACAATACACATATGTACAAAATCATATATTTATAAAATAAATGTCTTGACTTTAACCAGTTTACGCTTTACTCCGATAATATCTGCCTCTGCTCTCTCTATCTCTCTGTTGTCTCCCTGTTGCTTTAGCAAAGTACTAATGAATAATACAACAATGTTCCTGTCATTTCTTCTATCTCCTTTCTTCTTAATCTTTCTGTTCCTCCGAAGATCAACCGATACTGTACAAAGGAGACAGAGAAAGCTCTCTCAGCGTCAATGTTGTTTACATTGCCCTAAGCCAAGAAGACCCACTTTAAAAACCCTTATAAATCAGACTGTGAAGGGAGGCTGTACAGATTATACATATAAAATGAAGCCTTCTCAACTATAAGTATGTATCTTTGAACAAATAGTTAGCTTACTGCTTGTAAATAAATCACTAAATGACTGACATCCTTCTACAATATGAACCAGCCAGACCTTTTAGATCTGAATACAACTGAATACATGTATGTACGGGCTGTTTAAATACATTTCTCTTTCTTCATCTAATAGACCAGAGACTAATCTATGATGTTGTTTGTTAGCACAGATTTACTGAGTTAAGTGATTTCATTGCAGTTCTTCTAAACAGGGCAGGATATTATTATATGTATGAATGACCTTGGGTAAATGGATCTGTGATTGTGGCGTGTTTCTGTGTGTGTGTGCTGATGTGCATTTGTTTGTTTCAGTGTGTTTCAGCCAGAGTGAATGGAGAAATCCTCTTATGGTGTCCACTCGTCAGGAGCAGCAGTCTGTTATGTAGTTGCTGAGGAGGGTTTAGGGATGTCCTGCTGGGCCGGGCCTCTGCGTCTGCCAGCAGGAGGGGCGCCTCCTGATTCAGAATGAGGCTCAGGATGGCCATTAGGATTACCCACAATGCCCACTGCTGCTGTCTCGCCTTTCTAATTGGTGACGTCAGCCCGTGGGTGTGTGTAATTAAAGACTGGAGCACAAAGACGGAGTAAAGAATAACAGAGAGAGAGGAAAGAACGAATGAGATGTTTTTTCATGATTTAGACTGGAATAACAAGACAAACACTGAAACCTGTCTTGAGACTACGTGCCACGTCTGACATTTTGACTTTAATAGTGCACTAATAGTGTACATGTGTGTGTGTTTAATTCTGGCTTTATCGTGACCCTGTGATCGTCTTACAGATTAAGCAGTGCTCCCTGTGGCTCTCTAATTGAACTGACGCAGGGAGCGATGTGTACTTTTGAAAGAGAGCAGAAATAGACATACATAATACATTGCTCTGACATCCTCCTAGCATCTTGACTCAGGCAATGCAGCTGCCATGCTAAGTCTCTGCTGCACTGCCCTCTCTCACCACAGGGAGTCACAGTGGAGGAGAAGTTACCATCAGGAAATTATAGAGTTCACTTTATTAATGAGAGGCTTACTTTAGTTTCACTGAAATCACTTTAAAAGCCAGACTTCCATTATAGAAGCCTGATAAACATTCTCCAGGATGATGATGAATAACAGACACAGGAGCTGCACTGAGAAATACCTCACCAGTAGTTACTGTATGAACACATGCTTTAGTAATGCTGAAGTAATGCATGAGTCATGATGATTTCATACATGCTGCATCATAAATACTGTTGCTTACTATAAGGACAAGAGCAAGTCACTGTTAGTTCATTTGCTTCAGAAAGCACCTGAAAGCAAGCAGTATCTATCCTAAAATATAAAGCAGTTTCTATCAAGCCGCTGGTCTGATCTAATGCATGTCTTTGAGAGAGTGGTGAAAAAAAAACCAGCTTCGAGAACAGGTGAGAACAGGTGCTGTTCTCGTTTCAGACAGGCTGTTCAAATATTATATTATATTATATTATATTATATTATATTATATTATATTATATTATATTATATTATATTATATTATATTATATTATATTATATTATATTATATTATATTATATTATATTATATTATATTATATTATATTATATTATATGTTGTTGTTTTCTGCACTGCTAACTATAGGGCTTCAAAAAAGGTCATTATAGAAAAAGAAAACATTTTAATGGTCTCAAAAAAAACTGAGCTTTAAATATTGCTATTTACTATATTTTAAATTAGGAATGTGGTCAAACCATGATTACTAAACGTGACACTTCACTACACTGTACAACAATGATAGAGTGCCACCCAGTGTTTCATGGAGGTAGTCTGATGTTTTGTGCTGAGTACACTGTACTGCTGTTTTCCAGAGACACTGTGGTTAGTTGCGTGAGAAGGCTCTGACCCATAAAGCACTGCAGTCCCCATCTGCTCACACGTGCACTGTGTGAGTCCCCTAGCGGAACATACCAACACCATGTGTATTATTTCCTCCTTTTCCCCCTCTAGGACTGATTTACATAATTAATACAACTGTCACATACTTTTTATTCATCCGATGGGTTTTTAAAAAAGGATTTACTCATTCCGAAGACCACATAGTCACTCAATGATGTTCTTGAAAGGGACAGGACTTCTGTCCAATCTTCTGCTGTTTAGTATTTCATTTGTGTAATGGGACATAAATATGTCTGAATTTATTTAGAATACATTTAGGAGGCTTGCTGCTCAAAGTATCAGTATCTGTAACTTAATGCTAAACAGCTTGGTGAGCATTTTGCTTTAATATAACTGGGCTACTGGGGTAATTAGGATGGTTTGTCCTTGAGTTTCACAGTGATGAACAGAATAGCATCATCTCTTGTTCCAAACAAAAATGAGCAGCTGTTACTCTACAAACTCAAAGGGATTACCACATCATTACATAAGAGGATGTGAAAGCACCATCGTTTCTGTGTTCAGCCGTTGCTGAGCACCAGCAGTTCATCCTACAGTGTCAACTCTATAATGACGACATTATGAAAGTCAATGAGGTGTGTCTGCCTGGCCAGACTTCCACCTGCGCTCTGCTATTTAAGCTGCCGGAGCAGAAATCAATAGCCTCTCCTGCCTGCTATGTGTCCACTACAGCGCCACTGCGGCACAAGAAACGTATATACTTTGAAAAGCATTAAGGTTTTGTATTCATGGAATTGGGAGTGCTGTGAGGGTTTTGTCTGTGTGGCAGGGTTTACACAGCAGAACAAAGCACTGCCATCAGCATTCAGACGATCTGGCTCTCTGACTGCTAGTCAGACGGTCCTGACAGCTCCATTTAATCTAACAAATAACAGCCTGCTTACTGGAGCTTTTTTCTGACTAGATTTGTGTGTCTCTGAACACATTCTGCCACAGCAGTGAGAAAGTTTTCATATTTCACTGTTTAGTCAGCTGTGATGTGCCTATCTATCTATCTATCTATCTATCTATCTATCTATCTATCTATCTATCTATCTATCTATCTATCTATCTATCTATCTATCTATCTATCTATCTATCTATCTATCTATCTATCTATCTGCACTAGTGGTTCTTTTAGGCAAAAGCATATGTGAGCAGGCTAACATGATCTTTAGCATGTTTAATGTTTGCCATATTCAGCATCTTTAATTGGTATAAACCAAAAAGTGAACTAATTAATATTTTGGCCTGCTGATTGCACTAAGTTAAATATCACAAAAGTGATTACAATTAATTGGATGAGGGCGACATGTGACATTCGAATGTCTGTATCAAATTTCATGGCAACTGAGCCAGTAGCTGTTGAAACATCCCACTCAAAACCTCAAATATTAACAGGATGGTGGTGCTGAGGAAATGTCAGGGATCACCAAGGTTATAAGGATTCATTGTCTGGGCACTATGTATATCTGTAACATGTCAACCTTCTGGTGTTGCTAGAAGTAATGACAGAGGCTCATACCAAAGTCAGCATCGATTCATCCTATGGAGGATGTCTGTACAAAATTTTGTGACAATGCACCAACCAACAGACCAACTGACACAGCAACAGTCTTCCATAGAGCCATGCTGCTAGCATAGCTAAAGCATGCACCTGTTGAGGTAAATGGGAGATAAACCATTTTGTTTTTAAGTCAAGCTGATATTTCTATTTCTATTTCTATTACTATTTCAAACTACTGCCTTTAATCTACAAAAACAGTCAGCCATGTGTGTCAGACACAGACCAACAGAATCCCCGCAGTCTTCTTGGCTATTTCCATTCGGATGGGTCAGCGTGGGCTGAGTTTGGAAACTGCGTTGCAGATCTCTCACTGCGTCTGGCACTGATGAGGTCATGGCTGTGTGGGCAGCTTGAACCATATGGTACATAAAAACTATGTGAAATCCCTAATCCTCAACAAGACATTATGCAATGGCTTTGTCAAAGGGCCACCCGCCTGTTAATCATGGGAGATATATCATGGGTGGAAACATCATGTTTCCCACTGTGACCCAAGGTGATTCCTTTCTTTGTTGTGTCGTATTTGCAAGTCACAAAGTGTTAATCTATCTGTCAGGCTAGCTGTTTCCCTCTGTTTCTATTCTTTATGCTAAGATAAGCTAAAATAACTGTCTGTTGACGGTTTCATGTTTCCTGCATAGACATGATAGCCAATCGGTCTTCTGATCTAACTCATGGCAAGACAGCAAATAAACAAATTCACAGACATGTTGAATTATTCCTTTAAATCATATTGTCCTTCAGTGGTGCAGTGTCCTAACAAATGTGCAAATACTAACAACCATAAATAGCTGACATGCAGTGAAGCTGGGACCTTTTGGATCCCAGGGGATTAAAAAGTATGAGGAGTATAGTATGAACAGAGAAAGATGAGATGCATGTAAACGTGTTCTTGCTTTCCAGATGATTTATTATCCCAGTCGAACTGTAATAAATTAGTGCTACTCTTTACAATTTCTGTAACTCACCACAGGGAAGGTGATCCCCCCCTCCACAAATTATTTAACCTTTTTCCTCAGAGTGTGGACTCTTGAAATAACCTACAATGTGGACTAGGCTATTTGCTGTAATCCGTATTTATGAATGCTGTTATGCCATTATCTTTCCTTTTGTTTATACAGTCAACAATGCATGTGCCTGTCATTGCAGTGCAAATAATAACCTTTAAGCTGTTGAGTAAATTATATTGTAAGACTGACTATTATAAACCCATCCTGGTTAGTTTTACTGTAAGGTGAAATAAACAATCATATTTTACTGTGACGTAAATCAACTTTCTTTTAAAATATTTGTTTACTGTACTCTCCTGTCCTGTCGCTGTCTGTGGTGCTGAATTACATGTTACATATCCGATGAAAAAGCTTGTAATGTTCAGTATAAAATAGCAGGATAAAAGCAACACTGGCAAATGATGACAATATGTGTAGGCCTGTGTTACAGTGTGGGCTGTATCTTCTCCATTCATCTCAGGAGACTCCGTTGTGAGTGTGGGAGGAGGGGCGAGAGGGAATCCCAGGAAGGGGTTACAAATATCGCGTTGCTGCTGTCGCCAGGTCCAGTCTCCAGTATTATAGGAAGTGAAGGCAGAAGCTCAATGAATGGATGAATGAAACGGACAAGAGTTCAAACTTTCTGTGTTATATTTGAAGAGGGGACGGAGAAGGCAGGACGTGCTCTCCTCACTCCCGGTGATGTTTACGGGAGCGGACAGGCTCCTCCGCGGTGAATCAGCGGCAGTGTCAGCTTCGACCGAGGAGCTGAAGGATGAAGAGCAGCGCCGCACAACTACCTCGCAATAGTGTATAAAAATCGCCCGGTTGTTTTTCGTCTGAGCTGAGCTGTGAACACGTTGTTCTTTTTGTAACCAAACGTGGGGAAGATCCTCCACGTTTCTCCCGGAAACTGTCTGTGACAGAACAGGAGAAGTTGTGTTCAGGATCCTATGTGGATACCGTAATTACAGAGATTGTTCAGGCCTTTAGTCTATCGGCTGGACAGCATCAAAGTGCACGAACCTCTGTATCAATATCAAGGATGCTGCGAGAGGGAGCGCACACCTCAGAGACAGCAGCATGACTGTCAACACTCACACCCGGGACTCAGGTCAGAAGTGGATCTGAGAGAACCATCGGTTTTTTTTTAAGAGACCTTTATATTAATCAGACAGAATGGGGCCGCTTGATATCTGTGTATTTTCTTGGGCTTCCTCTACGTGACACCGGACTCCCTCTCTGTGTGCGCCTCTTTGGCTCCGAGTGCGCCAAGACGCGGTTGCTGCTGTGTGGTTCGGGTGTGAGCTGGGTGCCGCAGCCCTGCTGGGTCAAAACACAGATTAACAAAGGGTCAAGAGATTGTTTTAGTGAGGGGAAATCCCCTCCAGGAGCCCCACCGCTCTTCGTTACGCCATGGATGACTCGGGGATAATACGGCGCCGGAGGCTGCAGGTGAGCTGGTTTGGCCGTACAACAGGCTGGATTCCCTTTTTCATGCTGGACATCATCACCATCCTGTGATGTGGTACTAGCTCGACTCTTTCATTGCTTCATTTAGTGTCCACAGGTTAATTTGTGAACGTGTAATCACAAGTTACTCTGAATTCTTACACAGGAATTCTTATACTAAGGCCTCACAATAGTATATCATTATAATATTTTAGTACAGACTCTACAGTTAATATTACCTTATTGTATGGCCTACTTCATTGTATCTATTAGCTCCTATCGTGAAACTTTAAAAAAATAATATAACCACCAAAATATAGGATATAGTAATATCACACTTGTTTTCATACTATCCTATATTACATTATGCTGCAGCTAATGATAATTTTCTTGAATAATCTCTCGGTTTTCTTGGTCTCTAAAACATCAGAAAATTGCCAAAAACATCACAATTTCTGTTATCTTTTCCAAACAACAGTCCAAAAAGCAAAGATACTGATATTTAGAAGAGTAGTAAATCCCCACATTGGAGAAGATGGAATCTTCAAATGTTTTGCATTGGTGCTTTAAAATCAACTTAAAGATTAATCGATTATCAAGACTGTCGATGAATTTGATGTCAACTGACTAATCGATCGAGCTCTAATTGGAGGATATGTGTAAGAGAATAACTCAGTCTCATTATGATGCTTTAAGGCCCCAAACAAAAAGCCATTCTTACTGTATGCTTCCTTATGGGGTCTCACAGTGTCACATATGGTAAATGTGTTGAAACAAAGTGACCCCATTACGCTTTAGGATATCTTTTATACATCCTTGTCGCATACATATACGTAATATTTAGACTTGTAGCTCTGCTATCACCCCATATCCCTTTAGGATCATTAACGTGTTTATTTTGTAATGAGCTCATGTAGGCTATACAGTCTCTTTGATAAAACAATGGTAATGAATTGTCACTCATGCATACTGATATGACGTGTTTAAATCACTGTGTTCATCCATTATGAAGCAGCCTGCTTAACCACGGGTCATACACCCCCTCTCCATCTTTGTGTGATTCAATCAAGTGAACTGAGCAGAGATAAGCAGCCTGCAGGCCGGGCGGAGTGCAGCCTTCTGTGGGCCACTGTTGTGTGTGTGTGTGTGTGTGCATTTATTTCCATTCATTCATTCACTTTGTCTTTATTACTATGGTTGCTTATATTTGCTGACAATTGTACTATTAAGCTGCTCAGCGGCAAACTGACCCCTATCACTGCAAGAGGAGAGAAAGAGAAAGAGAAAGGAGGCTATAGAAAGGGATCGAGGGAGGATTAGTAGTGAGGTGTGCTGATGGTTTTATGTCTCATCATCCACACCACTCAGCTCACTGCTCTGCTGCCATGATGTATGACAGGAGCTGAGAAGGAATTAATCATCATAGAGTCAGACTCACAAAGTCGCTGGAATGTTATAGATATAGGCAGGCCAGCTGAATGATTTAGTGTATATCTGTGTGTGTGTGTGTGTGTGTGTGTGTGTGTGTGTGTGTGTGTGTAGACTTATAGTTTAAGGGATGTGTGCATTTAGCTTACGCTCATGTTTTATCACTATGTGCGTGCTAACGTGTATATAACATTGTGTGTTGACGTGTGATTGGCTCTGCTCGTCCCATTCAACTGCCTTGTCACTCCTCTGGGACTCATCATCCCAACCGTCTTTCTCTCTCTCTCACACACACACACAAACACACGCACATATGCAAACACACAATTGTTCTCTCAGCACCATATGGTGACACACCCCACTCCCTTGCAGTTGGGGTCAGGGGTCACACCCATGATGCATTGCTTCAAAATGACTAACATGAAATGAACATCTTTGTGCCGGCTGCACTCTGTGACACACTGCAATTGGCTTGCAGACACACACATAAATATGCACTATCATGAAAAGCTTACGCAGCAAATATTTAGTAATAGTAACAATTGGATTAGATGTGTGTGAAATAGTAAGTAGTAGTAGCTAGTAGTCGTAGAGGAGTAAAGAACCAGAAAAACATTATAAAATACTCAAAATGACTAATTGATTATCAAAATAGCTGCAGCTCTTCTACGTACATGTCACTAAGACCTTATGGTATGTAGGAAACTTGATATGAAACCTCCTTTCAGAAAGGGTAAGCTAGTTAGCGCTAATGTGATAGTATTAGCACTGATTCCTACAAGATGTTAGTTTTATCTCAACACTCGCTGTGGCAGCTCTGAAAAAAAGTGAAACACACAAAAATACAAATTTTAGAGCAAAAATTAATTTTAATAGTCTTAAGTTTAACACTGACATGTTCTTTTAAGTCATTGTTAAATGAGAATCATGACATTCGGATATTAGAAATAAAACACATGGCTGGAAAACAAATGAAGAGCAGCCAACCATCTAGTATGTGTGACACTCATGTCTCATCCACACCCATCAGCCCCTCTGCCTTTTCCATCTGTCAAACCAAAATTGGTTAGTCAGTCACTGCTGTGGATGATGACTGGTCTGGTTACCGTCTCTTGGCAGCATGACACCCCTTGATTGATCCCCCGTTGTTCACCTCCAGACCGGCTCCCTACCATTTGTCTTTGTAGTGTGTCCACGAAATGATTGGACCGGCCAGCTCATCCCGACACTTTTTACAGGCATGCTGTTTCAGCTAATGACATTTCATTATTACAGAGGCGCTTTTATTCCTTCCATGCAAGATGACTTGAAGGACACAATGGTGAGGGACCTTTTATTTTTTGTTGTATGCCATGGAAAGATGTACCAGTTATTATTTACCAGTTGCATTAAAATGCTTACCTCCTGGCAGTGTCTTTAGATGGCTGACTAAATAAACAGATAGGTGGATGGAGGGACGGTTACTAACAGGACTTCACCTTGTTAAATGGCTGAAGAGCAGCATCCCAGACAAAGTCATATTATCAGAACTGCTTCACCTCATGCTAAGATTTATGTTTCTTGCCAGGAATTAAGCAAAGGAGACGTTTTGCATCAGAAATATGCAGATAATGTTTATAAAGATAACTAAACTTCACCCTGCCCTTCATCTCTGTACATTTTTGCCTAAGGTTGAGTGAATTAACAAATGATTCATCGAGAACGATAGTGACTCAAAACATGAGGCAACCATAAAAACATGCCCCCGGAGTGTGCACAAACACACACACACACACACACACACACACACACGGTATATACACATAAATTGTATGAGTGCTACAGTTCAACTATAAATAAGGTTATTTGTTGTAAAAAATTAACTTAATGCTTTGACAGAAATAGGCCATCTACAAGTTAGGTACTAAAAAGCCCAACATTCATCTGGAAGGAGCTTCAAATGATCTTAAGGCAAAATGCTTGTACATTTACCACTGGCACCACAAGACAATCACCCTCCAGTGAGAGCATCTGAATATTCAACGAGGCTTGCACAGCATCTCTTTCTCTGTCCCTGTTGCTCCATGCTTTACACAAACACATAAACACATACACTCCTGTCAGTGTGATAGCCTGGGACTGAAGGAGACCAGACGATCGTTTATAAGCTTTCAAACCTCAGCTCGCTCCCCCAGAGGACTAGCTAAACCTGGATATAAAAAAGAGCAGCCGTTGCTGTCGGGTAAGGGAGCAAACAGAGTGTGGATTTGTGTTGCTTTTAAATCTGTGATCGGTGGGCATGTCATGTTTGTGACAGAGCCTCCCATCTGTTATCAGTCGCCCTTCACCAACACCAGACTTCATTAGCAGGACTCAGGGAGCATTTAACGCTAAATCCAGCTGCAGCCACAGACAATGTTTTTTTTAGTTTTTTTTAATTCTATTTACATGCTGTGACGTGGGCGATGCAACCATGCTATGAGCAACAAGCGTGGCATTTTTGACACACTAATTACACCACGGGAGAATTAAGTCACAGAGAATTCAGGCTTCTGAATATGTGTATGGAGTAAAGATCATACTTTTTATATATTGTCTACTTGTTCTTCACTGTGTCAGACAGGAACACTTGATTCGCTCTGTGGGAATGCTGAGTCACAAAAGCAGATTTAGAAACAGACTGGCGTGCCGGTCTCCTGACACAATGACCACTGATGGGAGTTGGGAAATAATTTATCTCTTTTTGACCTTTTTTGCAAATTAAATTGGAAAAACAAAAGCTGTGGGTGGATTTGAGGATCATGAGGGAAATTCGGGCAGATACTATGTGACAGCAGATTACTAAGGAATATAGCCTCCAAGTGAGGGTGACAGAGGATTACTTTAATGGAATTTTTACTGAGTTAATAAAGGCCATGTCACTTGAGGACTTTATAATTGAGCCACTGTAACACAGCAGGGATATGATCTACAGTCCTGTAGATGCAGTGCACAATCTGGACTCAGTTGTAATTCTGTATTTAGCTCCTACTTTTCTTATTTTCCTGTGTGAAATCTCGACCCAGGGAGAGAATTCATGTGAGGAAGGGAAGGTGAAAGCTTCATATTTATGGTGCCTATTTATTCTTTCAGGCACCAAGAGAAGTTTAATGTGCCAACTGGTTCTTTTTACTGTCTAGACATGCCTGAACATTAAAGAGCTCCACAGAGGGACATCGGACAGTCAGTGAACAGATGTTCTCAGGTCTATAATCGAATAGGAGAATTATCCTCTGCTCTCTTCTGCTGATAGATCTTCTTGTGCTTGCTTTTCTTCTAAACGCTCTTGTGTTTTTAGTTCAGAAAGGTGATAAAAAAAGACCCCATCCTCCAAAAATGTTTAAATGCCAAGTATCACTACAGCCTCGTGTACAGTACTAAGCTTTGATTGGACAATCACTGATCAGGGGGGAATAAGCCAAGTATTCATTAATTCCCTGCCTGAATCTATTCCATGTAGCGTAGAGGAGGTCTATTTTCAGAAAAATATAATTGATCCTCCAAATAAAAAATAAAAAATAAAGACTTTCATAGTTTTTTTTTCTGAGGGGGAGGATGGTGCATTGTGGGAGCTTTATGACCTCAGTATTTATAAATCCTGGCTACAACCCTGATACTGCCCCCATGTACAGTTTAATCCGCTTTATTAGACTTATTGAAGCCTAATAAAAACATTAATGATATTAAACATTATATAATTTTTTGTGAGACCACATGAGTGTACAATGTGTACACATGATACGTAAACACAGTTTGTATTTTGTGGAACATGCTAAGGTTGTATGTAGTTTACATTGGACTGAATTGCTGCAGTGTAACAGCAGTGAGTGTCGTCAGGGTTTTGTTTGTATAGTTAACCCTCCTCATCATTAAGAAGCTGTTCTCGATGCCTCTTGCTCGTGTAAATCATCCTCGGCTCTGACGGCTCAGGGTCAATTAGTCTGATCAATGAAGGACAAAGTGAAGAGGGATCAATGGCTCGAATATTCAGTCGTCCTTGTAAAGAGGGATTTGTCTCTGTTAGCATGTAAACCCTCGGGAAATGCAGGTATAGTGGAATAACTGTGTAGTCTATGATTCGTTTATGATCCTGAGGTGAGGATAAATGCTATATTGTGTTTTTTTATCGAATGAGTGTTTCATGTTACTCGGCAAGTAATGGTCATCTGTGTCATAGACTTAACCTTGATGGCGACTGATAACATAAAAGCACTCTGCTGCGTTGGAGGTTTGTCCTTGTAACACAGAGCTTTCAGGCAGCCATAGTATGATTCACATATTGTGTTGTAGAGGAGATCAGTAGCAGCAGGCCCACAGACACACACACACACACACACAGAGAGAGAGAAAATCTTTATCTGAAGGTTAAACTAATAACTGCATTGACTGTGGTTACCAGGCGGTTGATGCGATAGTAACAGCACCTTAACAACGTTACCCTGCATGTGACAGAGGAAGGTGAGAAGTGGCTGATGCATTAATTGCATCTCCTACTATATATTGTGTAATAGCTCAGAAGACACACACACACACACACACACACACACAAAGCTGAAACTCAGAAGGCTCAAGGATAAGGCTCCAGGCATCTCTCACCTCCCTCCTCCATCCTTCTCTCTCACCCTTCTCCACCCTTGTTTACAACCCTTTCTCTATCTCAGTGTGCAGGGTTTTGTAAAGAGCCAGGCTGTGCTGGCGTGAGATCTGGCACTGCTCACACTGTTTTCATTTGGTGCAGTGAGTGTCTGCTGCTGTTTCAACCCAATGTTCCCTGTCCATCTGGACTCAGGAGATGGGAGGATGGGTGGATGGAGAGAAAAAAAGAAAGAGCAATGTACCCTGCTGATCAAAGCAGAGGTAGAAATGAACAGACAAACTGGTTTGAAAACAGACATAAATGCAAATATGTGATGCTGAAATTAACCAGGATCAGTTCGAGTTAGAATTATTATCTGGTTAGATGATTTTTACAAATCTGGATTACCAGATAGATAAAGTCAGAGTTCCCCAAAAGCACCAGCTTTTCTGTCTTAGTTTGGTGTAATTTAACTGTACCTTTATTTGGTAAATATACTATACATAAAGTGGCATGATGAGGGTTTTACTGTATATCTGTATTTACAGATATACAACAAAGTAAATTATCCAGCATTAAAATGTAAATATAGTACCCTAAGTTTTTTTTAATGTATAGTTAATAGTTACATTATAAATATAATTGTTATTAAAACGAGAATAAATGGTCTTAATAAATGGTAAATATCAGAAATGCCCCTTTTAGTTTCCGTGGGAAAGAGGGGCGTGTCGGGGGTTGTGTGATTGACACTAGCTGACAGGAGGCCACCGTTACGGTGACAAAGTAGACAAACTTGTGTTGTAGCATGAGCAGCATGTCATGGAGACACAGTGTGTTGTTAATAGCGGTGTCGAAGAGTAAGAGCCACACCAACATCTAACCGGAGTCATGTGACATTTTAGGTACAGTTTAATGTTGTTTAATGAGCTTTAGCTGAGCAGCTACTTAGCTAACTAGCCTGCTAACTGACGTTAGCGGCGCACTTTTCACTAGTTTGGTGTCTTGTTTAAAAAGCTAAAGTACAGGACGTGTGTTCATGTCTTTAAGTTATGTAAGAAGGAAGCTTTAGCAGGAAGGCAAATGTGGGTTGTTGTTCAGAGTCTGAAGGAGGCTTTTGTGTTGTGTAGTCGGATGCTATCAGGCTCAGTGTGACTGTCTGCTCTGCCTGTGATCACATTATCACTTCATGGAAGATTTGCTTTGCTTTATTTAAACAAGGTCTCCAGCTACGTAAACTAATAACTAAAACAGTATTGAATTAATAGGAAACTTACCACCAACATCATGAAACTGAAAAACAAATTAAAGTTAAAATTGCCCTCAAAATGCTCCACCAATTTTTTTTATTACTCTGTGAGTAGTACACTGTGAAAACAGTGTTAAAATGTCTTCTGTTGTTCTGGAAGTGTAGTAAATAGCATGTTTTTCTTTATCGCTCAGTGTATTTTTTCTGTACCTGATCTCTTTCTTTTTTTTCTTTTTTTCTATTTCTTCCAGAAGGATTTGCCACTGCCTCGCAAGAACAGCAGGTGAGTGTTACCTTCGTTCATCCCTCCCTCTGTCTTTTTTCTCCTCTCTGGGGATAGAACTTGGGTCCCTCCAAGAAGAAAAACAATCACACTAAGAGACGCTGCTGTGCTTCTGGTCATTCATCAGCAAGGACTCTCCTCCTGAGCGTTCATCAGACTGTCAGGCTTCCTCAGATGAACGTGATTTACACTTTGTGTTTGAAAGCTCTGAGGATGCTTCAGTGGTGCTTGTGGTGTGGAGTGTAGTGCTTGTAGTGAAGGAGGAGGAGGAGGAGGCCGGTTGAAGGGATGCTGGGAGTCTTTCGGAGTCTGATTAAGGCCAGCCGGGAACTCTGGATGCTGTCCATGGTGCTGAAAGCCAGTCCACCTCCTGCAGTTGCTCTTTTTTTCGCTTCTGCTGCTTGGTTATCCGTTCTCTTTTCCACCCTTAGGCCTTTCAGTTCCCCTCTACATATCTCTCTTTTCTAAATCCCCTCTCTTGCTTCCCTTTCTATCTCCCTCTTACACATACACTTTGTTTGGTCATTAGTTTGTTTATTCGTGTATTAGCAATCTGCCTTCGCCAAGTCACAAGCAAGTGCAGACTACAAAATCACACACATAGTTTTAAATATAAATACAGTAAAACACACACACATATATATATATATACACAGTAAAACAGCAAAATTAAATGAAAGCGTTTGACATTTTGGGAATTACACTTAATTGACATTCTGGTGGAGACTCAAGCTCATGTCTGTATGCTAAATATGAAGATACAGCCAGCATAAAGACAGTTAGCCCAGCTCTGTCCAAACGTAACAAAATCTGCCTGCACTTACATCTAAAGCTCACTAATTAACACATTATATCTCGTTTTTTTTTATTTATACAAAACTCAAGTGCAATACGTCAATTTGGTATTTTATGGCTGTTTTATGTTTCATTATTGCTCTTTGCTGCACTAAGTAAGTGTCAGTTTGTGTGTTTGTAGTTACAGCACGCTGCCTCTGTCTGGAGACAGAGGCACTGTTCCCATCTCCTTCTCCCTGCCCTATCCATCTTCTACACTGCCCCCTCATCCCGAGTCATCATATGGGTAATCAAACATGAAATGAGGCCGCAGACCAACTCTGTTAGTCTGCGGGCTGTGTTCTCCTATCTATCTCACTGTTGTCTTTCACCTTATTTCCCATTTTTACCATTATGCCCCTTTCTTTCTAAAAACATTTTGCATCCAGTCTGTCTCTGTCTCCTTCGCATCACATCCCATCTCCCTCCGTAGGACGCTATGAGCCACCATTTATTATAGATGAGCTCAGTGGAGTCGACTTCACATTCAATCTGCCTACTGCATCCATTCATGGGTAAACACAGCATACCTATTCAGTGCGTGTGTGTGTGTATGTGTGTGTCTGCTGGGCATCAGATTTTTTTAATCTTAAATTCTATTCAACATCTTTTCTACAGTTATGTAACAGTCCACATGATGACCTTTTCCCCCTAATCATTTCTTCACTCTCTGCTAAGATAAATTAACCTCCCTTTACTCTCATCTTCCTTCATTCATTGTGTCCATAGCCTGCAGTCAAAAGCAAAAGCTTTTAACTCCCCGTCAGGTTGTCTCATTTCTTACAAAACACAAGCACAAATAAGTCACAAAATTACACTCTGTACCATGGCACATTAGTCTTGAGAAAATGACCTACAGTCCCCTGCCACCTTTTGTTATTCCTCTCTAAAAGCCAGACTCATCCTCCCTACCTCCCACTCTTTATCTCTCTCTATCCACACCCCCCCACTCTCTCTCTCTCTCTCTCTCTCTGTGCCTTGGCTCTCGGCCACACTTGCCCAGACAGACAGACACCCGCCCACATCCAAAGGTTGTGGGAGCTATGCGTTGCATTGTGATGACATTTTTCCAGAGACCTTCTGCTTTCTGACTGCTCTCCCTCACCGCTCAGCTGCTGTTGCTCAGAGCTACACCCAGATACCCGACGAGCAACATGTTCCGACGCACTAAAAGGTACAACAAGAGGTGATTGGACTGGTGATGATACGGTTTGTGATATGGGGCGTGGTAGGACGTCCATTTAATTCTTTTCCTTTATGTATTGGCTCTGTTGCCGTTTTCTCTGTGTGAGTTTGCAGTGTCTGCAGTATACAGTGCAAACAGGCTGGCATTGACAGTGTGACAAGAATGTAAAGTCACTGTTGGCACAGTGCATCTGTGTCTTAGTTTTAGATCTCTGCTGTGTTCTGCAAGTGTGCATGTTGAGAGTCTTAGTCATTGCTTCTCGAAGGTTGACTGACAGAATCCTGTCTGGTAGGTTGTATGCAAGTCATTCCCACCAAAGGATGCAATGTGAAAACTTGCAAAAGTTGTATGTAATTCATTTATACTATGCTACTTAAGTGATATTTGTCCACGTCATTATCGTGTTAAACCCTTTGAACTGAGTCTGTAAAACCAATACAGGCAATTTTGCCATCAGTTTCTGGTCCCTGGAGGATGAAGCTTAATGACTTTGCAGTTCCTCTGACTTTTCTATAGCGCTGCCAGCTGGTCAAAGTTTTCACCTATCAAGTGAAAATATCATCACGTCATATTGTCACATGTGTCCTGATGATTCTTTTCCTCTAACACCACCATGTCATACAAATTTCCTACAGAATGAATTAAGACAAAATAATAACTTTAGTGATCTCTTGATATTTTTCCACTTCCAGAATCAGCTTTACTTTGTGTTCAGTGCCATTTATCAAATGTTATGTTAACACGCTAAACTAGGCAGGTGAACATGGTAAACAATATACCTGCTAAAAGCATGCTACCTGTAGCATGTTAAAATGAGCACAGTGTGGCTAAGCGGAGCCTGACAGAGCTGTTACAGTAGCATGTAAACTGTCAGTCTCGTGACATTTGGGATTTTTATTGATTTGGAAAATAATATGTGTGTATGTTCTGTTTTACACTGATTCTACTTGTATTTCACATACTGTGGTATTTCTTGTTGTGAAGGACAACCTTCATCTTATGGTATACACGATCGAGCTAACAGTTAACACATTTTCCAGGAACTATTGTCATACATTATATCGAACAACAGCATGATCTGTAATTATATCCAAGAAATAAACAACTGAGCAACATAAAGGTTAGTAAAACAGTTGAGATTGAGATTAATAGTTTATTTACTACTATATCTTTGGTCCTGATTTTTGTCACACTGATATGTGAATGTCACATTAAATAACTAAAAAGGTTCATCAGTGACTCATCATAGTGACATTTTCAGCCAACCTACAGGTAGACTGATTCACCATCTGAAGTGATCAATGAACAATTACATGAGCCAAATATGCGTCAGACAGACGTTTTACATGGATTTTTCAGGAGTCTGATTCACTGATGCTGAGAAATGTTTTTTTTTTCTGTTAGAGGATGAAGTCCGTTATATAAAGCAAGTTTTTAACACGCTGAAGTTTTCTTGTGCTGCATTTTACTGTGAAGAAAAGCAAGTGAGCAGAGAATTTTCCTCCAGGGATCCAATATCACACTATTGCATTACTTGGATTAATAGTTAAAGCACTATTTTCCTTTGTACTTAATTGATAATTTTAATCACTCTGATGTCAGCACCCAGAAAATTTGAGCTGACATTAAAGCACCGGGGGTTTTCACTAGTGGATGTCGTGCTGAGTCTCTCAGAGTGACTTCATTCTCCCCCGCTGATCTGGGATTAAACCAGCTTCTATTACAGCAGAGACTCTCACTATGGCACACCTGAGCCCAGACACATGGGTAAACAGATGGAAATAACACAGAAGTCTCACCCTGTTTAATGCGTGCTTGAACTCGAGAGGAATTGTTTTTAAAACCCTGAAATGTGTATGAAATTCAGGATGGGTTCAGTGTATAGAGAATAAGCTAAATGTCTAAAAATGTGTAAATATATGTTAATGTGTGTGGTTGCAAATTACTGAAAAGTTTATCTCTTGGCTACTACAAGACAACAAAAGCGAGGAAGGAAAAGTATAGCCAGGAAGGACAGAAGAATGAGGGATCACGATTAGGATGAAAGTGTATAAGATGGAAAAACAGGGCAGTTGTGCAAGAGGTGAAAGAAGGAGAGGCTGAGCTAGAGCGCAGGGCCCTGGGGTGATATCTGTGTCTGCTCTTCCATTAGGGAGCAGCTCACTAAGGTTACGTGAGCATCCAAGACATGCTTACTGGCTTTTACTGTTTCACTCTCTCTCACTCACTCTTTCTTTCTTTCTTTTTTTCTTCTTTGATCTCTCTTTAGCTTATTTTCTATTTCCCCCCATCCTTTCTGTTAATTCGCTCTTTCTGTAGTCTTCTACATGTCACGGTCCAATGAGACAAGATCTGGACTTTACATCATTTACTCATGAGGCTGTGTACTTGAGTGTAAGGGTTTTTACCATTGGCTGTATAAACTATGGACGGATTGACAGCTCCACAAAAGTGAGCCTGCACTGCAGCCAGCCACCATAGGTCATAAATTCCACCCCCTACATATTAGCGGATGGAGCATGAGCCAAACTAAATAAAATCAAGGTACAGGTCAAAAACATATTTCCCAAAGGTGTGCTTTCACTTACCCATGACCCGAAATCAGATTTAATCAAAGTAATATTTAACATACACCAGCTTTACTGTAATTTCAGCCGATAAAAATGCAGATGTGCCATCGGAGAACGGAAAGCTTGGGTGGTCGACTGGATGCTAAAGGAAAGTGGGTGACTTGACTTGACATAAAATAATAAGTGAAGAGAAAAAAATATTTTACACGTGTGTTTCACTCGCACACACAACTCTTGTACACATACATCCTCTCAAAACACACAATCATAAGCACGTCCTTTGCTCATAGACACTCCTCTGTAACTGCATACACCATTCCATTATGTGCAACCCTTCGGTCCCCAAGAGGAGGCCAGAGTTCACTTCACACCAGGTGCTACATCTCAATCCTGCCTCCCTGCAGCTCCTGATTTCATTAAAGGGCATCGTCTTCCCTCTGCTCTTAATGGCACTCATATTCTCTTTGATCCTCGTTCTGCTCTGCTGTCTGAGGGCTTCTCTAACAGGAGAACACTTCTGAGGACATGCGGTCCTCCACGGCACTAAATTTACTCGCGCTTGATAGATATTGCTACTGTTAGCAGCTGTGTAGCTCCTCAGACTAAGACAGAAGATTTGAGCACATTACAGATTAAAAAAAAAAAAAGAACAAAACAAGAAAAATAGTGTTTCGTACCATTTCTGATTAAGAGGCTTTTAAGTTCTGTCAGGGATGTTTGGAACCTCAGAGATCTGAGGAAATGGAGGGAAAGAAGCACAACAAAGAGTCGTTGTGTCTGTTTGCCTTTTATCCTGGCCAAGATGATGATTTTGACATTGAACACAATGCTCGGTGCACTGACTAAGGACAGTGTTGAACCTCAGGCTCTCACCGTGACCACTTTAGCTTCTGTCCTTCTTTTACTGCTGCTCATGTGACTTGGTGAACAATATTGTTAGATTTACTTGGAGCCTTGGACTGGCCCCTAAACAATGCATACTGCCCATATACTGTACATAGTTCACTTTATGTGCTGTTTTGAATTAAGTTTTAATATCATACCCCTGGCTCTAGAACTGAAACAATGAATTGCTATTAATCATAATTGATTAATAAATAAGTTGTTTTTTTTAGGAAAATGTCAAATATTGACTTGTTCAGCCTTCTGAAATGTGAGGATTTGATGCTTTTTTTCTGTATTATATAATTGTAAATTGACTGTTAAGTTTAAACCCTTTACTCTCATAACGCTGAATGTGAAAACATAAGGATTGAAAATCACAAATATTTAAGAGCAACAGGATTATGTTAGAATAAAAGAATTAATAAAATGATTTTACATTTTGTTTTCTTTACATGATGTCATATGGTTCAGCTTTTTGTTTGTATGCCATGCTGGTTTTTGTTTTTCTTTTTTACGCCACCTTCTATCTCCACTCTTAAAAAAAAAAAAAAAAAAGTCTTTCACCAACTCACGTTGTAGTTTTGATCTAGCACTCACTGTTTGGTGGCTATTCTGTAGTCACAGTAACAAAAAAGAGGTAAATATAATTGATTTAGGGTTTGACTCACTTGCTAAGATTTGAAGGAGGACAGTATGATTAAGAGTTCACAGGGATTTTTAATTTGAGTCATATTAGGAGAGGATACAGGCTATTGATAATTGCAGGGATAAAACCTATGATATTTTGATTGACTGAATGTCACTGGCATTGGCCCAGTAAGTTACACTACTGTATGTCAGGAAATTTTACTTAATAATATATATCGCATATCCTTCTGTCTCGCTTTCACTCCACCCTCAAACAGTGAACTTGAGTGACTTCTGTAATAAGCAATATTTCTCTTCCTTTTCTGGTCTGCGTCATCAGAGCCTCCCTGCTGCACGCTGCGTAGCAACAAGCGGTCACATGACTACGACTCCCTCCTCTTCTTTCCCCCAGGGCTGTAGACGGCAACTCAATTTCTTCATGTTTTTGTCCCTGAAATGAAGTGCTCAAGTCTTTTCATGCCATTTTTTCAAAGAAACTTAAGAAATGTATAAGTAAAAGAAAACAGAACACGCTTCATGTGTAAAACAAGAAAGCCTCGTCAACCCCCACTCCCTACTCTGAATGATCCCTTTCCCCCAACATATCTCATTAAGTGATTTAATCACCTCTATCTTTTCTATCTCTGGTCATCTCTCATTCATTCCCTGCTCTATTCATGCTGTGGCGGTAAACAAGCCATTCTTTTTTCGTTTTTCTCCAATTTCTCCTTCATGTCTCAGGTGTATTACCTACACTTCTATTTGACTTTATATATCATGGTTACATTTGTGCTGTGTCATGAAGGGATGGTTGGTTTGATCAATATTAATGGTCCACATACCTACTGCTATTAGAGTAGAGAGAGGAGTATGAACATACACAGGTTGAAGGCTCCTATTTGTCTGGTTTTGTTATAGCATTGGCAGCCGTGCTCTTCCCCTACTGTACTTCTGTGTCATCTGCTAATGCTTACACACCCAGCACACAATGTGTGTGTATGTGTGTAATTGTAAAAAAAAAACAAAAAACTGGGCCATGTTTACCTTGTGCCTGTGAGGGTGATGAGCACCACTGGGAATTCTTTCAACCTGCATCTCATTTTCCCTTGTTTTATTTTCCAATCGCTTTCTTCCTCTTTCCCTGAATTTGGAGTCAGTCCATTTTCCATAAATATTTGCTTTCCCTCATCTCAGCTTTCATATTGTGATTTCTGGCTAACATTCTCTGTATATCTCCTTCCTTGCCGCATGCTCCATACCTTCATCCCTCCTTCCAGCCTTTGGCAACAGCCAGTACAACCCAGATTTACTGAGTGCAGTGGAGTGCATTTCTCCCTCCCACCTCCCTCTTGATCTTGGATGACCATCGAGCGAGGAACTGGCCCTGAGCAACCGCTCTGAAATGTGCAAAAAACAAAAAACAAAACAAGAATTAGTAGTGTTGCAATGTAGGCTTACCGGATGTGTAGAGTAAATACACGCCATTTAGTGTCCACATGTTTACACATAGCACAGAATAGTGACACGCAAACTGTATGGAGAAATTCAAGGCCAAGAACTGTGTTTTTATGTGTTTACAGCCAGTCTCCATTGATTTCCTGCAGCACTGAGAATCCATTAACCAAGAATAGTCTCTGCTGCTCGGTTTGTCTTTGTTTTTGTCTCTCTCTCTATTGAAGTGATGAAAGGCAGTGAAACCACATTGAACCTCACACACTGAGTACACACACACGCGCTCATTGAGATGATTGGTATCACTGCAGTACCAGTTAGTCCCAGGGAAAAAGGTTTGAGGTTAGAGAACGACATCAGGATATAATTGATCCAGTTTAAAAAAAGTGTCAAATGGCACAATAGCAGTTATCTGACATGCATGTGAAATCCAGCCTATTGGCATATGTGATCAATATCCATAAAGCTAGTTATTGATCTGATCGATCAGGACATCCTGTGTGCAGTTAAAATAATGAAAACAGATAAAGTTTAGTGACGGGAATATTTTACATGGGAATATGAAATGCAGTCGCATGCTGTATACATTCCTTCATTGGATAGCAGAGACAAAAGCTCAATTAGGTGGGATTAGCACCAGATGGGCAGGAGGGCGCCAGAAAAAGCCAGGTGCTGGCAGTACTCCAACAGCCAATCAACTGTCAGCTGTCTGCTGGTGGGACGGGAGCTCTGAGTCTTTTTCATTTTCTCTGGTCATGTTAACAGTTAACATCTTATCTTTTAAAAGCCTCCACAATTTATTTTGTAGCAGAATATAAACACATTATTAGCAGGTGAACAGATAATGCATTAAAACTTTCTTCACATTTTCATGAGCAAATAGGCTATATAATCTAAAAACACAACCACAAGTAATAGATGGTTTCAAGTTTAGTATTAAGACATTTGGTGAGGTTTATCCTCAATATCTTCTCATTAGTTTTCATCAGATGAGTTGTGCAGTCCAGGATAAAGCTTGACAGATGAAACTTGGCATCTTATACCACATGACAGATGACAGAAACTGATGAGCTGAAATTGGGGATGCAAAACGGCCAAGAGAGCTTTTGAAATGTTGTCAGTAGCTTCAGACCAACTGTTAAGTTTTTTTACTGTTATAGTTTTGTACTTAATTCAGATTTATGTCTTTTATTTAAGGTGGGGGTTGATTAATTTAGATACCTGGTCAAAATATATGTTGGCAGCTATACATATGAGGAGTATAAATGTCAGTAGCAAGAATTTATTACAAACCGCAGAGTGTGGGCCATGCGCACTTCCATTATAAATCAGAAAACAGATATTTTTGTAATGATAAAGATACAAAAAGCAGATTTATGTTACACCCGTATAATAGAGGAATTGAAAGTTTAGCCTTGTTGACAGCTTGTCAAGGTGGCCCAGTGCTGTCCAGTAAATAAATACGGCATGTGTTAACACCTTGTGTGTGTCCTATATCTGTGGATGATTTGTACAGCTGCAGTGTGATCTGTTTTAAATTCATTTGAAATTGTTCTTTTTTCTACACAGGATTAGTAATGTAGGTAATTTTTATTTAGTAGTTTTGTGTCATAAAATCTCTTCAGTCATTGTAAATGATTCATATCCAAGAATAAGTAGAAAACACTGTCTATTTGTGGTCTCCCTTTCGACCCGTCTGCTTCTGTGTTGCATCTTTACTTCACATTGTTGATCCCATCTCAGTCAGCTCACGTATTTGCACTGCAAGTATCAATGAAAGTGTGCGTGTGTGTGTGTGTGTGTGTGTGTGTGTGTGTGTATGTATGGGTGATGCGTCCCGCTCACATGTACACCCATGTGAGCGGGACGCATCACGGGAACACTAACCATTCTCTTCATCTGACAGCACAGATGAGATACCGTTCTTTGCATGTTCTCTCCTCTTTATTGTTTTGCATTTATTTACCGCCCCACACCGCCTTGGAAACCAAAGCGCATTGTGACGCACATGTTGGAAAAACCTTCTAGTTAAATTTCACTGCCGCTGCGTGAGAGTTCTAACAATATAAGTGGATCCCTTTTAATACAAAAAGCTTGCTCAATTCACTGCCTAATGGTGTGTGAATTAGATACGGTGATATCATGTGCAATATGAATGTGTGTGCAGTCCACAGGCAAATCTGAAGTGACTAAGTGTGGTAGCTACTGCTATTAAGCGACCCAAACATAATTAACTGAGGTCATGTAAAAATGGAGATGTTTTCAGGGAAAAGCTACTGTTTCTGCAAATAAAAAATTCTGGCTCCAATGTCATTTTTTTAATAATTCTCATCTCTCTCTATGCTTGCTGTCGTAACTTTTTTATTCTCTCATCTTGTTCCACCCCACTCTTCCCCCATTTCTTATCTTGGCTAAAAGGAAGCAGACAGGGATGAATGACTGAGGAAATTAAATTCTCCTTATCGCAGTTGTGCTCCTGCACTAAGCACACGTCTGCTTCTCCTGCACATATACATGTAGCTGTACACAGATACTGTACCCAAACACGACTCTGCTTGCAATATCCTCTCATGTTTACATTTCTCTCCCTCTCTCTCTTTTTCTCCGCAGTTGTCGTGCAAGCAACAGGAAAAGTCTGATCCTGACCACCACCTCTCCCACGCTGCCGCGCCCACACTCCCCTCTGCCCCTCCCTGGACACCTCGGTACTTACAGTAATACATCACATCTCAGCTATGAGCCTGGCATTTTCATTTGTTGGCACCAGGGAGGTTAAATTATAAATCATTTAGACTTCAACCTATGCATTAAAGAAAAATTAGAGTTTCAACTCTTGTGGGTTGTAATGGTCATTTATTTTTAATCTATAAAACCTGTTTTTTGAAAATGATTGGATTGTGAATCATCTTTTTCCTGCCTAGCCAAAAACAGTCAAATGTATGTTTTCCTTGCCCATCTGTTTTTTGTTTTTTTCAGAAGTTTGAGAACTGAACCTGTTTACTGTTCATTTAACCTATCAGGCTGTTTTTACTGGAATTGACTGAATAATCAAAATCTCATCAGTGGAAGAAATTTCTGAGAAATACGCTTAGTTGCTTTCTTGCCGAGATCAATACCACTTTCATGTGTGTACGATGATGACGATACAGCCAGCAGCTGGTTAGCTTAGTTTAGCATAAAGACTGAAAAAAAGGAGAGTAAGCTAGCCTGGTTGTGTCAAATGATAACAGAATCTGCCTAGTGGCACCTCTAAAGCTCATTAATTAACATATTATACATTGTTTGTTTAATCTATATAAAAAATGAAGTTCAAAAATGGCTTAGAGTTGTCTCTCATTAATCGTGGGAGTTACATTCTAAAAATAATCCACATAATTATTATAGATTTATGTAAATTTGGCAAGCTGAACGTATTCTGTACTGTTTAGGAGACACGGTACGGAGGAGATTGATTGACAATGGTCTATAGCCAATCAGGATGCAGAACAAAATGCGCTGTAAAAAAAAAAAGAAAAAAGAAAAGCATGCAAAATTGCACAAAAAAAATCTGCAAGGCTGCGAAAGGTGGGCCACGTTATATTTAGGGACCACTGTATTGTGGTTTTATGGGGTTAGCAATCAGCGACATGTCAGGATGTTTCTGCACCAAGAAATAGTCCGACACAGTAAAACAACAACATGTCATTTATACACTTCAGTATTAATAGGCTAGCTCTCCCCATCCAGTCTTTATACAAAGCTAAGCTAACTAGCTGCAGGCAGTAGCTTCATATTTACTGTACAGACATGGGGATGGTATCAGTCTTAATCAATACTTTGTGGTCTGTCCTTAATTTTCCTTGTGCTGATAATAAGAATAAAATGGCTTGAATATTGTACGTCACACCACTATCTTCCTCTCTTGTGTCTCATTCTGTCTTATTGTCCAATCAGGAAGCAGCCCTCTGGACAGCCCACGAAACTTCTCTCCCAGCAACCCGGCACACTTCTCGTTTGCCTCCTCTAGAAGGTTTGTGCTTTATGGCGCTACATATATTGAGTGTGTTTACACATGTTTACTCTGGCTTGTGTCTGTGCTAGAGATGTGACAGGGACAGAAAGTGAGACAGAAAAGGGGGGAGACAACAGTCAAAAGTCAAGTCTGCGTGAGAGACCAGAAGAGGTGTGCATCTGTTGTTGTGTGAGGTCTCGCACATCCTGGGGGGCAGGGAGCCTCTCGCTGCACTCGCAGGTTCTCACAGCGTTACAGACAGACTCATGTATCACAGGGCCAAGCTCTTACATTTGCAGCCCCTCTGTGTTTATTCACGCTGCAAGTGGCAAGTGGGGTCACTGTAGGTCATGAATTTGTGCAGGTGTTCATATTAATTGGTTTTTAATTGTGAGTTATATTAGAAGGTTTCCTAGGTTGCCAAATATTAAAATATGCTTTTTTATGCATTCATACACTGTATTTGTTCAGGGGCTGTTTTCCGTGGTTTAGGCCAAAGCCCCATAATTCCAATTTAGTGAAATCTTAACACTGCAGCATACAGGGATATTGTAGACAATAGTGTGCTTTGAACTTTGTAGCAACAGGATCGGGTGCACAAAGCCAGATCCATAAAGAAACAGTAATCTCAGTTTGGTGCAGAAGACCTTGACTGGTCTGTACAGATCCCTAATCCCGGAACACTGACTGCGAGTCAGGCCTTATCACCCAACATCAGTCATTAATGTTGCTGCAGCTGAATGGGAGCAGCCTGATTTAGAAATCTCAAATCTAAATCCTGAAACCAGAAGAGCAGATGAATGCAATCACATGGGAGTGTCCAGATACTTTTGGCTTTATGAAGTGAATCATTTTCAGTTGGACAGCGCCTGCTACATTCTATAATATGTATATTAGGCAGTATCGACTTTTTATCATATTGTTATTACTCAGGACATTTCATCAATATATTAGGAGGACAATGGAAAGTGGTGCTAAAATGCTACGTGAACAGCAGCAGTTGCAGCACCACCATAGTTATTTATATCTGGTAGTAAAAGGAGTGTCCCATGTGAATGTGCGAGTTGACTGAATTATCTCACAGGCTTTGCGTCTTTACTTGTGCACAATTTTAAACTGCAAGTAGCCATAACATGGGACATCATGCAGTTAATTCACTGGTGAAGCTAATCTAATCTAAATTGTATAAATAACCTTTATTTTTTTAATGACCATGGTATACTGTGAACAGAATAGTGCACTTTGAGATGTCTCAATATATAAAATAATAGACTTGAATGGACCATAATGTCCATTTGTGTACGTCAGGGTTTATTTATTATTGCTTACTTGTATTTTTATTTCAAAAAAACACATTAGTATGTGAATGATTTATTTATTTATTTATTTTAGGAATTTTTCTCAAAAATAATGTCAGGGTAATTTTAAAAATAACAAGAAAAAATATTATGTTGCCGAAGCCTCAAGACTGTATTTATGAGAAACCAAAGTAAATGCAATAGTGTAGGACCATAGTGTATGCTTTTAAAAGAGTAGTCGGGTGGTAGTATTAACCAAGAGCAAGACTTCACTCTCAAGCCTTCTATAGGCAGAGATGTATATGAGGAGGGCCAATTAGACTGTTATTTATCCTCAGTCCTCATTTATCAAATCCGCCTGACTGCCTGTCACTGTGCGATTGAGGCATACAAGAAGCTCAATGTATCTGAGTCTTCTGAGCTGTCCTCACTAAGGGAGCCTCCTGGGACAAACCTGATGTGATATAAGTCATGGGTCCATGTAGTATGTGAGATTAGGTTGTCAGGATTATATTTTACAGGCACATTTATTTCACAGGCAGCTAAAATAGCCATAGGTGGGGTATAGTCATTTATTTCATAATATATTAAACATATTCTCTTCTCTGCAGAGCGGACGGGCGGCGATGGTCTTTAGCATCTTTGCCCTCTTCTGGATATGGCACTAACACTCCCAGCTCAACAGTAAGTAACTTCACTTCCTTCTTATCACATAAAATACCCCGGAGTAACAATATAGTTATAATATAGCTAAAAGTAAACTGCTAAATGAAAAATAAGCTAAAGTAATAAAAACATCTGAAAAAATACACAAAATAATGAGTAAAGAATACGAAATATAACTACATAAAATAATGAGTAAAGAATACGAAATATAACTAAAAATAACAAATGAAAACATCTGGTGTCAGCTACTTTAATTTAAAGGTGCAGTGTGTAGAATTTAGTGCCATCTAACAGAAGTGTTTATTCAGTTGGTTGCAATCTGCAAGCTCACCACTAGGTGCCACTGAATCCTAGACAATACACCTTTAATTAGTAGTAGTACAAATACCAACTTGACCAAAGCAACACAAACATTGACAATGATTCATCATCTGTCTTCAGATATTTCATCTAAAACACACAATACATTTAAATGTTGTCCATCTCCGCCATAGTTTCACTTCTCTCTAGTGCGTGTCTTGTTATACAGCAACATTATAGGCCTGGTTCGTACTCTCTATCTGGCTGTGGATGAAGGGTTAGATACATTGATGGAGGGAGGAGCACAGGATGTGACGGTGATGAGTACCAGGCTGGGGGATGAAAGGGACATGAGAAACGTGGCATAAAGAGGAGTCGTTACCATGAGATAGATCACACTTTGTAATTTCACCATGGCCTAAATATAGCCAGATACTATCATTTCATTTAAATTAATGCTTGGACTTTCAGTTTTTTTTTTTATTAGATTGAGCTGTGGTTCCCAGTGCTGAACAGATAACCTTCTGCTCCTGAATTCCCTGGTGTGTTTAAAGTAATAATCTAAAACATTTTCACACATCACTGAATGACACCATGGTTTCATAAATGTCGAGTTCACCAATAAAACTTTCAGTTGCGAACAAATCTCAGATTATTACCTTAAATGCAATAGTTCAAGATGTTAATTTTTTGTTACTTTGTCTGTAGAATAAATATGAGGCTGCCAAGAGGCCAGTTAGTTTAACACCCTGTAAAACTATAGTGTTGTTTTTACACTGTTTTTACAGCTTGTCAAGCTAAGATAATCAGCGGCAGCTTTATAAGTACTTTCACAACCATAAGGGCGGTATCAATCTTCTTATTTAACTCTTGGCTAAAAAAGGCGAATAAGCTTATTCCCCAAAATGTCTTCCTTTAACCGTAACCACCTCTGCACTAATACCTAAGGGTAACTCTTTGAAATCAAGCAGTTTTAATGGCCATAATGTGAGGAACAGGTCACCTTCATTTTTCATTTTCAAAACATGTGCTAACCGTGTCCTCTGTTCAACAGTCATAATCTAGGCGAACTCATCTGGATACCTTCCTTATAAAATTTCAGTTTTGTCAACAAGAAATGACGACTGTAGTGTACAAAATACTGTGATGATCTAACTATCAGAGAAGATGCAATATATTAGTTGCTTCCCTTATTGTCTCACAGTCAGAGGCAAATAATAGGAACAGTTGCTGTTATAAGAAGTTGGTTATGATTTGTTGTCATGAATTTTCTGGCACTTTCTCTTTTTGATCCTTCCAACTCTTACTCCACCCACTCTTAATATTCTTGTTTCCCCTCCTCTCCCCGTCCTCCTAATCCTCTCCCCGTCCTCATCTGCTTCCTCTTCCTCCTCCACCCTTTGCGCTCGCCTCTCTTCCTCTTCCTCGTCTATCGCTCTGTTCAACCAGTCGTCCAGCTCCTCTCAGGAGCGGCTGCACCAGCTGCCCTTTCAGCCTACCATGGATGAGCTCCACTTTTTATCCAAGCACTTTGGCAGCACTGAGAGCATCACAGATGATGATGGGGGCCGCTGCTCTCCCCACATGCGCCCGCGCTCCCGCAGTCTCAGGTCAGCAGCAGCACCCATGAGATTAAACAGCGGCTTCAGATGCCCAAAAGCACTATCCTCTTTTAAAGCAGATTTACAGGGGTTGCCCCTGGTAGAGCTTGTTATTGCTTTTATATAACCTCTTGTTGAAATTTCCTTTTAATAATGTTCTCTATTTCATTTTCTGTTTTTCTCATTTATTTTAAAGTACTAATGTTCTGTTTTTTTTATTGTTTAGGCATTACTGAATGTAAAACTGAGTTCAGTCCAGTGTTTATGGTGGAAAAGCCAAAATCATTTTGACAGTTTCATTTCTTTCTGTTTTTCCCTCCAGCCCAGGACGCTCCTCTTCCTGCTATGATAATGAGATAGTCATGATGAACCATGTGTACAAGGAACGCTTTCCAAAGGTGACACAGACACACACACACACACACACACACACACACACACACACAAAGCTGCTTCATGATAAGCTTCATCTTATTTCATAAAAATCTGCACAATGGTCAATTCCTCAAGCCTACAGAGCATTAAATCAATCTTTAATCTACAAAAACTATATTTAATCCCATGAATTATTATGGCTAATCCTATATAATAGCAATTGAAACTGAATATGATTTATGATTAAATATGTTTAGAGATTTGTGTATATGGAGGGTTGTTTATATCATACATATAAACACAGTGAGGGAAAAAACAGGTACTGGTACTGCTAAACCATAAAAAACAAGATTAAATGTCACTGCCAAACCTCGACACATTTCACCCTGTCAGAGAAAATGTTATGTTTATTCACTGCGTTTATAAAAAAACACAGTTACACAAAAAGGTTTTTTTTCTTTTCCTCAATTTCCTCCCTTTCACTCTGTCGGCGGGCTGAGGTTGGTATCAAAAGGAAACGGGCTGAAAGCTTCTACAGTGATAAAAATCTAGCCTGGGGGAAATAGGGCATTATAGTTTGGAGTTCATCTGAGGTAAACACCCTTTTAGCTTGTTGTACAAGTTAAATGGGAAAAAAAATACATGAATGAGTCACGAATGTAATACATTTCTGAAATTTCCGTCTCATACTAACGAAATTAAATCTTTTCTTTTATACCGAATCTCCTCAGCCACACTCCTTTACAACTCTTTGACCTTACATATCGGTCCTGTCTTCTCATGTCCACCAGGCAACAGCACAGATGGAGGAGAGGTTGACCGAGTTCATCCATGCTTATTCTCCTGAAAACGTTCTTCCGCTGGCCGATGGAGTCCTCAGCTTCATCCACCACCAGATCGCAGAGCTGGCCAGAGATTGCTTGACCAAAGCCTGCGAGGGCCTCATCACGTCTATCTACTTCTTTGAGTTGCAGGAGAATCTGGAGAAGCTGCTTCATAATGTGAGTGAAAAAGCTGTTTTTAGCCCAAAAAAAGCTCTGATAAAAAACACTATATACTACCTGCTCAACATCAAACAGCAGATAGACAAAGTTAGCAACTAGATGGTGAACAATTAGCTACTAATGAGCCAGACATTTTTCTCAGGAGTTGGCGAAGACCAAACCAGAGCTAAAAAGATTTCACTCTTCTTTTGCTTGACCTGATGTTTATGACATAATTGAGGATAAAATGTCTACATTGTTTTTTCAATTTGTTATGCTGCCCCCAAGTGGCCAACAATAAGGGAATGCAGTACTTTTGCAAATTGTATCATTTTTTAGGCAAGGTTCTTGTATGGTTTCTTGTAATGAGTAACATTTGAGTGTAGCGTTTTGAAAAGTATGATTATATCTCAAAGTAAGGTAATAAAATTATTTCATTTAGGTATCTGTATAAAAATGCAGCAACACTGTAATTCAGCAACGCTAGTTTTAATTTAATTTGTAAAGAGCATTTGTTAGACAACGATGATGAAATAAATCATAACCAAAAGCAGACACAGAAACAAATACATTTATCCTCTTCTTGTCTGGATGTGAAGCTGTGCAAGGTTAATGACGGCTCAAATCTTCTAATTTCATTGAAAAGCATGATGCCTTTGGTGAGAGATGAGGTTGAAAAGGCTGTGGTAAATTGAGGCCAATTGTGCTTGTGATTTGCCTGAGCAGATAATGGGTATCGGGGAGTTTCATCAACAGCCCCATTTTGGCAGTTTGATTAGATAGCTGTGATTTCTCTGGGTTGCCTGGTTTTGGTTTGATAGTATCTGCTGTGATCAGATATTTTTATACCTCACAGCTTTTTGAGCGCTTGTTCTGCTGTTGTCACCTTGTCCCTCTTTGAACTGACTGAACGTGTCAGAAGTGCTCTGTCTGCGTATGAGTTTTATATCGCTTTTATAAATGTTGTAAATGTTAATGTATATCTTCATGTAATAACGCTCTACTTCTCTGCCAGGCCTGGGAGCGTTCAGAGAGCGCCGAGGTTACCTTTGTCACAGAATTGGTGAAGAAGCTCCTCTTCATCATCTCCAGACCTGCCAGGCTTCTTGAGTGTCTGGTAAGATAACACACATAAATAGCCTTTACTCATCAACAACAAAAAGTCTACTGAGGTGTTCACAGTCCTCACCCGGCCCCATCTTTTCATCACAGAACATTTCACAGTTCCTGTGACTTAAGACAAATTGATTTTCCTTAAATAAACATGAGCATAGATACTCATTTGTTAGGCCATTATAATGGTGTACACAGGAGGAGAGAAAATCAAAACAAGCAAATATTAAACAGTCAAGTAAAAAAAACCCAGTCCAGTCTGTCTGGATGGGGAAGACATTTGCATTTAGATTAAATTTTACTCTGCCATAGTATTACTAATACCAGGCAGTCGGCTCCTGCTGCTTAGATGCCTTCCAGTCAGACTCAGACAGACTGTGACAATGATGTCATTTAAAGCTAGAGGGTGTGTATGTGTGTTTGTGTGTGTGTTTGTTTGTGTCTGAGTAACCCAGTGTGACTGTGTTTCATAACTGTATATCAATCTTGTGTCCCCCCCTCTCGATGAATCATGCCATACTGACGCAGTTTTTTGGATTATGACTGACAGCTGAAACAGTGACACGGAGAATTGATTCATCACTCTAATTCCACTTTCATTTTCTGCATGTCACTGCATTTGGATTACAGTGTGTCATTATCCATTGCATGTTTTTTTTGACATTGTTAGTTACCAAGTTTGGATCAGCAGCCAGTGTTGCCTAATTTGCGTTAGTGATCTGATGGATAAAACCCTCCTCTGCAATATAATATGTTCGGTTAAATCCTAATTGGTGATGTCTTCCCGAAATAAGTACTGGTACAACTGCTAGGGGCGACTCAGAATGATTCTACTGGCGTATAGTCACCTAAGGGTGAATGTGTTGATATTTTGCTTTCCAGGAGTTTAACCCTGAGGAGTTCTACCATCTGTTGGAGGCAGCAGAAGACCATGCCAAGGAGGGTCATTTGATGAAAACTGACATTCCTCGTTATATCATCAGCCAGCTGGGACTGACCAGAGACCCTATTGAAGGTGAGTGACGGTAACCATGTGCAACACACAGATTTCCATTTGGAAAGTAATTGAACTATCCGCTGATTCAAACTGATATTTGTCTGTCATCAGAGATGGTAAACCTTGATAGTTATGACAGCGAGGGACCCCTAACACCTGAAACAGATGACTCAACAGAGGTGAGTCATCAGGTTCATCCCCAATCTGGTCATCTCTCCACCTTCATTCTACCCTTTTCCTTCTTTTGCAGAGTGCTAATATGAGCAAAAGCCTGCAAAGGTCCTTGTTGCTCTCATTGAAAATGTCTGCTTCATTTGCTAATGACTTGGCACACATGCTTTACCATTTAATCTAGCTAAAATATGCTGTAGCACAAAAACAGGATATCCTCTTCTTGATTCTGTGAGCCATCCCTCTAGCATTAGGCTCGCCTTCAAGTGCCAAAATTAAGCTAAATAGACAAAAAAACGAAGAAAGTAATAGAGGAAATAAAGGTGGTACAGAGCAGAAGTGAAGCTGCTTTACAGTTATCAGAACATGTTTTGAATCTAAACAGCCTCTCTCTCACACCTAAAAGATAATATAAGTTATGAATGTGTACATACGCAGTTTTGTTGGTCTTTCATCATGTATGAAAGACCAAGTATTAATCAGGATATTGTGATGTTTGATCCATAGGGTAAGATCAGAGCAGTGAAACCACCAGGGGAAGCAGACTTCCAGACCATCAAGCTGATCAGCAACGGAGCATACGGGTGAGTAGAGCATTAGCTCACACTAACGACAATACATCGGCATGCAAGTGATTAATTTTTAACATCTGTGAATGAGGTATGGACACTAACTTTTACAAGCAACACAGAGTGAAAATAATGTATGTGTCTCTGTCTGTCTGTACACAGCGCTGTGTACCTGGTTCGTCACCTGGAGACACGTCAGCGTTTTGCGATGAAAAAGATTAACAAGCAGAACCTGATCCTGAGGAACCAGATCCAGCAGGCCTTTGTGGAGAGAGACATCCTCACCTTTGCAGAGAATCCCTTTGTCGTCTCCATGTTCTGCTCCTTTGAAACGCGTCGGCACCTGTGCATGGTCATGGAGTATGTTGAAGGTGAGAAGATGGATATAAATCAATACTATATATGCATTATATAAACAGGTTTTGAATCTTTATATATATATACTCTAGAAAAGTGACAACATTAAGGAGGCATACAATCAATCTAAATGCTAAAAACAGCATGCTGTGTTGATGCACACTATTCTCCCACAATGCAATGCACAAAGGAAATAGAGGAACTAATCACAGCTGAAAGAAATTTGAATAAAATGTCATGGCAATCCATCTAACAGTTGTTGACATATTTCAGTCTGGACCAAAGTTAGTGACTGAGTCGCTAGCAAGTCACTAGCATGGCTAACAATCTAAAAGTAGTTCTTATTATAGACCTGTGTCATTGGTAATTGAATGATCTAAGCCTTTGCATAAGCTGTTCATATGCTTTTTATGTTAAGTTTTGTGAATGTACATCAAATGCACAATGAAAATGAAATGCATGCTAATGTGCCAGATAACCTTGAATATAAGGAATGACGTCAGAATTGAAGTCACAAAAACCTCATTACATACAACAGTGGTTCTGTTGTGTGTTTTGTTCATCAGCCTAAATGGAAATTAAAATGGTCTGAGGGACAAAGGGGTACCAGGAGACATTCATGGTAGTTGCTGATGTCAGCAGCAAGACTAATCAAATCATGAATTCCTCTGGCAGGCGGAGATTGTGCCACTCTGCTGAAGAACATCGGGGCTCTGCCGGTGGAGATGGCACGCATGTACTTTGCAGAAACTGTCCTAGCACTAGAGTACTTACACAACTATGGCATCGTCCACCGTGACCTCAAGCCTGACAAGTAAGACACAGTTAATTTTTACCAAACTGCAGACACAATCTATTTTATTATTATCTTAAGTTACACCGTTTCTTTTCTCAGCCTCCTGATTACATCAATGGGCCACATCAAGCTGACAGACTTCGGCCTGTCTAAGATGGGTCTGATGAGTCTGACCACCAACTTATATGAAGGACACATAGAGAAAGATACTCGAGAGTTTTTGGATAAACAGGTATGAAAAATTATAACAGCCATTACACTGTATACTCAAATTACAGTTTATTTGAAGTAACTCAGCGCCAATTGTAAATTTTTTTACATTATAAATATTTTATTGAAGTCATTTTTATTCACCTGGACTTTAAGGTCAATATAAGAGCAGAATAAATTTAAATAAAATCAAATTATAATATGCAATGTAGCTGTCTTTTTGGCAGTATTACAGTGCAGACTGTTAAACTCCAGTATGATCCAAGCAAAGATTAAATATGAAATGTCCTTTGATGTCTTCATTTCTATGCAAAGATATTCTCTGTTATTGTGTGCCAGGCATATCTGAAGCATGAAACAAATGAAACCGTTAACAGTTGGCAGAACAATAGGCCAGTATTTCCTCAGTCATTATAATCATTTCTCTTTTAGTTAAGGGTGGTTTGCTCAAACCTTCCGTTCAGTGTTTTCAGTGTGCTTTGAATCTAAGCCTCATTATTTCTTGTGTGTGCATTGTGGCGGCCAGAAACGTGTTGTGCATTCAGAGCATATCCATCTGCACATGAAAACACCCACCTGGGCTTTCATCTTGTCTTGGCATCTTTGCAGTGATTTACTTGATTTGATTAAAATGCGCATTCTCTTCGCACGTGCTCCTTGCTCAGTGCCACTGTGTACCACTTACAACTATACTATACAGTAGTTTTACAGTAGTAGTACAGTAGTTAGGTAAAAAGTCAACTGATATTACTAGCTGCTTTAGAATAATCGTAGCATGAATTTAAGTGAACTCTACATGATCTCTGTCATTCCTACTATAAATTATATGTGAAAATTCCCAAACCTGTAGTCTCGGTTGCATGTAATTCACAGGAAATACATCAGGGGAATGACGTCTGTAAAAATCTAATCAACTAAAGTGTGATTGTTGTTCCTTTAGGTGTGTGGAACTCCAGAGTACATTGCTCCTGAGGTTATTCTTCGTCAAGGTTATGGGAAGCCAGTGGACTGGTGGGCTATGGGCATCATCCTGTATGAGTTCCTGGTGGGCTGTGTGCCATTCTTTGGAGACACGCCAGAGGAGCTGTTTGGGCAGGTCATCACAGGTGAGCAATCAATTGAGTGGGATCCTTATTTTCTGGTGGATATATACATTATATACACACTATATATTGCTAATAGACCAAGCAAATGGCAATTGTACCCATTCTTTCTCGCCTGTTGTTCACACTTACCTTACTTCTTCACCTCCTCCTCCTCTCTCTGCTGTATCTTGTAGATGACATAGTGTGGCCTGAAGGGGATGAAGCTCTCCCTGTTGACGCCCAGAACCTGATCTCCTCTCTCCTGCAGACAAATCCACTGAGTCGACTGGGCACAGGTCAGTCTCCTAGGACAGGGGTTCCTAACCTTACTTGAGACATAACACCATAGCCCTGTCAGATGAACTCAAGTACCCTTCAATCAACACCACCACACATGTTTCAAATGTGTTTATTTTCATTATTACCTATATGTCTTCATACATCTGTCCTTCTCTTTATGTACCACACCTCTCTCTAATTCCCTTTCTCTGCCCTCTAGGTGGTGCTTTTGAAGTGAAGCAGCACTCCTTCTTCACAGAGGTGGACTGGAACAGCTTGCTGAGACAGAAGGCAGAGTTCATCCCTCACCTCGAGTCAGAGGAAGACACCAGTTATTTTGACAGTAAGTCAAGTTAGGAATTCAGGATCCTCTGAAAAAATGACATTACAGGCACTGACCACAGCTCCCTTTAAACTTAGGAAATTCTCATTCTTCCAAGCAGCTCAGGGTCTTCTGAATCATCGCCATCTTCCCCACAACACCCTCATTAGGTCTCCTGTGGTACCACAATAAGCATTGTAAATAGCATAAATTCACAATGAGTTTGCAGCTTTGCATGTAGGTGCACAGTGACTGCATCTGTCTCATGGAATAAGAGCAGTGAGATCAGCAGAAAGAACCACAGAGAGACAGATAATGCTACCGCTCATTGAATTTGTGCCCATTGTAATGATATCTGGTTACCTTTCCTCATCAGCTCGCTCTGAGCGCTACCATCATGTGCAGTCATACGATGAGGAGGATACCAATGACGATGAACCTGTGGAGATACATCGCTTTTCATCTTGCTCCCCTCGCTTCAGCAAGGTCAGACCTGCTTTTTATGCATGTTTTTTTTTTGAAAGGGAATGTTTGAGGTATTAAAATGGCAATGGTTACACAGCAGTCCACATAATACAATCGTTAACAAAAAATGTGACTGTCTGTCTCCTTGTGTGGATCTGCAGGTGTACAGCAGTATGGAGCATCTGTCTCAGTTGGAGCATAAACCTCCCACTGTGACTCTTCGGGAGCACAAGGTCCCCAGGGAGGATCGAGTGGCCAAGAGGGAAAGCCTGGGTAGCCTCACCCTCAGGGACAAGAGCTGGAGGACTGGATCACCTGAAATGTGAGAGCATCCTCCAAAAAATACTGGAGAAAGTTTTTTTAAAGGTCTGATGTCAATTAAATTTGAAAAATTGTGTACGCTTTTCAGACAATTCTTCAGTAAGTATATTTCCACAAACAAAATACCCACTTTTAAGTCAGTATATGTACTTGTATTGTGTTCTATTAGCTGTATTTTTAAATGACATTTGCAGCAGCTGTAGGTTCTGTTCACATCTTTTCTTTATTGTTTTTTTCAGGAAGCGCTTGTCCTGCTCTGAGTCCTCCTTTATTGAGAGCGAGAGCCCACCGTCAGGGGCCCGCAGACGCTTCTCTGCCCTCATGGATACACACCGCTTTGCCTCCCCTCTGGAGGTTGATGCTGAGCTGCCTGTCCCTGGCAGGCAGCCTCCAGTGAAGGCTAGGGGGGCTTCCCTGGAAGGAGCCATGGGTGCCAACTCCTCTCAAGCCGAACTGAGAACATTCCTTAAAGACAGCAGTGGGTTTACAGCTGGAGGTAAGAGGGGATGAAGCATCACTGAACAATTTGATTTGTGGCCCTAAACCTATATTATATCAGAGATGTAAAGAGTATTGATTTACTGTGATTTACTGTGTTTTCATGTCTCTACCATGCAACAGATAAGCTTTTTAAACCTGTGGATGCATCGTTGCCTTTACCAGCCAGTGCTACTGTTCTGGGGCTTCCAGACACACAGGGGCCCCGCGGGGCCACCACTGACCTGGTGCTGCGCAGGGTTCGCCACCAGCAGCTCTCAGCTGAGGGAGAAAAACGTAACTCACGACCAGGAAGCAAAGTTATTAAATCTGCTTCTGCTACTGCTTTGTCTGTCATCATTCCTGCAGGTAAAGCCACATGTTATATTACATTAGCAAATGTAATGTAATAAAACATATATACAAATAAATCCTTAACGCCATCCTTTTTTCCTCAGTGGAGCAACATGGTGCCTCTCCTCTAGCGAGCCCCATGTCTCCTCGCTCCCTCTCATCCAACCCCTCCTCCCGTGACTCTTCTCCCAGCCGAGACTACTCTCCAGTGGTCAACATACTGCATTCTCCAATCACCATCCACCGCTCTGGGAAGAAGTATGGCTTTACCCTCCGAGCAATCAGAGTCTACATAGGAGACAGTGACGTGTACAGCGTACATCACATGGTCTGGGTGAGAGAGCAGCGTTTACAGTATGAAGAGTTCTCAATGGCTCTACTTTTCTACTTTTTACTACTATTTGTGTTGAAACTTTCATACATACAGTGCAGCTCAAGCTGCTTTAGATATGAAATTTTACATAATGTTATTATTCATTTTGGCTGAATAGAAACATGTATAATGAAAATAGGAGGGGACTAAGTATGGAACCCTGTGGAACACCAGATAGGATGTAATAGGTATTTGAAACATGTTTGCCAACCTTTTCTAGAAATAGCAACTACATGTTTAAAACTATAAGTACATTCTCATCCAAATTTTTCATTGTGGCCGTTGGATGTTAATCCCAGAGTCATTATGTTTGTTTTTGTTAATTTTTAACACAACGATAAATGGCTAAATCTGTTTCTAAACGTGTACTAATCGTAGCATGTGGAGGATGGTGGTCCCGCCCAAGAGGCAGGACTTAGTGCAGGTGATCTCATTACTCATGTAAACGGGGAGGCAGTCCACGGTCTGGTCCACACAGAGGTGGTGGAGCTCATCCTGAAGGTAAGATTAATCTATGTCTTATCTAATTTATATACATATATTATATAAATATATGATATAATTAGATAATAAAGTAACATGAAACATATAAATATATATATATATATCATCTTCAGAGTGGAAACAAGGTGACTGTTACAACTACTCCTTTTGAGAACACCTCTATAAAAGTGGGTCCAGCTCGGAAGTCCAGCTACAAATCCAAGATGGCACGGCGCAGCAAAAGAACAGGAGCCAAGGAGGGACAAGAGTGTGTTACTGCAGAATACAACAATACATTTTATTTCACATTTTAATATGCCTTTATTCCCCTTACTATATCTTTTTATTTTATCTTTCAGTAAGAAGCGCAGCTCCCTGTTCAGGAAAATCACCAAGCAGTCCAACTTGCTCCACACCAGCCGGAGCCTCTCTTCTTTAAATCGCTCTCTGTCCTCTGGAGACAGTCTACCCGGCTCCCCCACCCACAGCCTCTCCGCCCGATCCCCCACTCAGAGTTTGCGCTCCACTCTCGAATCCCCTTACATGGGTTAGTATGGAAGGCCTAGAATACATGTATGCTAGGCCAAGGAAACAATACTTATTTAGGATAATATATTTTAAAAACAAGACAAATGCAGTGTATTAAAAGTTGTAACATTTTTAGCCCTTTGGTAATTTTCGATCTTACTCCTATCATTTGTCTTGTTTGATCCCAAACACACAAAAGTGCCTTTTATTGTGAGAAATAAAATTCCTGCACAAATATACAATGTTAGTGATATTGTGATTAAAAGCTTTAAAGTTTATTTCCTCTTCTCTCCTCAGGCAACTCCTCCCAGAGCAGCTCTCCAGCATCCAGCACTCCTAACTCCCCAGCAGCCTCTCACCACATGAGGCCCAGCTCTCTGCATGGCCTGTCCCCCAAACTTCACCGTCAGTACCGCTCTGCGCGCTGCAAGTCTGCCGGCAACATCCCTTTGTCCCCCCTGGCACACACACCCTCCCCAACCACCTCCTCTCCCCCACCTCTCAGCGGCCACACTGTAGGGAGCTCCAACACCACACAGATGTTTCCCGCCAAGCTGCATTCCTCACCCCCTGTCGCCCGCCCTCGTCCCAAGAGCGCCGAGCCCCCAAGATCCCCCCTGCTACAACGAGTGCAGTCGGCAGAGAAGCTAGGAGCACCTATTCTGCCTTCCTCTTCTTCATCATCATCGTCGCCCTCTCCTCTGACAGGTGGAGTGTCATTACGCAAGCACAGCCTGGAGGTGACACATGGGGACTACAGGAGAGAGTCCTTCCACTGTGAGCATAGCCTGCAAAGTCTGCTAGAGATGGAGGGAGAGAATGGACCCGCTCCGCCATCTCCTTCATCATCTTCCTCCCCTTCTCCTCCCATGGGTTGCGAAATTGGAGGCTTGAAGTCTGTTAGGAAGCTGGGAAGGCAGGAGTCACCACTTAGTCGTGACACAATGCTCACATCAAGAGAGAAAGATACTCAAACCATAACTCAGAGCAAAGCGCCTAAAGCTGAGTCCAAGACAAATGTTGTTGAGACAAGTAAAACATTATCCACTGCTGAGGTTCTAAAGAGTAATATAAGTGCTGCTGCAGCTGAGACCAAGTCTAGTTCAGTACCGACTCAGTTGACTTCAGAGACCAAGCCCAGCCCTGTAGACAAACCTCCAAGTGCAAGCGCTCCAAGTTCTGAGGCAACACTGTCCAAGAGTAAAGTCACTGAGAACATTTCTACTCCAGACACATCAAAGAGCCTGCAGGAACAAGACTGTACAGAGCAGAATGCACAGACAGACAGTGGGCGTGCAAGTAAACCTCCAGAGAAGACTATGGAGAAAGCAAAAGCCATTGCAGGTCCGGAGAAAATGAACGTGCAGAAATCATCTATGGACCAGTGCAAACAGCGTAAAGGCACAGGGACGGGAGAGAAAGGAGGGATCAGTGGTAGTGATAAAAAAATGGAGACAACTAAGGTTAAAGGACCTGCACCCCCAATTCCAACCCAGGTTCAAACCCAAGCTGCAGCCCATGTACCAGTTGTAGCCAGATCCAAAATAGAAAAGGTGTCAACAAGTTATCGTGGAGCCAAAGAGGAGAGGGCACATCTGGAGGCGCTGGAAGAGAATCCGATGTCACCCTCCTCTAACGCAGCCTCACCCTGCTCAAGCAAGTCACGCCCTGTGTCTCCAGGGGATAAAACCAGCTTTGTTACTCAGCTCACGAGTGTGGCCAAAACTGTCCTCGCACCCATGAAGGTGGTATCACAAGAGGGGGCCAAGGCAAAAGACACTTCAAAGTCAAGTGAGGAGAAGCGGGCAAGCACAGCAGGAAAAACAGAGGCTTCGACTGGGAGTGGCAGGCGGGGGGCTCAGACAGTATCCTCAGCAAGTGCTGTCACCGCCCAATCGGATAAAGGAAACGCTCGCAGCTCTAAGCACCACTCGTGATAAAGGAGCTTTAGAAAGAGTCAGACTTTCCCATGCAATGCCTTTTACTGTAGCGTCACACTGACATATCATGAATTAACTTGATTTTACATCTTTGAATGAAGTGGAAACAAAAAATGCCTGAAAAAAAAACACCAAATAGATGACATGTAGATTAAAAAAAAGATTAAGAACAAAGATGCATTAGTTGGAAAATGTGTGCACATGATATGATAATGTAGACCTGTGTATGTTCTGTTCATCAAAATATGTTGTATATATATTTAAAAAGCATATGTCTTAATGCATGTTTGGCATTGTACATGGAAAATGAAAGAATATTTAAAGAGAAAATATAAAGCAGACCTTAAGGTAGTAAACACTGTGAACAACTTTTCAACCGACTGCAACAGGCGTACTGTTATCTTGCATATAAACAGGCAGGATTCTGTTATAAACGGGCATTACTCACAGTCCAGATCAGCACTCGTGCCATCATTTAGTTCAGTTGAAATTGTAAAACTACAACACATACTGTATTACCATAAACTTTAGTTAGAAAAAAAGGGTCCAGGCAGAGGACCCTGTAATGAAGGATATAATGAACTACTTACAGAAACTGGACCAAGATACCAACATGCTTGCAGAGAGAGTTGAATAGGCTGTTTTTCCCTTCTCAGATCGGTTTAAGGGCTGAATCCCAGTGAAATCAAGGTAGATTAGATGAACTTGCACAGGGACACTATGCAATGTGCTAATGATGCCACTTTTGGTGTCCCCAATTATTAGGTTTACATTGTGCTGTAGGCAAGAAGAGAAGATGAAGGAAAGGGTTGCAATAAGCCAAGCAAACACGTTTTGTTTTAAAAGTGGTTTCTATTGATCGTCGTGAAATGTGCAATTATATATTTTCGACTAGTAGGTGAGTAGATTAGTGTGTTCAGATGTTGAGGAGGACAAAAAGTGCACCAAGAACCATAATGAAACTAGCACTTAACGGAGGCTAGAAATACTCTGTCACTCACTCTTTTCTATTTATGCAGACGTGTGGTATGTTGTATAATGTCACGTGTGAAGGAAAATGCCAGTGTTTTTATTTAGGGATAATGTGCTTTTTGTTTTGTTTTTTTTACAGTTAAATGTATAATTATATGCAAACCTACAGTGCCCAGTTTCAGTAAAACTGAGCACCCTTTTCAGTGATACAGTAGTAAAGCCAGGATTAGATTTGTTGAGGGCATCTTAGTGGTGAGGTGCTGTTTGTTCTTGTGTATTTATTTAAAATGATCTTGATAGCTTTGGGACATCAGGCTCAGACTTGTCTTAGGCTGCCACCTAGTGGATGACATCACATGATACCAGGAGCTATCTTCTGGTATCACATGATACCAGAAGATAGCTCCTGAGGTACAGAGAAAGATGAACTCATGAAATGAAATCACTGATTAGTGTAGACTGACTTAGAAATATGATGTCTTCTCTCTATGTAATTTACCATCTCATACATTATCATTCTGATGCTTAATTTGTTTTGTTGTTAGATAGCTTGATTTCTGATTAGCTTTGCAGCCTGAGTCTTATCTTAAAGAGTCTTTTTTTTTTTTATCCATTGTAATGTGGTGGTTTAAACAGACATTAGCCCAATGTTTTGACATTAAACACCAGTGTTTTGAGTGTGTGTGTGTGTGTGTGTATGATGTGAGAAAATTGCACTTTATTTGATGTCATATATTTTTTATTTACATGTATTATTTATTTACTTTGTAATCTTTTTATTTATTAAACTTTTTTATTTATTCAAATGTTTTTATAAGTCATCAGATAGTGAATTTCAGCTTTATTACTGAAATTAGTTAATTTTGAAATGTAAGAATTTTACATCAAGACTGAGATGTCTACCAAATATGTGTGTGGCTGTCCCATTGTGTGCAATTTTGATGCTGTCATTCCATAAGTCTGAAGTTGTGATATAGCTGTCATGTCCATCTTTGTCCAAGTGTTTTTTGTACAACAACAAAAATCTCTGACTGTTGTTGTCCATCACATTGCTACATATTTACTAGACACCGTTGTGAAAAAAATGCAAAAATGCCTATAGAGCAGAAATGTAATAAAATGCAAAGAAACTCTTCACTTTGTCTGATTTATTTTATTTTTATTTTTTTTGGGGGGGGGGGGTGTAAAAACAACAGACTTGGTGTAACGAAAACAGGACGTAAAATCAGCGTTTGAGATGTGTGGAGTTGGAGAATTGGAGCGTCACTATCATTGGTTATCTGGCGGCCAATCACAGCGGTGCTAACACGTGACCAGTATAAACAGGAAGAAGGCGGTCAACTGCTGCGAAGATTAAGGGGAGTTTGTTTAATTCCAACGAAGCGAAGAACAGGCGAGCTTCTTCAGCTAAATTCAGCCAAAGTCTTGTAAAGGAGAAGAATGATAATGCCTGAGACAAGGTAAAAGAAGTTTTATAGCAATTTAATAAGAATGAAGATAGATGCTTAAAAGTGAATGACTGGGTGACATTATGCTCACAAAATGTTTGCAGACTTTGAATCATATTTATTTCGTAGTATGACGTGTTATTGAAAAATCATACGAAAGTTGTAAAATGTAGATTTTATGTTTTTGTATTGCGTCTCTGTTGATGTTGTTGATGTTTTGTATTCTAACTAATAAGTGTATGTCTTCTAAATGTCATGTATGTCATATAGTTACCATACTTAATTAGTTAATTAATTTATTGTGTCAAGAAAGGTCAAATGATCACCATTTTGACTGAGCAGCATTTTGAGGTTAATCGTTTTAGGTTTACACAGATATATACAGTGTATATCCATGTAACTGCCCACATTGGTTACTCCCATGTCTCCAAGGTGATCATTTAGTGTGTAGGAATAGGATCCAGCACCTCTCCTGCTGCAGCTAAATTCACATATCTGAAATTCCTTGAGTCACAGGGTGCAGTCACATGGTTTCCCTCTTTCCTCACTGTCATGGAGAATTATTGACTTTGCTACGCTTAACAATAACATCAGTTCCAGCCAGGTGCCAGAACTTGTTTCTTTCAAGACAAAAATAATGTCCTTTACTGAAAGTGGCTCCATCATCTCTTGGGTTGGTTTTTTTTTTTATGTTCCTACTATGTCTGCATAGGCTTCTATGGTGCTAAGGAGCAATTCTTCATGCTCAGTCACGGTCAGCCCCAGCTGTTATGAATCGCAGCACCTCCTCAGCATGCTGTGAGGACCAGTCCCCTGCAGACAATATGGATGACTGGCTCTTCCTGTCCTCTGACTCTGCTGAGCCTCAGTACCTCGAAGTGAACAGTGAGGACCAAGAGACGGAGGACAGAGTCAAACTCAAAACCAAGTTGGTCTCAGCGTGGAACAGTGTCAAATATGGTCTCTTTTACTTATCTGACATTTTCTTTTCTGTAGCTAGTCTATATTGTTACTGTGTGATAAGAGCAGATCAATTTGTTCTCTTTTCTTTTCATAGATTAAATTGTTTCTCTTTTTCCTTCATGTGTATCAGGCTGGTCCTTGAAGCAGAAATCCCACTTCAGAAAGAGCTCTCCTGTTATCATGCTTGGAAATTCCTATGAACTGAAGGATCATGGTGAGGCTTACTTTGCTTCAGAAATCTAGGAGGACTATTTTAGCAGTAGGCCATCCTGGCTTCTGAATTGATCTCATTCATGCAATTCCGAAAGCAAGAGGTAATTTTAACTCGGGCTCTGTGACTATGTCAGGGGAAAGAGAGAGATTCCATCGCTCCTTTGCATCTCTCATGTGGTTGACGTACAGACGGGGTTTCCCTCAGCTGGGAAGCTGCTCTCTGACCACTGACAGTGGCTGGGGTTGTGTTCTACGCACGGGGCAGATGCTGCTGGCACAAGGCCTGCTCCTACACCTGATGCCACAAGGTGAGAATACACACAGGCCTGCTGCAATATGGCTTATCTATCTGAGAGAGTGAATACACACATTAATGAAAAATACTGTCATAGAAACTGTCTGAGCTAGCTTGTTCCTTCCACTCTTTTATCGCACATCAGTTAGTTTTCTCAGATTTCAGCAGATTTTCATGTTCCCTGACAGAGGGGGAAAAAAAGTAAATCTGTCCAATTTCAAATAGATTTGTGTTTTTATTTTGTTTAGTTTACACTATACAACACCTAATACTACTACTTCATTCTATCATTTGCAGGTTGGACTTGGTTTGTGAGCCACCATGTGGTCAAAGATGATATGGATCTACCAGAGATTCGCCCCACAACTGATGTACAAAAGCTAAAAGAAGGTTCCAGTAAGAGGGGTCGAAAACTGAGCCTGGGTTCCCTTCTGGATAGGCGCATGGAGTCCACGCATAGAAGGGTGGTGTCATGGTTTGCAGACCACCCCACGGCTCCTTTTGGAATACATCAGCTGGTGGAGTTGGGCAAAAGCTCAGGGAAGAAGGCTGGGGACTGGTACGGCCCTTCCATTGTGGCACACATCCTACGGTGAGACTTAAAGTTACCCACCAGCTCAGTTATCCGTATAACATCCCGCTTTACAACATTTTGATTCTGTTTTAGGAAAGCTGTGGCAGCAACAGTGGACCTCCCCAATCTGGCTGTGTATGTTGCACAAGATTGCACGAGTAAGTCATTTCTTTCATCAGTGTATTTGCTCCAAGCAGCTGTGCTCATAAATGCATTATACCCACTACAAGTGGAGCTGCTTTGAACTCAAGTTTGACTGAAATCGGGATGATTGGACCAAGCAGACTTATTGTCTTTTATGCTTGTGCCTCTGTCTCTTTATTTATGTGTCCAGTCTACATAGAGGACGTGAAGAGGTTGTGTGAGCGGCCTCTTCCTGGAAGCTCTACTGCAACCAGTCAGCCCTGGAAATCCATCCTCCTCCTGGTTCCTGTGAGACTTGGAGGACAAGATCTCAATCCTGCCTACATCAGTTGTGTCAAAGTATTTTGATCCTGTTCTTCACACACAAACAATATGTTATGCGATCACACCTATGTGCCTTCCATGTAAACAAAGCAAGTTAAATCAGTGGTTCTCAAAGTCAAATCAAATCAAATCAAAATCAAATCAAATCAAATTTTATTTATATAGCCCAAAATCACAAAATACATTTGTCTCAGAGGGCTTTACAATCTGTACAAGGAGTGACACCCTCTGTCCTTAGACCCTCGATTCGACAAGTGGAGTCCTTGTTAGGTTTTCAGGGAAATCTTTGCATTTTCAAATTTTAACTGTAGATTTCGCTTTCCCTCTGTACAGTGTGATTCTAAATCCACTGTTTCTCTTATGTAATTCTGTTTCAAGCATACACAACAAAAACCTTTTTCCTCATATATTTTTTTCCATAGAAACTCCTGAAACTACAATGCTGCATTGGCATCATTGGAGGCAAACCGAAGCACTCTTTGTTCTTTGTTGGCTTCCAAGGTATATACAGTATAGCATAGTTTATAAATATTGTGCTCAGCTGTTTATTGTTAGTCATTCACTTTTTTTTTTCTTGACTTGCTGAAGATGACCATCTGTTGTACTTGGACCCTCACTACTGTCAGCCCACAGTGGATATAACGAAGGAGAACTTTCCCTTGACGGTACGAGGAAGTACTGTTTCTCTCCTTGTTTTAAGCTTTCTAATTTCCTCCACAGACAGCTGTGCTTAGTCATTGAGACTAAATGTTACGCAAACCACATCAAGAACATTTTCTCTGAATCTAATGAGACAGTCTGAGTATTGTTTTTTTTTTCCCCCCCATTTCCTCTCCACACCATTTGCAGTCATTTCACTGTAAATATCCCAGGAAAATGTCTTTCTCTCGCATGGACCCGAGCTGTACCATAGGATTCTACGCTAAAGGCCAAAAGGACTTTGAATCGCTGTGCACAGTTGTTAATGAGGTAGCTGATGTAATTTTAACAAAATGAGAGACTGATACTGGATTGTCCCTAGACTGGTTGAGTTATTTTTTAGTCTCTTTCTCCCCAGGCTGTCTCCACATCTGCAGAGATGTACCCCATGTTTATATTTGCTGAAGGACATAGTCAGGAGGAGAAGGGGAGCAATACACCCACCAACAACATCGCCTACATTCAGAGGAAGAAGGAGCGGGAGAGAGTCGACACTAGCAACAGCTTTGATGAGTTTGTTCTATTATGAACAGTTGTCCTGAGTGGCGTGTAGTGATCATTGATCGCATGCAAATGTGACTGTAACACCGCGTGGCAACTACTGAGCATAAGAACAATGGTCTTCCAGCAGTATCCTTAAGGGACTCCTTGTTAAATAAAGTGATCATTTATCTTTAGGCCAAAGATACTTCTCATCATTTTACTGATGTTTTGTGCAAACATTTTATTTATTGTTTTAGGAGGATACTTCAATCATTTTAATTCATTTGAAGGACTTTATACATTTTCTGTCATTTGTATGATTTTTGTTGTTTGTTATCTTAACACAACCTATTGGGGATTAACAACAAAATCCAGGAAATTATGTTCTACTTACTATACTTTTCCAATGAATAAAGCTAGAAGACGAATAATTTTTTTTTTCTTTTCTTGGAGGCAAATTTTGTGCAAGTGTTACTATGAGGTAGTTTCTCACTCTCACTGTTTGATGTCATGTGGCAGGGTGTGCTTTCTTTTAATAGATTAGAAAATTAGATTTCTGTAAACATGTGATACACATAAGAAATACTGAAAGAACAGGACTTTTAGTGGAGAAGTAGCTTGTTAAGTGTGTAGTCATGTTAACTCTAAAATATTCTCCTGAGCTGAATTGAATGAATGATAAAAAAAAAAAGCATCAGTTGTAATGCTGTAATCATAAATTCATATTTAACATGTGAAAAAAAAAACCTAATACCCCCTCCCATAATATAAGTTTGAATAAAAGCTGCTGAATATATTAAGTTTATTATAGCCACAGAATGGAAAAGGAAAACAAATCGCTCCTAAAAATACAGACTACCTTTTTGTAAAGTCCCTTACATGTATTACCCTGAACCATAGAACAGTATATTACAGACAAGCATGGTACTGACGTTCAGGCGGAAAGACAGTTTCTGTAACTGATAAGATAACTGAATCAGTCTGCCAGTCTTACTGCATCTTTCAGTTCCTTAGGGCTAACCTCACCTCTCAGGCTCACACATCCAGGCAGAGATCCTGGCTTTGGTTGATGCATCCTGGGCAGAGTGTTGAGACAGACATGGGTTAGTACCTGAATCAACCAGCCTGTTGTGTTCCTTTCTCCTATAGCTCTAAACAGTAAGGCCTGTTTATTTTGTTTAATGTAACCTATGTTCCACTTTCAGTTCGAGCAAAAGCAAGTTTGTTGATAATACAAATAATATAAAGTGCGCTTAAAGTGTTACAATAGACTAAGTGTTGAATAATAATTTAAAAAAATATCAGTACAGGCATATTTACAGCGAGGAGATAGGAAAGAGAAACTATGATGATTCCCTCTCAATCTCTCGTTTAATACGCCACAGCCTATTTAAATTTAATAAAAACGCGAATAAATGTTTGTTCTTGCTCTCCTCTTCGACAAAACCGGGTGTTTGATTTACTCACCCATCCCCCACGCCGGCTCTTCGCTCCTTCACCCCTCCCTGCAGTAGCCTTCATTGGCCATGGTGGCGCTGTTGAGTCGCACAGACCAGTCCCTGTGATAGAATCAACCGAGAGCGAGGGGGGGGTGGAGGAAAAAAAAAAACCCAACTGGGTAGGTCGCTCTTTGTTTCTAGCTAGGAGGAAAACCAAGAGACGTTGCAACCGGTGAGGTTTTTAAACATCACCTTTCACCACTTGTGTAAGTCAACTATGTTTTTGTTATTATATTAAGGGGAGTTTTGTTTGTGTTTTGCGCGACTGTGCCGGGATATATATGTGTGTTTGTCGGGTATTTTATGTTTGAGAAAAAGACGACACCGACCAGCGCTGCCGTGGCGCGACAGACAGAAATGAATGAAAATTGTTTTTGGAAATGTGTTTAGAGCGGAGCCGTGTGCCAGGGGTACGGGAGGCGCGTTGGATCAATCAGCTCCAGCGATGACGGATGCTTTAACATTTCACATGTCGCCGCATCTGGACAAACATCTCGCAAAACAACACATTTTTGTGCCTAATTGGCCTGGGAGAGCATGGCCCGGCTAGCCTAGCACAACTAGCTCGCTAGCATGCTAACCGCCGTCATCAGCCAGTTTATGTTGTGTTAACAATACAGGCGTTTAAATTAGCTCTACTGTTTGTCGTTTTTGCATCGATTGAGTGTGACTTTAAAGATTGAGCTAGTTATCAAATGAATGCCAAAAACTCGTTTTATCACAGACGAGGCATTAACGAGGTTTAAAGTCTGAACCGACAAAATGTAACGTTCACAATGAAATCCGGCTAGGCCCGGCTAACGTTAGCAACGCTGAAAATGATAATAATAGCTAAACTAACTGCTTTTGTTTGTACATAGAAATATCTTATGTTGACTTTAAACAGGTGTTGTCTCAATGGCTGTGGATAAATGACCGCTGGAGCTGTATATTGTTGAATGGACCCTTATGGTCTTTGACCCATGAAGTTATGGTTTTGTTGACCTCTTGTCGACCCGCTGTTTGTTTATATCAAGCTTGATACTCTTTCAGCTTGGTGTTTACAAGTCAGACCTTGTAGTGTGTAACCTGATATATCGGCTGTGTGGTTTAACTGGCATATGCGGTGAAGAATAACTGACCATCTGTCATAATGTGAACTAACCGGTTTAGTGTTAAACATATTTAAAGGGTCATTTCACCCTAGAATAATGTACAATTATTCCTCTTAAACCAGGCTAGTTGTGATTTATTGTATTTGTTGTGGTTTGGTGGTGTTTTCTCAACATATCCCATAGCAGATCTACACTGTTGCATTTGGTTTGTGATATGCAAAAACTGCATACAATATTATTTAAAAAAAACACACACACACAAAAGCAGCATCACAAAAATCCTCAGACCTTACCATGTGCTACTCTTGGAATACACTACCAATTCTTAATTGTTGACTACACATATCATATACCATATGTATATAAGTGGATGATTGTGATTAACTGTGTAAAAATAGCGACATAATGGTTTAGTTTTTCAGATTCCTTTTGAGTATCACACACACACCAAGTCCCAGAGCTCATTATATCCTGGCTTGTACCTCCAGTTCTCAGCACATTGCATCTGACCCACCTGCTTCTGGAAAGATGAAAATGTATTTAGATAATGTTTTGGATGAACTATCCCCTTTTTTTAAATTAGCGAGTGGATACAGATTATTCTAGTAAAATAATCAAACACGATTATGTTGCGTATTTTATTCTATGATTGTGACTTGAACTTGAATTATGTCTTCTCCTGCAGTCAGAATGGACTGTTTTTTTTTTAAGTGGATGTCACAGACAGACTCTGATCATTGTCCTCATTTCGTGTTGTCGTCTCTCACCACAGGGGTACTTGCTGCTGCCACACATTCCCAGTGTCCCCTGAAAGATGTCCACTCCTGACCCCCCAATGGGAGGGACACCTCGGCCCGGTCCCTCCCCAGGCCCAGGGCCATCCCCAGGAGGCATGATGGGTCCAAGCCCGGGTCCCTCTCCTGGCTCGGCCCATAGCATGATGGGTCCCAGCCCGGGACCTCCTGGATCTGGACACCCCCACCCTCCCCAAGGGCCCTCAGGATATCCTCAGGACAACATGCACCAGATGCACAAAGTACAAAACCGTTCTTTGTTTACTCTATTAATTTATTAGTGAGTTGAAAATTGATTTGCACCATGACTACATACACCAGTGTATTTTAACCGTTATCTGATAATGCAGCAAAAACTAACTCTTCACCTGTTAGCTAATTTTTTGTATTTGCCTGCTCATGGGTTGATATTGACATAAGTAGCTCTTGTGTCACTTGTAAATTAGATGTTACAACCTCAATTCAGAATTTGTTTCATGCCTGATTATTGTGTGTTTTTCCTCCAGCCCATGGAAGCCATGCACGAGAAGGGAATGCCTGATGACCCTCGCTATGCCCAGATGAAGGGCATGGGTATGAGACCAGGGGGACACAGTGGGATGGGACCCCCTCCGAGCCCCATGGACCAACATTCCCAAGGTAACAAATATTACACAATATTGTGTTATTTGTGTTTCATGTAGCATTTATTGCACGTTAACACTAGAAACATGAGCAAATGCAAGCTTGTGTAAATATAGTTTTTGTGTGATAGCATGAATGTTGCTAGTTTGAATCCTCAGCTAAGTTGTGTATATAGTCAACATGCAATGGGTGAAAAACTGTGAATGGGGAGGATGTTGATGGATAGTAATTTGTATCTGCATAACAATCTCTACATGGATTTCCTTTTTGTCTGTGAAAAAGTCCAGGCATGAAGAACAGACGAGTCATTTATGCAGACACGTAGTTCAAGCACAAAGTACAGGTGTGTGTGAAAGAGAGAGGGAAAAGGAGAACCCATACAGCCGGTTTCTCTTCTTGTGTTGCTGCTCATTTGGCAGACAGTAGTGGTTAGGACAGCCGGAAGACGGGGTCGGGGGGGGGGTTCCCTTTTCAGACAATAACAAAGGCAGCTGCATCTACAAAACTACACAGTCAGTAAGCATAAGAGGAGGGAAATAGTGACATAAAGGAAAAAAGTAATATGACAGCAGTGTTACAGTTGACAAATAGTACGTGTGTTACTATATAGATATATATAGAAGGAAAGAGCGGTTTGTTCAGTCTTACTTAGTTTAAAGAGACAAAAGCTACATTACTTGCCTTATTGTAATTATCTTAATAAATAATATGGCCATATTGCCCTTTGTGTAGTTCACCTCTTGACTATGTGCAAATGGAATGTTATAAGAATAAATACAATCTCTGCATGTGCATTTGTTTTAAACTTTAAAATCCATGTTTGTTGCTTGATCAAAGTTGTTAAAAAATCTCTTGAAGCATCTAATCCTTCCTCACATTCAATATGTCCTCTCTATTGTATTTAGAACCTCTTAAGATGCGATACCTGAATCATTTTTTGACATACCTCTGCATCCCTGTTGCCCAGGTTACCCTTCTCCACTTGGAGGCTCGGAGCACGCACCTAGCCCCGTCCCAGCCAGTGGCCCTCCTTCTGGTCCCATGATGCCCGGAGGTCCCCCTGGCCCTGGTGCTGGCCCCATGGAGGGCAGCGGGGACCCAAACCAGGGAATGGGTCAACCGAATCGCGGGGGTCCCCAGGGTCCAGGTGGACCGGGTGGAGCGGGAGGTGGGCCCGCCGGCGCAGGTGGACCCACTCCTTTCAACCAGAACCAGTTGCACCAACTCAGGGCCCAGATTATGGCCTACAAGATGCTGGCACGCAGTCAGCCTTTACCAGAGCACCTGCAGATGGCTGTGCAGGGAAAAAGGCCCATGCCTGGGATGCAGCAACAACCCATGCCTAACATGCCACCCACTGCAGGCCCTGGAGGTGGACCTGGGGCTGGGCCGGGACCAGCTCAGCCCAACTACAATAGACCACATGGTGAGCTGGAGAAAGTCCCCGGGGAAACTAGTAATGTGCTTCTGTGTAAAATTTAAGCTTTAAATAAAACAAACAATATTTGATAGCTGAACAGAGACCCCTGGTGGCTGAAGAAAGTATTGTTTTTTTTGTTTTTGGATTTTTACTTAAATTAGGGGGGGGGGTTTGTTTTGTTTTGGATTTTTACTTTTTATATGATGATGTATATGCTTTCAGGCATGGTGGGTCCCAATATGCCACCTCCTGGACCTGCAGGAGTTCCTCCTGGTATGCAAGGCCCACCTACCAATGGACCCCCTAAATCATGGCCTGAAGGTAAAGTTAGTCTTGCCACAAACCTCAGCAGTGTGTATTTTTTTGTGCACATGTAGCAACACTGATCTCTTCTGCTTCATGTCTTATAGGACCAATGGTGAATGCTGCTGCTCCATCCAACCCTCCTCAGAAGCTGATTCCACCTCAGCCCACTGGCAGACCCTCTCCTGCACCTCCCTCAGTGCCACCTGCTGCCTCCCCAGTAATGCCCCCTCAGACACAGTCCCCAGGACAGCCTGCCCAGCCCCCTCCCATGATGCTTCACCAGAAGCAGAATCGTATAACCCCCATCCAAAAACCTCGCGGGCTGGACCCAGTGGAGATCCTCCAGGAGAGAGAGTACAGGTGAGTTGGTGATTTTCTTTTTTTTTTTTTTATTTATTCTCATCATTGTGGATGATCAGCTGGAAGTAGAGAGAAAATAGTGGTTTGGATCCGTAGTCATTATTTATTTATTTTTTTAGGCTACAAGCCCGTATTGCTCACCGTATCCAGGAGCTGGAGAACCTGCCCGGCTCCCTAGCTGGTGACCTTCGCACCAAGGCCAACATCGAGCTGAAGGCCCTGAGACTGCTTAACTTCCAGAGACAGGTATGCATGAAGTCATCTGAGGGACATGTATGAAGTACAGCCAGTGGAATAGATACAGTATCATAATATGTTGACTTGTGTGCCCGCAGCTGCGTCAGGAGGTGGTGGTTTGCATGCGTCGTGACACTGCTTTAGAAACTGCTCTTAACGCTAAAGCCTACAAACGCAGCAAACGCCAGTCTCTACGTGAAGCCCGAATCACAGAGAAGCTTGAGAAACAGCAGAAGATTGAACAAGAGCGTAAACGTCGTCAGAAACACCAGGTACACCAGCGACATTTGGTTTTGTTTGTTTTTTTTGTTTGTTTGTTTTATGTTATGAACTCTACTGGTTAGTCCTGTTAAGAATGTATGTAATTCTTGGCTCTGTGTATCCTTTTGTTGATAGGAATACCTCAACAGCATCTTGCAGCACGCCAAGGACTTTAAGGAGTACCATCGCTCCATCACAGCAAAGATCCAGAAGGCTACCAAAGCTGTCGCCACCTATCATGCCAACACTGAGCGCGAGCAGAAGAAAGAGAATGAGCGCATTGAAAAGGAGAGAATGCGGAGGCTGATGGTGAGACAAACCTTCACATACTCTATAAATGTCACTAAAGTGTGCGTGTATGCAGCAAAATAAGTCCTAACAAATTTTATTTATTCATCTTCACAAAAACATCAATTCTCGCATCTTATCCCAGGCTGAAGATGAGGAGGGCTATCGTAAACTCATCGACCAAAAGAAAGACAAGCGTCTGGCCTACCTGTTACAGCAGACAGACGAATATGTGGCCAACCTCACCGAGCTGGTGCGAGCCCATAAAGCCGCTCAAGCTCTCAAAGAGAAGAAAAAGAAGAAGAAAAAGAAGGTGAATGTTTTAGAATTGGTTGGTTGTATATATTATGGCTTCTAAGTTTAGATAGCGTTTGTTTTAATGTATTTTTAATGTTTCCAGAAGCCAGAGAATGTGGAGAGCGGTGCTGCTGCTCTCGGACCTGATGGAGAGGTGAGTTGGGATGATGAAAATAATTTTCAAGAATCACAGATATTTGAAGAAGATTGTCTTTATGTACAGTCTTAATACTTGACATAAATTTTTTTCTTTCATTTCCTCTTTTCTCCCAGCCTTTAGATGAGACCAGTCAAATGAGTGACCTCCCTGTGAAGGTCATTCACGTGGACAGCGGAAAGATCCTGACTGGGGTCGAGGCACCTAAGGCTGGCCAGCTGGAGACCTGGCTTGAAATGAACCCAGGGTCAGTGTCACATCTATTAACTCATAACTCAGATACATATGAGATGGATAAAACATGGCCAGTTATTTAAATTCTGATGCGGGGGAATCTGGAATAAAGGTTACAATTTACAATGCGTATATATATCGCATGTTTTCAAGGATAACATGTCCTTTAGCAAAAAGAGAGAAACGCATTATATCTTTATATTTCTAACCTTTCCAAAAACATTTTGTTCTTTTTGCAGATATGAAGTAGCGCCGCGTTCAGACAGTGAAGACAGTGGTTCAGAAGAAGAGGAGGAGGAGGAGGTACGTGACGCAGTGGGCTCTAAAGGGTCAGTTTGAAATCCTCTTGCTAACAGTTTTCTGACCTTTTTTTGTTTTGTTTTGTTTTGTCAGGATGATGAAGACGGGCAGCCTCATTCCTCTTCAACTCAATCAGAGGAGAAAAAGAAGATCCCTGACCCCGACAGTGAAGACGTATCTGAAGTGGATGTCCAGCACATCATCGAGTAAGAAACCTGAGAAATACCCCCCCATCACAACCATGTTGTGTTTTTTGTAATGAAACTAATGAAATTTTAATTATAATTGGTCCAGCATTGTATGTTAGCAATAAATTAGTCTGTGATATGTAATAATGAATGACAGTTGTCATAATTATTTTACAAAGATATTTTTTAAGGCATTGTTTATCTGATGTTGTATTTCCGTATCTTGGTTGCCTTCATTTACTTTTTTTGTTTGTTTTTTCCCACCCCAACACATCTCACTGTATTTTGTCCCTCGCTTCTTGCCACCAGGCACGCCAAGCAGGATGTAGACGATGAGTACGGCAACGCAGCTTTCAACCGAGGCCTGCAGTCCTACTATGCTGTAGCTCACGCTGTCACAGAGAAGGTGGACAAACAGTCCACACTGTTGGTCAATGGGCAGCTCAAACAGTACCAGGTAATCAACCATGACGGGGAGAGAACACGTAAAATAACATCAGCCCATCATCAACTAGATTGTTTCATGACGTTGTTCCGTTTCTGTCCAGATCAAAGGTCTGGAGTGGCTGGTGTCGCTTTACAACAACAACTTGAATGGCATCCTGGCTGATGAGATGGGTCTAGGGAAAACCATCCAGACCATTGCCCTTATCACTTACCTCATGGAGTACAAACGCCTCAACGGGCCCTTCCTCATCATTGTACCTCTCTCGTGAGTTCACGTACAATAAAATATAGTTGCCAGGAAGTTAAAACAATAAGTGCTTCTTAGTAAGCTTGTATGGGTTGTGTGTTTTGTTTTTGCAGAACTCTATCGAACTGGGTATATGAGTTTGATAAGTGGGCGCCGTCTGTCGTGAAGGTCTCCTACAAGGTCAGTTGCACCTCCTTGGATATTTTTTCAGTTCTTTAAGGATAATGCATACCGTGCCCTAGTGTTTAAAAAGATTACTTCTATTGTTGAAAGTAAACCAAGAAAACAATTCTGTTTATTTTTTTCAGGGTTCTCCGGCTGCCCGTCGTGCATTTGTTCCCATCCTGCGCAGTGGCAAGTTCAATGTGCTGCTCACCACGTATGAGTACATTATCAAAGATAAGCAAGTGTTGGCAAAGGTAAGAATCCATCCACAAACCAAAGTAAAATACAAACAGTATTCATTCATGTATCCGTCTTCAAAACTGTGGTAATAAGTCATAAACGACAGCACATAATTCCCTCCAACAGCTTCGTTGGAAGTACATGATTGTGGACGAGGGCCATCGTATGAAGAACCACCACTGTAAGCTGACACAGGTCTTGAACACACACTACTTGGCCCCCCGGCGTGTCCTGCTCACAGGCACTCCGCTGCAGAACAAGCTGCCTGAGCTCTGGGCCCTGCTCAACTTCCTCCTGCCCACCATTTTCAAGAGCTGCAGCACCTTCGAACAGTGGTTCAATGCCCCCTTTGCCATGACTGGAGAGAAGGTGAGCTTTGGTCTGGAGGGTGTACGGGTTGATGAGGTCATATTGATCTGTGTCACATTGTGCTTTGTCAAGGCAAACAGCAAAGAAATGTGTTATGTGTGCGGTAGTAAATAAATACTTTAACAAATCTATTGTATTTTCAAAAAGATCTCTGCATAAAGAGACACTTTAGTAAAAATGTTTTTTTGATTTTATTTTGAATCTCATCCTCCGTTCTCTTTATTTTCCCCTCTGAAGGTTGACCTGAATGAAGAAGAGACCATCCTCATCATTCGACGTTTACACAAGGTGCTCCGACCTTTCTTACTGCGCCGACTCAAGAAGGAAGTCGAAGCCCAGCTGCCTGAGAAGGTTTGGCTCATTTCACTCTTTAAGATTAGGTCCTGCATTGTGGGGTTTTTTCCCACAGAAAGTTAAACATCAGTGATATAATTTGAAGAATTTTGGAATATCAAATGTTTTCGCTTCCTGATTATTATTATTTTTTTTAATGCTAGGTGGAGTATGTGATAAAGTGCGACATGTCAGCCCTACAGAGAGTTTTGTACAGACACATGCAGGCCAAAGGTGTCTTGCTCACAGATGGGTCAGAGAAAGACAAGAAGGTAAGAATTTCATAGGTGACACATTATTTTTGAAAACATTTAAATAAGTTAAGTTTTTGAAACTTGAAGAAATAATTTGAAAACTAAAAAGAGTATTTTCTGTTTCTTACTCTTCCTACATTCTCCAGGGTAAAGGTGGCACAAAGACCCTGATGAACACTATCATGCAGCTGAGAAAGATTTGCAACCATCCCTACATGTTCCAGCACATTGAGGTACAACACTTCACCCACTAAAAGCCTCTTAAGTACAACTGAAGCGTAACAATAGTTAATGAATAAAAAAAATTCATTTTTGCCTTGTTTGTCTCACAGGAGTCTTTCTCTGAGCATCTTGGTTATTCCGGCGGAATAGTGAGTGGGTAGGTAAAACTTGAAATTGTGTGTTTGTTTGTACTGTACATGTGCCCGTGTGTGTGTGTGGCTGTATGTGGTATACCAGCTCATTCTTCCTCTTGTCTGTCCAGTCCTGACCTGTACCGCTCCTCTGGGAAGTTTGAGCTGCTGGATCGTATCCTGCCCAAGTTGAGGGCCACAGACCATAAAGTGCTCCTCTTCTGTCAGATGACCACACTTATGACCATAATGGAGGACTACTTTGCCTACCGTAACTTCAAGTACCTACGTCTGGACGGTGAGAAAGCTCATCATCAGTCATTTGTATTAGTTAGTTTATCGGACAACAACAGAGTTGTATGGCACATGTTCAGATGTCTTGTTTTTTCTAACAGTCCAAAACACCAAAATATTCAGTTTATAACAACGTAAGGCAAAAAAGCATTAAATGGTCTCATTTGAGAAGATGAAACCTGCAAAGTTTTGCTTAAAATAAACAATTTATTAAAACATTTTATCAACTAATTGATTAATCAAATTAATTGTTGCAGCTTGAGGGACTTCAGTGTCACCTGCTTAATGGATCAGTTGGGATTTACATTCATTTTTTTTTTCTCTAATCATTTCCCTCCCATAGGAACCACTAAGGCAGAGGACCGTGGCATGCTGCTGAAGACATTCAATGACCCAGCCTCTGATTTCTTTGTGTTCCTGCTCAGCACCAGGGCAGGAGGCCTGGGTCTCAACCTGCAATCTGCTGACACTGTCATCATCTTTGACAGCGACTGGAACCCACATCAAGTAAATACAACAAATAAAATACATCAACAAAGATGTCAGTTACGAAAGAAAATACTTGTTGGCAATCCAGTAGAATAAGATTCGAATAATGCCGCAAATGTGAGACCATTATGAGTAAAAGTGAGCTGTAAGCTGTAATTTGATCACATAAACTGATCAGTGACGCGCGTGTGCTCCTACAGGATCTGCAGGCGCAGGACAGAGCACATCGTATCGGTCAGCAGAACGAGGTGCGCGTGCTCCGCCTCTGCACCGTCAACAGTGTGGAGGAGAAGATTCTGGCTGCAGCCAAGTACAAACTGAACGTGGACCAGAAAGTCATCCAGGCCGGCATGTTTGACCAGAAGTCGTCAGGCTTTGAGCGCCGGGCCTTCTTACAGGCCATTCTGGAGCACGAGGAACAGGATGAGGTCGGGGTTCGAGGAGGCTGCCGCACTAGGGGGGCGTGGGTGGGTGTGATCTGAATCGCCACATCGCCCACCCACCCACATCCGCCTGTGTGCTGCCTACCTCTTCATTCACTCCTTTTCTCTTTCTGTCTTTTTTTCTTATTTTCTTCTTTTCTCAGGATTTGTGAGCTTTCATCAATCCAGACTTTTCTCCCCTTATGTATTTCTACTTCTACACAAATCTTTGATGGTTAATATGATACTTTATCTTCTACACTAAAATAAAAATGCCTTTTATTCCTCTTTTTCCTCTTTCTGATGCTTTTCACTATTTTTTTTCCCTTTTTGTCTTTAGACATGTAAATCCAGCAGTGTAAAGTTAAATTTGCAAAGCTTTTGTCTTGTAATATAAACTCTAAAGTGATATTTTCAATGTCTAAACAAGAGAAATAGTAATATGCATAATTTTTGTTCTCCGTTGGCTAAGTGAAAGAGTCACTCGTTCAGAGACGTGGCTCTGAGGTACCACATTAATCTGTCTTTAGCTTCGTCTCAACTTCTTGTCTCGTCCATCTGCAGGAGGAAGATGAGGTGCCCGATGATGAGACTGTCAATCAGATGATTGCTAGAAGTGAAGAGGAGTTTGAACAGTTCATGGTCAGTCCCAGCTCCATTTCAGTTAAGAGATGAACTGTCATTTTATAACCTGACTCAACTAACCCATTGCTACATTCCAGCGCATGGATCTAGACAGACGCCGTGAGGATGCACGCAACCCCAAGAGGAAACCTCGCCTGATGGAGGAGGATGATATGCCTGCCTGGATTTTGAAAGATGATGCTGAGGTTGAGAGGCTTACCTGTGAAGAGGAGGAGGAGAAGATGTTTGGCAGGGGGTCCCGCCAGCGTAAGGAGGTGGACTACAGCGACTCGCTCACAGAGAAACAGTGGCTCAAGGTGGGATGCTACATGTCATATCGGTATCTACTGAAAGCTTTATCAAAGTGTCTTCAGTGAATCAATGTAAAATGAGCGTTTGGCCTGATAACTTCTCTTCGCCACAGGCCATAGAAGAGGGTAACCTGGAGGACATTGAGGAGGAGGTGCGTCACAAAAAGACGACCAGAAAGCGCAAAAGAGACCGTGACCATGACGGCGGCCCAGCCACACCTAGCTCCAGCAGCGGGCGAGGACGGGACAAGGATGAGGAGGTGAAGAAAGCGAAGAAACGCGGTCGCCCACCCGCTGAAAAACTCTCTCCCAACCCTCCCTCACTCACAAAGAAGATGAAGAAGATTGTTGATGCTGTCATCAAATACAAGGATGGGTGAGAAGAGTTATTTAGAAATTATCTGATTTAATAAGTGGGTGGGGGCGGGTAAACTATTAAGTGTTAATTTTAGCTTCAGCATGGATTGACAGTGATGCATAGTAATATCCCAGCTTGTTTGTTTCAGCAGTAATGGCCGACAGCTAAGTGAAGTCTTTATTCAGCTGCCTTCTCGCAAAGAGCTGCCAGAGTACTATGAGCTCATCCGCAAACCAGTGGACTTCAGAAAGATCAAGGTTAGATTTTAAGATTTTTATATATATATATATATATATATATGCACACACATCGTTTGTGGGGATTTTTTTTTGTTTTGTTTTTGTCTGACAAGTCATTTCTAACTGCTTCCTTGTGTTGTTCCCTCCTTCCATCAGGAGAGGATCCGTAGCCATAAGTACCGCAGCCTGAACGACCTGGAGAAGGACGTGATGCTGCTGTGTCAGAACGCCCAGACTTTCAACCTGGAGGGTTCTCTAGTGAGTGTAGGCCTCCAACTTCACTCGCAAAAGATTGATATATGTTTTTATTTTAGATGTCTGCCAAAAGTTACTGTAAAAAAAAAATCACCATTTACAAGATTTCAGTATTGGATAAATTCTGGAAAATGCACATCAGAATCAAATAACTGTGAATAAGTGAAATGGAAACAAAATTGAATTTCTGTTATGCTGCAGGCAAATAAAATGGGGTTTTTTTTCTTCATAGAAAGCTGTTATAATAATCTCTTTCATGTCTTCCAGATATACGAGGACTCCATTGTGCTTCAGTCCGTCTTCACCAGCGTGAGACAAAAGATTGAGAAGGACGACGAAAGCGAAGGAGAGGACAGCGAAGAAGAGGAGGAGGAGGTAGACGAAGGCTCTGAGTCTGAATGTGAGTATCACAAAGACTAAAAGTCAACTTCTACATAAGGTACAATAAGGGGGTGGCTCTTTTTAAAAATGAACATGCTCACATTCTCTGATCTTTTGTCAGCTCGTTCTGTGAAGGTGAAGATTAAGCTTAGCCGGAAAGAAAAAGGAGATCGAGGAGGAAAAGGCCAACGACGAAGGGGCCGTGGTGCCCGGGCTAAACCTGTGGTGAGCGACGATGACAGTGAGGACGAACAGGAAGAGGTGAGATGTTCACACACTCAAGACCAACATGTCTCTCTTTGTACTATTTGATTTTGATGTCTACATTTTTATATTATGTGTCTCTTAGGTAGCAAAAGTAAATTTTTGTTTCCTCTGTGTTTTTTTTTTTCCAGGAGCGTTCGGCCAGTGGTAGCGAGGAGGATTGAAATGAACCACTCCTGATTGGACCAATGTCCCACTGAGCTACTTGACTGGAATTTATATATTTTACTTAGATACAGCAGGGAGACAGCCAGTGGAGAAGGCCTAGTTTTACCTAGATGAACTGATTTTTAGTGAGACAAATTGTATTCTCATTAAAGTATACCATTAATTAAAAGCCAATTAAAAAAAATAAATAAATATGAAAGCTATGAACCATCCATTTCCATATTTAAACCAGTTTTCCCATGAATAGTAGTGTATCTTTGCCTTTTTGTTTTCTCCTGTAAGTGGAACATTGAAAGAGCCTGAATTATAGACTGATCGTGGGCCATGAAGACAGCTAACTGTTGTTTTTTTTTTAAGTGGTATTCATTTTGTCGTCTTTTACGTTGAGACAAATCGTACACGTGAACCAGGAGTCACTGCGTTCCCTGAATTTCCCCCTTTTTGAATGCATGTCGTGCGTGTCTGTGGCAATGCACCTGGATGTGTCTTCGCTATTATCTCTGTGTTTAATTTAAGACTTCAAGCGGGATTACGGTACATCCCACCCTGCAGCCCCTCCCTCTCAGGTTGTGTATGTAAAGCGGGAGGGAGGGATACGACCATTTTCTCGTGTCGGTGTCACTGGATTCCAAAAAGTACAATAAAGGCATCTCGTAATTAATCTATTGTCTTCAATTTTCTTTTCTGTTTACTCGACAATAACTGCACTTGTCACATCTAAACACTAGGTGGCCTACTGGGACCAGTTAGTAGCATCCTTAAAGCTTGTTGATATCTTGGACCATCTTTTCCTTACCAGTCGAGGTAATTTAGGCACAACATAGTTTTCAGTTAAGTTTTCAAATTATCCATTTAAGTCCTCTTTTTTTATTTTGGTTTTGAATTGAATTTATTCCTCCTGTTCATACTGACTATTAAAAGATTGACTCATGGACTTCTGGAGCTTCGTAATAACTTCAGATAAACTTTTAAACACATTTTTAAGGACTGAAAAATTGTGAACCTGTCCTTTATGTAAAAGTGGATATTGTTACAGTAAGTTGATTCTTTTGTCAGAAACTAGGTATTTTAACTATTTCATTACTTTTTAGCTAAACATTTAATCACATGTATTTCACAATTAATCTAATACATTTAGCTTTTTATTTCAACTGTCCAGCTATTTGAATTGAAATATTTAGCTAAATCTAGCTAAATAATTAAAATCCTCACCCATTACTATTTGACATTTTCTCTGTTTATTCATTCCTATTATTTATTCATCACTTTTAGCTAACTCCATTCCATTATATAACAAATTAGCTGAGCTATTTCTCTGTACTCTGTACACCCCTTAATCTGTGATCTTCTGATCTTAGTTTTCCAACTCTCCTCAGAAATCACTGGTTGACATGCTCACATCCTCTTTACCCTCACGTGAATTTATTAGCACAGGGAGTACATACCTCAACACCTGAATAAACTATGTATTTGAATCTGCTTCATGGGTGATTCTTATCCCATAGCTGAGTTTTGAATGAACAGTACCCCCAAGATTCTCCCAGTTGACCCATTTTCCTATGTCGGTGTATGTTTGTACAGTTGTGGTTGTCATTATTTCAGGATTCATTGGCAGTTTCCCCTTCAAGTACTCTCCATTTAGATATTTATTCGTGCAACTCTCCTACAAGATTAGACAGGGGCCTTGTGGGTTACAGGATATACAGTATTAGGAAGCTGGAATGTTTTTGCTGCTGAGTTTCACACAAAATTTACCTTACAGCTGTCAGCGTGGAATAAGTTTGCCTTGTCCTTTACAGAATTAACCTCACTTGATAAAACTCAACAATGCCCTCCAGCGCTGTAGGCTTTTATTGTTACTTATAACATCTTATCTTCTTTTCTAGGGCCAATTTTCCAATAAGTTGGTTATGTACTGAGCTTCACTCCCCATCCACGAGCCACAGTGACAGCAAGGCCATCCGGAAATGCAGAGTGCTGGCAGGTAGCATTTTCAATGGGTGATGGATAACCAAACACACCCATCCAAATTCATGTCACGTCACATTTCATGTAGAGACTGGATTTTCTTCTGTTCTTCCAGAGTCTGCTGCATAGGAACAACCCCCCCAACCCCCCCACCCCCTCCCCGCCTGTGTTTGAGAAGGAGCGGAAGCTAAACACGTGTTTAACTACTTCTGGGAGAACCTGATTTAACCTTCAGCTGTAGGGTGGAGTCCTAAAAGAAAAAAAAATTAGTTGCAGCCAAAAAGGCACTGTTTCTTTTGAGCAGAAGCAATGAAGCAATGAATGTGAGGTGAGGTGAAAAGTACACTGGAAGAACCAGAAATTGTTTATAGAAGATAGGGTGAGGAGGTGGAGATATGCGCATAGTGAGAGAGACAAAGCACATCAGCTTTAGTAGAGGGGTGTGTTCTACTCCCTCTGGTTCCTCTGGCGAATAAGACAATGAGGTGAACCTCACCTGCCCTTTTCTTTGTGCTTTGGGCAGTATTAATGCTTTTAAACTCAACTGATACTTCAGCAATGTTGATGTCTCTGCAGAGTCAATCATAACAGGGTAAAAGAGAGGATAGGTGGTGTGTGTGTGAGTGTGTGTGTTGGGACAAGAGCCCACACAGTAATCAGCAAGCATCTCATTGGGAAGTATTGAAAACTTCACAGCCAGTGACTCGGAGACCCACTTTTACCAGAGGCCTGAAAATTCCTTGTCAGTTCTCGTTAAATGTGCCCCGTATTAAATGTGTGTAATGTGTAGTGGGGTCAGAGGTGAGTGGGTTCACTCTCTGAAAAAAAGGCCAACATTGAAGAGAAAATGCATCTTGCACATCGTTTGGGTGTTAAATAGTTTGATCAGAACATTTTAAACATAGCGTTGGTTTTGATGGTCTTGAGATCTTCAGCAGTGAGGTGAAGGAGCAGGTGACTGCATTCCTGTAATTTATTGACTGGGTGGCAGAGATACTAACACAGACTCTGTGTTTTTTGTTTGTTTTTTGTTTTTGCTTTCGTCATGAGGACTTCTCACGTTGTCAGTTGGACAACTTCCGGGGCTTCTGTTTATGTGTCTCATATATTTCTTTGAAATACCAAATGTTTGTGCACATTTATCTGGGTTTGGAGTAACACCGAAGGTCAGTCAGACATGATAAAATGGATTTGGTCAATAAAGGCTTTCCAGACACGGCTGGTTGGGGGCAGATGGATGCCATGTTATCTGAATGTATATCCCTTTCTGTGATAGTGACAGGGTCAATGTATTTACTTACTACAACCATCCTCATGTCCTCCTTTTAAACCAATACCAACAATGTTAAATAAAAACATCCCTGATGTATATTCTTGAACTACACGGTGGTCTTTCTACTTGGTTCAAGGTTATCGTTTTTTCAGTACTTTATCTCTTCACACCCTCTGGTGTAAATCTCGTTGTAAATTACCGTATGGACCTATAAGAGTTTGAGACTTTGAACCTGAAATCACGTGCTGATGTTTTTATTTTTTGAGCGGTGGCTACCTTCAATTCAAGGATTGGAGATATGAGGAAGAAAGCAGGACTAATGACTTTATAGCCCGTTTATTGTTTATTGTTTTATCACTGGTGTACTTTTTTTTACTGGTTTGAAGTCAATAATCTTCTTTCCTTTCAAAATCTATTGATACCATTTTACCAGAACCATATGAAATGGACTACTTCGTTATTTTGTCTTATTAAAATATTGAGTATAGGCTTACTGCCAATTTTACAGATTTATTCTGTGTCCAGACATGGTGTGTGTGTGTGTGTGTGTGTGGACATCTGAGGGCACGACGCATTCTGGACTTCAAACCATCTGACCAGGGACGGCCTGTTCGCTTGGATAAAATGATGACATCCCTAATTTGGTTTTATAACAGTTAGCCTACATTCAGCATGAGTTAAGGGTCAGCTAAGTTCATCAGAGCCATCATTAGAGGAGAAACAGGTCTACAGACCCTCAACTAAATAGAACTCACACATTTCTAGTATTAGATTTATAATAGCAGGAGCATCAGACTAACTCTTGCTACACTCCTGTTAAACGTGTGTTGTTGCAAGGTTAGAGTCAGCCTCCAGGCAATGAAACCAATGTATCCGACTTCTGTATGTGCATGTGTGCCTGCCTCGCCATCATCTTGCTGAAAGGGTTAAACTCATAGTAAAGGTTCATCTCCATATGGAGCTCCGCCTCCCGATTGTTGAGGCTGTGTGTCTCAGAAATCACACCACTCCAAATCCCGCCTACGCCCCCCTCCCGGGCCCCTGAGGGCCCCACCCACCTCTGGACCACATTGAAATGGGTCTGATGTTGCCAAACATTACAGTGTGCGGAGCATCCTTCAGCAGATCTTCCAGCAGCAGCATCTCAGAGTTAAGGAGGCAACAAAAAGACATTTCTACCATATTACATTTGCAGGGACAGTGAAGGCAGCAGTCACGTTCACTGACACGGTGGTCTTAAGTCACATCAGAGTCTGTAATTAGATGCATCTTCCAGTGCGGCTGGAAAACATGGGACGGCCATGTTACGCGTTATTGGTGTTTCTCATCTGCTCCCTTGTTCAGACAAGTAAGTTCAAATTTCCTGCATTTCCTCCCGAAATATTTATTAATTAATCACTTCTATTTTTGACTCAAGAAAATATAAAAACTGTGTTGTGCTCTACTTTGATATTGTTTCAAAAAACAAACAAACAAAAACAAAAAACACCAAACACTATAAATCTATAAATCTGATTTTGTCCAACTGTTCCGGTGTGTGCGGGTTTAAATTGCCCTCTCCTCTGACAGCAGCGGATACATGGTGATGGGGGAGGGCGCAGTTATTCGCAGAATGTAGGTCAAATCTCTCTCCCATTCTCGCTTTTCTCTCACGATGTATATTCAGGAAAAAAAAAAAAAAAAGAAAGAAAGAAAAAAAAAGTTTTGGCGTCGACTCACACTTTTCCATAAGCCAACAGTCAGTAGCTTCTATCTATCAGTGATCACACGGTAGAAGCTTTTAGTTTGAATGTTTTATCATCATTATTGTCGCCTGTTTCAGCTGAATGTTTTGTGCTTTTCAATTACTGGCGCTCATCTTGTAGCAGGTTCTGCAGCCAATGAGGTTTCAGGAGTGTAAATACTTTGTGTGTGTGTGTGTGTGTGTTATTTTCTATCAGTATTGCAAGTGTACATGTTCTCAATTGATGCAACATCCAGTCAGTGTGCAGGAAGCTTTTTTTTCCCTTTAAACCCCCTATTCTGAGGAAATGAATGGACTCCCTCCAATAGAAACAGACTTTTTGTCTTTAGCCAACATTCCTCAGTGTTGGTCCCACACACACACATTCAGTGGTGAAGTCATTGTCAGACCTGTTCCCAGTACATGGGTGAAATGGTTGTGGTGAAACATGTTGGAACTGGCTCACCAGTCAAAGAGATATGTGTCATGTCATATTGCAACTTTTTCTGTCACCCGTGTTGTGAAATGGTGCGGATACCTGCTGTTGTCTCTCACCCACGTTAAGGACAGAGAATCTTCATTTGTTTCACCTTGAGGAGACAAGAAACAACATGCATGTATGACTTTTGTCCAAAGTCAAAGTGACACCTAATAGAAACTCTAAATTAGAGTATGAATGAACAGTTTCCTGTCGCTCTTTCTGCTTACCTCATGGCCGATCAATTAAACACACCAGACATCAGAGAATGGGCAACAAACATTAGGAACATTTGTTCTTTACCCAGCACTGATTTGTACTCAATCAATAGCACAAGCATTCGATTCAGTTTGTCTTTCAAGGTCTGAACTTTAAGCCCATTAAGTAAATAGCCAGTGTGAACTTTTTGGTAGCGTGTCATCAGTTTCAGAGAATGAGATGACATTGGTTTCCACTTTCTCTCCTCTACATTTGGGGAAAAGGAAAGTAAGGAATCTATCTGTAAGTTAATATATTCAAGATTTTTTTTTTCTTTTGTATCACCCACAAGGAAATCCTTTTGATAAAACCATGGTTGTCAGCATTGAACTTAGTATCTTTATGGCTAGACTGCCCCCACAAAAGAGCAATATTACAAAGTCACATGGTGTCATAAAAAAAAAAAGATTTAGCGGCTTAGCGTTCAGTTGTAGACTGAACTTTAACACAGAATAACAAATGACTAATTACAATTATAGAGTCATATAAATTACTACACCAGTGACAAAAACAACAAACATTTCCGCAGCTTGAGGAAGTAAAGTCACTCCTCGTTAAACTGCCGTTTAATCATCAGCCATGACTGATGGCACCGGATGTTTGACTGTAAGATATTCATATCGATAAATAATGTATTTTAACATCCATCCTATGTGGCACGAACTATACATAAATGTTTAATTAGCTTTTTTTTTTTTACTCATTGGTGAAAAGCAAGTCTTACTGCAGCTGTACTGTGTGGTTTTACTGTCAGAAACAGGTGGCCATCCAGGGTTTAGAGACTCCGGGGCTAGAGGGGGGAATTCTGGCCTCGATCACCTTTTCATGAAGTGCTGTCTCTGAGATGTACAGTCTAATTGGTTCTTCCAGTTCAGTGGCTTCATCGGGTCCATTGAAGATGGGGGTTGGGAGAGTGATGCTGTGTCCTCAGCAGATGAACTCCTTTCAAATGTGGTGTGTTTGTGTTTGTTTGTTCGTTTATGACCTTCTTCCTGCTGATAGTGATGGATACAAGCTGAACTGCTTACATAGGTACAATAAGAGGCCCTATTTGATTTGGTGTTTAACTATTTATCTACCCTATTTAAACAAGTAGCAAACACACCAGTGAGTTTTTGGCTGTGTGTGTTGTAGCAGATACCTCCCAGCACCATGTTCCTCTGGCAGCAAATTTATCACCATATCTGGCATTGCTGAACACATACTGTAGCCCCTCCTCAACAATACAACTGTAATGGAACGTAATGGACTATCTTGTGAGCAAAGACCAACTTTCTATGGATGGTCCACTACTTTGGTACAGAAATATCTCAACAACTGAATGGATTCCCATGAAATTTTGTACAAACATTCATGGTCTTGCGAGGGTTAATCCATGCAACTTTGCTGATCCCTTGACTTTTCCTGTAGCACCACAGGCAGGTCAAAATTTGCTCAGAATGTTGTGCAGATGTTTGCGGTTCCAAGCAATGATGTATGTCTCAATAGCTACTGGGTAAACATATTCATGTCCCTGTCAGGATAAACTGAGATAACTTGTCCCACAATTTCATTTGATCTAATATTTTGGTTTATGACTGACAAAACTAATGCCATTCCTATTAGCCTCATCTGTACTGTATTTAGTGCTAATACACAAATGTTAACATGCTAACATGCTAAACTGAGATGATACCTGCTTAACATCAGCATGTTGCCATGGTTATGTTAGCATTGAGCCAAAAGAACCACTGTGCCTAAGAACAGGTATAGTCTCTTGTTTAATAGTGGTCTGTAGAATTATTATTCTGTGACTTAACTGCTTTTCATTCAAACAACAGATCCTTTTAGCTGAACTGTGTGTTTATACCTGTCTGTCGTAGATGCATTGACAACATGTGGAAGCATGCAGTTCCAGTGTGGGAACGGGAGATGCATCACGACCAGATGGGTGTGTGACGGCACAGATGACTGTGGAGATGGCACAGATGAACTTCCTGGTACTTGCTGTGGGTATCACTTGTTTTGTTACACGATGATTCACTTGTTATTGCTTCACATACATACATGTTGATCTCATAATACTTCACTCCGTTGATTATCAAATCTTAATTATAGTTTTTGTGTATTTCACTTCCAGCGGCTAAAACATGCAGGCCGACAGAGTTCAGTTGTTTGGACCGCCTTAACCAGTGTGTACCAAACAGCTGGCGCTGTGATGGAAAAGCTGACTGTGAGAATGGAGCTGATGAAGAGAGATGTGGTGAGTTGGCACACAGTGTTGTAGTTAACGTCAGGCTGCAAGAGAGGCCACACATCTGTCTCACTGTGCCCATAAACATATGTGATTTGTTTCTCTGATCTCCCTGTCGCATCTCTTCTCTCTTAGCGCCCAAACAGTGCGCAAAGACAGAGTTTCGCTGCAGCAGCGGCCAGTGCGTGTCGGCCTCATTCGTGTGTGATGATGACGTAGACTGTGAAGATGGCAGTGACGAGGCCTCCTGCCCACCTGTTACCTGCAGCTCAACGTCCTTCCAGTGCAATAACACGAGCTGCATTCCTCGCCTGTGGACCTGCGACGGTGACATTGACTGCCCCAACGGCTCAGACGAGTGGCCCCAGAACTGTGGTTTGATAGGACATGTCTCTCCCACCACCCACCGCTGCTCAGCCCTGGAGTTCCACTGTGGCAGTGGAGAGTGCATCCATAGCAGCTGGAAGTGTGACGGAGGAGCTGATTGCCTCGATCGATCAGACGAAGCTGACTGTGGTGAGTGTGACTACAAAATTCTACTTGCCCTGTTGGTTACGTGCTGGCATACATCCTCTTGGATTCATTCAGAATTTCTGTGTGCCTTGCATTCCTCCAGCTCATCCCACCTGCCGTCCTGATGAGTTTGAATGCGGCGATGGCACGTGCATCCATGGAAGCCGCCAGTGCAACCATCAATACGACTGCAGGGACATGAGTGATGAAACTGGCTGTATCAATGGTAGGAAGCTCCTTCTTGCCCTTCCACAGTAGTAAAACCCCCAGTCTGTCTGTAACTGAACCACTGTTGAACTTTCTGTTACCTGATACCTTAATTTATTTACATGTCTCATGTGCAGCGACCCACTGTGAGGGCCCCACCAGGTTTAAGTGCCGTACCGGAGAGTGTATTAGCATGGAGAAGGTGTGCGACAATCACCGCGATTGCAGGGATTGGTCAGATGAACCTCTTAGGGAATGTGGTGAGTACAGATGCCTTTGTTCATAACTGTCTCCTTAGTTACTACTTTTCCATGTTTTATTAAGGGTGTCCGCACCTTAAGAAAAACAATTTCTTCTTCCTTCTGCAGGCTCAAACGAGTGCCTATACAACAACGGCGGCTGCTCTCATACCTGCAATGACCTTAAGATTGGCTATGAGTGCTTGTGTCCCACTGGATACAGCCTGGTTAACAAGAAACGCTGTGAAGGTGCAGAATACCAAACATACACAACAGAGAACTTACAGCAGAAATAGCCAAACATCCATGTGCTTTTGTCACACCATCCTGTTGGTTTCATTTGCCTCAAACTGAAATGTTGTGGTTTTTATGCTCTTCTTTGAATCAGATATTGACGAGTGTGCCAACCCCGACACCTGCAGCCAGATTTGCATCAACCAGATAGGCAGTTACAAATGCGAGTGTGAGGAGGGTTACCAAGTGGACCCAGCAACCAAAGCCTGCAAGGCCATCGGTAAATAGTCTCCAGAGTGTTTGGTTATTGCCGTTTAATGTAATTTTTTTTGTTATATTTTAGAATTTTATAAAGATAATGACTTCAACTCTGTGTCTACTTTGATTTTGTAGGTACAATAGCCTACCTTTTCTTCACCAACCGCCATGAAGTCAGAAAGATGACTTTGGACAAAAGTGAATACGTCAGAGTTATTCCCCATCTAAAAAACGTTGTGGCTCTGGACATGAACATGGCCACCAAAGAGATATACTGGTCAGACATCTCACAAAAGAAAATTTACAGGTGAGCAAGGCGTCCAGGGTAACAGAATGAAACTCATTTTCTGCTTCATCTGCTTGATGCCAGTTTTTTTTTTTAACTTTCAACCCAGAACTCAGATGGAGTCAGCAGAAGACTCCGCTCAGCACAGCGTAGTGATCAGTAGTGACATTGATGCTCCTGAGGGCATTGCCTTCGACTGGATCCATGGTAACCTGTACTGGACTGACAGTGTCCGTGGCACCATTTCCGTGGTAACTGCTGATGGTAGCCGTCGCAAAACTCTCTACCAGCAGGGCTTATCTAAACCCCGCGCCATTGTGGTCGACCCCCACAGCAAGTAAGCCTAACAAACTGATGAATATACAGTAATACCTTTATCCTTACTGGACTGTCTGTTGATTTCACTATTTTTATTTACAATTATTTTCATAAAACATATCTTTGTCCTCCCTAGCTTCATGTATTGGACTGACTGGGGGAATCCTGCTAAGATTGAGAAGGGAGGTCTAAACGGAGCAGACCGCACCGCTCTGGTTACTGACAACATTGTGTGGCCTAATGGAATTACACTTGGTAAACTCCAGCACTCACGTCTCTCTGGTTTCAAGTTGCTTTTTTAATCCATTCATGTGTGCCAGTGGTCACTCTAGCCTGACCTGTTGCCCCTATCCTTCTCCCCAGACCTGTTGAACCAGCGGCTCTACTGGGTGGACTCTAAACTGCACACCCTCTCCAGTATCGACGTGCAGGGCGGTGGTCGACGCACCCTCATCATTGATGAACACAACCTGGGTCACCCGCTGGGACTCACTGTGTTTGAGGTATATATTTACCACCTGATAAACTCTGTTACACATTAACCCAGAGCCTGTCAAACACAATACCCTATAAACTACTCACTGCACGTGTAAGCACGTGTAATATTCATATCTGCTCCTCTGATCCTCCTGTAATACTTATCCTCTTCTTCTCCGTTTCACTGTGTGCTTCACTGTGTGCTTCTAGGAAAGACTTTTCTGGACAGATGTCAGTAACAACGCCATCCTGAGTGCAAACAGGGTGACTGGTGAAGATATCACACCGGTGGCGGAGCACCTATCATCACCTGAAGACATTATTCTCTACCATAACCTCAAACAGCCTGCTGGTAAGTGAGGTCTTGGAATGTTAACAATAATTCAATTGCCTAATAATGCTTTTTGTAAATTATTTCATTTCATTTTCAACAATCCTAAATTCTTTTCCATTGCAGGCAGGGATTGGTGCCAAGTGTCCAACGGTGGCTGTGAATTCTTGTGCCTGGCAGCTCCTCAAGTGGGCAGACATCCCCCCAAATATACCTGTGCCTGTCCAGATAACATGATGCTAGCCGGGGATATGAGGAGATGTGTACCTGGTACGTTTATTTTCAATGCGGTGTGATATCAAGGAGTAAATTAAAAAATCCTAGTGAATTTTTGATTTTGAAAGCAGCATATGTTCAATACTTTTTCTCCCTCTCACATCTCCTGTTCTGTTATTTGTACTCCACCAGCTGTGCCAACATCTGCAGCTCCCATTCTGCCTCAAGTTCCAACTACCACCCCACCTCATCTGCCACCTTTACCAGCCACAACCACATCCAGACCTCAGGTCCGCACCACCGCGATGCCCATTGTAATCACCAGCGCCGTGTCCAAGCTAGTGCCACGCACCACCAAACGTCCAGTCACACCTGAACCTAAGACCCCTTCACCCCAGCCACCGAAGCCAAAAGTCCTTCAGACCACCACAGAGGCTCCGGTCACTTACACAGGTAAGCTTTTGCGTGTATGTTAAAGTCAAATTACATGCACTTTACATTTCTGATGATCAAATAAATGTACACTATGCTTTGAGAAAAATAGCTGTCAATAATGTAAAGTATGCAAATGACATGCATGATATCGTGCAGGTCAGGTTTCATGGTTTCATGTGTCGTTAACTGTGTTTTCTTTTTCTTCAGATATCCGACATGAATTTGCAGCAGTTGTACCGAACACTGTCTCCACCACCCCGATAGCTTTGTATATCATCTTACCTCTAGGTCAGTTCCTTTGGTACCTGATGCCAAGGTGTTTTCTTCACAGAAACTACTAATTATTTGAGACAACAGCAATCATCCAACCATCGTGTCTAATCTCTCTGGATCTTTCTCCCTCATGTAGCGATCCTTTTTATACTGGTTGTCGGTGGCGTGCTGCTATGGAGAAACTACAGACTGAAGTACACCAACACAATCCACTTTGACAATCCAGTCTATCAGAAAACCACTGAGGACCAAGTGCACATTTGGAGGAACCACAGTACCGATGGTTATGCCTACCCAAAAGTGAGTCTAAAAGGGGGTTACTTCTACTAATTTGATTTTATGAACCATTTTGCATGACATAAAATCTTGTTTTTATAAAATAATACACTTTACTGCAATCAGCACATACAGGCTACAGTATATTTTATCTTTAAACATCATGTCTGACATGCTTTCTTATTTGTTGTCTTATCAGAGACAAGTTGTAAGCTTGGATGAAGAAGCAGATAATCCAACCTTCACAGAAAACTGAAAAGAGTGGAGCCTCAATGATAAGCTACCTTGGATGTCCTTTTGTATTTTTACCTCACATAACACAAAGATATGGAAGCTAAAGCCATTATCACATTGGCTTGAACCACTATATCGTTACAGACGAACAAGCTCTCTAAAGTGGAAAAACCAGGGTGAAACATTTTTTGTTCAGGTGCACTTTTTTTTCTCATTGTGTTACCAGCTGACAATCCATTCATCACCAAATCATGTCAAATGATCAGATGTTGGGTCCTTCAATCTAATGTTTTGGGTTTTTTTTTACTCTTTATCCTAACTGTGATGCTGATGATACAACTGGAGAACTGTGTCATTGTTAAAGCCACATATTTAATTTACCAGAGCTCATTTGATGCAACATATAATTAAGAATTACTCTCTAAATTGTGTTTGATAGAATTCCGAAATAAGTTGTAAATATTTTATTAGTTTGACAAGCTGTTGATGGAACATTATCATATATTGCAACATTTCTTGTGTGAAGGAATAGTTTGGCATTTTGGGAAACGTAGGATACGTAGGACTCCAATTAGATCTGAAGTTTGACACCACTAAGCTTTTAACTATGAACCCTAAGCTAATCAAGGTGATTAGCTTAGCTTAGCATAAAGCTTGGAAACAGGAGGAGACACCTAGCCTGGTTCCTGGTTACATGCTATGGCTATTTCTTGGTGACTTGTTTGTGTACGGATTAATCACATAAAGGGCTAATTAGTGATGTTTACAGATGATGCGTAATTTTTGGTACCTTTTAGAGATAGTTAAGACTTTCATTTTCATTTTTCCTGTTTCCAGTCATTACGCTAAGCTAAGCCTTACATTTCAGACATGAAAGTGTGTGTACGTTTTGCACCAGCCATCGCCATAGTAGTGCAACGAAAATATCCATCCAAAAGGACTGAAAGTCACTACTTGTGCCTTGATTATTATATTCTATGATAGCCTCCAGATTTTCACATATCACCATATGTCTTTTGAACTGGTTACAGTGTCCTCCAGCAGCCATCTGTTGGATGCCGTTTCAGCTTGTTCCTTCTGATTTGTGATTGGCTGTCTGTTTTTAGAGCTATCCTTAAATTTTCCTTACCTATGCCCCTCCCAGGAGGACCTGTGCATTCCTCAAAAACAGAATAGCTTTTATGCAGTCACGTGTGACCATGCCTAATGCTCTCTACCATGACACGTGTATATAATATTTACATCCTCCCTCAGTATGAGAACTTTAACTTGCCTTATTCTAGCATTCCTGACAAAAGAAAACCATATGCCCTCCCATGGTTTTAAAAATCACAGTTTGAGTTCATGTTCTGTTATTATTTATGACAAATATGTGCCTTTTTAATGACATATTTCGTTCAAATGTTCATGTTGGTGCTATTGAACTCAGTGGATTTGTATAAAATCAGCGTGTCTGCTTGTTTACAAAGAATTGTTTAAGGGATGTGGCAGTGTTACATGCAAGTGAGGTTATAGTGAAGCTGTACATAAAGAAGTCATTTTACATTGACAGACTCACAGTGTAGATTAAGTGTGTGTAAATATAATGTTCATAATGTAAATAATTTTTGTTCTTCACAGTTGTTTCTTTGGTTATGATGTGAGTGTTTTAGCCTTTGTTATAAACTTTAAACGTTTGCTGTACATAAATAAATGTTTCTATTTATTATAGAATCACTTCACCCTGGATTCAGTTTTTTTTTAAGTCTCATGTGCCTGAATTTACTTTGATGCTTTTTGTTGCAGTCATAACAGACAAACGCTTGTGTTGAGAATGGTTCTTCGCTTACATGATCTGATTCTCCGTGCCGTAACTAGATGCAGAAAAGAAAGAATAAAAAATAATGTGATACAGACAAGCAGTATGGCGGCTGACAGCTTGTTAGACTAGAAAATGTAGGAATGTATGCATGAAAGTAACAGAGCTAATAGTAGAAGTACTGCAGCAGCAATAAGGAGAAATAATTATTAAATATTGTATGATGATAATGCAAGTTATGTGAAATATACTCCAGTAATACCTTAAACCAATTCATACAATTGTCAATGATTAGGCTGGCAGGAGGCGATAGTAACTTTACCTCACAATTCCAATGTTTACATTTTACTTTAGCTAACTATTTCACCTCTCTACTTTTCGCTAACGTTTATCCACTACTCCTAGCTAAGTAGGCTATTTAACGTGTTACCTTTACCTGTTTTCAACTTCAACTTGTTGTACTATTTTACCTTTTTGTTCACTAAGTATTTCAAAGTGTATCTATGACTTTAGCTAACTATTTTATTTCTTTAAAGTTTAGGTGTATCCGTGACTTTTAGCTGTCTTCAACTTTTTACATTTAGCTTACTATTTTATCTTTTTATCCATTACTTTTTGCTTAAATAAATAATTTTTTTTTGTTTTTAGCTCTGTTCAACTTTGATTACTTTTAGCTATTTAAACACTTTCTCCATTACTTTTAACTTTTAGCTCATTACTATTTGCTTTTTTCTTACTATTTGATTTACCTTGCTTAATAGTTGTAAATGTAAAGATAAAGATAAGCATCACACCAATTTGTAATACTATTTGACTTTTTATTCTCCTCCTGCTGTATGCACAAATATTAGGAATATATCCTTTTCATTAAATCACAGTTGCTGTGTTTATGCCTGAACCAATGCAAATGTTTACATGTGAAAGAAACTCAGTGTTTATTTTAGCTCAGCTTTTCTATTAATTTTAAGTTCGTAGTATTGACTCAACATGAAACAGTCGACTACATGAACCATATGGACTTGATTTTGTTTTCCAAGAATATCTTACCAAACTATTATTACCCCATCTTTCCTTTATTGCAACATGGGAAAGTCATATTCAATATTAGCCTACTTTCATACTTGTTGTGTTTTTATCATGTGTGGGTGAAATGCTGGTTTAGGTATGTGGAAGATGAACAGTTTCAAGAACTGTACAGCAGCATATTCCACAGTTTAACAGCTTTGGTATGCAGACATGGCTAAAAACGTGAAGAGGGTTTTTTTCCTTCTTTTTTTTCAGAGGGCTGGCTGCGCCTCCACAGTTCTTCTGCGAAAAACAATACACATTTCCTAGAAATCAGGCGGCCACAGCGAAAGGAAAAACCATCCAGTTTCCTAGAAATTCTCCAACATTTTGAAATCCCAAGTTGGAAAAATATCAACACTGTGTGTGTGAAAGTATCTTCTTTGTTTTTATTCATTTGCACACAAAAGTAAAAGGTATAATCAATGCATGAGACCTGAAATGTGTTTCACAAAGTGTATACATGTGAACACACTAATAATGTTTCAGTTTTTAAGTTTGTTTACATTTTGATCAATGTATAGTTTTGGCAGAGCATAGTTGACTATGACCTTTTGAGTGATTTTTAGAAGTCAACAGTACTGCATATTGAACTGATTTGTTATTGTACAAACAGGAGCAGAGACAAAGAGATTTCTATGACTCCAGACACAACTCGGTAAAAGTCATGAGCAGTTTGTAATGAGTTTATTGATGGTGTCCTCTACACAAAAACATTTTGGTGTAATAAGTTTTTATAAAGGGAAAATAGGGGAAATAATACCTCAACAAGTCACAACAACAGTTATCAGAGAAGAGGAGGGAATCTATCTGACCGTACCGATCTGTAGTCAAACCCACCAGTGGGGATGTTGTGTGTAAAGTTCAAGGCTGAGCAAGAGCAGAGGTGTTGAGCTGGTAACACAAGTTAAGGAAAAGATGCAGTCACACATCTATGGGTAAACATACAGATAAGAAAACAAGCAGCTTGTACTGACTTTCAGGTTTAGCTGCTTGTAGAAATTCTAATGCTGTATATGATAATTAACAACTATATTCATCATCAGGAGTCAGAATCAAGCTTTCCTGATCCGTCTCTCATTTCATTATGATCAATACAAAAACAGTTATTGAGACTCCCAATCTTGTAGTATGAGAAATCTCTGTTTTTCAAAGTAAAGTTTCATCTGATCCCTCAACATCATTAATCATTAATCTAATCACAAAAGGTCGTGCACGGCCGGCTGGATTATATCAGTTACTCCCACAGATGACTGAAATAAATAGTACTGAAGTCATGGAGTGTTTTTCACTCTCCGCACATGCTTTTGACTTTGTAAGAAAGCTTAAATATCCAGTTTAATAAAGACAGTTCTCCCTGACTGCTCCACGTGTGAACTAATTTACTTTTTCAGGTGTATGACTCAACTTGATTCAGAGTCACATTTATAGCATTTATAGTCACTATATATATCGTAAACAATATATAAATTTGGATACAAAAGACACACTTATAACTAAATTATAAAAAATATACCTTTGTTTACTAATATTCAAACAAAGACATGCCTGTTCTGTACATGTGACATCATTGCACGTCTGTCCGTCCTGGGAGAGGGATCCCTCCTCTGTGGCTCTTCCTGAGGTTTCTTCCACCTTTTTCCCTGTTAAAAGGTTTTTTGGTGGACAAGTTTTTCCTCACTCGAATCGAGGGTCTAAGGACAGAGGGTGTCACTCCCTGTACATATTGTAAAGCCCTCTGAGACAAATGTATTTTGTGATTTTGGGCTATATAAATAAAATTTTATTGATTTGATTGATGCCTGATCAAGCACTTTTTTTGATAATTTCCATAGCATTTATTAGCTTTGCAGCAGCTGGTTCTGCTCTTTTTGTATGTTTTTATGCAACAGTCTTATTCTTACCTGTGTCGCTGTTGTGGAAGATCATAAAGACTAAATAATAGGAGGTCCTGTATTATTCCTTGAGGTACACCCAATTGCACATTACTTATTACTGGAAAGTGGATCATTAACTTTAACACATTGCATCTTCCTAGATAAATATGAAGACACCCATGCCAGTGCTTTAGATAAAAAATTACATTTAGAGAATTTACTATACCATGATTTTATTTGCTCTTTTGGAAGATAAAGCCAAACTTCATGGCTTGTTTTAAGATAAGATGTTTAGCTGGAATGACAACTTTCTCTTTTTGAAAGTACTGGCAGAAGGCTCTGCTTTCTTGGTCTATAATTACTGACTACACCCATGCTAGTACCTCAGCTAAATGCTAATGATAGCATTGCTGGCAACATGCTCACAATAACGCTAACATGCTGATTACATCATTACCATCTTATGTTAGCCTGGTAATATTTGCTGACTAGTACTTACTAGAAAGTAAAGTTAGGAAGGAAAAATTAAATTCCAAGTGCAAAACATATTTGAAAGTACAATAAAATTAACTGTACTAAAGTAATGGTAAGGATTGTCATGCAACTAGACCCTTTTCATGGCAGTTAAGCATGAAAAGCACAGGTGCACAATTTAATGACATTAATGACAGCTGCACCCTATTTAGGTGACCCAGTTATAGGTATGCAGGTAGGTAGGTTACAAGTAGGTTCATGTATTACTGTTCATGCTCAACCACTAATGTGACTTACTGGGACAATGTAATGGAGCCATTGTTAATGTAAATGTTGCCATTTACACTGTGCTTTTCCTGTTTTTAAAGGTCAAAATGTCTGCTTTGAAAAGAGTCTATTATCAGTTTTTTTTCTTAACTACTAGCAAATAATAATGCTTTACATGTATTTCCACATACATTCTGCAATTTTTTTGGCTTTTTACAATAATTTTGGATTTTTGATGTAACTTGTGGAGGTAGAGTACAGGGTTTATGGGATGGTTCTGTGTATGTTTAGACTCACAATTATGTTTTGCACTTACATACACTCAGAGCCGCATGAGGATTATCAATATTCAGTGCAAGTCGCACTGATGTCCCTGAATGAAGTCAAACCTTTTTGTTTATCTGGTGACATGTATGAGTTCTGTGTCAGGGGGCATTCTTGATGTCTTTGTCAAATACTGATAGCTGAATCATACCCCAATCTTGTCAGTCAATTCAGATTTATTTTGGACTCTCTTCTGACATATCTTGTTGAGAGGAAGAATTAAAGTGAACAACTCCGAAACAAACAGGAATATATTTTTCATGCAACACATGAATGTATCAATCAGAAATCAGATTTATGATGGCCTTTTAGAGTAGGTAAATAAATATGATAATACATCAAATAAATTGGCATTTGGATTTGTCCTGTGTTGTGTATTTGCTATTGGATATGGGACATGATGTCACACTGTTTTGCCTGACATGTCACACACCCTCATCTCCCTCAGGTCTGCCCACATTTGAATGAACATCCACTCCAATAATCTGGAGGAAAGTAAATGTGATGTGAGATGAGTGATTCTGCAAAACAGACTCATTTTACTAATCAGTAACATTATTGACCTTTAGTGGGAGTTATTTACACACTTACTGTAAGTGTTTATCACTGATAGAGCTTTTCTGGTAAATGTTCAACATGTATAGGCAACTTAGTATAGGGGGAAGGTCACGAGCAACCTAACTGATAGTGAAACATTTAATTGTAAATACAAATAATAATATGGAATTCTCAAAAAGACACAGTCAGCACGCTTATATAGCTTTTATAGTATAGCCAACAGGGACATTTTGATCTGAGTTCTTCCACGTCTGGATGATTTCTGTTATAACAATAAACACTTTATTTATATTTTGGAAGGTGACGTACAAACAGAAAGGTCTGAATATCAAAAAGCATGCAGCTCATAAATTTAATTGTAATAAAGACTTGACTCTAAAATAAGATACAAAATTACATTAGTTGGCAAATGAATTAAACAGTTATAGAAATATTAACATTTGGAAAGAGCTTAAAGTAATATATATATATATATATATATATATATATAAAAAACATGAGAATGAAATCATATTAAAGTTAGTGTGAGCGCGCCCCCTATAGCACGTGTATGACGCGCGCACCGGAAACCACGTGGTTCAGCTTTACACACGCTTGTGTAGCAGCTGGGATGACTTCTCTGTGCTAGTGTGTCCTTTTAACAATAACATAAAGCGTTTTCTTTCAGCTAAACCATGAGCGGCAAGTCGGAATTGAAAATAAACTCTCAGTTCGCGCAGAAATATGAGAAATACCGCCAGAAAGAAGAGCTGCAGAGGTGTAAGTATGACTGCTAGCTAACGGTGGCTAAGTTAACAACACAACGTGGGGAGGTGTAGCGAGCTTTAAGTATTTTTGCCTTTTTACTGCACTGTGTTATTTATATATTAACATTTCTTCTTGTCCTGTGTTATTGTGTAGTGAAGGACCGATATGGAGACCGAGCTGATGAGAGTGAATCAGAGTCGTCTGAGTCCAGCTCTGATGACAGTGAAGTGGTTAGTTAGCATCGCTGTTGCTCTACTCTTTACATGACACTGCCATCAGATAACGTGCAGTCAGCCTAACTTTAACTATCTCTCCACAGGAACTAGACCCTGAAGTTGAAAGGGATTTTTACAGAACATTGTCACTACTGAAGAAGAAAGACCCAAAGATCTACCAGACAGATGCAACGTTCTACTCAGAAGGTGATTGATCCGTCCAGATAAGTCTTTAACTTCCTTAAGGACATCTTTTTTTTGTTGACAAATGATCTAAATCTCTCGGTTTCAGATGCATCCACTAGTGACGTGAAGCCTTCGTCCTCAAAGACAGCAGTAAAGCCCATGTATCTCAAGGATTATGAACGTAAAGTCATACTGGAAAAGGAAGGGTGAGCTACTGATGTATCATCATTCACAGTATTTGTCTGCACCACAATCAGGAATTCTAGGGGTGAATGTATCTGTTTCAAATTATGAAATTAGCCCTAACTGGCCTAAATCCTTAGAGTTAGACATGTTTTGGTCCTGACTCTGGGGAACAGATATATAAACAAAACATGCATATGCCATTTCTAACACACATATTTAGGTTTTTGACATGCCTACTAACACACAAACTGTGAAATAAGACAAACTAACCCTTGCTGAAAGAAAAGATAGGAAGCTTTATAAACCACTCTGTCCTACTCTGATGTAGGAGGCTTTTTAGTCCTAGGTTAATTTTCTTTTGTGTCATTCTGAAACACCTAAACTTTAGATATTACTTATATTTTTATTTCACAGCAAATATGAAGATGATGATGACAGTGAGGATGAAGAGGAGGCCGCCAAGAGAAGAGAGGTAGGCCGTGTTACCAAATGTTGTTTTTTTGTTTTTTTGCCTCGAAAATGTGGTCAGATGTTTTCTTAATCATGTTGTTTTGTTTTTTTAAAGAGAGCTGCCTCTCCCAGTTACATTCAGGAGCAGAAGGAGCTGAAGGAAAGGTACGGCTCCAACAGTCATAAGGTGTCCAGAGCAGCAGAGATACTTTTAAGAATATTTAAGAAAACTACAACCTCTTTTTCAGCTTCCGTAAGTTCATCCAGGACAGTGATGAAGACGACGGTGATGATGATAAGGGCAGTGAGGGAGCAGGAGTATCCCAGCTGCTTACAAGGAGAATCAAAACACAGGAAGAGAAGGTCAGAATGGACAAATGTGCAGGAAGCTGCTCCTTATCTTGTACAAAAACATCACAGATATGAATGAACTTTTGTAGGATAAAGAAGAGGCAGACTTTGTGGAGTGGCTAAAAGGCCAGGCTGAGCTCGAGGGTCCAGAGGAGGTGAAGGACATGGTGAGTGTGTGTAATAGATGGGAAAGAATTGAAATGGATTTGGCTAGAGTGTTCTTTTTGAGTTCAAGTGGAACTTGCTTGGTAATGAGACTGGTTTCTGTTGAGACAGAAGTACCTACGGGACTACTGGAACGACCCAGAGTTGGATGAGAGGGAGCGTTTTCTGAGAGACTATGTCCTAAACAAGGGTTACCTAGACGAAAACGATGAACGGTATGTCACTATCTGTTGGGATGTTGACTAGATTTGTCTTGCTAGTGAGGTCTGGAACAAAGGAAACATAACACATTATGATTCTTGTATGATTATAAATGTTCCCAATGCGTTAAGGATCCCCACCTATGACGAGGTGGTCCAGGATGACGTGGAGGATTCTGAAGAGGAAGGAGAAACTTTCTTGGAGCGGCAGGCTAATTTTGAGAGAAGCTACAACTTCCGCTTTGAAGAGCCTGATGCTCAGAAGGTTAAGACCTACCCCCGCAACATCGCCACCTCTGTGCGCTCTAAAGATGACCGCAGGAAACTCAAAAGGGAAGAAGTAAAAGAGAGGAAGGAGAAGGTATGTAATACGCGTTTGAAAAAAAAACAAAACTTGTGATCCCTCAGTATTAAATTTTGCTTTCTTTGCTACTCAGTGATGAATCATAATATAATTGATTTATTAGCTGACTCCAATTCTTCTCTCTCCTCTTTCTTTGCGCTCTTTTTTTTTTTTTACAACTATTTCAGGAGAAAGAGCAGAAACGGGAGCAGCTGAAGCAACTGAAGAACCTGAAGCGCAACGAGATAATGGAGAAGTTGAAAAGGCTTCAGGAGCTGACTGGCAACGAGGAGCTCGCCTTTAGTCATGCCGACCTGGAGGGAGACTTTGATCCAAAACAACACGACCAGCTCATGCAGGTAGGTACACGCGCTCCTACAGACTTGGATACAAACACCACGCAAAACGGTTTTGCTTAATTGATGGGGAGAGCACAGTCAACAGTAATCTCCTGTCATCACTCAGCAACCATAACAATGCACATCAGACAAGTAAAGTTTTTAGCATTGTGCACATTTCTCTGCTATATCTGAGAGACACTCAGTATATGAGTTTGGAGGGTGGTGGGGTTTTTTTGTCTTTTATAAACCATAAACACGAAGGTGACGGCTAGAAATGAGAAGCCTGCTTACCTACTTATGCTCATCCACCTTTGTCTGAAATCAAGGACATTGTTTCAGAAATTACTTATGCCATGTCCGAAATCCCTTCTTATTTACTGTATAGTGCTCTATATTTACCCCACCCAATTAATTTCAGTCAAATTAATAATTATTGATATATTTAGTTACCTATTATTAATAAAGACCAGGAGAAAAAAGGCATACAATTAATATTTTCAGATACATTGTTTGTTGTATTCCCCACTCCTGGTTAGGATGGTACTCATCTTCTCACTCGATGGTGCAACCGAACAACACACCTGTTAAATGATTGGCTTGCTACACGTCACTCGTACCCTTATCAAGGGATATGATTGGCTGTTTATAAGTAAGGGCAGGAGCACGCTTGGGTTCATGCAAACAAACTAACTGTGTATTCGCTGTGTGTGTGTGTGTGTGTCGGTTTGGTGAATTGTCAGTTATTACCTGAACAAGAGCCGTCAATTTCTATTCTCACACAGGTGTGTTGTGTTTGGCTAATTAGACTCTAGAGTGTGTCTGGGAAGCATATCGGGTTAACATTTCCCCGTGCAAGCTCTTACACACTGATAATTGATGCCATTTGATTGAACACACTCTGCTTTCACAGGGCTCTCAGCTCACACAGGTGTACTGTGTCTGGCTGTTAGCTCTTGTGCTCAGCAATTGCTGCAGTTCAGCTGTTAGAGTAGCTTCGTCACAGATAAGAGAGGTTTAAAAGGTTTAAATCCGTCTCCATTCAACATGGATGTGTTGTTTGTTGAGGATGTTACAACCACTGTGCTTTACCAAGAAAGCACACTCAAATTTTACTTTTCTAGGTACATTGTAACTCATCAGCAACATTTTTTTTTCCTATTTGTAGAAATTCTTTGGAGACGGATATTATGGCGAGGAGGAAGGAGAAAAGCCTCAGTTTGAGGATGATGATGAACTTGAAGGTACGCCTGTGTTTCCTTGAAATTAGCTGACGCAGTAGTGTTGAACTGTAGGGCTGCAACTAATTATTTTCATTATCAGTTCATCTTTCGATTATTGTCGAATAGATGTAATCTATGGCTTCTTGTATGTGCACAACAGAGCACTGGAACTGGGACACATGGACAGGAGAGGCACAAGAGGACTGTGGTGAAGAGGAAGAAGAGTATGACGGAGACGACCCCCACTGTGAAGACCAAGACTTCATAGTGAGAAATATTTACAGAAAGCATTTCATTCCATGCCGCGATCAACTGGGCCGCTTCTTTTGATATTCTGGTAAAGAGTAACTGGCTAACCAGAGTTCATCCTGTTTAAATAGATGGACGCAGACTACGACCCCAACCAGCAAACTGCCTCCAAGAAGAAGAAGAAAAAGGAGAGGAAGAAGATGAAGAAAGAGGATTTGCCCCAAATGGGCAAAAAGAAAAAGAAGTCTCACTTTGCAGAGGTCATCACCAAAAACAAGCCTGTGTTTGATCCCCGTAAGTTTGAGTAAACCTCCTGCCATTGATGCATAATTACACTGGGTCTTCAACACAACACATTTGCAGTATGTGGCAGAAGTATAGTTTGACATTAATCTAACTAATGGCTGTCTGTATTTCAGAGGAGAAAAGCTTTGAGCAGTACTTGGATGAGTACTATAAACTGGACTATGAGGATATCATTGACGACCTCCCATGCAGGTTTCGCTACAGACAGGTCCTGTCCAATGACTTCGGCCTGTCCGTTGATGAGGTGAGGAGAAAAGCAGTGATTCCAAACACCGACTGAACTGTTCGCTAAGCCCCACCCTTGCCACTTAATCTGTTATCTAATTTTTGAAACTTAATTCCAAACTGTTAGACAAAAGAAGATCTGCAGCTCCGTGAGTTTGTTGAATAAGTTTCTGAGTCATTTAAAAAAAAGCCTTTTATATAAAAGGAGTCTTGCATATGCACTTGATGGCCACATGTATATTATTTGAAAAAGCTAGACTAAAGCTACATGTCCCAGGCAAAAAGTTAGCATCCTCACCAGTTGAGGATCCATGTAGTAGACGTGAAAACAAAAAGATGGCAGATGTGTTACTATCTAGCTGGAGTAAATCCTATGATATTAGGAAAAAAATAAATATTTTACAATTTTAACACAACCCTGTTTAGTTGCTGATACTCTTTAGTTCAAATATGTATTTTCACTACTGATATGACAGGCTTTTAGAATGAGGACTGACCGATGTGTTTGGCAAATGTAGTTTATCCTGAGCAACGTTATAATCCCATAACTATATTATTCCAATATTACTCCTTTGTAATGTTTGGCTTCTACTGCTAGTTAGCCGGGTATGCTAACAATAACGACTTGTTTTTAAAAGGCTAGAAAAACACACCGTCCACCAAACTCTTAAAATGCACATAAAAGTACAGCCTCAAGCATTCCATGAACATATAAAGACATGCTAAGTTATGATTTGGGTCAGGGGTTTAGCAGACAGTCAGTAGTTTAAGACAGAATGAGAAGAATATTATGCATGCTGACGCTGCGGTGATGAGCCTCGAGGTGAATGATCTGGTATTGCTTCCCTCCGGGGAGAGCTCTGACCAGGGAATGATCTCAACTTAATCTTCTCTCTGAGCAGACCACAGTGAAATATTTGAAGCGGATTATATGAAATCTGACCAAACGTGTGATAGGACATGATTTAATTGACTTGATCTTATTCTGTGATTCTTTAGATTTTAAAAGCTGATGACAAGGAGCTGAACCGATGGTGCTCTCTGAAGAAGACGTGCATGTTCAGGTACTGACACTGTCCTCCGTGTTTAAATGACTGTTTCTGTCAGATCATTTACCACACTTTGACTAACTTTTTTTTTTTTTTTTTTTTTTTTAAATCTTTCAGGTCTGACAAGGAAGAGATGAGTGACTTGAATAACTATAAAATCAAGGCACAGAATGAAAAGAAGAAGAGGGACATCCTAACCTCTGTATATTTTGAGTAAGTTTAACACAATGCACATACAAGTCAGACATGTCTGAAGATGATTCCACCTTTTCTGTAACAAATGTTTATCTGATCTTAATCTACAGAGAAGATAAAGAGGTGGAAGAAGCTAAGACCAAGGTGGGGAAGAAGCGAAGAGATCGTATAAACGCCAAGAAGCAAGGCAAAAGAGCAGAGGACGGAAACGCCGCATCTGACGTAGACTCTACGGATGAGACTCTTGCTCAAGCTCTTGGAGAAGCAGAGGATGGCGAGGAGCAGGAAGAAGAGGTTCTGATCCCCAAGAAAAAGATCAAACCGGAAGAGGAATCCCAGATGGAGGTTTCAGCTGAGGTAGCGGCAAATGAAGCTGATGAGGTAAAAATCAGGACTGAAAGGCCAAAATGGTTCAAGAAGAAGCACAAGCATTCCGGTGGACGTCTCGCATCAGGAAGCCACGGGGTTAAAATAGGTGGTCGGGAGTTCAGTGGACAGAGACTGAAGGCCTATGGTCTAAACCCCAAGAGACTGTTCTTCAGACAGCTTGGCAGACAGAAACGAAAAGCACAGGAGAAGAAAGAAAAGCAGAAAAACAAGGAGTGATAACTGTCGATGGCACAATGCGTTTATTTTTCTGGTCTAAGAATTTAAACTATGAGGAAAAAACATTTACTATTGAATATACAATTAATCAGTTTATAGCCTTGATCGGTAGTTGAACCAATTTCTCTTTCTACATTTATATATTTCACAAAATGAAATAAAATTTGATCCCTGTTCATGGTGGCATTTCTGACAGTTTGTTTGTAAAGTAAAATATTACTTTCATAATTATATTGAGTATTTTCTAGTTTTAATCCACATCTGCAGGCACGTTAATATGAATGGATAAACAGAACACCCTGAAAGTTAATTGTACCTGTGTGTCTGGGCCTCCCATAACTCTTGTTGTACCCCCTAGTACAATGACAATAAAGATGATTTTACAATTTTAGTGTTGGTGTGGTTAGATTCCCAAAGGCGTGTGTATAAATGTATACTTACTGAAATCACCTTTATTTTGTCAGTAAATAGACAGTAATTTAGGGGACATTCACCCCCATCTAACATTAAGTGAATGTCAGAACAAAATACAATGAATGTGGAAACAAAAGAAACTGGAGATAAATGATGAGACAAGTTTTTTTCACTAACATACGAAAACTGGGCTATATAATAGTGTATATAATGTTTTGAGTTTAGTACTAGGCTACATGAACCGTGTCTATATGACCGCTCACTCCTCTACACGAGGTGGCGGTAAAGGCGCGAGAGGCTGGTCCGAGTCTGCCGATGACCACAGAAGAAGAACGGAAGAGGCGCGCTCGGGTGGAAATTTGAATCACGGAAGAGTAGAACGGTATGTTGTATTTTGCTCGACGTTTACCAATAAATAGTTAATTTCTTTCATAAACATCGCTCTTACTAGTTAGATATAGAAATCGGTAACATTGCTTGTAACTTGTGTTGTGTGTCGCTATCACTTTTATCATAGTTTACCTAGCAACAGAGCTAACGTTTACACTACGCCTATACGTATATGTAAACAAAACATCGAGGTTTTCGTGAATTTTAGCCGATACTTTGTTGCTTTAACCGTCAAATCAAATTTAGCGAGAAGGTAAATCAATAAACATTTAATACGTTACTAAAATAAATCACTCAAGTCCAGTTTTGAGGTAACTAGTACGTATTTTATCAACACTTGACTGCATTTATCTGAAGCTAAAGATACTATTTTTTTTTACTAGATGTTATGTATCTAGAATATTATGATGCCTTAAATGAACTACAGTAGTATAGTAAGTATCCACCAGGAAGTCACCTCACAGAAAGATCACTTGTTATATTTCTATAAATTCTATAAATAACTATTTGAGTAATGTTGTAGTTTAGTAAAATTGTGAGTAAATTACAGAACATTTACCATACTGTGACTTATATATAATATATTTTGAAGGAATTAATCTGAATATTTCCTCCGCTGGACAAGGAGATAGTTTGTTTATTGTTGTTGATAATGACAACCTGACGCCTGTCTAGCCTTGATGACTATTCACTCAGTGCATCCTGCACGGAAACACGCACAATAGTTTTTTTAGTTTGTCTTTTGTCTCTTCCGTGTATTTTCTAGTCACCAGTGTCACCACAATGGCTCAAGGTCATAAATTTCAAGACTTGGAGGAGACGGGGGAAGAGTTGGTGGCCCTCATCAACAGCAGCCAACCTGAGAAACTGAGACAAGTGAAAAATGAACATCAGGCCCTTTTTGATCAACACATTGAAACAAAAAAGATTGTGACACAGATTTTAAAAGGCAAGTTTATTCATCTGTTGTTTAATTTCAGCCATCTGTTGTGCATTTGTGAATACAGTCAGTATACGTCCATCATTCTATTCTAAATTACAGTATTCCAGACATGGACACTCTTGTATTCATCCCCAATGTCCCTCCAATCACTTGCATGTTATCTCTTATGTTGTTATGTTATCATTTCCCCTTCAACCTCAGATGTGGCTCAGATTGAGGAGAATGCAGGCCAGAGGCTGCTGGACATGGAGGAGGAGAAGAAGCAAAGGGAGATGGAGCTTGAGAGTCTGGAGGAGCAGCTGAGGCAGTGCACAGCCAAGAGCCAGATCACTGACTCAGAATTACAGTATCTTTTTATATATCTCTGTGGTGGTGTAAGGACTGTGTTTTATGTCAATGTCAATGTTTATTTTGTATTATTCATCACACTAAGTAAACTTATCTTTTTATTATGGGTTTTGGTACGTTGAAATAAGACATAACCCAAAAAAAGTATCTTCACCAAATCTTTTCAGTGTAATTTATGAATGCAGTTAACATTTTCTTTGTTAGCGTCCTTAACGCTCCTCCAGGTTTCTGCAGAGAGAGTTGGAGATTCTGAGAAACTCTGAACACGAGCTTGAGACGCTTCAGAATGAGGTGGATGAAGACACGACTGAGGTCATCCCTTCAGCAATGTGAGTCTCATATATCCAGTAATGAAACATCTTCAGTCATTACTGTTGCTTTCTTCAGTCAAATAAAAACGACCGTTCTTTTGATTTTGGTATCCTTTTTTTGCATTTTGTCAGCCTGTGACAATAGCTGTGTTGTAATTAGATGTATTAGATGTATTTTCTGATTATTATTATTTTTTTAAATTGATTTTTGTAATCTTTCCTCAACAGATATGTAGCTCAGGTGTACTATGTGATAACCAAGATCAAATGGGAATATGATACAGAGCCCCACATCTTGAAAGGAGGTACACATTTTTTTTCTGTTATTTTTTGTGTTACGTCAGAGTTGTGTTAACATGTCCTCAGTTTGTGTTTTTTTTTCTCTTGCAGTGCATTACGGTGCAGACTTGGCCACTCCCATAAACATAGACACCTCTATGCGATCTCGGAGCGACGTAAGCGACCAGCTGTGGGGCTTTGTCAGTCCTAAATGGTAGACGAAGGGTGGTGTCAGAGATGTTGTCTGTATGTTTTTTACTGTTGTCTTTTGTTTTGTACATTTATATTGTTTAAAAAAATAAAATATCTTTGATCTTCTGTCACTAATGCTTTTTAGTAACATGGATTCATCAACATTTTGTTGTCAGACAAATGCTGAGTCACTAGGTGTCACTGCAGAGCTATGTTACATTTTGTAAAAGCCTGCACAGACTCTGAAGAGAAATTGCTGAGAGAAACATCTTTATATATTTTTTGTTATAGTTTCATACGTTTGTAGTCGGACAAGTCATTAAAGTTTATTAAAAATTTGTCACTGCAAGGTCGGCTCATATATGCAGGTTTGTTTGGACAGTTTGTGGACTGTTTTGTTGTGGCATTATTCTCTGTTATTGATGTCTTTACAAATCAACAGTATCAACAGTAGTTACTGTCAAAATGTCACTTGCATGTAAGTGAAAGTAAAGAAGTATGATCAGCAAAATATACGTGGTATTGAAAGTAAAAGTACACACTGTGCAGAAGAAAGACTCCTCCCAAATTATTATATGTATGGTAATATTCTGAATCATGCATTAAGTAAGCAGCAATTTTAATGTTGCATCTGGTTGAGGTGCTGCAAATTTTAACTACACTTTTGAGTAGTTTAATTATATTACAATTTATAAGCCAAGGATGCAGTTTGTATATAAAATATTTGTAAAAAGTCAGATAGATGTAATGGAGCTGGGCGATATGGAAAAAATCAAATGTCAGAATATTTTTGACCAAATACCTCGATCTTGATTTTGTGACAATATTGTATCATCAGTAATGTGGATCTAATGACAAAGAAGGTAAAGGTATAAAGTAGAAGCTAGAAGAGTAGTAAGTTCAGAATATTTGATCACTTTACTGTAATGTAGCTTTTAAAATCATCAAAAAACAACACTCATGACATCCAAAATCTAGGATGTTAATATAATATCCATATGTTTCCCAGCCCAAAGTGGAGTAAAAGTATATTTCCCTCTAAAATGTAGTGGAATAGATGTATACATTACTCAAGTATGAGCAACTAAATATACTTAATGTGGCATAATATCGATGAATGTGCAAAAAAGTATCAGAATAAGAAGAAGATCCTGAAACTTAAGTTGAGGTTATATTTATATTGTCTACACAGCATTTCTGCACTGCATGACATAACTGTTATATTATTGCTTACCCTAAGTTAGGCTCACTATACCGAGAAGTGAAACATCCGTCTTTGAAAAGGAGTCTATGCCACAATTCTGTACCCCTGCAACATGATGAGTGGTTAAGAGTGGGCAGGATGACATACACAAGGCTCATTCTCACTCCCACCATCATGCATCAGTATGTGGTTTCCTTACGGTAAACAGCGTTCATGACACCACCTTCATCTATGTTTAAGGTGCAGGCACATCATATTAAGTGGTTAACATGTGGTAAGCCTGTGAATATTCTCATTCATCCAGGTCATAGTTATCTCAAGGAGATTAAATCGAACGCAACTGGACTTGGTTATTTGTCTTTGAAGACGTTTCACCTCTAATCCAAGAGGCTTCATCAGTTCATGCTAGCTTGACTAGGCTGGGACTAGTCCAGTTGAGTTCGCTTTAATCTCCTTGAGATGGTTAACATGTGGTTTGCATTAAGGCAGGTGTTGTGAGTTAGGGTCTATCTATTTCTTTAAGACATTTTTTTGTCTTAATATGTGGAATATATGACATATTTTCAGAGTTTACATTATTCGGATTTGGACTCAGTATGTGCTGTCCTGTAATTTATCATACTTTGTATTATATGTATACCAGTCATCACATTGGTGAGCACTATACATAAACATTGCGTTACACAGAAAGAAAAGATGAGGGATCTGAAAATACATTAACAAAAGAATCTGTCGACAACTTGATCAGATGTCTCTTGTGGTGGCGGGGTAAAGAATATACAAACCTCAAAGTTAAACGTCATTCACATGTTTATTCAGTGCACATATAAAACTGACATAACTTAAGTGAGGTTCTTTACAATACAAAATTCAGTTTGTGATAAGTTCAGAAAAGACTATATATTTACAAGGTATACTAAAAATCAGTAAATAGATTTATTTTCTCTTTACATTCATGTACAAGATCAAAATGTCAAAATGCTAATTTCTGTTTCACTATTACTACAATAAAATTCACCAGAACACTGAATCCTGCACACTTTGTTGTGCAGGTTTTGACCCTTCTTCTGTGTAGGGCAAGATTATATTAATGCCATTTTACAAGAAAGAAGAATTTCCAGCAGAAAAAACTTTCTTGTTTTTGTCCACATGCTTTCGCATTAACACAGCAACATTCCAATCCATTAAACCAAACCTCCACTGTCAGCTTTATTGCTTTTAGTCATTCATCATCTGCTGCTACATATGTTGAGGGGACCTCCAAAGCTGCAAACCAACCAGCACAACCCTCCATATGACGTCTTCAGTGCGTCTCCAGTCCGCTGAGTCTATGATCTTGGTTGAAGGGGACCTCTACCCCACGTTGCTGCTGACCAAAACTCAGATGGCAGAAATTACACGGTTTTGGCAGCAGAGTTTGGGTGTGGATGTTCCATGCTGGTAACAACATATCATTATATGCTACACAGGAGGGAAAAAAGATAAGGATACATCTGATGCTCTGGCTTTAGTCCCAGACTATCAGATGTACTGCGTATATAAAATGAAACATCTGCACACAGTTGAATTCTTTGATTTCATCATGTATGCAAAAGAAAACACTGAAATAAGGAAATTGCATTTCTCCAGAAGGATCCTCTGAAGCTTCTTTCTTTCATATAATGCTAAATTTTTCACAAGAAACGTCAACTAATAAGGCTCAGACATTTCTGTTTGTCAAGATAACATTTTTACAGAAAATATGAACAGACAGTTGAATAGGGTAATAATTCACCACACGTGTCGTTCTACCAGTTTGGACTCCTATCTCATACATCAAGCTTATGGTGTTCATGAGGATTAATACCAAAACCGTGGCAGAGTGCAACAAAAAACTTCTACTCCTGTCATACATGACAGGAGCAGCCTCGATGTTTCAGTGGTCCAGTTCTTAGTCTGAACCCTTGCTCTCAATGCAAAGTCAAAGTGGGCTCCTGTATCATGTCTTAGAAATCCTGGGGTAGATGACTTTAACAGTAGAGGGCGAAAAGTTCCCAGAGGATACTGTCGTCTCCAGTCCCTCCACCCTGTGAGAGGGTGCATCAGTCTTACTGGTGCTGCACTCCAGAAAGGGCACCCCAATCTTCTTCATGTGTCCATCTTTTGTCAGAAGGCAGTGTCTACAGAGCAGCCTGAGGATGGCTCTCCTCATGTCCTTGCTGGTCAGGGTGTAGATGATAGGGTTAAGAAGGGAGTTGAACATAGCGATGCCCAAGAAGTAGTCTGCCTTAAAGAGCACTTCACATTTTTTGGCTTTACAGAAGAAGTCCAGAAGCAGGAGGATGAAGATTGGCAGCCAACATGCAATGAAGACCCCCAAGACTATGGTGACTGTCTTCAGCAGGGCCATGTACTTCTGGGATTTTCGGTAAAGGCCTTTTCGGTGTGGACTTGAACTTAGGCGCTGGGTGTTGGACTTGACAATGCGGAAGATGCGGATGTACAGCACCACGATGGACATGAGGATGGCACTGAAGACGGTGATGCAGAAGAGGATGTAACTCTTAGCGAAGAGCGGCAGCACTGTGGAGCACTGGTCCAGCTGTCCTATACAGTTCCAGCCGAGGACAGGAAGGACACCCAGAAACACCGATAACACCCAGCTCGCGCCGATCAAAGCAAACATCCGCCCCTGTTTGTCCCCCTGGTATGGCTTCATCCTCACCATGGTAACATGACGCTCGATGGCGATGGCCAACAAACTGATGACCGAAGCAGCCAGCATGATGAACACACCCCCTTCCCTCAGGAACCACAGCACCGGGGTCATGTTTAATGTGTTGGCCCCGGATGTTATGATGTTTACCATGTAGGTGAAACCTGCGAGCAGGTCAGACAGAGTCAAGTTGCCTAATAAGTAGTACATGGGCACATGGAATTTCTTGTTCTTCCAGATAGCCAGAAGCACCACAGCATTTTCCAAAACGATCAGCAGGCAGACCAGCAGAAAAACTATGGCCTCTGGTTTGAGTCCTTCCGTGTACTTGTCCTCCTTCAGCTTGCCTGTGTGGTTGTAGTGCTCGATGATGACTGCATTGCTCTGGTACTCCCGGAACATCCGAAGCAGGTTTCCTCTTTGGGGGGTCATTGGTGTCACAGATGGAGTTACAGCACCAGCATACGGAGCATAGAAAGACTCTGTTGTCATTTTATGTATTTCCCAAAGGAAGAATCTGTCTTGTCTTCACCTTTTACTGTTTTGAAATTAGATCCACAGATAAGGTGTCATAAAGTCCTCTGCTTGTGCATTTCTTTGCTTGGGATTGAAGACTTGAAAAGAAAGCAGTTGTCAGCTGTTATATGCAGGGGGGAAACGTGCTCTCTTTGATGCTATCCAATAGGATCTCCTTTTGGTTTGAGAGTTTTTCCCTCGAAAATCTGTTGTTTTCGATGCCTGAGCTGCGCACCAGGAGGCGATGAGAGCCAGACTGCATGAAACAAGAGAGTAAAGTTAATACTGAGAACAAAAAAATAAACAGGATCATTAAAGTCAGGAAATAGACTATTACACATATTTAGAGACTCTCCTATGCCCACAGTTCACGGATAATTACAGATAATTGCGATCATATCAATAGTACTAATAATAAAGAATGAAGGGAAAAGCCTCCAATGACCATTTGCAGCACAAATTTAAACTGTTTGGGTGAAGTTTGTCTTCAGTGGGGGTAAAAGTGAGAAAACACTTTCAATTTCCTTTAGTTGAACCATTTTAACCCACATTATATTTGCAGTATTAAACGTATGAGATATAACAGCTAGATACTACATTACATATATGTATGTATTATTAAGGCATAAGTACGCGTTCATCTAAGTATGAAAAACAGGCACCGTACAAATAATTAGGCTGAGCTAATTGGTTTACTTTTTTTATTTAGTTAAAATAAATATCGGTTTTCAAACTATCTATATGTCTATGGATGCCATAAGACTTAAAAAATGACGACTTAAGAGTCACTATGAACGTGTTAGTGAGCAGCAAGGGCGCAGTAAGCTCCTATGAGCATATTATCGGACCAACACGGTAAAAAAAAAAAAAAAAGTTTTAAAAAAGTTTTTCACGCACCTGTAAAAGCTTTGAAATATCCAGTAAAGAGTTTGGAGCAGCAGAAGTTCTCCCACGGCCGGAGGAGTTGAGGCTGTGTCGACGCTCAAACAGCGACATGCGTGGGTAGAGAACAGGGCAGGACTCAACATGCAGTGGGCTGGTCCATAATGTTTTTGCCCTTCAACGATATTCATCCCTCCCCTCCTGACCTCTCTTGAGTTCTGTTTTTTTGTGGTAATTTTTCGTTTGTTTTGGATTCGCTTTAGCACATGAAATTCAAATTCAGATGTTCAGATGAGTTCGCCCTCAGGTTCAGTCAGGCTACTGATGTAATCAAGTATTAAGCTTGCCAAGTGTGTTTTTCCACCTACTGCGTTTGTATTTGATGTGTGTTTTTTTATATATATTATAATTAAGGCAGTATGTCATTATAGTTCTATGCTGTTCTTCGTGTTCGTCAGATTATGAAAAAAACAAACTACTCTCTCTTCCCTTCACTCTCCCACAGTCACTCAGATGTAAACCCAACTAAAACCTCAAGTTAATTTGTCTTTAAAAAAAAAAAAAAAAAAAAAAGTTTGTGAGAGTGGTGTGGTTGAAGTCTGTTTTTTCAGTTCTGAGACCCCAGGTTTCAAAAAGCAACTTTCTCACATATGCTTCATCTATTATATCTTCCAACTCACACATTAAAAGTGACTTTTTTCATTTTTTTAAAGTCTTTTTCTTAACTTGCTTTCACTGTTTAAAAGCTCTGGATTGATATTATCTCTTGCTGTGCTAAAAGTGATAAAGAAATTAAGATGACTAATGCCGACTGGTGTTAAATGAGTTTAGTCACCTTCTATGTCTCATTGCAGTCTGTCACTAAACTGACTATCACAATAGCAAACACAGCTGGAGAGAAGCAGCACAAACAGGTTTATCCTCAAGCCCATTATATCAGCTTCAGATAACTATTTTTCATGAGCATTTATCTGAAACAGTCAATTAATCAAGCAAAAAAAAATAATTAATACCTAAATACATCACAAAAGTGCTCATTGTAAACAGAATATCTTTGTGTTTTGGACTGTCGGTTGGGCAAAACCAGACATTTTCCTGGACTCTGGGAAATTGTGATCTGTATTCCTTAACTATTTTTTGACATTTTGTAGACAGTTTATCTTAAACTTGATAACTTGATAAGATTAATCAGTAATTAAAAAAAGAATCATTAGTTACAGCCTGATTGTAGTGTTTGCACTTTGTGTTGCTCATGACGTTGAACAACATTACCACAAAAAGATAAGTTGTAGTAAAGTTCCACAGGATGCATCAATATTCATATGTGAAAAATAAATAAATAAATGACGCAAATCTGTTATTTGCTGTTATTTAGCTGAAACATTTTCCAACCTACAAACAATCATCAGTTCAGTTAAAAATGAGCGTGTACTGATGCGACTTCGGGGGAAATTACGTGTGATGATGGTGAGTGAGTGAAGGCCGGACTCGGCCTTCTCTAAACAGGAAGCTGCTTCATTGTGCCTAGAAAGGAGTGGGATATCCTTGACAAAAACACAGATGAGGTCACTGGTCAGAAGTGATACACTGATTATAGTGTGACGTCCAACACTAAGAGCACATAGTTGACAACTGACTCAATTTCCACAGCACGTATTAATGGAAGATTTCACACAATATGTTCACGGCAGACTCATATTGTCATCTAGTGGTCCTTTAACAGACTTGTTCTTATTTTAGCTTGGTCTGTTGAGCCTGACTGCTCCTCTTACCACACCTGCTGCTCGGGGGTCTTCATCTCCTTCAAGTGATTTCCAGTTGGTGTCTGCCTGGTTGTAGATGCTCTCTCGCATCCTCTGCTCTGCACCCCGAGGCCCACCCAAGTGATAACTAGGTTAAAAATGCTCCTCACGAGCCCTGTCAGCCCGGTGGCAGTTAACACCCCCGCTGTGACACTGTGACAAGCTCTCAGTGTGCCTCCTATTGATAAGTTAACACACAAAGACATGAGAGTAGGACTCTCTGCTCTGTTTTTTTTTTTACCCACACAGTAGGGATCTGCTCTGTCACTGCTTCGTCCCCCTTAGGCCACAAGCACAAACTTTTAGCACATAATAGGCAATCCGGACCCACCAGTCGTCTCACCGCCTGGGGGATTCTCTGTATACAGTATGTTCTGTCAAATACTCCTGGCTCAGGGTGATTTTTTCCTGTGACGTTACCACGCCTGCAGAAAGGAAGTTAGTCAGTCGTGCTTTTCTCATGAGAGACAGTTTTGTCTTCTTTCCTCGCTAATTGTCTGGCTGTTGTTTGGCAGTGACAGATGAGAGTAAATTATCCTAAAGTGACTGTTTCTTTTTTTTCTCTTACCGGACGGGTTTCACAGGTCATGTAACACTTCACCATATGTGGCTGCGGTGCATATGGTTTCACTTCATACTGAAAACCTTTTTTTTTTTTTTTTTCAAAAGCCAGGCAGAACGCACTAGAAACCGGTTGTATCTCTCTACTCCGGGGTGTTACTGGTGGTCCATATGATGAGAAATAACACCTCAAAGTCACATTCACACCTCTTGCTTACAGTTAGCACACACAGCGCTTATGCTTTTTGGACCTTTGAATCTAGAGTCAGGGTGTCGCAGGCTTTCATATGTTGGTTGGTACGGCAGACCCGTGTTTCACGTGTAACATTTAGGATGATGCGGTAAAGGAATTCTTTGACATTTTTGCTTATTTGCTCCATAACACTCTCATGCAGTGTTGGAAAGTAACTTAATACATTTACTCAAGTACTGTACTTAAGTACAATTATGAGGTACTTGTATATTATTTGAGTATTTCCTTTTCATGCTACTTTATACTTCCGCTCCACTACATTTCAGAGAGAAATATTGTACTTTCTACTCCACTCCGTTTATCTGACAGCTTTGGTTACTTTCCAGATAAAGATTTGACACAGTGGATGATATAACAAGCTTTTAAAATACAACGCATTGATTAAACTAGTGGTTTCCAACCTTTTTAGCTTTTGACGTCTTACAAAAATCAGTGGGTAGTTGGGGTCACATTTCAGAAGTCTATGAGTTGTTAACAGCTCCACCAAATAGTGATTTTTCTCTCTAAGCTTCTCACGTGGTTTCATTTCAATAAATGTTTAAATGATCCAATATTTCACCAAAAGAGAAAGAAAGAGTCCAAACACTGAAAACAGATTTGTATATCTGGTGACCCTTTGGAGGGGCCCGACCCCTAGGTTGGGAACCACTGGACTAAACTAGTTAACTGTATATAAAGTAGTTGAAACTAGCTCCACCTCCAGCAGCTACAACAGTAACATGCTGCTCTAAGCTAACCGCACAACTAAATATAAAGATGACAAGTTTTAAATGGACTACTTATCGCTTTTACAAACAATATATGATTTGATGATTGTTAATTAGCAAGAAAAATGTCAAACTATTCCTTAGTAGTGACAGAAGTTTGATGACTTGAGGTTAAATCGAGGTGATGGATTTTTTTTTTTTTTTTTTTACTTCTGTTGGTGTGTGTTTGTCAGAGACAGACAGGATCCTGGGTGGTAAGAAGAAAAAAAAAAAGAACAACAACAGAGTCCAGTAAAAAAAAAAAGGGAAAACACAGGAATGTATATATATAAACTGTAATGCAGTGACCAGTGCTGTATTGGCTGCCAGAGATTTATGGGAATCCTAGAAATAGTCCTGCTTTGTCAAAGTCCAGCTTTTCTGCCACCCTGTTTCATGTGCAGCTGTGCCGGGCAATGACCTCGGTTCCAGCTCCTAATAAGGGAAAATGGCAAGAGCATATGTAAATGTTGGATGTGTTTCGTTTCCATTGCGTGCATGCTGTCCAGTATATTTCTGTCAGACGAGTTACCTGACTCTCCCCTCCAGACTCCAGTCTCCAGCTGCTCTGTCTGTATCTTTGTTGTCCTTTCTTTTCTTATCCTTAATGCCTCACAGTCAGAGCATTCGAATTCAGATCAGATTGCATCTACAACCTTCAACTCAAATATACACATTTACCCCAATAGGGCCACAGCACAATTTATTTAACTGTTTCTTCTGCTTCTCATGTAATTGTGTTCTTTCAATCATGCAAACAGATGCAAATCTTAAAAAAAAGGCCTCCAATTGTTTGTAAAACGTGACATTTACATACAGTGTGCTTTATTTAGTGGCTGTGTGGAATGTGTCAATTCTTTCACCAGAGCTGACTGTCTATTAGTGTTTTGCCTTGATCCAGACCTCATGTTTTTACAAGGAGAACACACTTGAAGTTTTTCATTAATGTTAAAGCCAAACAGTCTTTATAGAGTCTGCACAATAAAATTTATTATCCTGATTTTAAACAAAGATGTTTTATTAAACATATATTCTTAAGTAGATATTTTTCACAGGGAGTCTGGAGGTGGAAAAGGCTTTGTTGGTTAAATTTGCTGTGGTCTGTGGGGATTTTTTTTTTCTTTTTTTTGGACAAATAAACACAGGAAGAGGCTGCCATTTGAGACCATTTTGATTAGACACAAAACCGGCATATGTGAATGTCAGTCGTGTCTATATGAAAACACAAACATCCTCATTTCCTATGTAAACTTTGGCCAATTCTCAGTCTTATGCTTTCAAGTAGCTCTAAGCTCACAACTCCAGCCACACATTTTCCATATTGGAGATAAACTCAGTTATTTTCTGTTTATCCATGACATGACTCAGCACACTTACAGCTGTTTGTTACAATCTATGAAAGCATTGCTGCAATTGCTATTAATCTTCTTGTCAAACTCTTCCTTTACATGCTTCTCGTGTTTCATATCCTCGAATGACAACGCTCAAAAACCAAACTTCAAAACAATGTTTATTAGATCACAGAGTGTCAGTGACGACAGCTACAATCTTTCTTTCTTCTATAAACCATGAACGCTTTGTTTTATTTCATGTTGGGGATTTTTCTCGTGACGTCCGTTCCCCCGTTTTTAACATTTAACCTTCTACCCTTTACCCTCTCCCGGTCCCACATTCTCTGATAAACCCTAAAAAGGCATAAGGTCACCGACGATGAAGAGGCATTCTTTCCTTATAGGGTTTCTCTGTGAAAGTAGAAACCTTCAAACTCCAGTTTACATTATTTTCATTTTTTTTTTAAATTATGGGTTTTTAAAACCAAACTGGGTATGAAGTCAAAAATGTATGATGGTCAATCTTCCTAAAAGGTTGACATCATTTTCATTGAGACTTTGAGAGACTTTGATTTACAGATCAGTGGGCACTGACTGGCTTTCTCAACTTCTAATACATATGTATTTTTTCCACAATTAGCTGTCAGGGGGGCGAGATCTGAATAGTTTATGAAAGCATGTTTTGTTCATACAGCCGTGGTTTGGGATGAGTTCATCTTGGAGGACAGAATGGAAGAAAGAGCTTTCCCACATCGGGGAAAGGAAAAGGGGAGAAGAGGGTGGGGAGGAATGTGTGACAGGCTGCATGGTGGAGATGAGTCATGAGAAGTAGTAACTGGCCCCTGTGAAATTTATTCAAACTTCCTTAATTACGGACAAGCCAACAGCCCACCAGCGCTCTCAGTTGGGGGGTCAGATTCTCGCAAAAGCTCCTTTTACTTCTACACAGAGGAAGCGTGGGCATGTTGCATGGGGGCGGCGGGATCCAGAATACAGTCATGAACAGCCTCTTTTGTGTGATGACGATGTTGGGAAAATTCAACATCCCTTTCTGGGACAGATCCTTGGTATTTATCCAGGTTTCAGTTACCCACTGATACAAATCAGAACAGAACATTGGGGTTTGTAATGCCGAACATGTCCTGTAAGCCTCCGTGGTGACTTGTGTTGTTTATTAGATCACCAAAACCAAACAAATTTGTTGGGTTTTATTTGCTGCTTTCCCAAAGACAAAGCACTTCCACCGGGGCGTTAAATCAGTGAATTAAATCCTGGCTGTATATAAAGGAAGCCAAGGAGCAAACAGGTAGGAGCAGATTAGCAATACAATAGCAATCTAATATGAATTCAGGAAATGTAACGGATATTAGCCAGACGGAAGGATTATAAATGAGTCTTATCACTGACACAGCAAATGATGTAGTAGTGATTTTAGGGTACTTAGTGTGTTGGTTAAAAATACCCTCTTACAACACTCCATTGTCTCCGTTGAATAGCTTTACCTTTCAGCATCCACTCCCAAGAGCCTATCACCACACACACACACACACACACACACATCTCTATTCACCAAACCATTGTATAACCAGTGAAAATAAGGCTGTAAATTTCACAGCCCAGTCTTGAGAGGCCGACTTCCTATCAGGAAGGCTTTTCTTTGAAAAAATGCAACAAAACCCAACAAAGCTGATAAGCTAAAAGGCACAGCCATATTGGGTAGTCAGTGCTGGACAGACTGATTACACTTAATTGTTAATCTCATTTGTTTTCTCTGACACAGTATTTGTGACCCACTTGTCACAAGTAGCACATATACTATATATATCTACAAAGTTTTACCAGTTCAAACAAATACTTACTTTGTTTCCAGATTAGTGCTTTTAGGTGACCTGAATTGGTAAAATCATTCATTAATTTGTGAGAAAAAAAAGTAAAGATTAGAAGAAAGTCTGAAAAAATGAACATAATTTTATGTTCAGCGTGTATTTTAGACTTCGGAGACAGCGACAATCTCACCTCAAGCTCCATTTAGTGGCTGTTCTGGAGGTGTGTAAAACAACTGAGGCAACTTCATCTGCTGATAAAACATCATGTAAAACGATCAGTTGTGTCAAACATAATTTTATTTAGCAGAAAATGTCTTTTCTTGTGTTTTTCTGTCCTGTTAATTATGGCGCTCTTGACTTTAATCATGCTGTCAATACTGGTGATTGTAGCACAGCGTAACTTTGTCTATGAAGATTAAATGAATCTAAAGAATGAATTGAAGGTTAACATTTTAGAAAATACAAGACTGATGCTATTTACATGTCTGTACAGTAAATATAAAGCTACCATCAGAAGCTAGTTAGATTAGCATAGATTGTAAGTGGGAAACAGCTAACCTGACCAAAAGTTGCCAATATTACTATAGGTTTTTATACAGTGTTAATTGGTGAGCTTTAGCAGGGCTGGTAGACACATGTTAAGCTTGCTGTTTTCAGTAAACCAAGTAAACTGGCTGACATGAAACTTGCCCACCAAAAAACCTTTTAACAGGGAAAAAGGTGGAAAAAACCTCAGGAAGAGCCACAGAGGAGGGATCCCTCTCCCAGGACGGACAGACGTGCAATGATGTCACATGTACAGAACAAATCAACACACACATACAGTATTGTATACTCATAATAAATTATAATAAATTACAATGGATGATAAACTGAGAATGGTTTGCAATGAATGATGAAGTTAGTTAGTAGTAGTAGTAAGTTAGTAACATGATAGATAGATAGATAGATAGATAGATAGATAGATAGATAGATAGATAGATAGATAGATAGATAGATAGATAGATAGATAGATAGATAGATAGATAGATAGATAGATAGATAGATAGATAGATAGATAGATAGATAGATAGATAGATAGATAGATAGATAGATAGATAGATAGATAGATAGATTGATGGATTGATGGATTGATGGATTAGATAAATCAATTTCCTGTGGCCATTTGTATTTCATGTGGCCAATATGTGGTATGTGACAATCCAAACAAAAGATCTCCCAAGAAGCAAGAGTAAAAAACACTATATGTATGATATCATGTGGACACCATAAAGTCTGACTTCTTCCCATCGTTCGTGTACTTCTGCTTATATTTGAGGCGCATTTTCTGAAGTAAATATAATGTGTACATTGTTCCATAGTGGTTCCAAAAAAAGCCAAGCAGAAACCCTTCATTACTAGCGCGCTATGTGAGTGTGGTGTGGGCCCATGCGGGGGAAACCAGAAGGCTGTTTGGCTCACCCAGACCATCACAGAGGCCAGGCCGGGTATGTTTCACTGATCCTGTACTTAACTAAAACCAAAAGTATTGTTATTCCCTCTCTGGTTTCATGAATTTCGGTCATAAAAAGACGAGAAACAAAGGGAACACTGGCCCATCAGGAGGCACTTTGGATGGATAACGCTTCAAAGTGTGTTAAAAGTTCGTAGTCAGTCCAGTCACTGTAATAAGGTAGAAATAATGATGGATCTCTTTCTCTCAGGTCTTGGATCAGTAGTCATTTTTGGTTGTGTATGTTTACTTGCTCTGCCCTTTTCCCTTACTATGTCATCTCTTGTGGCCGGAGCAAAGAATGTGTGTAAAAGCATTACTGCAATACAATAACCTGGTACACACAACCAGCAGAATAGGTCACTTGGCAGTCATAGTGCTGATAAACCCGCTACAGGAAGTGAATTGCTCAACATTTTGGTTCTTGTGTTTTTATTGGCTGACACATGTCCAACCTCTGGAACCTATTAAAACCAGCTTAGCTTGGCGCGCACACACATCTTTTTCACACACACAGACATAATTATAAAGTGTGAATGCTCACACAATCACACATTCTGTATACGCGTACCAAAACACACCATGTGAAAGCTGAGTTATTGAACTTGCCTGCAGGCTGCACACTTGATACTCTGGTGTGATTTAGATGCAGCAGCAGGCGCATTGTACGTCACAGACGCAAATTGTACTTTTATTTTTCCATCCTTACATTCACCCGCTCATGAGGCTGATCTCACTGTTAATTTCTGCTGATCCGTACAAAAAGGAAAATACCTATTATGCTTGTGCTATATGTGACTCAGATAAAGGCTGTGGGAACTGCGCAGGTTTTGACAACATTGTGAAACCATGACTCAAAATATTACGCCAAACATTAGCCTTAACCAAAATGATTTAACATAACCTTACTCAAACCTATAGAGTCTTCTATATATTTTTAATGACAAGATGAAGAAACCAACACTAAATTTATCCTGTGTAGATAAAGCCTGAAATATCTTGTCCATCTGTGCCCATTGTTATCCAAAAACTATTAAAACACATCAATGAGCCACATTGTTTCAGTGGATGACATATTCCTTCATTACCATGAACACAATCCCACAAACACTGTCCTGCTGTGGGAAATACTCACTAGAGCACCAAATGAGAATAAATCCATGACTGACAATAGTTAAAATTTACTTTTGTTTGAGTAGTGTTTCCTGTAAAAACTACTGTATCCCAGCTGTTGTAGGAGTTGACTGAGGCTTTTTCTTTAAAACTATACTCTATAGGTAGTGAGAGACACATTGTTGTGTCTATAGAATATCCTTTAAAAATAGTATATTTCAGAGTAGTTTACTGATTTAATTTCAAACTGTAGAATGTAAAAAAAAAACTGCAAGTAAAAAACTGATTTTTGGCCACACAAGGACAAGTTGTGAACACAACACTGAAAGAAAATCACCTTGTTACAAACAGTTTTCCTGATTTACACATTTAGCAGACATGGACCGACATTAGCATGAATCAGAAGCTGCTGCTGTGGTCCTGCGTGGCGTCTTCTGCATGTGTTGTCACCGCCATCATTGTTACCATATCCCCATTACAGATTATAGTTAGTTAATGATTTGCTACTGTGCATCTGTATCTCTATCACAAGTTTCACTGTTACTGTAACAATTCATCATTCATTGTAAACATTCTAACTTTATCATTGTAATTCATTATAATTGATTGTGAGTGTACAATATGTGTGTGTTGATTTGTTCTGTACATGTGACATCATTGCACGTCTGTCCGTCCTGGGAGAGGGATCCCTCCATTGTGGCTCTTCCTGAGGTTTCTTCCACCTTTTTCCCTGTTAAAAGGTTTTTTGGTGGGCAAGTTTTTCCTCACTCGAATCGAGGGTCTAAGGACAGAGGGTGTCACTCCCTGTACAGATTGTAAAGCCCTCTGAGACAAATGTATTTTGTGATTTTGGGCTATATAAATAAAATTTGATTGATTGATTGATTGAAGTTGTATTTCGAGCCTGTGGGTTCATCACAACTTTCACATTACACATAGTCTTTTGGCCCTATTGTCATTCTAAAATATGGATTATAGCTGCTTTAAAATAGAAACAATTCAAAGAAACACTCGCAGGACTCCAGCTGCTGTCAATGATTGCATATTTCTATGCCTCTGGGCAGTATAAGGCTGACAGGGCCCAGCACCCTGCTGTCTTGAGTGCTGGCTGTGTTACTGTGAGCTGGGAAGTTATGCGAGGTATTCCACTGTAAAACCTAACCAGGACACAAGGAGTATATTCTACCAGCCTAATATCTGCCCCTTGGGGCTGAGTAACTGTAGCCTTGCATGAAAACACTTGCAGCTTCTCACCTCAACCTCAGATGTCTGTTCCCAGGGTTCCCGAAACTCTCCAAAACCTACGTCATCTGGACACTTTGACAGAGAAGAGTCACAGCTCCAAGTAATCATATTGTGTTACATTTTTTGTTGATATAAAATTGGCATGATGAGCTGTCTAAATGGAAGGGAGAGCTGTGTCACTGCAGAAGGTCATTTACTTGAACACATGGTTGCTGTTACTATTATCATGATTAGCCTTTGAGATTCCCAGTTCTTCTGGTCTGATCTTTGGAAGCGTCTCCGGTGTTCTCGTCTTGTATCAATTCAAGCCAATTATCCCCTAATCCCTTTCCCACTGTCCTCTCTCCCCCTTCTTGTGAGTCACATGTTTATACATGATTCTCTCACCAGTTTTAGGCAGATGCCGGCCTTTAATCACTATAAACAGATCATTGCGGTGTTCAAGTTGAATGGGGCTTAAAGATCAGATGGGTTTTTTTGTTTAAAATACAAGGTTTTATTGGAAAACTTATGAGGGAGATGATTGAGCAGAGCAGGAAGGATGGGAAGCTGGGTTTTTAGTACTGTTTGGATTCCAGTGGCTTTAATGAGATGATCCTGCTTCCAGCCAACTCAGTCAGAGCGCCTGCTGCCATGTGTGTATTATTAGGATTTGAGTATTCTGGTCAACAACAAGGAAAGAAGATTCTGGACGGCACATGTAGCTTCTCTTGGAGAAAACTAGCCTGCATACCCCAATACATACTGAGGCCCGATAGTCATGATGTATGCAGGTCATTGGTCATAATTCTCCCAAGACTCACTGTCCCATATGCAGATTTTGTGAGCTCTTCCTCTCCATCCATTTTTATAAATATTTGACCTACTTATTTTGCATTCTTCATTCTTCCTGCAGACTATTTATCGCTGTCACATAACTTGGTATCTGTGGTAGGAAATGAGCAGCTTGGTCATTAATATTACACACTTCGGCTTGTCAAGGAAGTCATTAAATCCATAAATCAGTGTGACAGAGTGGTTAATAGGAATAGGTGTTTATAGGAATGGCTCACCGCTGCTCATGTGTATGTTAAGCCAACATCTTTCAAATACACCTAATATTCACAGTACTTTATATTTGCAGAATATGTTCAGATCTAAAAACATTACTCACATGTCAAGAACATGTAAAGAGAGTGTTGAGGTCCTGTCATCTTACCTTAATCAGGCTTCGTTTTTGCTACCAGCTAAATTAATATTTAGACATTTTAGGATACACACTTATTCACTCTCTCGCTGAGAGTTAAATGAGAAGATTGATACCGCTCTCATGTCCGTACAATAAATATGAAGCTACAGCCTGCTGGCAGCTAGTTAGCTTAGCTGGAAACTGTTGGAAACAGCTAGCCCGGTTCTGTCCAAAGGTAACAAAATCCACCCACCAGCACCTCTAAAGCACTAAAAAATAATTACACATTATATATATCTTATTTAATCTGTACAAAATCTGAAGTGTATAAACAACAGGTTGTGGTTTCATGATGGATTATGTGTGAGACTATTCGCTGGAGTCGGAACACCACCTACAACTATAACGTGTCATTTTTACTCTTCAGTTTTTTGATTGGAACAAGGCCGATTTTTTTTTTACTGTTTGAGTTTATCTTGTGTTTTAGCTAACAGCATATCATTCTGTCAGTCAGTCCAGACTGACATATCTCTGGATGGATTTACAAACAATTTCATAAAGACATTCATGGTCCCCAGAGGATAGAAGCTCATACCTTCTCGAGTGATTCCCTGACTTTTCATGAAGCAGCGTCATCTAGTCAAACTTGTCTCAATACCTGCAAAACTGCAAGGCGTTCTCATCAACCTCAGCTGTATCATACCTGCTGAACAACAGCAGAATTCTTGTTGTGAACGTGTTAGCACGCTGATGTTAGCATTTAGCTCAATACAAGAATGGCTGTAGACTTTTAGTCTTGTAGATATTATTTTTACATTTGTAAATGTTCTATATGTTGTCATCCTTGCGTTTTTTTAGTGAATAAATCTTTTCTGACAAAAAAAAAGCAAACTAGAGAATAAAATTGAGGTTACATGAGGTCTACATATGTTCTGTGCAGCTCCTTCTTGTTGAATATCTAGATGATTACTGATTGGGTGAGGTACTTTCTATTTTTTTTGGTTCTCCTTTTTTGAGCTCGTATAAATTAAGTGTTTAATTTGAGGTTATGGTTTCTGATTGTCTGCTGTGGCCCAAATATGAATATGTGACATGAATATAGAAAAGCTGACGTTAGAGGCAGCTTTTTTAAAAATGGCTCTGCTGTAGAAAAAGTCTTCCTCTTTAGTTGCAGAACACAAGTTAAGCTACCTTGTCAGTGTAAATTTGCAAGTTGTGACCTGAGTATTTTCTGTGGAAGGACAATGTGGCAGAGGGAGGTTTTTTTAAAGGTTTTATTAATTATGGTTTAACACTTTGCTTCTTTGTGTACGTATAAATGAAAGGTAATGCATGGAATTACACATGCACGTCACAGGTTTGCATTTTTCCTCTTATGAAACTTCTTCGTTCCTTCTTCAATCATCATATCCTTCACCATAAAACACACTCAGTCTGTGAGTAAGCAAAAAGAGGAAGAGGAAGAACAAAGCGTCTGATTCATGTTTTGTAGTTTTAATGACTCCACATCACACAGAACCCTGTATACACACACACACACACACACACACACACACACACACACTTTTTAGGCCCCTTTCCATTAATTATTACTGAGTCACACATTGGTGTCACTGCCGGAGCAGTGAGCACAGACAATAGCACAGTGACAAATATTGGACTAGCACCTGTGAAATGAAAAGGCAGAGAGCAATGTGAACCAGGCCACTGATAGGCAACAAAGAGAGGATTTGTTTGTTTTTTTTGACTTCCAACTTGTCTTTGTGCCAGTAAAAAAAAAAGAGAGTATTTCAATGTAGGGTGAAATATTTGCACTGTGCGGCAGCTGTGGCCGGACATGCAACAGTGTTCAAACCAGTCGAGGGCTACAGACAACATTTCTTGCTCTGATTTCCTTCTAACTACTTATATGCACCACGTAGTGTATGACTCCCTGGCATTTAAATAGGTCAGGGTGCCCTATAGCGCTTAAACAATCCTATCACTTTCTGCAGTTCTAAGCCGATGAGTCATTCAACATCTACAGCAATACATTTGTATATGTTTTATTTCATGCATTGTCTCTATAGCGCTAAAGTTAATACCATGGCTTGAAACATTAATTAGGATGTCACAATGGATTGAATGACATTTATCCTTCATTAATACCCTCTAAATGTGTGTGTTTATTGTATGTAAGAACTGATGTGTGTGAGTGCATTGTGGAGCTCAGTAATAATATTCTGACTTGATAGTGCCTTTATTGGTTTCTTGGTGGGGCACTTCTTTTTCTCACTTGTGTTCACACTTGTGTGCTCATACAAATGTGTGAATGTGTTTTTCCTGTATTCGTCGAAAGGCTGTTAGAATAAGAAACAAGTTTCAAGATGTACTGTATTCTGAGGTACAAGTAAATAAATTTAGTTTTGTTTTGTTTTTTGTATATATATATATGTATATATATATATATATCTTTGGTGACCTGTGAATGTTAATGTTTAAGGGTTAACAAACACTCAGCGTTATCAGGCCAAAGTTTCCTGTTATTTTTCCCCATTTGATGCATTCCCTCAATGCCCATCATGTTTGAGCTTTTTCTCATGAAAACTCGTTTCCTGCAGACATGCTTCATTACAGCTCTTAAATAAAATGCAAGCAAAGTCAGAGAGAACAGAAAAGAAGAATATGGTAACAAACAACAGGTGATAAAACAAGAAGCAAAGGCACTGGACTAGCCAACAAACTAACTGGCCTCCTGACAACAACAACAAAGAAAAAAAAAAGAACAATTTTTGACACAATTGTGGGAAAAACTCTACCAAAAAAAAAGAGTGCATAGGCAAAGAAAAACTATAAGGAGTAGTTTGTCATTTTAGAAAATATGCTTATTTGCTTTCTGGTGGACTTAGATGGAGAACTGATATCATTCTCATGGTAAATATGAAGCTACAGCCAGCAGCCAGTTAGCTTAACTTATCTTAAAACAAAACAGAAACAGGGTAAATGGTTAGCGTGGCTCTATCCAAAGATAACAACATCCTTCAGTCATTTCAGGCTGAAAGCAGGTTAAGAGGAGTCCTTCAAGTTGTTCATGTTGTCATAAAAACTATTTAAAGGCTCCCAAACACTGCGAGTTTGGCCATATTTAACCTCCTCAAACAGAAAGTCTTTTCTTTCCTCGAATGACGTAGATCATAATCTCGCAGTTCAACTGTTTCCACATCTGTAAAAAAGGAGCATATGATGATATATATATATATAGTTTTTCCATTTCACAATGTAACATTTACAAGTCAGACAGAAGAGCACAGTGCTTGAACATCTTTATTCGATGATGCATATGTACTATAAACATTATAAGCTTAGTAAACGGGCCTGCCTCTCGTCACACGCCCACACGTCTGTTTTCATTGTGCGGGAGAATTCAAGTGTTGAGGTTACACGTGAGGTTTCTGTGTGTTTGTTCCCTGAAGGAATGGAGAAGTCAACAGCATCATTGTACCGTCGCTGTGCACCACTCTGAGGTGGGTGGGTGTGTCTGGTTTTTTTCCCATGACTTCATTGTTTTGAAGGGCTGTCCACATCTGGATAAGTTTCATCACCGGTGGAAATTTGGCTGTACTCCAAGATTATATATATATATATATATATGGCATATGGATGATTAATGGATATCCGAATGTATTATTTACTATGCAGACACGAAACTAAATGAAGATCAGGCTGATTAGGTGTGAGTGAAGGGGTTTTAACAGCGAGCTCAGTAAACATTCTCTTAGCTGACATCTGTTGTTACACATGAAGATGCAACTTAACCTCACACTATTTTTTTCTTTACTGTATATCTTTGCATTCTCTCCACCACAAAGTCTGAATCATCATCAGTGAGGCCGTATTAAAAGCAGCAGCAGCAGCAGCAGCAGCAGACGATGATAATGGGTGGTTAACCACTTAGAGGTTGTCACTTATAGGAAGCAGCAGACTTTAGAGTTACCCACCCTTCACAACATATCATAATCATTCTTCTCAGAAAGCTCAGTTTTACCTTTTCCTGTCTCCTTCATCTCTTCTTTATCTTTTTTCTGCCATTCAGGCCACCCCAGTGTTTGGCCAATTATGACCAAAAACCACTACTTGCTTGGAATTTTGGACATTGTCCACTGGGAGTCTGAGGAAATAGAAAGGAAGTGGTAACACGTCTTGCAAAGCATTTTCACAGGAAGTCATTATTTACTTACTAGTTTTGTTCTGTCTGTGAAGTGCTGGAATGGCGTGTCTCCTGAACCACCAGATTTTAGTGCTGATACGTTACCCAAAACCATGGAGGAATCTGACATCCACTGTGGAGGTTTCTATTTCTCCTCTTTTTTTTTTCTGTCTGTCTGTATTGTGTGCTTGTGCTCATTTCATCAGAATATGTGAATGTTTCACCTTCTGCAAAGAGAGCTAGTCGAGCAAACATCGGCAATCACGGGTTTAACCTCCGAATTTCCTTAAACAATGTTAAAATTCCTCGTCTCTGCTCGGTGTTTGTTGTTTTGCCCAGAGTCACTGGAATAGCAATTAACTGCATTGTTTCAACAATTGATACCACTGACATGCCTTGTGTGTCTAGACAGAGAGATACAGCTATCTAAATTACTACCTGATTTCGTGTAGAGCAGAGAGTGGGATTCCTGAGCCCATTGTTTAGAGGACAGTCCTAAGCCTTGATGTGGGCTCTGGGAGCAGATAAAATGCCTACAGAAGGATGTGTGTTTGCTCATTATTGAGAGTAGTTCAGGAAACACATGGCCAAACTGACCACTGATGAGCCCTCTTCATTTCCTCTGATCACACAGGAAATGGGGCAGGTACATACCGTAATCTGCCGGCAGTCCCCACATCTGTGAGAAATTGCAAAGCATAGAGTTTTAAATTCACGAGAACTATTCACAACTTTGTGTAGATGTAGAAGCCACAGTGTCAGTGTAAACAACAGATGACTAATTATTCGTATGACGCAGTCTGACTCCTGACAACCTTTGAAACAGTGGGACGTCCCAGAGAGGACATTATTTTCAAGATACCGAGAATAAGGGCTGAACAAAGGGCAAAACAGTTTATTCTCTCGCCCTTCACTGCGTGTCCTGTACTATTTTTGTCACTGCTCGTTGTGTCAGCCCCAAAGGTTGACCCCCTGGGGCTTGTGACTGTTGACTAATCCTGCGACATGTGCACTCACTAACAACTGTTTTCAGGAGTGAGTCAGACAAGCAAAACTCCAATTTACTGAATTAGATCACCAGCAATTCAAAGGAAAACTACAGTTTATTCCAACGTGTCTTTTCATTTATGTAGCGTTTTCTCCCCATGCATGACAAACATCCAGGTTAAGTCCCATTTATCTGAAAAGGAACACAGCGGTGAACGGTAAAATGACTGTTCCACGCTGACTGTTTCCTGCTTCAACTTTGACCGGTGACCTTTGGAAAATATCGTTCTTGCTGTAGTTGTGCACATTCATGATTTTCCTGTGAAATGACGGATTATTACTGACATTTCAGACCCACTTTTGGTATGACCTTCAATAAAGTGAGCGCTAATGTGGAAAGACTTTACAACCTGTATGATCGTCTACCTATTGTTAAGCGAGGCGCCGCATTCTCAGCTGACATCTCAGCAGTTACTTATGTTTTAAGTTATATATTTGTACTGCAACGGTGTTATGCGAGAGCATCACAGTAGCAGTATGCTGCATTCAGGTGATTAACATTAGGAGGATTTTTACAATAGATAATCGAATAATGAAATCACTGTTGTCTATAGTTTTGTTCATTGAGGGAGAGGTATAGAACAAAATATAAACATGGTCTCTTTGTGTCTTTCTCTTGCCACATGCTAGATGATGCAGACACATAAAGTATGTTGATCATTACATTGAATAAATATGGCTGCTTTGATTAGCAGAAGATGAAATATAAAATAGAAAAAGCATAAGTCTTCAGAAAAGGGAAGTAAAAAAAAAAAAAACAGTGGCTGCCCTTGTACCCATTAACATACGCCTCCCCACACAGACCCTTATCATTACTTGTCATCAAACACATATCCTCACATTGTCCCAGAGGAAAGCTGACCTCCCAGCTGTAGATATAAACTCGATCCAACCCTCATGTTCTTCTCCTCCCTCAAGAAAGAAAAAGGAAGGTGAGAGGGCAGAAACTCTGCACTCAAAAGCAAAACTCATTTCTCTTTTATTTCTCTATTATAAGTCGAACTCGAAGATCCTAGTATCTAAAAGTATCTAAAATAGAAAGAAAAAAAACGTCGCCCTCAGCATCTTCTTCTCTTTCCAACCTCAAACCTTTGCACACTCTTTTCAGATTTGGGCTGCAGCTGTGGCCTCGTGTGACGTCTGGAGGTTAGAGGAAGGGTTGTTGGGTCAGGGGAAGGCACAGACGGGGGTGTTTGGATAGGCATAGGGCCAGGTCTGGGGAAAATACTCTTGAGCACCATGGAGATTAAACAAGAGACTGCGACTGTTTTCTTTCACTAACAGTGTACTTTCGCTGGGTCTGTTTGTCTTCTTTTGCTCTTTTACCAGAGGATGAAAAAAACATGTCCTTGTTCACCTCTGGAGTCTGAGCCCTGAGGAATCCCTCATCACTGCTGTTATTGATGGCCGTCATTGTCCATGTATGACCCTGCCAAAAAAGTGTCATCGTCACTCACCACATGTGTTTATAAGCAAAATCTTATCTTTCTTCTATTTCTCTTTTCCTTTTTTTTTTTTTTTTTTTAGATATGCCATATTTTAAAATTTTGATTTACTTCAAATTCAGTTACACAATATCTGAGGATTTATGTTTTTTTTCTTCCCAAGCGCACCATGTGTTACTTCACTACATACTTATTTATTGCTGTGGTGAATGTGCCTGCAGTCACTCACATTCTTGATGCTTAAGCCTTAAAGAAAGAGTGTTTGCGTGTGTGTGTGTGTGTGTCTTTGCATTTATGGTTGTGTGTGTAGAAGGGTTGTATTGCGTTATTGCTTCCTAAATTTTTTACTTCAAATGTATGAGGTCTGGAGGGAAATCTCCTGAGCAAGCATCGTCTCCTTACCTCAAAGATATGCAAGAACACAAACAGACACGCTGTGCCCAGCTGACCTGACCACTACAGACGCTATCATCAGTGATCACTCGCAGTATGACAGTCCTTCACAGTTAGAGCAGTTTATGTGAACTTTTTTGAGGTTGATCCTGATGCTTTTTTTCTTACCTCCAGGTCCTTTTTAGCCAGTATTTAGTTCTGAGTAAAAGTTTTGGGAGATGTGTGTCAGACATTCATATGACATGGCCTGTCCATCTGCTGGTGTTTAATGATGGTGGAGGCAATGCTGTCGATGTTTGCTTCCTGAAGAGCACTGATGTTACTGTTTCCAGCTGATACACACAAGATCTTTTGCAGGCATTTCTGGTGGTAGGACTCCAGGGCTTTTATAAGCCTACTGTATCATATAAATATATGGGCAAGGTGATGCTTGCAACGACCTGCAGCTTGGCCTTTGCAAGCAGGTTGAGCTTTGCAAAAGTCCAAAAAGCGCAGCAGATGCAACAGTGTCTCGATGCCCAACGTCTGCACACACACACACACACACACAGCGCAAACACCAGCAGAAGTGTCACCAACAGTCTCAGGCATCTGCTATAATCAGGTCATTTCCTCTCAACAACTAATGTATCCACAGATATACGCGTCTTAGCACTGTTATCATGTGAAAACCCTCCTCAGGTTGACTTTTATGATGTTTAAAATTCCTGTATTGAAATTTATTTACATGCGGTCTGATGATACGAGATTGGCTCTATTTAGTTCTGAGAAGTTGGTATTTTTGAAATACACACCACACTAGGCCAGCAAAACATTTTATTGTTTTTCCGCAAATATCATGTTATGATACTTAACAGGGAAAATTTGCTTATGACATACACTAATGTGAATGAATACAACACCATCTAGCATGTTCCAATATTAAACTGGATGTTTTGTATCTATTCATTATATAATATATATTATAGTAAATGTGGATATTGTTAGTTATTGTTGTTAAAATGCAATTTTGATACAGTTGAACTGTCAATCTTTAGGTTGGTTTGGTCAAGTTTGCATGGACATTTTAATAATGCTTTATTTTTTGCTTCTCGCCACTGATATACAGAATGTTTAGCTAACCATACATTCATTTTAGATTGCTCGGCATTATTTAGCTCATTATTTTAGCCATTTATCTATTGCTTTCAGCTTTCACACTGTATACGTTTGGCTAACTATCCATTAGCCTACTTTAAGCCCACTTTTTTGCTGTCCTGCTAACTAGATTTCATTAACTTTACAGTAATGTCTTTTGAAGACATTTATTATATAATCCTGTCAACTGCAGAAGTGCCCCCTGATGGTCCACACACCCCTGGTAATCATTAGGATAGTAAGATCATTAGAGCTGGTATAAGCATCTAAGATGCTTCCCTGATATACTGTAAACCTGTTTTCTGCATTTCTTGCAGGAGATACTAAACAGAGCATGTGATTCCTGATAAGATAAGTCATCTAAATGCAAACAAGTCATGTTTCTTCTCAGGAACAGGGCCCCTCTTGCTCCTCACTATCACGTCTTCTGCCTTATGTCATAGTTAATCACAGGTCTACCCTCACAGTTTGGTAAATATGGGGATAATATTCTTAAATAAAGTCTACTTGATTAATGCAATTGTTCAGTCAAAGCCTCAGAGATTACTGGGTTCTGTCTATGGGGGGAAACAGTGAGATATGGACACACAGAAAACAAGAAATAGCACACTGATCTGAATGGTGTCCAAACATGAAGTCATGTGATCTCATAAATAAGATTTTCTATAAATGATGTAACACTTTGCTTTGTGTTTAGATTCCCATCATTTCTGCTATGATGTTAACAGGCTCTGTTTCCTCCTGAGAAATATCTCCAACTCAGCCCAACAGACTGCATTAGGAGCTGATGCCTGTGGGACGTTATTACCGCATGCTGTGGGAATTTGTGTGTGCAAGAATTTCTGCATCATGACATTCATCATCCAACCCGCAGTGGCAGTGTTATAATCTCCTGAACAAGTGCAAGGAAACAGAGCAGACTGATAACTGTCAGAGGTGACAGGCGGTGACCTGGAGTCCCTGTGAATTTACTCTTAAAAATAAATTCTGCTAAAATTATTACACACAACAGCATCAGTAATGGCTTGAAGCTAACCAGTTAACAGAAACATGAAGAGGCACGAATAATGCGAGTTTAGGTCTGACCCAGATTACTGTTTCAGTCACATTGATTTCCAACCACAATTCTCATAGTCAGAAGACAGACATCATGCCAGTTGGCTCTGTGGTTTGCGTCTGATGCTGGCAAGACTGATGCCCAGACTTACATTTCCTCTGAAGTGTGCGCTGTATCTTTTTTTCCATTTCAGTTTTCTTTGTGTGCGCCGGGTGTGCATGTGCGCTGTTGTCTCGGTGCTATTGTGTGGGTGCTCTGTGTGTAATTGAAAAAGAGACCAAGTTAACAAGAATAGTTTGTACGTCCGCATGCTACAGCTCAGATCAGAAATGCAAAAAATGCATATTATATTCTACCACATTATAGTTTATTATCATTCCTTGTTTAGTGTCTTTCCCAGAGTGCCAAGCGGGATGTTTTTCTGAAGTGTTTTTTTTTAAGTGTTTAGTATTTGTGAAGAGTATTTTAGTGTTTCCTATGATGTTTTACAATTCTGTAGAGCAGTGGGAGTCTGGGAACTGCAGAGGCAGGAATGTTTGCACTGACAGTGGGGTGTACATTTGACTAAATGTCAGATGTAACCAGACCTGACTTGGTTTTCACCATTTTCAGAAGTGGGAAAAGTAAAGTTTTTATTATTATTATTAATAATAATAAAAGTGGAAAAACATCACATATCCCCTTCACTGTTAAAATATGTGATTTTATTTATACAAGCCTCATTTATTTAAAGTCAATACTATGGCAAAGTTTACTTTTATGCCAACAATAATTATAAGAGTAAGTGTATGTTTCTTTCAAATGTAGCGTAGAAAATTGAAATGATTGCCTTTAATTGCAGGATGCACTACATGCTGCACGTGTTATTAATAAAAGGGGAACCTATAACAACATTTTTTTTTAAAGATTCTTCCTTGCCAACCACTTCTTGGATTGCACTGGTGCCAATATAAAGTCAGCATATTTTTACATCAATTAATTAGTTAAAGACTGACAAAGTTCTTTGTCCATTCATTAAGGGTCTTTTTTAAACCGGTAATAATCCATTTTTGACCACTTGGGGGAAACAAAACAAGCTAAAAACACAACAAACAAACACAACGCAAAGTTAGAGAGAACAACAGTTCCTCATTTGCACATCTAGCAGTTATTTATGGAGCATCACCATTTATTTAGACTGGTGTTCCTGGTCACCCAAAGGATGTACAGTAAATCCGATATTCACTCTCCTTTCAGCTCTGTTTTGGTCTCCACCAATTCCTGATGGAAATATTTGGCTCTTTAGCTCTTTAGAGTTGCTTCATATGGAATCTAAGTTGTAAATCTGTGGTCTAGAAAACCAAAACATGAGCTAAACGGTGCTAAAACACTTTTGTAAAGCTGAGGGAAACTGCAGAGTTGGCTTATGATTCTCTGTGGGTTCATTACACATGACACGTAGTCATTAAAACCATTGTTAATATAAAAGCAAAGGTTTTGTTATTCCTTCGGAAATTCCTTGTGTATCCATGGCGATTGGTCAGACAAACAAAACAACAAAGGACCTTACAAATTAAATGACAGACATCAAACAACATAGTGCTCCATAAAATCCTGAAATATAATACCCCACCACAACGTCATCAACAATCAAAATCAAGTCGATGCAGCTTTAATGGTCTTTAAAGAACCCAGCACATTTACAAAGCCAGAATATTCTTTTTAGTGTGCTATTGACCTGTCTGTAAAGTAGCCGACCTCACTGAAGAAATGTTAGTGTCCTGTGGTGATGATATCATGCCTGCAGGTGAAAACCCCTACATTTACTATGGTAATGCGCCCCTACTGCAGGGGGTGAATCAGTCCCTCTGAGCTAAATAGAAATCATGCTACCACAAGCTGGTGTCTGAAACTCCCACAGAGAGAAACACTGCTTCACTAGGCATATTTGACACACATAATAGTCTATTTGATAGATATAGTAATAATAAAACATGTTTGTATTATGATATCAGTAGAGATCAGTAGAGATTTGTTTTGTTGGTCTAGTGTGTTCTTAGTCCTTATTCTACGGCTCCAAATGCTGTTTGGAAATGTTGTTAGTCTGAACCGTTTGTTCAAGCGGAAGCATCAGACCACCAAGCGCAGACAGCGAGACCACAGAGTTGTGTGCCAGTCATTGTGCTGCTATTGAGCACAGTCTCTCTGCTCATCCAGTATTGTTTTAACTCTTTTAAAGCTTAATGATCCCAAACCTCAAACTTTCAGCACAACAGAATCCACTGTGTGCATCCCAACAGCAATTTTATTATTGTATTTCTTTTCTCTCTTTCAAATGATTCCCTTCCTTCACAGAGAGCCCCAGCTAAACAAGGCCCTAGGCTGTTTGTTTAACTGTGGTGCCTTCCTTTCTGGGTTTCTGAATGTTGTGGGTGGGAAACAGGGAAGGGGAGACAGCAGGAAAAAAGACCCAGAGGAAGAGAAGCAAATAGGGTATAAAGAAGTTGGAGCGAAAGAAAGAGAGGACGCCAAAGAAAACTCTCAAGACATACTGCTTGTGTCACCACTTGGCTTCTCTCCGTCTCTTTTATTTATCTGCTGCAGTTTGGAAAGTTAAAGGGAAGCGAGCCCAAATCCTTAAAAGTTTGCCTCGATCCTTGCATCAGTGTCACCAGTTCATTGCTTTTGATGACTACCATGAGTCCAGATAGAGGACAGTGTTGAGAACATGTTAACTGTCTGTGTCAAAGTGAGGAGGCGAGAGTGGAGGATTCGGCCAGGAGGCCCCGGGCTCTGATAAGCTTTGCTTTATGAGAAATGTGGAGTCCTGCCAGGGGCTGCAGAGTGCCTAATGGGGGCCTGTGAACCGTTTCTTCTGTAGACACTTAAGAGGGGTTGTGTGAAATGGGTGCCTCCCTCTCCCGTGGTTGTGCGTGGGAGGGAGGTCACGGACCCACCCACTCATTGAGAGCACAGGCTGACAGGGGGAAAATAACAGGGTGAACTGGCCCGAGGGGAACACTGCAGTGCCACCCTCTAATCACAGTCACCTGACTCACATATGGACAAAAAAAGTATATACTGTACATGCTCATACAATTAAACACACACACACACACACACACACACACATACACAGCATGTACAGTACACCCTGAAAACATATTGTAGTCAAGCATAGAGTTTGTGCTCCACTGACACAATTTAAAGGAAATGTTTGACATTTTGGGCAATTTGCTTATCATGTCAAGAGTTAGATTGATACCATGCTCATGTTGGTACTATGATAAATGTTATGATACCACAAGCAACCAGTTAGCTAACCATAGATACCATACCATCAAGATACCATCAAGATAGGAAACACCTGGTTTGACAGATTCCGCAATGAAAGAAAAATGTTGTTTTTTTTGCAGTTTGACTTTTGTACCAGTGAACGAATGAGACGTAACATGCTAACTGTTTCCCTCTGTTTCAAGTTCTTATGCTAAGCTAACCTAGCCAGCGCCTGGCTGTTGCTTTATATATATATATACAAAGTTCACGCTAATGGATGTGTGTCCACACACACACACACACAAACACACACACACGCACGCACGCGCACACACACACACACATTCCTGCAAACCCCACTGGTTGAATTTGTACCATTTTAAAAACATGTCGTTCAAAACAGAGGGACAGAGAGACCTTTAATTAGACCACTGGGAGATTGAAACATCACTTATATGTCACTGATCTGTGGTCAGAGGAAATATTTTGGATTGACATAGGTGATTTATAGTCACTCATACTTCAAACAGATTTGCTTTATTTGAACTTGTAGCCTGTTTTACTTCCCTTTCACATGACTACTCTCATGAAGTCAGAGGCTTAAAAAGACTGGAAAGAGACCTTCTGGCTTTTTCACAAAGCTTGAGTTGCACAAAAGAAGGAATTCAGTAAAAAAGAGGTAGATCCCATATAGCTGGTGCAGTGTGTGAGGGATTTTGGTATCGTGTGATTGAGGCTTTGCTGCCAAGCACAGATGGGGCATGAGGCTAAAAGCACATATTTTCTTTGTTTGTGTGTGTATGGCTGCGTGCATTGTGTATGTGTTTAAAAGAGTGTGCATCTCAAAGACAGATTAAATAGAGTTGATTTTGTTTGAACAGTGTAGCTTGGATTGATTTGTGACTTTCTCCACTTACTGCCAACTGACAGAAACTGTTTTAGTCTGTGACCACTTGAACAGGCCAAACAGCTTCACACATTGTGTGCATCACCATCTCCTTCAGGATGATTTATTTCAGCTCAGGTCCTGTCTGACATCTTTATTGTCAACATTTGGTCCAACTGTTAACATGAACATTTTCTTTTTTTTTCCCTCAGGGCTCTAACTTTTAAAGATATGTGACTTCATGAGGTCAGTGGTAAAATGACTTCAGTGTTTACGTGCCAGTGTGTGTCAATGTGTGTGTGTGTGTGTGTGTGTCAGTGTGTAAGTTCACCTACATCAGATCAGAGTGAGGTCTATACTGTCTGCAGGAATTCTCCTCTGAACCGTGGGGAAGATTTATGGGTACCAGGGGTGCCGGGGGATGATCACTCCATTCAATGTCTTCATTGTGCTGTGAACACGTGTGCTGTGGTATTGGGTAAAGGAGGTATATGGGGCGATACTCAATCCCCTTTCTAAAGGGATTAAAAGGGCAAACCAGACACATGTGCATGTAAGTGTGGAGACCACATAAACCAAACACTATAAAATACCCTCACACATTAGAAGTATGCTTGTATTTGCTCTCAGGATACTTCTGAATATTAAGCTATTAAGATTTCAACATCCACTGAGTTAAGAGATGGCAAAGTGTTTCAAATAAGTGACTCAATCAATTTCTTTAAAAGAATAAAACCTCACAGACACTCATAAAATGGGTTTATGAGACCGTAACTCTGTTTTGACAAAACCAAGGAGCAAATAGTTTTAATGTAACACACAGGTTGTACTTATGAACAGTGGTAATTTGAAATGTGAGCTATGCTAACACACTCACCAATCGTAGTTCAGCAGAAAGTACAGCTGACACTGCCAAAAATGTCTTTCAGTTCTTCAAGTATTCAGTTATTTAAGTATTGGACAAATTGAACTTAAGGAGGTCAACAAAGTCATTAAGATTCATCCTCTGAAAACCATGAATGAACAAATTTCGCGGCAATCCGTGGTTGCTAAAATTTTCCATCGGGACTGAAAGAGGTGCAGACCTACATTGCCTTCCCTAACTCTATGATGCAAGCATGACTAAAAGTTGGCTAAAATCTGCATTGAGTGTCAGAGTTGGGTGTCCTGGAGTTATTATTAATGACTCAACTTGTGTTGATGGCAGAATGTTAATATAAAAAGTCACTTATAGCAGGTTTTAAGTGACATGTTATGTACAAACATACTGTAGATGCAATAAGTTGAAACAATTGCATCAATAATGCATGCAATTAAATTGTGCCATCACTTTAAACTGTATCTGATTATGGTGATTTGGATTTTTGTTTGTTTACAAAATGATTAATAAGAATAATAAACCATTTGAACCCCACTGGGTTCTCTGAAAATGTGTGACAAGTTGTCATATTCTTCGCAGGACAGCAATGTAATATTGACTGATACTCAGATGATAGTGTAAACAATGACAATGTACAGAACAAAGAGTGTGACATAAGTCAAGATTGCATATTTTCAACATTTAACTTTAGTCACACTGGCGTTGTGGCTCTATGGATGGTCAATCGGTCCACCACTTTTGCCTAGTTTCTCAAAAACTACTGTATACTGGAAAAACTACTGGCCATAAAATTTTGTACAGACATTCATGGTTCCCAGTGGATGAATCCTTGTGACTTTGATGACCACCAATAGGTAAGCATTTTTTGTATATCTTGACAACCATTGGATGTGTTGCTGCAGAGTTTGCTGACTTGCTTGCTTTGTGAACATGGCAAATATTACCTGCTAAACATCATCCCATTAGCATTATCACTGTCAGCATGTTAGCATTTAGCTCATAGCACTGCCATGCTTAAGTATAGCCTCATAGAGCCACTAACATGCCTGTAGACTTATTATATAAATGCATTAGCTTAAGCAATGACAAAGCTGACAAACAGGATTGCCAAAATTGCAATAAAACACACCTTTAAAAATTAACCCTTACCATAAGATTTTCTTTTCATCTACCACCCAGTAAAATGTCTGTACTTATGTTTTGTGACAGTAAGGTTGGATTAAAGAGGCATTTTTTTTTTTTTGCACTACCTCTCAATCCACCCTGACACCAGTGTGAAACTGTCGAATAAAGCCAAAAATAATAAAAATAATAGACTGATTGAATGTCAGATGGTTTCAAAGCTTAGACAGCAAAGACACCAAAGATTAGAGTTCTTCCAGTTTATTCCTGTTTTTCTTGGCTCATCAGTCAGGTGGACAGGCAACATTAGAGCCCTTTGTGAAATGCACTCTTCGTAATTGGCATATCTTTGGTCATTTTCATAGCCAAGTTCACCATTTTTCCCACACATAAATGAAAGACATTCCAGCTCTAAAGCCTGCATTCAACAAGCTGTCATGGCGGTTCATAAATCGCTCACTCACCAGCTGGAGACAGTTGAAAATGTCCCTCAGATATCCTGTAAACAACATTACGTGATTATGCCAACACGCAGGGCTTGTCAAAACCTGTCCGCCCTTTGTTAGTTACCTATTAAGATTAAAGTGTTGAATAATGGGTGGATGTTCCTTTAGGCGTCAGTCACAGTAGCGAGGTTGCTAATTACACATCAAGACCAGGTTTTTTTTATGCTTTATAGGTCGTAAGATTCTCATGACTCCAGCAGTTAGAGCTGTCAACTGTGCAAAGGCGTGTGTGTTTATGTCCGCCTACGTGAGCGAATACATGATAACATTCAGGTTTGCGTGGGGGGCTGAGTGAGCAGGTGACCTGGATTTCCCATCATAATGCACTCATCCACAGGAAGGAGAAAGGGAAACTGCTGTTGGTCCATCAGCATATATATACCCATGACTGATCATCAGTAGCCTACCATGACATACTGTAATCACACCAAACACACATTAATTTCTTGGCAGACACACTGCTCTCACCAGCTGTGGTAAAAGTTCACCTGCTATTCGCAACTAGAAACAACAGCCATCTGCCATCCTGCACATGCCCATAACATTAGCTGTGAAGAACTAGTAGAACAAAATCTAAAATATTATTTAATATCTATCGATCCATATTCCGCCTGTGTTTCACTGGCTGTTCTGCTGCAGTTCGTGGAGCCCTCAACAACACGTGGAAAGAGACCAGGTGGGGTTTGCTGGTGGAGGAATGTGTCTGTCAGCGTTGAACTTGTCTGGTGGGAATCACCCCTGGAATGTGTTAACGTCGTAGCTGAAAATGTCAGGATCAGTTGGCATTGTGTGTGTGTGTGAAACTTGCCTGCATGGTTTTCCTGCAGCATAAAACCTGCAGCAGGTGTCATCAGTCTGTGTGTATATGCTGAGTGGGTAATTGAGCATGTGCGTGTTGGTTTTAGTTGTAAAGACATAATTATGATATAAAATGGGCAGTTTCCCAAATTAAAGAAAGCCTTATTATTAGTAGATTATTCTTAAAATGAGTTAAATACAATATCTGATGCTTCAATGCGTTTCTGCGTGCATATATGTCTCCCTGTCACAGTGGTGTTGATGGATTATGAAGGGGCATGTGTTGGAAGGAAACCAGGCTTTCAGTGCAGCAGCCTGACCTCTAAATACACACCAGAGCACCCAGGGGTCATGACCCCTGGTGTGTCCGGGGACCAGTTGCTGCACCAGCCCTCTCTACCCACAAGAGGGGGGGGGGTCAAAGCATGTGACCGCACCACTTGCTTCAGATGTCATAGAATAATTTACTGTGGTGCTTTCATGTCGCACCAACAGCTCTGACAAATGTTACACCACCTTTTTAAAGAAAGAGAGAGAGAGAGAGTGTGTGTGTGAATACACAAGTAATACAATATAAGTAATATAGTATAGTTAAAATGACACATAATATTTGTCGGTGTCTGCTTTCTTTTTTCTCTCTTTCTCACAGTTATTTGGAAATGGAGCAACAGTGAGTTTGTGGAGAAGTTTTGTTCATATCACAGATCTCGTTTTTCCTTTTCTCAGATGTACCAGATGCGTTTCCAGTGAAATGCTTCTGTGTCCCTTCTGAAACGAGCTGTAACATGCCGTCAAAGCCATGCCAGCCAAGGTGATGACAGTGTAAGATTAGCATCCCATCTGAAACTGTAGATGCTAGAAAACAGGAAGTGAGAATCTTTTAAACTCCAGCTTGTTTATGCTGCATCACTGCAGTCCGTCAGGAAGGCAAGCAAGACAAGCCAAGCAAATATACCTCTGGAACCTTTAATAGTTTGCTCTCTGCTGTACAGATTCCCCTGACAATCAGTCAACATGGAACACGCTGAGCTTAAAACACAATATCTACATTCCTTCCATCCTCAGGCCTCGTCCGACAGCAGCTCAGGAGCGAACATGACACTGCAGACAAACCGCCGCTGTCAGTCTCAAGAGAAAATAATGCTGGAAATTTTAGCCGTGTGTTCCACAGGCATTTGGCGAGGTATAATAGTTTTTCAGTGTCAAAGCGTGGAGAAAAAAAAAAAGCTCACTGAGGTCAGCAGAGCAATGACGCATTCTGACCAAAGTGTGTTAGTGTGTCGTACATGGCATTCGGTTCACTTGACAGCAAGAGAGATTTTACACCGAAAATCTCAAATTGGACATTTAAAGTACTCAAGTGTACATAAAAGACACGATGTGCAAAGTTCTGGTGTCAGCTCAGGTTCCAAAAGTGGTAAATTGATGTGAGCAATAATTTGTCTGACAGTCAGGAAAATCTTCATTGTTGGTGTAAGAGGTCCCTCTAGTGGACGTGTCAAGGAATTGTCTAAATCAGTAGAGGTAGGCTCCAGGCACACAATACTTGAGATTCATCAAGTGTAAATGATATTCCAATATTATTTTATATAGGATACACTTTCCCTATCAAATGTTCTAATCGCTTTAATGAAATATATCTGATTTCCTGATCATCAACTCAATATATAATAGATACAATATGTTTCACTTTTAGTTTCAACCCAGAATTGCTCTTCACCTCAACGATCATGAGCTCAGGCCTCATGACTTAAGCGTCTCTTCCAGTAAGTTGTTTAGCTGAGGTAGTAAACCACTCAAAATCCTGGCTTGTCTCGTCTCATTTTTAAGTCGAGTCAATTGCAGCCACATGAAATACAATTGCTTTTCTGCAGATTGATAGCAGCTTAGCTCTTTTACCGTAAGGGGTTTTCTGTTTTGTTTTTTTTCTCAAAAGCATGTTCATTTTTATATGATTTTAGTGGAGTAGATCCACCTGTGCTATAAAACACTGCCCTAAACCCTGGACTTGTAAAATGAATGAATATTCAGCCAAATACCAACCAGACTAATCCAATTAAAGTGCTTGAGTAATGTTGTTAACAGTGTGTACTTCAGCGATCTCTCCAGAAACAAACTGCCCAGTGATGTTTCATTCAATGTAATTTAATATTCACTGATATTATTGCGACTATACTGTCATTCGGGTGTCCTTAAGAGTATATATATATATATATATATATATATATATATATATACATATAAATACATTAGTAAACTACATTAAAGTGTGCTATATACCATGTATAGGTAGGAAGACCTGAAGTAAAGTGTTACCAGTGACATTTATAGGTTTCAGTTATACTAACTTCATTGATAAAATCATATTTTATCAGACTTTTACCAAACAAAACAATAAGTCTAAACTGCTGTTGTATACAAAAAATAAAACTGTTTAAACTCTTCAAATTTCACCATTCAAAAAACTTTGACATATAGCCTATTCAGTTCCAACACCAGGTGGGTGTGACACTGTGTCAGAGGTTGACAACAAGTACACTCAGTCAAGGCGGCTGTTGAATTGTCGTTGGGTTAGGCTCTCGCAGCGTTCAGATGGATGCGTTTCACCTTTTACGCCACAAGATATCGCCATAGCGGCTCAAATCTACAGCTGTCCTGTGATTGATGGGCCTTAAAATACAGATGTGCCATTGATCATAAACGGATCAACGCAATACAACACAGCAGTGACTGAACAAAGTAGTTACAGACAAGAAGAGCACAATGAGATGAAGGGATACTGAGAATGTGTTATGAAGTCGTTTATCAGCCCATAAATAGTGTGTTAAAGACCAGTTCAGCTCATGAAATTTCCTTTACACATGTATACTCCCTTCAACTTTCTCTGTGTGCGTGCGTGTGTGCGTGTGTGTGTGTGTGTGTGTGTCAGATGTGTGTTTGGCTCTGCACCTCTCCGTTTTCTGACTTTGTTTCATGCAGTTATGATTCATGATACCTTAAATTACACGTTATATTATTGTCCACTGCACTGCCAGGGTTTTAAGGGAATCAAGATGAGAGGGTGGGGGGAGGGGGGGTTGGTCGGTTGGTTGGTGGGGGGGGGGGGGGGGGGGGGGTGACATTATGTGAAAACAACCTCAGCTCTTTGAAGCTGGTTCAACCTCTCCCAATGAAAAACACACTCAGATTTATATATTTTTTTTTATCGCCCTTTGAATCATGCGAACCGCTTCAGGTTTTCACTGAGATAAGAAAACATTTCAACTGAAGTAGCTTCATCTCGCCCTGTTTCATGACCTGGGCGGATGTAGGTTCATTTATCCAGAATGATCCAGTGAGATCCCCCAAGTCTGCTCAGTTCCTGCCAAATGATGTTATTACACCGAGCGCCCTCTCCCACTTCTTCATCTGCGATACAAAGTCAATAAGATCTCTACAATGGCCGTTTTTGTTAGATAGCAGATTTGCTATTGTTGAAATGTGTGTGTAATGTGTCTTCTGGGCAAAAAAAAAAAAAAGGGGGGGGGGGGGGGAGAGAGAGAAAAAAGCGTTTCCATATTTCTTTATATAATAAAAAAAAAGAAGAAGAAAAGAAGAAAAACACCTTACAGTGAGCCTCAAATTTAATGTTGCATATCTTTTATAGACAGGGTTCTTACACAATTACCAGAAATAAAAAAATTGGAGGGCCCATATCTGTAAATGTCACATCGGGAAGCATTCAATGCCAGATGCATGTCTTAAAATGTCCCTGCAGCTGTTTGTCCCCAGAAAAAGACTCCAACACGTTTTGCTTGCAGAGTTTTTTAGTGTCAGATTATCTCGGAGCTGTGTCGCCTATAGTGCTTTACATACTGGTTTGACGCTCCTCGCTTTGTCCTTATTGGAACCACACAACGCGCGCAGGGCCTGTTTCCAATCTGAAGACATGCGTGATGAATTTTGGGAAATCATCTGCAGCTTTGCTGGTACCGTATAGCCCACCCAGTCCGGACCCAGTCCCCCCTCTGCCCCGAGGTATCAATACGATTAGAGGCAGGAAATGTGGGAATCCCCAACAAAGGGCTCCATCATTAAACACAAACAACTAGAGGCCTCCCAACAATACCAAAAGCGCCCTCCTCTCCTGACTTCTCTTTTATGTCTGAGCAAGTGAAAATCTATTACTTTCATCCCAATATTACCATCCTGCTTTCAGTTGGCCATTATTAAAGAAGATAATCCGGCGGGTTTTGACAGGTTTGCGCTCAAATGGAGAACAGAGTGTCGTGTTTCTGCCACAGAAATCTCAGGTTGTGCAGACAGCAGATCAAATATTATTTCTACTCAGTCTCACAGATGGAGATATTTATCAGTGTTTCAGTTTGTCGCGGGATAACTACAAGTCTTTGTTTAGAAAACAAAAAAAAACAAAAAAAACAATCTGTTATCTGTTTATTCAAAGAATCCTCCGGGGCAGCAAATTATTATTTTCGGAGCAGCACAAAATCAGTCATTCCAGTTTTATCCGCTGTTGTACGTCTCAAAAGGTGTAATTGTGTTGTGGCAAGTGTGTGCGTCAAGTGCGGCTGCTGGAGCCTCTGAGAGGAAGGATTAAGGTTTAAATCTCCGCATCACGTAGAGAAGCGTTTAGGGATCTTTCCCCTCAGCCTTTAAATTCATGATAGTGATCTGATGTCCCCAACAGAGTCTAGCAGCTTATTATGAAGTTATAATAAATATTTATCTTACTTTCATTATCACTTTTCCCATCATCGCCGCTGCTATTTTAGATCACTTCTCCTTCTCCTCTTTTTTTTCCTGTTACTTCATACAGACTTTCCCTCCATATTTTTGGGTTATTGTAAAACAAACAAACAAACAAACAAAAAATCCCCTCAAACTTAGACTTTCAGCCAAAAAATAAAAAAATAAATAATAAAGCAAAACAAAACAAAAATCTTCTTTTCATACAGAATTTCTTCTCACTTTGTGACAGGATCAAACGTATTTTTTAAGAGACATGTCAATCATTTTTGAAAAATAATAATAATAATTTACTTTATAGCTCAGGACCGGCGTATATGTTCGAAATAGTACCATGCAACTTTATTTTATTCATATTTATTATGATAATTTCCTTTTTTTTATTTTTTTATTTTTTTGAGACGACTCTGAAATTACCATTCTGAAGACAACTTTTCATTCTCCTCTTAAGATAACCTCCTTGTGTTTTCCTGCTCGTTAGGACGTTTTCACTGAATGGATCTCTAATGTCCGCGTCGTCTTGGCACTGATGGGCTGATGATGAGAGTGCGCTGCTGGCTGGTATAGGCCTACTTGGTACCCTTTGCGCCATTTTCATTGGTCAGGATCCTTTTCCTCATGCCTCAGCGTGACATCATATCCACCCGACCCGCAGGAAAGCAACAGAGATTACAGATGATGCTGGACATCACAGAAGACGCACACACTTTTTACGCTTTATGCACACGGCCAAACACTCAAAGCGCTCTTTTGCGCTTCGAGGCACCAACATAAAGGATATCGGCGCAGATGCTTTGCGGTTTGGAGAGTCTGAGGGTCTTGTGAAGTAGGAGGAGGATTGTGTCTGGATTTGTATGCTCACTTCTTTTTTTTCTTCTTCTTTTTTGTGAATGGAGAAGAGTCGTGCGTAAAAATCTGCTTTCAAGAGAGGAGCTGTCACTCTCCCACCTGTTGGCAGGTGGTGTTGGCTTCACCCGCGGACATCTACTATGACATTGGGCTTGGAAATCATGGAGGATATTGTTATCGACGTAGTAGGGGAAGGACTCAAAGATAACCGAGAGGAGCTAATCTTACCTCTGGATGAGTCGCGGAGTGAGCAGGAGCGCGACACGGAGACTTTGTCAAGCAGCAGCGAAGATAAGAACCGGGACACATACAGCCCCGGAGCTGCGTGTCCTGCTCCCGCTAAAAGCAAAGGTCCCGCGTCGGTGAAGCCTCCATATTCATACATCGCTCTGATAACGATGGCCATATTGCAGAGTCCAAAGAAACGCCTCACCCTTAGCGAGATATGTGACTTTATCAGCCAACGCTTCGTTTATTACCGGGAGAAATTCCCAGCCTGGCAGAACTCTATCAGACACAATCTGTCGCTTAATGACTGCTTTGTAAAGATGCCCAGAGAGCCTGGAAACCCCGGGAAGGGCAACTACTGGACGCTGGATCCCAACTCCTCGGACATGTTTGAGAACGGGAGTTTTCTGCGCCGGAGGAAGCGATTCAAGCGGCAGCACTTTCGCTTCGACCCACTTAAGGAGCAGCACCTGGAGCCCAGCGGACTGCACGGCTTCCACCACGGTGCCTACGGGCTCGGGGCGGCGGCGCTGCAGCTGCCCAGCCTGGAGATTTATCCCTACATCCACCATCATGTGCACTCGCCGTGCGCCCCCGCCACCATCCCACCTGTCAGCAGCATCCTGCCGGCTCTCTCCAGCTTCTTCTCCCGCAGCGCCCTCACAGCCAAGGCTTTCCTTCAGTCGCAGCCCGGCATGGAAGCCTTCTCTCCGGCCCAATGTACTGCTTACTCCTCTCCTCTGACCTCGGGCGCAGCCTACGCGTCTCATGCGCTTTTCCACCCTGCGGCGTCTCCGCACGTCCTCAGTTTACACCAGGAGTATCAGAAATTACAGACTCAGCGTGGCACCGTCGACCTGGCCAAACACATCAACGTTGCTAACAATGAATAATCAGTACGTTACACACCGGACTGTTTTTCTCAGGTAACAGACGATTTAAGCAGAATATCTCCAGCGGTGGATCTGAATGTTGTAGATATGTTAGAAATTATCCTCCCTTCACTTTCTGTATGGTAAAAATATCTCTTAGCAGGTGCCTTTTTTTTTTTTTTAAATAAATTTGATATTTGAGTTATCATCTTTTGTTTGGATATTTAAATGACGAGCTTCCTTTGCTTTTTCCTGGAAAGAAATAAAAGTGAACATTTGAACCGTGCGTTGAGTTGTATTTTGTATAGATCCACGTGTTATGGTTAAGCTTTTGATTTATGATTATGGATGATGTGGAAAACACAAGGTTTAGGTTTAAAGATACAGACGCTGTTTGTGTTTGTGTGTCATGTGTTAACTTGTTTTTAATTTCAACATATGACTCTCGGCGCACTGATTTAATGTGAGGCCCTAAATCGTCATAATAAAAACATATCCTACTGAAACATAATTAAACATTTATTCAAATATGTCGCACTGCTGCATATACAATAAAAACAAAGTAAAAACAATGGTGACGATTGGGAAAAGAGGGAATAAATCTCTTCTCTCATCATTGTAAAGAAGTGCTTCACTTTCGCGTAAGAGTAATCGATAAAAAGAGATTACAAATATAATAATAATAATATAATATGTTTGTTGGTATTTTTTTTAGCATAGACATGGATTTGAATAATTACGACATATGCCGTGTCAGTTATTTAATATAGTGAAAGAATCAAAGATGAAGTGCAAAAACAAGTCTCTTGTAAAATAATATATTTCATGAGTAAAAAAAAAAAAAAAAAAAAGACTCTGGAGTTTCAAGGACAAAGTCAGCCTGGTTGCTCCAATATTAATATTTATATTAACACATGAAGTTATGATGAAACAGAAAACCTTTCTGACAGCCACTGGTGGGCTTTTAGACTAAATGATCAAAGGGGTCGTGCAACTAAAACCTGTCAGGTGTCACACACACGCACACACACACACACACACACACTTGCCCGCCTGTTCCCGAGAGAAAATCTGTACAACACATTTTCATCTCCAATAAATTCTCGTCTCTTTAATCATGAACCAGCTTTCTGCTCGTTTACACCTTTTTTTTAGGATATCAATTATTGTTTTATTATTATAGAGGACGTTAACTTGAAAATATTTTGTTTCCATATTTTTGTTTGACTTGTTTGAAATTATTTTTGAAGAGATAACTTGACCTAGTTTATATAGGCCCCGTGTAATTACCTAAAATAGGTTTTAGTCAATACTGGCTAGAATAATCTATTATTTATTTATTTATTTATTTATTTATTACCAGCTGACGTGTACATTTTCCTGCTGTTTATGAAACTGAGTCAAACGCATAAACTCCATCATCATCTATCATCTACACCTAAAACAAATAAACCAATCTTTTGTTCTTTGTTGTGTGTTTGAGCAGATATAGTGTGATTAAATCAGCGGATACACACGCAGGACAAATAAGTAAATATCCCAAAAAGCAAAAAAACAAAAAAAACGATTTTCCACTCATTTTTTTTCACGCTAACTCAAACGATCTGGTTTATTTTTCCTTTCTTTTTTTCATTTCAGCGCTGCTTTACGGTGGAAATGACAGTAGTAAAATAATTCTAGGTTTCAGAGCATGGAAGTATTTATTTAATTCTATTCTGAGTCTGGTTTAGATGGATTACCGCGCTGGAGCTCTTGGACTGGGCTGATGGATCACACCACACGCTCAGCGCTGGTCCTTCAGCAGACTTTGGCACCCAGTGAGAGCCTGAAACAAATAAAAAGATTGTTACCTGATGGTTGAGCTGTTGGGTTGCCCACTTCTTAAAGAAGAGCGCATTGAGTCTCTTCCTCTTTTTTTTCTTTGCTACATTCGGGAAATCTTACACACTGTTTGATTGTTTAATTCAATCTGTTGAGGTTGACGGGATTTTTCCCTTTCTCTTCTTCTTTTCTTTTTGTCATAACCAAATGTTTAATATTTGCACTGTAAATAGTGCGGAAGGAACTGTGGTAATAAAAAGAAAAAAGATCCAACCTAAGATTCACACCACAGCACTTCCGCTGTTACTGCTAACTATCTGCTGGGAGACACACAGAGTTTTTATGTTTTTATGGGATTTTTCATGTATCAGTTGGACTTGTCAAAAACCAAATATGACGTTTCCATTTAGTGTCACTTATAAAAAAAAGTCCCGAAGCATCAATCAGAAGGCACATTTTATACCCAAAGATGTTTGACTTCAGTTTTAGTACCTGAACACCATAGTCAGGTATGACTTAAAAATAAAGAAAAAGAAGAAGAAGAAGAAGAAGAAGAAGAAGAAGAAGAAGAAGACAACTTTTTCCACGACCAATGAGCTTGTTTTTACTGGGAAGCCAAAAGAAGAGAAACTGAAGCACAAACACTGTCGCAGCGACTGATTGGCAGCCAGGGAGGGGAGTCAGGGTTGTTTTTCAGGGGGGAGAGTAGCCGGTGCACCTGATAAAATAAGCAAGTCAGACACTCCACTGTGTGTGTGTGTGTGTGTGTGTGTGTGTGTGAATGAATGAATGCACATCAGTTTTCCATCCTGAAACTCGCCAGTACACTGCTTAAAGTCTTTTTTTTTTTACTTTCCTTTGTGCGTCATTGAGTGTGACATGGTTTATTAAACCTTCACTTGTATTACAAGTAAAACGCTTCTTTTTTTTTTTTATGATTAGCAGCATGATTTTTCAATCATACGTTTTTCCATCGTACTTTCTTCACTTTATGAGGCATCTTCCATCACCTCCAAGTTTAATATAATCTGCAAAGTTAATCAGATTGTGACACGGGGGCGTCGTGTTTTAAATCCAATACAACTTGATTTAAATGTCATATTAATGTGATTCATCACATAAGTGGACGTGATGAATGTACGTTTATGGGACAACCTGTCAGTGGTGCGTGTCGTGTTATACCACTGCAGACTTTCTGCTCAGTTCCACGTGGATTATCAGTCCTGAGTTATCATAACTCATATCTCCCCTCTGATGTGGAACTCGTTTCTCTGGGAAAAGTGAGTGGATTCAGTCAGAGCTCCATTCATGCCGAACAGTGCCGCCGTAGCATGCTTTCATTCCCCACTTACAAATGCCAAACCAAACATGCAAGATAAACTCATCGGTAGAGCACCCCGCCTCGCTGCCTGCGCTACTTCTGCTTCTAACAGCCAAGGAACCAGAAATCCTCATAGGGAGAGAGTGGTGCATTCTGGGATAACCCCCGCAAGTTCAATCAGGACAGGAAAAACAATATGTTGTTCCAGAGAGTTTGAAATGCATCATTTGGAATAAATTCCCCCTCAAATATTTTCCCTTCCTTATAGCCCGCTGTTTTATTTTTCTTTTTCTTTTTAAAATATGAGTTTTGAGGCCGAACTGAACAGCTGATTGCCAGAGATTGATTTGTGTTTGCTTTAGTATTTCAAGAGAGTCATTTGTGCTGCTATAGGATCAGTTTGGTGGACATAAAGGCATACTGTAGGTTGTTGTGGTTTTTCAGTTATCATTAGTAAATTTTGCACCTTTCTGCTGAGGCGGATCACAGCTAAGGTTTTCTCTCTTCTCATTTTAATGGCTGACTTCCACAGGCCTCACTCGCTCCTTGGCGTATGCTTTTCCTGGCAGGGCCAGTCCCTGCTGCCCTGCTTCAGGGAGTTATTCAATTATAAATCTTCCACCCTTCTTTGCTACGTCCCCCCCCCTCCCACTCCTCCATTCTTTTACTTTCCCTCTCTCACCGGTCTATGTGTTACCCTGCCAAGCCCAGTAAAACACGCTGCTCCGTTGGTGCACCCCTCTCCACTCTCGTGCCCAAGAATTTATTATGCTCAGGGTGGTGAAGCGGAGTGCGCAGTGTGTTTTTGGAAAAGGGGACCCCCCCTCACGCGTCAGTGCCAACAGATGACAGTGACATATAGCAGGAAAGCCACCCAGAAGTAGAATGATCTCACACCTCAGCCACGCGCTCAGAAGGAGTGGGAGAAACTGGAGGGAGAGATCTGCAGCTGGGGGGTAGAGGGGACAATAAAGTCAAGATGAAAAGGAATGGAGAGCAGAAAATGTAGAAATAAAAATAAAATAAATGATCTGATGACGCTACAAGCCAGGTGCTTCAGTGGGCAAACAGAAATACTTGATAAACTTGAACATTATATTTAATTTTTTTTCCCCAAATGAACCAAAAAATGTTATATCTCTTAGATATTCTACTTTAATCCTCAGACGTGCTTCTGTCAGCCAAGTTATGGAGGAAATGCACTGTTCCATTAGGCATCTTAAGAAAATCTGCAATTGCATTCAAGATTTTATAGATAGATCCTCCTCTTTATATAACATCTGTTTCTCAAAAAAGCCTGTGAAGCAGCCAATCTGTATTACACTGGGTGGCGCTTGGGGTTGACCCCCCCAGCCTTGTTTCTCTTTATTTTAAACCTTACTGCATGGTGCCCTCCTGTTCCCCGGCTGGCGACCTCATGCCCTTAACCTGCCCATGGAGCTTGGCATTACCCAGCGTATACATGTGCTTGCATGGGCATCAGTGTGCATGTGTGTGTGTGTGTGTGTGTGGTATTCGCAGCAGGTATAAAGCCTCTAACCAGCCGTTCCAGCAGACCTGCGGCCAAAGAGAAATGTTCACTTGCTCACCCTTTACAGGCCTGCGATCAAAGACAGCAGGAGTGTGATGTCACCCACAGCAGCCCTTAAACCACTTATTGCACTAAATGAGAGCCATTAGCCGCACAAACAAAGACATAAACTCTCTGTCATTTAATCAAAAGGGGAGCAGGAAGCACAATTAACATCTGGGCCAAGATGTGTCAGAGAGGGGTCAGGCTGTAACTGTGCAGGCTCTTATTACAGTTGTACAGTCTGAGGCCTGGCGGTGTACGGCCTAATGAGAGTCAGTAACCCCAACCTGGCTGCGGCTCGCCCGCTCCGTCTGATCTCTGAGGAAGACAAAGTGGTCTCCCTTCCACACCAGGCATCGCCATGAAGAGCAGGGGGGCGTTTGAAAACTGTGCCAGTTAATAGATGGAAACCTCCCTCACTGCCTTTCACTCTCTCCCCATTCTCTCTCCACCTCTCTCCCCACATTACATTTGGTTTTCTCCCCTCAATAACGTCTGCAGTGGCATATTACAACTTGGAAATGGATTTTAAAAGTTAGTAGAAAAAGGGGTGCCAGAATGGGAAAAACATGGATTGGCTCAATGGAGGCAGATTAAGTGGGTATGCCAAACCTCACGCTTTGTAAGAAACAAGAAAAAGGCTCTTTTTACATTAATGCTCAGATTTAAAGACCAACCGCACAGTGGAGGGGAATCAAAAATCCCACCCTCTTCGAAGGAGAGAATGAAAATTCCAGGCGGTGGATTGTCACCTCATATGAATCGTTTTCCTTTTGCCTCCAGTGTCACCAGAGTGAATGAGACTAAGTGCTGTGAGGCTGTTAGTGTCAGAGGATCATTGCTGCAAGGTCTCTGTGTGCTCAGGGAACTGTAAAGCCAATTCATAGGCCTGCAAACATCCTGTAACAGCAACATAAATCCACTAATTCAAGCCTTTATGTTTGGTAATGGGTGTTGTGCCATGCTGTGTAGCATAGATGTGATATGATAGGATTGATTGCTCTGCAGATCACTGAGGCTGCTTTCTAGCACCGCCCTGCCACCCAAACTGTCGGCCAACGAGCCGTTCATCCCATGCTGCCTCTGTTGGTGGTCCCTGGTGTAAGCTATATTTTCCCCTCACTTCTCCCTCTCTCTCTCTTTTTTTATAGCTAACACAAAATTGTTCCTAATTCGCTGCTGCTAGAGGGGGGTAATTTGCGGCTTTTGGCTGAGTGTCGCAAGCCCCAAATTTGAAAAAGCTGCTGAGTTGAAGGCGCTCTGTGAAACGCGGTAGGAACAACAGTAGGGAGAGGAGAGAGAGAGAGAGAGAGAGAGAGAGCCTAAATGCAATCAGTTGAATGTAGCAAAAGGAAAACAGCAAAAACATAATAAGCCTCAAAAGGCAGATGATAACAATGAATAACAAGCTGTTGGGTAATATAAGCCGCAGCCACCAATACTTATGGCTCTTTTTAATGAAGTAATGGAGGTAATGTGTTCTCTTCTATTCCAAGTTAATACGATTCCTGTTCAACCAATGAAAACACTCATGCTGTAATCAGACCATCATGGACAGAATACCTCATATTTCATCTGTGTTTAGGTTGTCTTGTTGCCTTAAATTCTCTGAGAGTGTTGCAAAAATGCCATCTGTAAACGACAGATGGGTATTTCTAATTTAAGGCCATTTAATCACAAGCAGTAGGCTGGTTTAGCAATGATCTCTCAGGTAGGTAGTGTGTGGGCACAGTTGAAACTGCTTTACCGTATTAACGAAGTACCCCAAGGTTCTTTACTTGGCCCACTTTATATTGTCTTTACATGAGTAATTTTTTTTTTTATAGCTGCGGATTCGTCTTTAACTCAAACTTGATGTGGATGTTGTTTTCTAATCCTAGGAGGAAGCCTTTAAAGATTGTGGTTATTGTTAGAGCTTGGAAGAACACAGCAGGAGGATTTTTGATTTGATTTTGATTTTTTTAAGCAGCATGTTGAGATCTTGAGAAGGCCGATTTTGCCACTTCTTAATTATGGTGATTTGTTTTATGATGATTATATGAATACATTGTCTTTGCACATATATCATATCACACAGAAATTTGTCATCATATTCAAACCGCACACACATCATCATGCTTTATATTCTGTGGCCATCTTGCTCAATGTACGGACATGGATGAGAGAGAAAGCTAAAGTAAAATTCAAGACCACTGTAAACTCTATGGTACAGTCAATGTCTCCAGCGTTTAGCCTTATTTCAGTTGGATCTGTTTTTAGTATTCTTTTGTCTGATTGTGTGTTATTTTATGCTGTATCCCCAGTAGGGTAAAATAAAAAAAAAAAAAAAAAAAATGAATTATTCTGACCTGCTGTCTACATGATGCAGCAAAGGCCTGAAAACAGGAAGTAACAGATAGAATATCTGCAGCCGAAGCAGTTGCTAATAGTTGTGTGCAAGAGAGTGTCTGGATCTCTCTTTACACCCGGAGCTCCGTGTTCCTGGAGCAAAAGGGTGGGGGGTGGATCCTCCGTGGCCTCGTCAACACAAGGATCCCTGAGAGGTGCTCATTCATTTTGATTAACGGAGCCTTCCTCACTCTTATCCTATCCTTGGTGGTTCGCTCTCTCCTCGGGGGGAAAAAGGCCACATGGATGTTTTTCTTTTTTTTTTCATCCCACATGGTTTTTCGCTTCCACAACAGCACGTCATTACCCGAGTGTTTAAACACTTAAGAACAGCTTAAAAAGGAGGGTGAGGAGGTAGTAGAGGAGGAGGAGGAGTGAAAAAACACTCACGAGCAATGAACAGTTCTACATTAACTGTGTATCACTCGGGGGAGCTGTAAAGGCCGCCCCGCAAGCGAAATGAAGTCAATAAATAAATGTGACTGTTGTCAGATGTCTGGAACAGTTTGAGAGGGATTCAGCGACAGGGTAGCCCACCATGTTTGAAATGAAGGGTGATAAGTTTGGGCGGCCCCACTGAATTAGACGCTACAAGTTGCTGAGTGCCATTGACTAATGAGGGCAGGTTTGCTGCATGATAAATTCAAAAATGAGGGGAGTGTTTGATCCACATGAAACCACAGTTTGTTGAAAGTCAAAATGCCTGCTCTGCTCCGGGTGGAGAGAGCAGCATCATAACACAACACAGAGGGGGTTTATTGTTTTATGCAGATCCCACATGAACTCCCTCTGATAACGACACTACTCCTCCAGAGGCCCTACTTTCACACAGCAGTCAATCAAAGCAGCAGTGACAACAAACAGCAGAAAGAGACAGCAGCTGTCAGTGGACTGTGCACGCCCGCTTCATTTCATGACTTCATTGGATTCTGATACTTCCCAAAACTCTTGTTTGTTACTGCTTGTTCTTCCTCCATAGGTCGGCACCCTGAAGGAACACCAGCAGAAAACGCAAAACATGAGGAAAAGCAGTAGCAGCTGAATCAGTATTTTTCCAAGCTAAAGCAATTGATCAGTGAGAGTCCAGAGAGACAAAAGAGGAGGAGGCAGTCGGGAAGGGGGAGCATGGTTCAGAGGAAGCTGCAGGTGTGGGGAAGAGAAAACACAATCACATCTCAAGTCAAACAAATGCATCTCCGCTGATGGAGATGGATAGAGGGACAGCATTCCAGTCCACGCTGGATCCCTGCTGCTTAGCCCCAGGTCCTGTATCAGTGTGCCTGCTGCCGCTGCTGCTGCTGGGCCAAACATCTGGAGAGAGAGAGAGAGAGAGAGAGAGAAAGAGAGAGAGAGAGAGAGAGAGATAAAGGAAGCAAGAAAGAGCAGTGCAAGAGTGAAAGTTTGGTGGTGTTGAGGGTGAAGCGATGGATGAACTGGCAGGGGGGTGGGGGGGTGAAAGATGTCAAATGAACAGCCGTGTTTATCTTCGGGACTCTTGTGGAGGAGGGAGCCCACATAAGTGAGCTCGTGTCGGTGGGGGAAAGTTCACAGCCTCCCTCTTCATCTTCATCTGCTTCACCTCTTTTCTAACAATTTTCTAACATCTTCCAGGCAGCTGAATGTCAGAGGTTGCAGTAAATGGGGCACAATTCTGTCTAATCCTACAGCCAACACTTACACTTCTTCTATCAGTCTTCCATCCTTCAGAGAGCAGAAGCCTAAACTGACTGCTTCAAACTTTGTGCACTCTCTCCTATTTTTTTCCTGCCTCCTCCTCTGTGTTTTCCCCAGGAGTCCCATAAAAGCCTGCTCTGCTCTTGTTTTCTCTGCAAGTCAAGGGATGAGCTAGAGCTCATAAAGAGAAAACTCGAGGGCACACCGAGGTCCAGGGCTCTGTAAAAGGTGGTGGTAGCAGCAGTGCAGGGGAATATAGAGTTATATTCACACACTACACCTTGGGAGTATTTGATCCCTGTGAACACTGCACGGCCTGGGGAGGACACGCTCTGTAAATTTCCCTCCCGTGTGCTGTGTTCTCTGTAACGGCAGCCTGAGCTTGTAAAAAGAGAAAAAAAAGAAAAAAAAAAGAAAAAGAAAAACCACACACATGACAGGTGCCAAAGTCAGGAATGTGAAAAAAGCGTAAGATGAAATATTATCGCAGCGCTCGTTACTTCCCTACTTCTTTTGTGAGTGAGTGTGTGTTTGTGCGAGTGTGTGTCAGCGTTTCTGCAGGCATGTAGTTATAGAGGGAGAATTCTGATCCTTCAGTAAAGTAAAAGTAGCAACGGTAGCAATCTAAAAATACTCCCCGTCACAAATAAAAGTCTTGCATTGAAAATGTAGATTAAAACGTGTGTAAATGCTTGAAAAGTACTTCTATTACTCTGTTTTATAAACTGTTCTCTACCATTTTGGTGTAAAGTATCCCACAGCGTTGTCAGATGAACTCAAGTACCTCATCACCACCATGACTCATGTGTTTATTTGAACACTCATTGTAATTGTTAAAGGCTTTTTTTTTTTTTTTTTTTAAATTCAAAATGAACTTTCAGTGCTTCAGTTTGGTTTGGTCAACTTTACATTCGTATGAATGGCAGACGTTACCCATTACTTTTAGCTAACTATTTTAACAATTTGTTACTTTTATCTGTTTACCATCCATCCGCTGCTTAGCTTTTTCACTACTTAGCAATTACTTTTTAAGCTATTTCAGCCATTTATCCGTCACTTTTAGCTAACCGTTTCAACTGTTTTTCATTACTTTAGCTAAATATTTCAACTGTTTTAAATTACTTTCAGCCAAATGTTTCAACAGTGTATTCATTACTTTCAGCTTAATGTTTCAACAGTGTATTCATTACTTTTAACTGGCTGTTTAGACGTCTCTGCTCACTTGCTAACTAGCTTTCACACAGTCTTAACTGCAACATGTAGCGTTCAAGCCTTATTTTATTTTTTTGTTTGATTAATTTCTTTTTTTTTTTTCAAATAAGTTGAAAAATCAAATATAGTAGCATAGATGTAGAAATTAACATGAAATGGAAATACTAAAGTATATTAATAAAGTATATCTTATTATCTTAATACACAAGAAAAGACAATTAAATTAGCGTTTACACTTAGGTACAGTACTGGGGTAAGTTTACTTATATTAGGCTACATTCCACCACTGCATGCTTGTGTGTGCGTTGACTGTGAACGTGCGTGTGTGTGCGTGTTTGTGTGTGGGTGGGTGGGTGTGTGGACAGTGCACGTGTGAGTGTGTTTTTACTGCTGATGGCACAGTGGAGGATTTATTTGAACAGATGTGAACTCTCAGTGCCAGGGTGACCTCAGGTCCTACTTGGCTACACTGCAGCTGATCTCTCCGCCCTGGAAAAATAACACTCAGTTTAACAGACTGACCTGTGGAAGAGAAAGCTTGCAAACACACTGTGTAATAAGTCCAGCAATAAGGCCACATTTCCTCTTGCAGAGTAATTGAAACTCAGTGTAACCTTATCAGTACATGCCTTGCTGCAATGTGGAGCGCATGTGTCCTTGTCTCCTGTGAAATATCTAAGTTACAGTAACCAGGCTTACAGTAAAACCAGAAGTTATATTCCTTTCAGAGTCAGATATATGGCACTGGATTTATACTCTCATTGACTGAAAATGGAGGGGTTTATACCAAAAGCACTGCGTATTAACAGCACCGAGTATGAGTTAGGGGAGTGCAGAGGTTGCTGACAAGAGCCATAAAGGGGGCAAATTTATGTGTCGGGTGATACAGGCGGGAGGTCAGAGCCAGAGTGAAGTGTGGAGGGTCGACAAGGATGAAGAGACAGCAATGTTTGGAGAGAGGACAGGAGAGAGCAATGCTAATTTATACCCCGGTAATTGGAAACAGCAGAGTCCTGCACCTGAACCGCATTCTCGGCCCTGTGACCAGCGCCGGGGCCCGGGCAACGTGGGAGGGTGATGAGGGCCAGGGGGATGGAGAGATGGAAGGGATGGAGGTCATAGGGTCATTGTCAATGGCAGCCTTGTTGTTTCTATCCCTGCAGACGAGACAGAGTTTGGTGTGTGTGTGCGTGTTTATGTGGAGGTCTCAAGTCTACATGTGCAAGTCTGAGTAGAATTAGTGTGTATGTTAGAGATTTTCTTGGGGTCGTGTTGTTGTGACAGTCCCACATATACACGCACAACAGGCCAGAGCCAGAGTGAGGACCACCCTGCCTCATCAGAGAGAGAGAGAGAGGGGGGGGGGCTTAATGTGTCATGGTTTTAATCTGACACGATCTAACATACAACATGGCTGGACTTCAGCAGTCTTAGCTTCCTAGTTAAATAAATATGACAGCCTCCTCAGATAATTACTGTGCTGTGATGTTGAGTCATAGCATCCGTTAATTATTAGACGACCCATGTGAATACGTGGGTTCATTTTTCAAATCCCAGTCGCTTGTGAGTTTCTGAAGTCTGTAATATTTCAGTGAGTGATGGTGTATTCAGATGTTGGCTGTGACTGGGGTCTGGCATCGTGCTAAAACATGAAGTAATCTTGGAATTTAGATTGAAAAAACATTGACGTTGCTTGATGTGCTTCATATCTGCAGGATCTGTTTGCACTGCTGAGCCATGAGTCTTAGTGTTCAGGCCCATTTAGGGCCCTATTTTCCTAATACCGCTGTGTGTGCTATTGATAAAGCAAGCCATCAAGTCAGCGCTAAGTGACGGGCTGTCGGCAAAGACAGCCTTCCCTTAATATGCTGAATACATTGAGCAAAGAACAGATAAATAGACATGTGCCCAAAAGCCAAATTCCTCATAAAAACAAAAGAGTGGACTCAGACATATGGGGAGCATATTGGTGGCATATTGGAGTTCTGATCACACGAGTTTCTTCTGAGGGGAAGAGAATACAACAAGATTTAGATGTGGTAGGGGGCTGTTTTGTTTCCCTTTTAAGGCGTGTCAGTTGTCTGCCCAGCTTAAGGATGTTTGAGAGGAAAAAATCTTTTTCTACTTCATCACTCCTAGTGATTGACATCTCGATAGTCTGCACACATGAATGGGTGGGAGCAAACCACTTGTGAATTATAGAAGCAAACACACAAGTGCACACACACACACAACGTTGCACACATTCTTCTACTGTAGCGGTTTGCAGAGACTTTTGTCCTGTGAAATTGCTCTTTTTTTCCCCCCACCTAGTATCTATTCTGAGGACTGAGCTCCGAGCGCACATCAAAGCCACCACAATCTGCCTGTTTCTTTTTCTCTCACACACTCTTCTGTCTGTCTATCTTTCTTTGGCCTGTGCACAAACCATGCACAAACTAAAACACATTTGTGTAAGAATATGTTACGGGAGGGATTTAACATATTCTTTGATCACTGTTCTTATGACGGCACATCCCCTTCGAAACAGTGTTCAGAAACTATTGTGATTTATTTATTTTTTTGACATTGAACATAGTTATCATATTTCTTCTTCTTTGACAGATTATATTATTTGAACTTTAACGAATAATGAGATAGCACCAGAGGTCTTTGACACTACCTTATCATTTCCACATTGATTCCACTGCCCTCTCTGGGCCAAAGTAAAGCCACTGCAGCTGCACATCTTAATCTTATTTCTCCTCTGTTCTTGCCTGTCATGTTTACTAGACCTCTCTCCTCTCTGCTGCAGGATGCATGGTTTCAAAGGGACCACAGAACAAATCAGAGGCCCATCCCTGTGCACCGATGGCCTGTCTCTCATTTCAGATGGAGATTGAAGGGCATGTCTACCCCTGGCACGTCAGTGGGGATCACGGGGGCCTCAGTAGCCCCGGGGCCTCTGTGTTTCCACTGCGTGGGAGCCGGAGCGTGACACACACTAAACGTCCAAAGTCCACCGCAAGTGCCTTTTTCCCGCAATCTGCTGTCTGTTGCACGCAGTCATTGGAAAAGCCCCAAAAGCTTTGCCTGCATCCCTTGTTAGCTCAAGGTCGTGTGTGAGTCGAGTGTGTGTTTTGGGTTTGGCATCCTTTGAAAAGATATGACAATAACGAGCCCTTGAACGGGAGTTATTATGTGTTTGGTTGAGAGCAAGAGCTTGTGTTTCTGTGATGTAAGTTGCAAGCTTCCCAGTGTTGTTTTGAGGTGCTTTGGGTTTGTTAGTCATAGCTTACTGTAAAGTGTCTCCTAAGACGCTCCTATTTAGAGATTGTTGTGTGCTCCTGCCACTCTGAAGTGGTGTCACGGATCAGCTCCTCTCGGTTTCCTGGCGGAGGATGTGTGGGCTTGTGGATCTGTGAAAACAACAGGGCAACAGAAGATCAATTCCAGGTTGAAGGCGCATTCCATATCTGTGCGAGACATGGCTCCAATCTTCCTGCTTGTCTGTCTCCATCTCCGGCCTTTCTAGGCTTCCATTAAGCTCCTTTAGCTTTCATATGACACGGCGATACCCATCATAAGCTGTATGACAGCACATGGACCTGAGTGACATTTGATGTGTATGGCAGGAGTGAACGTCGCTCCTCTTTGTGTCTCCCATTCATGTGGTGTGGGCAGGATTAAGACTTGATCCAATAGAGCAGAAGTGGAGAAGCACGAGCTCGGGTCAGATCTGCCTTGAATTAAGTCAGTGTTGCAGCAGGAATAATACAATCACCTCCCCCAAAAGCCTGTAATACTACTGAAGGGTAACGTGTGTGCGTGTGTGTGTGTGTGTGTGTGTGTGCTGAGCTTGGCCTATGCTGAGCCTGAGACCAAACCACAGGCTGGTGTCCCTTACAGAGAAGAGGGGTCTCTGTTGACGGTTCAAACACAGCCAACGGGCCCAGCTTCAAAAGGCCCCCAATCATCGCACCCACTTACAGCCAACGGCGCATGTCACTTAATGTGGACCACACTATCCATCAATTATGGTGAGCTCAGGGGCCATCCAACACTTGCACCACAGCTCCACGAGTAGTGAGTTGTCTTCTGTTCTGACTGAAGCCCCCTCTTCAGAGCCCATCTGTTGCAGGAGGTGTGGTAAGAGCTGTCCCACAAACAGAATTTATTTTCTTTCATGCCCTGTTATCCTGCCACAGCTCCCCAAAACTCCTCATCCTCCTCCTCTAGACTTTGTCTGTCCTCCTGCTGTGTCCTTTATGTTTCATAACAGCTCACTTCTTCTTCGCCCTCATGTAATTGCCAGGAAATGTCCAACAGTAGGTTAATAAGCAAGCCTGAAAGACACACACAAGTCCACGACCTTACCCTCCTACTCACTGTTTGTCTGTCCCTTGGCAAGCGAACCGAGTCAAACTGGAGCTCATTTAATGTCATCTGATTCTGACATGTTGCCACTGGGTGTTAGTTAAGCCCAAATGCCTTTCTGGTATCTGAGTGACAGAACGTATGTTAAGGTTGTATGAGTGAAAATAAATGACACAAATGTGGCGACCATATTTAGAATTCCCTTTTAACAGACAGATGACGGCAGGGCGTGCAAACCTGAACCAGACCACACAACATCATCCAAGTCTTACTCCTCCTCTTCCTCTTCGTCTTCTTCTTTCTCTCCAGTTTCTGTCCATGAGAGAACTTCCTCTTTCACATCTGGACAGAGCTGAGGTCAGATCGGCCCGGCGTGAGGGGGTGAAGGATGACTCTCATGCTGGCCGGTTCACCCAGTGCACCTCCATTTGAGTTGTGCCTCTCCTATCCCCAAAAGCAGTTCAGCTGCTGGTAAACGTGCGGCTGCTTCAGCATGTATGTGTGTGTGTGTGTGTGTGTGTGTGTGTGAGAGAGAGAGAGTATGTGTCCGTTAGAGTCTTAACCTCAGCAGCTGTGTGTGATTTTGCATTCATGTTGTCTGGGGGCTTTTTTCCTGTTCTGTTTTTTTTTTCTGTCTGTACTGACACCTTGTTCTGTGCGGTGAAGACATGTTCTGGTCAAATTATGGATGTGAGCTGCTTTAGGTCAGCTGCACTGCTTTAAAATCAGTATTTTCACTCCATATGTGACAAGGCAGATAATATACAGGCATCTTTATTTTTAGTTTTTGGTTTTTAACAGAAAAGATACATTAATGTCTAATAAATAAGGGTATTTTTGAGCAAGTAAATCTGTAAATGGGGAGATACTTACAGTGATTCCCAACTTCTGTAGTTGCCAGGAGGGATATAGAAAGATGGAGTAGTTCAACTCAAATATATATATATATATATATATATAAAACTAAAAATAAGAAATAGAAAAAGGTTGACAGCAAACAGTTAGTAAGTTTATCTAAAAGTACTCGATAATGTAAAAAAAAAAAAAAAACAATAGCTAAAAATAATGGGGAAACTATTTACATATTAAGCTTGGATAAATGGCTGAAAAATCCAGTTTCTGTGATTAAGAAAGAAGCTACAAATACAAACTTAACCAAACTAACTTAAACAGAGATAGTTGAATACTGTCAACTTTTATAATGCTAATAGTGGTAAATACAGTTTAACACATTTGGAACATGACTGGAGATGTTAGTGAAGGGGTTCTTGAGTTCGTCTGACTGCACTGTGGGTACCTTTAGAAATAAAGATTAGTGAACTAATAGTTTAAATTTTGTATCTGTATATTTAGGCTCTCTGATCATACACTCGGCTAAGTTTTAAATTAATTTATGCACTGTGATAATCGAATTAAATATTTTATAATGTATTTAAATATTGTTAGTGTTATATTTTTTGCCTGTGACACTTTTTTTTTTTTTTTTTTTTTTTGCATACATCCATTTTAGACACACAGAAACACACTCACACACACACACACACAGAAACACAAATACACAGTCGGATGGAACAAACATTGCTTCATAAACAACTGCAGCCACACACGCTCACGCTAGGAAGGAACATGAAAACAGCACTAATGGGAAAAAGATGAGAGGGCTCACAGTGAGCACACCCAGAGAGAGGAGGAGAGAGCCGGCTGTTGGACACCGCTGTCTCAGCCCTGCTGGCACACACAAACAACCCGGGGATCAGATAAAAAAAACACTGTTGCTTGAGATCATATCGTTAAAAAAGTCCACTTGAATTGCCCGATTTAATATTATACATTTGATCTGCAGCATTTGTGTGCTATTTTAAAATGTTTCTCTCAAGTGAATCATCCCAGTTTTCTTTTTGTGTATTCCTGTATTTATAACTTAATATACTGCTGCTGAATTTTCATTCTGGATTTAGAAATTAAACAAATAGTTTTGGTATTTAACGATCCAAAAAATAAAAAAAGGACCACCTCATAATACTTATTATATGATTAAAGAATATATGTTTGATTTGTGGGATGTTTTCTATATTTAGTGTAAATCATAGTGAGTTCATCACGGGCTGCTTTGCATTTTTTAAACTCTTGTTATTATTATCAGATTAATCAATTTCATTTACAGCAAACAATGAATGTTAAATTTAGTTGTTTTTTTTTTTTGGACTCTGAAGAAATAACCGAGGTATAAAATTAGTTCAAAACAAATGTCATTCTTACTCTTATGGAAAACAATGTGGAGAGCGTTTAATGATAAAGCATGATTTCAGCATAAACCAGCAGTGAGGAAATGGCTTTGTGCTGTTAAGGAAAAAGTGTGTCATCTTGTTTATTTTCCTTTGGTTTGCTGTCTTTTCCAGCCCGTGGGGCTGGGGATGATAACAAAAAAATATTGCGGCGTCCACGTCTCACAGCAGACTGCCCCCAATCCAACGGTGGGACCACAAGGCCCTTATAATAACATTTTGTTCTCTGAGGGAGAGGAGCAGAAGTTACAGCCTGTGTGTTAATGATGGCTCACTGGTGATTCCCTCACATGTTTGTTCAGATTTTGGCTTTGCTTATACATACAGGCACAAATCAACTCTCCATCCTCCTTTTCCCCCTGTCTCTCTCTCTCTCTCTCTTTCTGTCTTGGCGAGGTCTCATCTTCCAGAACTGATATTGGCCACCGCCGTCTTCACCCTCAGGGACAATCTGACACAGCCTTGATTTGTGATGCTGTTTATATGATACTTTTGTGTCTCATAGTCTTGTCTTCCTCAACTTAATGAGAATTTTTTGGAGAAAGAAATACATCTCTCTCCAAAAAAATTCTCATTAAGTTTTCTTCATAATTCTAACTCCATCATTCCTCTCTCTGTCTAAACCGTGATGTGTATCCACTGGGACTGAATAATATTTGGACAGGTGTTCTCTTATATACATTCACTTCAAGGGGTCCAGTGTGCTATTTCATTGCAGTTTCATGAAGAGAAAAGGCCAACATATCCTGGCTGATTCTTAAGATGGTGCTGTATACTGTAGTCGGTACTGTATGTGTAATCCCTAACAATAAAAAACTGTTTAGCACCAATTTTCCTTTACTTTTAGAACTTTTTTCAGTTTCAGACAACTGTGGAGGCCACATCTGGAAAACAGATGTAGTCCCTAAGCTTGTTCTCTGCCTTTGACTCTCTCTCGCATTCGCTCCTTCTCACTCACTCTCTCTTTCTAGCGTCTTTTCCCTCCCTCCCTCTCTTTTTGGGAAACATGAGAGCTGGTCTAATTCTCTCTCTCTCTTTCTCTCTCTCTCTATCTGTCTCCCTCCCACCCTGGCTGGACCACCCACATTCGGAAACGCCTAGCTGTTCCTGAGGCAGAGCCTCCGGCAGTTTAGAGAGACACAGGGAGAGTGAATGAGAGAGAGAGAGAGAGACGTAAGGATGGGTTATAGCTGACGGTTTTAGCAGAGTATCAATTACATCAATGTCAAATACATAACCTGCCATTGTGTAAAGAGGAGAGAGATCTGGGAGACCATCACATCACTTTGGTGCTCAGCTGAGTTTATGCAGCATGAATCTACATCCACTCACTTCATTCTCCAGTTATTTGTTGTTGCTTACAAACATGTATCTCAGAAAATAAATGCAAATTTTATCATTGGAGCTTGCCCCTGATATACTGTATACTGGACAGTCTTAAATTGAGTAAAATCACTCCTGACTCAATCACACCCGATAAAAATCAATAACTTCAGATTCAACACATAAGAGAAAAAATGGTGACATGTACTTAAAACAGCAACTTTTATTTGCTTGGTAAGCAGGGAAAAAGTATCTCTCTGTTCACCTCAAACATTTAGACTTATACTTACTTATACGCCAATAAAAAGCTCAATGTCTCCACCATGTGGAGGTGTCTCAGTATTGCCTCTTAACAGAAGTGTTCTGAACCACCTGATGTGTCATTTTCTCGAAAAAAGGGTTAACCAGTTATATAACTTTTTTTAAAAATAGTTAATGAATAATGTACTGTTTATTTATAGATGACTAACAAGCCACTACTTTGGGGTTGTCAGGTTGTGAAAACTTATTTGGCTGTGTATATCCTCCAACAGAATGACAGCTAAAATCAATATTTTTATAATAAGAATGGATCGCTGCGTAACATGAAAGGTGTTGTTCATGTTGAATGATGAACCCACAGTTATCATTGACGTTATATCAACAGATATTTACTTATGAACGCAGAATCTGTAGGTGAGATTTTGGTACCGGAAGTGTTCTTGTCCTAAATGCAATGCGATTTAGCTTTTTATTAAGTCTTTTATTCGCTTAAAAATATATATATATGCAATTATGTGCATATATCTGTTTATAGAGACTAGCTGAAATATGGTCTGGACCATCTCAAGGTGCCAATCGAACTGTAAGGAAGTCTTGGTCCTGATATCCGTTTTCTGGATATCCACTTGCTACACCGGAAGCCCCAAAATATACTCTTGTCCTCAGAGGCTAAATCATTGTCAGACAGACAGATGATGGGTTCCGTGATTTATCTATGGAGCTTTAGCACCTTTTAACTCACTGTCCTGGTTTTCTAAATGACATCTTTGCTGTTCGGGTTCATTCTCAGAGCTCTTTTAGTGTCATTTTCAACTACAGCAAGCAACGTTTTTCATAGAAAGAGCACTAAAAATGGACCGGGCGCTGCTTTCCCAAAACCAAACAACAGCAAACAGACAAAGTTAGTGAAGTTAGTCGGTGAACACAGTGAAGCATTTAGATGTAGATAAAACATAGTGAATAGCCTATCTATATTCATCAGGTGGACAGAAACAAGGCTCCAAATAAATGATAATGATGTACTGTTAGCAAGTTGGCCACATCGGCTTAAAGAGTGATCAGTGTCAATGCTGAGTTCTGCAGACTTAATTCATCATTATAGTGGAAAAAAAACTAAAGACAAAGACAGAGTAGAGGAAGAAACAGCAGCCAAAGGGATTTTTCAAACCTGGCAACCCAAATATTACTCTTGCTATTCTCTAACTGCTGAATTAACTGTTAATAAAGCCATTAGATAATACGGTTTTCTTCCTTAGAGAGTGCTTCTATTCTGAAATAGAAAACAAGTAGTGCTCAGTAGCTCAAATACTATTAAATACTATTGTGAAGTGCCGGCCAGTAGCTCAGTAATACATTGGTTTGCTAAACGCAGTGAAATGACTTAAAGGTGAAACTTAAGGCATAATACATTATTATGACCTATTTAGTTTTCTGTGATTTCCTTCTCCCCACCTCAGTAGCCACTGATCCCACCGTGGCTCCCACCATACCTCCGATTGGCCCTCCCACAAACAGGCCGACCAGAGCTCCCAGCAGAGACTCCCTCCTCACAAGTGTGGACATCCACCTCATCCAGCCTGTCAGCTTCTCCCACACGCCCCAGAGGAAAAAAGGAGGATGGGAGGAAGAGATGCTGGCAGAAGGGAAAATACTATCTACATCCACATTCAAGTCATCTATGCTCCTCTCTGCCTCTTCCCGGACTCTCTCCATCTCTTCATCTGTCACGTCTTCCTCTGTGGGAGACGCCGGGTCGTCGAGCTGCTCTCCTCTCCTCTTTCTCACTATCTCTTCCTGCCTCGCTCTCACCTTCTCCTCTGCCTCCTGGTACAGAGGGCAGCTGAGGTGCTGGGTCCCGTTCTCTCTCACTGCTTTCTCAACCTTCTCCAGCAGCTCCTCCACCGCGTTCCTCTCCTCTGGTTCTCCGCTGCGGGTTTCCAGGGTGTGGTAGCGATCACCGCATCTTTCCACCAGTGCCTGGAGGTCCTTGCGCCATGTGACGAGGTATCCCTCCAGCTGCTCATCCTCCTCCAGCTCCTCTGTGTGGGTGAAGAGTATGATGGTGTTGCTGCTGACTGCAGAGGAGCCAAACAGCTTCTGCAGGACATTCAGTGCTTTGGCCTCTCCATCAGTCGGCTGGTTCACAGGGATGCACAGCAGGAAGGCATGCGGCCCCGGACTGGATAAGGCGATTAATGACGAGATGTGCTTTCTTCTGTCCTCTGAGTCGCAGTCTGAGCTGAACCAGTCTGGACTAGAGACTACCATCACCTACAGAGAGGTGGCAGACGCATAAAGAATATACAACATCAAAATCACAGCTAAATAAACACACAAATCAAACATGGCTTTTGATTTTAATCCTAGACTGTATATATTACAGATGGGTAACAAACCAACATAAAGTGTCTTAGTAAGGTGTTGGGCTACCACATTCTGCCAGAACAACTTCAGTGCGTCTTGGCTTTGATTCTACTCTGTTCTTACAAAAGAGCCCATGTGCCCTGTGGGCATTGTCATCCTATAAGTGAACACTCCCATCAGGACAGAGATGTTTCATCACAGGATAAAGGTGATCACTCAGAATAACTTTGTATTGATTTGTATCGATTCAAGTGAACCCAAAGTATTCCAGCAAAATGTCCCCTATACAGCATAGCAGAGCCAACGGATCCCCTCACTTTGTCCAGAAAATGTCAGAAAATTGTAAGAAATACCTGGTTTTGAAAACCTGGTTAAAAAAAACTCAAAGATATTTAGTTTAATACCACGTATGACGCAGAAAAGCTGCAAGTCGCCACATTTAAGAAGCTGCACTTATAAATGACTGAAATGATTATTTGATTGTCAAAATGATGGCGATTCGTTTTTTGTTGATCAACTGATCGCTGCAGCTCTGCATGTCGTTATTCTCGTCCTGCTGTGTCTATATATTGTTTTCGGAATTCTTATTTTTTTGCTTCGAGAACTTTTGTATTTGTTTCTTATCAGTTGCACGTCCACATTCAAACAGTTAACCTTATATTGTAAAAATAAAAATCAACTTTTTAAAAGAATGATGTGAAGATGCTTGCTGCCTTGAGCCATTGTAATCTGATGTGTGTGTGTGTGTGTGTGTGTGTGTGTTTCATGCCTACCTGTCTGCCTGCAGCCTCTCCTCTATGTTTGCTGCACTCCCGGGTATTTGGAGCATCTGTGCCCTGCTCTGAGTCTTGCAGGTCCAGGATGGTGCAGACTGCTGAACGCTTCCCTGCCTCCGCCCGGCCGAGCACCACCAGCCTCAGCTCTGCCCAGCAGACACACATGAGAGCAGCATGAGAGGCCAAACAATCAACATGTACAGACACACTATAGAGTATTAATGTCATCTATTTTATGATATGATAGGATGAATTATATATCTTCCTTAACAGTAGTAGTAGATAGTTAATGATCAGCTGATCATAATGTAGTCAGAACCGCCACCACTTGTGTGTAACTACTACATAAATACGTCACGTGTGAGCCGCACCCAAACGGACTTTTCCCCCGTTTTGCTCACAGATACAGCGGCTGACATACGACATATAAAGAGGATGATCCAGCCTACCGGACTGCGGGTCAAACGCTGACATCTCGCTCTTCTCTTGTCGTGTCGAATGTTGTTGTTGTTGTTGAATGAAGAATGAACACTTCCTGGTTCCCGCAGGCTGACTGTTGAAGCCCTGCCTCTGACACTGAACCAACTTCACTGACTTCAACAGAAGGTGATCACAGCTCCATCTGTTGTGAGGGTGAAGTATGCAAAGAATGAGTCGACAGTTGTCTTATCATGCCAGCCCACCGCAGGTCTATATGAGGAACTCTGAGTAATGTGTCATAGTTTGGAGGCACCTCATATAAAAAGATCTGCCTAATATCTATCTATCTATCTATCTATCTATTTATATATAATGTACAGCATGATCCCTCCACATGTTTTAATGTGAATATACACTCTACTTTAAATAGTAATTTGCATCTAATGTTTTTTCCGCAAAGTTTAATTATTAAGTTACAATCTTTATGATATCTACTTCTTTTCCCTTTATTAAAACAAATTATATTCAAATATTTTTCATTTTTAAGTTTACCAGCTGGACACAAGCTGTTAAGTCTCATTCTCAGTGTTTGTGCGCTGGAGGCTTCAGATTTTTCACATCACACTTGTGTAAGTTGAATTCTGTGTCAGAACCGGCTCTAGATTAGTTGTAACGTGACAAATCCTGAGAAATGTCCCTCTTCAGCTCAAACATCCAACTGGAGGAACAAGCAAAAGACATTTTTGAGTGGAGGAGGACTTTAAGGAGACTCATGTAGGAAAACAAATCTCTACATGAAGTTAGATTGTACATTTCAATGCAGTGATGATTTCAATGATTCTGCACATATATAATTATGCTCCATTTAAGCCTGTGAATATTCTCATTAGTTATCTCAAGTAGATTAAATCGATCGCAACTGGACTTGGTTATTTGTCTTTGAAGACGTTTCACCTCTCATCCAAGAGGCTTCATCAGTTCGAAGCCTCTTGGATGAGAGGTGAAACGTCTTCAAAGACAAATAACCAAGTCCAGTTGCGATCGTTATGCTCCATTTATTTAAAAAAAAAAAAAGCAGGAGCTGAATTTTGGAACAGGTCATGTTTTATTGTTGACATTTGAAAATTGTGCAGCTCTGAATGATTTTTCTGAACAGCTCTTGATTACTATGGTACAGTCAAAATCTAAATGCTGTATGCACAGTTAAGATATCAAATGTATAAAACAGCAAGGCATGACAGTACTTTTTTTTTTTTTACATGGTAAAAAGAAAAAAATAAACACATGACAAATATATTACATTATGTTGATGATGAGCAAAAGACAATGACTTAAATGTTCCTGTACAAATCAGTTTTTAAAAAATCCAGACATGTACAACAGCAGTAAAACTCTACACAAACAGTCAGGCGGACATCCACTCACACGAAAACACGCTGTACAGTAAGACGATAAAACTAAACTGACGTCCCGAAGAAGTTAAATGTGTTCAGTAAAATGTTTCATTTAAAAATATAACAATTAGAAAATTAAAAGAACAAGGGTTTTGTTTAAAAAAATACACTTTAAAAACATGTTGACACTAAAAATATTTTCAAGATGCCAAAGCAGTGGCTTAAATTAAAGTCCAAAAGGTCGCTCCTGTAAAGGACCATTACAGTCAAATAGGTTGACCTCTGTTGCCAAATCCGGACTGGTTATTATCCTTTACTCACAGTCCAGGCATGATGTAGGCGATGTTGTCCAACGTGTTTGACTGACATGAAAAGGGAGAAAACTGTTAGAAAGCTGCAAGTAAAAAAAAAAAAAAAGAAGAAGAAGTAGTTCTGAAACTGGAAACTCCTATACAACATTTATAAATGCAAATATTATACCAGGACGTTTCGAGGGCATCCGTTTAACTGTGGTATCTGTGCTGTGAGACAAGTCAGAGGGCCCAGCGCACACAAGATGGAGTCCAGAAGCACAGACAAACTCCCGGACACCGCCACCATCCCCTAACACAAAAAAACATCAGTTACATGGTTAATTTTTCAATATATATTAATAAAAACATTCATATTACACTTCAAATAGAAAATGCAGACAATCTTAGGTGTAAAATGTCTGTTGTCTTTGATGTTTACAAAAAAATACCTTTACAAAAAAATAGTAAAGAGAGTTTCTGGCCTGCACATGTGTGCATGCATGTGGTAAATCACCTCTGTTTCCTGTAGCCGGTGGCCAATCAGAGACAGTGACTCTCCTAGTAGCTGCAGGTGAGCTGCTGCGTCGATGGGATCAACCTCTGGGACTCGAGCTGGGGACAGGGACATGGTGCCAGGCGCTCTGTTCGGTGACACCATCCCTGTTCCCACTCCGACAACTTTGATAGAGACGATTTAAAGACAGCAGTAATGAGAATACTGACATGATAAATCATTCTTATTAATCATCTGTAAAGTTAAAGTCAAACACACCTTTGCTTTTGGCCTCGCTGGAGCTCTTGTGTTTGACCGTGGTGGCCTCGGCTTTGTTCTGTTTGTGCTGCAGATATTGAGCTTTCTGCCTCCACACCTGTGCAGGAGAACAAACAGAAAACACAGAGAGTTTAGTACACCAACACGACTGCAAGCATAACTGTGTTATTCCATGGATTTCCAAAGACAGTTACAAATAAGGAAAGAAAACTCACTAGCTTATCTTTCTCAGGCATCGCCTTCCACACCTCCGCCAACTTTTTGCTTAGTTCACCGAACACTGCAGATCAGACACACAAACATGTTGTTTACATGGGTTCTTTTCGTAATATTTAAAAAAAGAAACTTACATTGGAGTAATGCTGTATGACAGAACACGACCTACCTGACCTACCTGACCTCCCCGGTTGTTCTGCATTTATATTGACTCTGTACTCTTTACAGAACACCTGATACGCTGATGTGTTCTTCTTCTTGGGCTACGAGAATAAAAAATTAAAAATAAACAAGAAACAATGAAGCAAAAGAAATAAAGCTGCCGTTAGCTGGCTGGTAAAATTAGTCAGTGTGTGTCTGCATACAAAACATATTTGACAGATGTAGAACCCTAAAGTATCTACAGGAGGTTCAATAGGGTGATTGATTAATGTCGGGACTCAACAATTGTTTTCGCTGAGATTTGAGGATTAAAAATGTTCCATTTTGACAGTTTTGCAACTACAACCGCTCCAGACTACAAGAAATATGAGTGAACACTATCCCACCTTGTCTTTATCCTTGTCGTGCTTGTCCCGTTCTTTCTCTTCTTTTTTCTTCTTCTTCTCTGTCACTGGCTCACTGGCTTGGTGGTGTGGAGGTATAGGCGTGCCCATGGCATACATTGGACCGACAGCACTGTGAGTGACAGTGGGATGTGAGTGGCTGTGGCTCCTGGATGAGTCTGAAGATACAAGTTATACAAAGATAAAGCAAAGGTAAGGACTTGTTGAATTAGTTGATTAATCAACAAAATGTCTTTGTTTTTGTTTTTTTAAACAAAAATGACAACATTTGATGATTTTAAGTTTGCTGTATTTCCTTGTCTTACATGACAGAAGATGTAATATCTTTGCATCATAGACTATTTAGTGACACTGGATTCAAGGAAATTGGGTAGGAAATGTTTTATAGACCAAAATGTTTACTCGGGAAAAAAAAAATCAGTAGATTAATCGCTAATGAAAAAAAAAACCAATTATTTGCAGCCTTCGTTAAACGCTTGAGAATTGAAAATTGACATTAGACACAGCAGAAGTGAAACACTCATAGTTGTATTTTGTTCTTTTAACAAACAGTAAACTCACCTCCAAATCCTTTGCTGTGCTTCTTGTCCTTCCCACTCTTATCCTTGTCTCGGTCTTTCTCTTTGTCCTTTTTCTTTTTGCTTTTCTTGCTCTTCTTCTTCTTTTTTGACAAATGTGTGTATGAATCATCTATAACCAGTTCACCTGCCTCTAGCTCTCCCCCAGACGAAGAGCTATCATCTCCCATGCCACCTCCATAATGACCTAACAGAGAACACAGGAATGAATATCAATAAATAAAACAAAACACAGTATTCTGAATAATCTCAATTAGAGCTGTCTTACCTTCCACTTCTACCTCTTTCCCCACTACAGGCAGTGGATCCCGACTCTGCTGAACTTTCTTCTTGGGTGACTTTGAGAGCTGCATGCGGTCTCTGTCCTTCTCTTTCTTTACACTGCTTTTGGATGAGTGTGGTGTGAAAGGGAAACTCTCTCCTTCCTCTTTCTCGGGTGACATGATGAGCTTCATCTTCAGCCCATCAGCCTCACGCAGTGTCAGGGGCTCCTCTTTGGGAGCGCCACCATGGAACAGAGAAGACTTTGAGGAAGAGGAGGAGTGCTTCTTGGAGGACGATGACGATGAAGATGGAGGCCGGGAATGAGAGAAGGAACCTTTGCTTCCACCGCTGCTGTTCTCACGTTTGCGGTCCTTGGAGGAGTGTGAGGAGAAGGAGGGGTATGAAGGTTTCTTATGCAAGTGGGGATTGGGGTCCGAACCCGTGGCCATGGGAGAGGTGATGGCCTGTAGGAGGCCCATTGCTGTATCTGTTGGGTGGGAGGATGAGGGGGAAGAGAGAGGTGGGGAGCGGTCTGCAGACTTGTGTTTTTTCTTGTGGGGAGGTGGGCCTGAGCCATCATGGTCTGATATAGATAAGAGAAAAGAAAGAAGTAAATACACCTAAAGAATCAATTTTTCATTAAAGTGAAAGTACATCCGCCTCTCACCTCTGTAATAGTAGTCATCACTATGTTTCTTCTTCTTTTTGTGCGAGTCCCCTCCCAGCATGAAAAGCTCTGAATCCTGATTTGGAAAAGCACAATAGCTTAACACACAAAACATTAAAATGTGCAAAAACACCAAATCTAGCACTATATCTTACAAGCTTTCTGTGATAATAAACTATGAGGTCAAGTGATTGTAGGCAAATAACTTACCTTGGGCCGTTTCTTGGAAGACTTGCGAACCTGAGCAGCGATTTCCTCCTCCTCCCTGAGCAGATCTTTGTATGACCTCCTCTTCTCCCTCTGGCTCCGACCAGCAACAAGGCCCCTGTCTCCCTCCATCCCTACATCTAAAATACATTGAATGAGTGTTATAATCCCCTTGTGGACACGTATGATAAATATTTAACAGCAAATACTGATGAGTCTTATGTTCATGCAGCTTTGCCACAACTTCTTGTGGTTTTTGACTGCACTAAAATGCATATGTTTGATAAGCATGTACAGTAGGGCCACAGTCAATCTACACTACAGGCAGACATTACCCATTCCTCCTTTGCTCTTGATCTCCTCAAAAGCCATTGTTCCTCTGTTGGCAACACGTTTACTTGTCACAGGATGTCAGTGGCAACATTAAGGCAGGATACTGACCTGTTAGGTGAACACCAAAAATCAAATTGTAAATGCAAGTTCAGGAATCTCATTTCTATCATCTATCATATCCATGCTAGCCAAAAACATAAGAATGAGATCAGTTACACAATAACAAAGAGGAAAGCTTTGCCATTTTTCTCTTCAAGTTGTAACAATCACACATCAAAAAGGTACCTACATGTAAATAGTTACTTGGTTGCTAAAACTATTCCTAATTACACGCTGAACAGTTCAAGCAACACCAGAGCGGCTGGTAACCAGGAGATGCTCAAAAGTGGATAAGTGGTCGGCGATTAGCCGCTATTTGAGGAATAATTATACTAATAAGAATCCGATTTGCGTTATAATACAATAATGCACTAGTCCCTCACCTACAAAAAAGTACAAATCTGATAGCAAAACAAATTCCCGCCTACTTTCGTAAAGATACACAAACACACCCCCTCCATTCACTTTGATTCCCTAGCTTCCCAACGTTTCCACCACTCGAATCCGTCCCCGCCGAGTGTGCTTTCATCTTGCCGGTGAAAGCAGCTAAGGACAGCCCGAGGCTTTCACCCACAGCTAGGCCGCGGCTGCCTTAAGTGTACAAAAAACTATGGCGAAATGCATTCAACTCTGCTCGTGTCTTCATCTCGTCTGGGGTAGTGGCATGTGTAGTTTACATACGCTAAGAAGTGAGCAAAGAATATGTTTATTAAATTTTACTACCTCTACTGGGATGTCCAATTTACGCGGGTCCTGTCGCCATCTTTTATTTTGCGAACAACAATACGTGTCCATGTAGGGGAGGGGTTTTGGTAGAGTAGCCAATCATCGCAGAGGAACGTAGCCATATTAGCAGTATGCCGTTGATACAATACATCGCACTACCCAAAATGACAACAAATTTAATGTATATGTTAATATTGAAGTAATTACATTATTATTGATGTTGTATGTTCTCTGTTATTTATACTGTAGCACTTTGAGTTCCACTATGAATAAAAAAGTGTGGTAAAAATTAAATGTATTTAAATTATTATTATATATTCACATGCAACACAAGCCCAGATACATGGGTAGACAACAAAAACAATTTAATGTATTTATTCAGATTTATTCATCTGCCAACAACAGCCAGAATCCATTTTTACAGTACAGTTCACATACAAAACATAACATGCAATACAAGAGAGAAAAAGGCAACATGATACAGAGATGCTGTTGTTAAGGAAACCAAAAAATATAACATGTTAAACTGCATAATCATTTAATGAGAAATATGACTAATAGTATCACGGAACTTTGCTAATAAAGGCAGACAAAAAGAGAACATCAGTCAGTAAACACACAGCTGTGACTCTCTCTCTCACTCTCTCTCACACACACACACACACACACACACACACACACACACGAGAGCCGAGGCCCAACCACACTTCAGGGTTAGCTTCTGTTCCACTAGCTACTTTTATTGTTTTGTTTTGATTTTTTTTGCTAGCTTTAATGTGATACAGGATTTTTCTGCTGAGCAAAATGTGCATCTACTGCAGTACTGGGCAGTAAAACAGAATGTCATTTTAACCAAGTTATAGATCATTTTGTCAGCACAGGACAACATGAGGGAAAACCACATCAGCTGCATTTGTTAAATGCTAACAAAATAAAAATAGTTTCATCTTGGTTAAAATGTCACCTTACACCAGTACAGCAGTATTGTGGATATACATGTAGTTTCAGGCCACTTTGCTTGTCCGGTCAAGGCTAGTGGAGCAGAGGCTTGCTTTAAAGGAAGCAGGACTCCAGCTCACTGCATCTTTTACCTATCCCCCAAATTCTGTTTCTGTAGACTGAGTGATGTAAAACTGGCCAATAAGTCAGTCACTTCATCCACCTGAAAAAAAAGAACAATATACAATCATAGATACATCAATAAGTGCATGTATCATACACACATTTCAGTGTTTTTAATTACACCATAGATATGCGTTATTATGAATGCAAATCTGAAAAGCATTCAGAGTATGTAGGCGTCACCTGCTCTTTGGTTCGTGTGTGTTGCAGTTGTGTCGAAATGTGCTCCAGCCTCTCTTTAGCTTCACTCTGGCCCATTAGGTTCAGGTATTCTCTCAGCATTTGAATAATCTGTACAGAAAAAAATATAAAAACATTTAGGCAACAGTACCTGCGTAAAACATCAGCATCAATTAAGGAAAACAGACCCCTTTTCCAGTTAAGACCATCAGGATCTATCTGTACCAAAGACCCAAATAATGATTTAAGCTGGGCAAGATAACTCATCGTCTACCTGTGTGACTTCTCCTCTCAAGGTTTCTAAACTGCGTGAATCTCCCTCCTGCAGAATGTTCAGCTTGGAACGAGCTAGATGCAGAGGGGTCCTGCCTGCTCGGTCGAGGGCATCCACTCGGGCGCCTATACAGAAACATTAAAAATACACATCTCTAAATAATAGATAAGTGTTATAAATCTCATATCACTCAAAATTGGTTGAAATATCAACGTACATTTGCCCCTACAACATTGTAATCGATATATTTTTAAATGTGCAAACATACATGCTTACAGTCTTACCAAATTAATTACATTTCAGTTGAATACACATTACTTAAGTAAAAAAAAATCTGCCTCCATGTTTCTGAAGTATCCTTCTATTGGTGGGAAAAGTACTTGGAATGTACAGCTGTTTGGTTTATATCTTCCTACTTGAGTCTAAAATGTTCAAATAACATAAAAACACAAGACTGCACCTACATATTTTCAGTAGTAAAGTAGCAAGTGACCATTAAAATATGTAGGAAAAGTCTAGTTGTGTTTGTGTTCATGGCAACAGAACCCACATTGGAGACTGTCCTGCATAAAAGAATAACCGCAAAAGTAAAACTGTGAGAAACATGCACACACAAAATATACACCACATCTGCAGTAGTCTCACCTCCTCTCAGCAATGTGGTGATTACAGGCACATGGTTGGTACAGGCCGCTGCAGAAACACAGGTTGCAGTGGGCATGTTGCAAGACAAAGTACATTAACAAAGCTGTTTAGAATGACTTGCATGCAGAAATATCATTATGTTTACGTTACTGTGCAGTACAGCTGTTCATTTCAACATGAGTGAGTCTAAACGCTACTCAACTTGTGTGTCAAAATGAAACCAGAGTCATACACACTGCTAACCTCAGTGCTACGGGTTTTTACGGGTCACGGTTATTGTTCTCTCTTACCCAGATGGAGGGGTGTGTTCCCCAGACTGTCTCGCTGATTGGGGTCAGCGCCGCAGCTCAGCAACAACTGCACTGCAAATATAAAAAAAGAACATTCTTCTTGATGATATTAATGCTTTAATTAATTTATCAAAATATGAATTCCTGTTAATAAACTGTCTTCATTCTTTTTTTCTTTGTATGGGAGTAAAACTACAGGTTCGGCTACAGAACTGCACAGTTGTTTAGTGTATTGTTCAAGGACAAAACAGCGATACAATAGTGACATGTCCTGCAAATCTAATAACTGTTCTCAACCTACCAATGCTCTCATTGCCATTGCAGGAAGAGAAATGGAGGGCTGTCCTTCCCTTGTCATCTGCTGCACAGGGATCTATGTCATCTTGCAGGAGCTTTCGTACTGGAAGAACACAACTTTATTAGCAAAAAAAAAGAAAAAGAAAAAAAACAACAACACACTACTCTCAAGGCATTTTCCTGTATCGCCTCTCTGTTCCCACCTGTGTCAATGTCATTGCTGTTCGCTGCTTCCCTCAGTCTTTTCACAGCTGTGGAGATAAAACACACATCCAGTAAATATATTGTAAATGTTGCTTTATGGCCATCGGAGCAATAAACAAAGACTGCATCTAGAGGAACAAGAGGCTTTATAATTTCAAATGCAATGTTCAAACACTGTGTAAGAATAGGACATTATGTAACTGATACTGTGTTTTTCCTGATATCTCATATGTCGTGTTTACTGTATGACATTGTGATACAACTACAGTTCTCACCTTTATCTGTTTTCTAATCAAATTACTGATACGCGTTCACAGCATAGCAGCGCCTCGTTTACATATTGTATGGAAGCACAATAATCGCATAAAGCACATATCGTCATGTTATCGATACCGAGGCACCAAGTCAAAATAGTATGACATATTAGCTTGTATTTTGTAGCTAAATGTGGCATACTCAGATACCTAGCTTCGTCTAGTAACCTTTACACACACACACACACACACACACACACACACACACACACACACACCTTGTTTACATGTAAAATAGCAAACAGTGTAACTGTGTATGTCACATAAACTGTCTCTTACCATATATATCTTTACCGATAGGACCGTGGTTCCGTGCAGTTCTGTGGTGCCGCCTGGCCCTGCTCCCCGTCATCTTCCCCAGCTTGCTCGCTACTCCACCGGCGCCAACCTCAGCTCGTCCAGGTTCCCACAACAAGTGCAGATACCGCAGGTCTTTGTCGTCTCTCTGTCCGACTCGACCCAACACCACCTTGCCCTCCCCAATACCGCTTATCCCAAATCCGACAGCGGTGCCCCCGTCGTCCATCACGTCCACATTACTACCCCGGTGCTCTCTGTCGTCCTCCGTCCCCCGGGTTTCATCTTCGGGTCCAGGCTCCACCATGTATTCCCCCTCGGAGCTGGAGCGGTCATTATCCGAGGCTGTCGCAACAATTGGGCTCCACCCGTCCATACTTTATCGTGTCATATGGAAGCCGTGTTTACACGACACACACACATACACACACGGTCTTTACTACTCCTGTCGAGGCAAAAAGGAAATAAAGCAGTCGCTAATATCAGGAGTCAACTTTGAATACGGCATTTGCTACGTCAGGTGCCATTGCACGGCGCGTCAACACAGAAAGTCCCCCATTAAAGTCCTCCCATTCTGGATAATTTTAAGTGTTTTTATAGTAACGGATATCTTTGCTTCACAGCACCAAAATGTCCCCGATTTCACATTTTCCCTTTCATCGGATAGCAGTAGTAAAAGGCACACCCATTGTACAGTCACAGCGTCAGAGCAGTAATGACCAATCAGATTCCGTCTTGTTCATTTGCCTCCATCCAATAGGCTCAATGCAAACAGGCAGCCAATCACACATGTAACCTAAACATCCTTCACAAAACATACATACTGTATATATATATATACATATATATACATACATATATATACACATACATATATATATACATACATACATACACATACATATACATACATATATATATAAAAGACTTTATAACCTCTTTAATGTGTGTTTAATTAGGTAACATCATGTAAAATATATAATGCATAATCATTTTGTAACACCCACCCTCCACTTTTATAGCTTCACACAATCATTCACACCAAGACTCCCATGAAAATGGCACTTTATAATGTATATATAATATTCTATTAGGAATAATAATATAAAGGGAGCTTTCAAGGGACAAGGTAGCTCTCCAGCAGAGGTTGCACAATAGTGGGTCTTGAGAAGAGGAAAACTACACACAATCTGCCTTTTTTCTTGTGAACTTGTGCTAGATAGGTCCCATTAAAATGATCAAACAAAAGCAAGAAAAATCACTCTTTGGTTCAAACAGTCCATTGGTGATGAGCATGGTTGCAAGTACAGATTTCACAAGCCCAAAATGTTAGGTACCACTGATCTGTAGGATGGTGTTGTGTCACAATATTTGGTTTTATGGAGGGATTTATAATATAGACGCAGGAGGTAGAAAGTCTGAGGAACCTAAATGGTGCCAAAACAATCAGAAGTCAAGTTTCAATCCTGAAGTCACGGAGGCTTCAGCTTGTGCCAGGTAGTTAGAGAATGCGGTGTCGGCCCCTGACGTGTCCGCATCCTGCTCTGTGGGCATCAGTCCTGTACCATGAGCGTGCTGCCTCAGCATCCTGCTGTGAGCGACACCCTGCTGCTTCAAGTAGCCTTGGCGGCAAAACAGCGGCGGCTTGCGGCGGGTTAGGGATGAACGGAAACATGATTCTAAAAGACAGGAGAAAACACAGGAATGACTCACATCAGCGTCTGCTCTGCAATCAATGACATCACATCAGCTGTCAAAAGAAAAAAAAAAAACACACACACACACACATCATGAACATACGATAGTCAATAGACGTTCTCAAGGCAGAAAATGGCACATTATATAAGTTATAATGGTGGTTAAAGCAACAACTCTGCAACACCTCATTACTTATTACTACACTGCTTAAGTGTAGACATGCCATGGTGAATGTAAATGTATATATGAAATCAAACCATGTATCAGTATGACATGTCTGTCCGTCATCTGTCGCCACATGTTGTGCAAACTGGGCTTATTAAAAATGTTAGTTTACCTGTATTTATTATTATTAAGCATAGAGGAGATCATGTGTTTAGTCCACAACTGAATGCTTAAACTCCTCCCATGATTGCAGTGATTCACAATTGTTGCAAAACCTATTATATAGCGCGTGATGACATGACACCTCACTCCTTTTAACCGGCCGGTATGGATCACAAGTGATCAACAACTGTTACAACATAGCAAAAAAACAAGTCCACATTTGGCTTTTGTTAAACATTTGTGTGAAACTAAGATTTTTTTTACAATCATATTATAATTATACATTGTATTTATGGTGTAAACAATTTTTTTTTTTTTATTATTATGAGGGATAATCTGCAGCTCTTATGGTATGTGTTATGTCCCAATTTATTTCAACTGTTTGTTTTTTTGTTGTGTTCATTGAAAGATGACCTTGTTTACTGTAAGAGATCTACTTTTTTAAAGGAATCTGAGCGTTTTATGGTATAGTGGACGGTGAGCTTTAAAGGTATAGTTTAAATCAGGGAGCATGTTTAATGGGGTGAGGAGCAGATCAGCTGTTTACCTGCATAAAAGGCTCTGAGATCAGTCTGGACACAGTGTTCCAGGAAGCGGCGCAGTGGCTGGATATGCGATATGGGACTCTCCCATTCTGCAAGGAAGTCCTCAACCATGTGATGAATTGCCTTGGGCCTTGGTAAAGGCCAGCCATGGGGACGGAGCTTCATTTCTTTTTCTGGGAAAAAAAACGACACGTGTTAATATTAATACAAGATTCGTTACCTGCCCAAAACTGCAGTGACTCTTTTCCTAAAACATATTTTAACCTTCTAATGACAAAAAAGTCCCTACTCACCAGTAGGAAGTGTGTCGTAGTAATATAAGACAGGGTGCAGAAAGTTGGATTTCCAAGCTTTGGTCCAGTCTGTTACTGCCCTGCCACGGCCCAGATAGTCAATCTTCTTCTTCCCGTACTGCATGATCAGAACCACCAGTCCATGGCTGGACACCTCATGACCCGAGAGAGAGGAGAACTGAGGCAAGGCCTGGAGGGGAAACTCCTCCACGTATTCACAATGAGAGCTTTGAGTCAGGAATAGAACAAAGGACCAAAATATGATGAGCTTGAAAAGGATTTAACTGCAGCTTTTATCCACATCATTACCTGTAACTTCAAAATAACATCTGCTTACCCTCGAAGCAGTATAACGTCCCCAAGGATCTCGAGCATTTGGTACGTTCCAGATGCCTCACCGACCCGCTTCAGAATCCAGGACTGCAGTTGTGTTGTCAACAATTTTGTAGATGGCCACAGGTTGCTATGGTAACGACGTTCAAGTACACGATGTACAGCTCGCACTGTAGCAGAAGATCCAAACAGTGCAATTAAAACATGCAGCAAAAAGGACTGCCGTACTTGATGCACAACAGGGTACAAACATTGTCCAAAATTATCTGAGTTCTAATTGTGACACATTTTGTCTACTGTCAACTGCAGTGTGTAGTTGGAATCAGTCCACATAGACCAAGATTCAGGATGTTTTTAATGCTTTTAAATATGTGTGAAATGCTCAAAATGTCACAAAATAAATATCTGGACGTTCACCTGTGTAACGGAATCCATGGATGAACCCGCCAGCAGATAAGCGATAGTCTCTGGAGTGGGCAGCCGTTCCCAGTACAAATAAACCGGGGGTGTTGTGGCCTTCATACCAGGGTGTCACCTCTGGCAATCTCCCTCTCGCGTTCAAACTGTTCGGCGGGCAGGCAGAGCTAGAAAGATTTAAAAAAATATTACAACTTAATATTATCTAAAAAAAAAAACATACATACAATACATAGTGATAGAGGAGAAGGTGTTTGTTAGCAGGATGGTACATTAATGCATGGATACTGACACAGTACAGTAAGACTATCATGTTACATGAATCTACCTACCTGTCAAATATGCTGAAGTTGAATCGGAATCCGAGGCATCGGATCACACGGTCGTAGGGCTTTCGCATGGAGAAGTTGTCAATGTGATAGCCTGGCAGTTCTTCTGCTGTCACATCAGAGACGTTCTTTTCTTCCTGGTTTTGTATGTACCTATTTAAAGTCACATACAACTGTCCCTTCTTCTCTTTGCCATGTTCTTTTCTGCCTGATCTCCCGCTGCCTTTCTCCTTTCGCTGAGCGATAACTAATCTCTCCAGGTGTGTTTCCAGTAAACCGTCAAGGGACTTCAGCTGGTATGTGTCTATTAGCTCATTATTCACGGCTCTGACAAAACAAAAACATTAATACGTTAATAATACTGAAAAGCTCCAATGCAGAACAATTGGTGAAGTTGACACATGCAAAGCATTCATGCAGAAGCATTCATAATTCCTAACCAGGGGTACTTACAGTTGTACCTTCAAGTTGTAACTGCAGTTAGCTATGTGGAAGCATGGATTATATTTGATTTTAAATATATGCATATATTTAGTTAATCCTGAAAAAGTTGAAATAGCTAAAAGTGAGATATAAACAGGTGAAATAGTTTGCTTAAAGTATAAGATGAAAAGTTGAAATAGTTGGCAAGAACTTGACCAAACCAACGTAAACACTGACATAAATTTTTTATTAAAAATGATTACCACAAAATCCACTTTTATAAAGTTAACAATGTTAAACAACATCTAGTTAAAACTAATTCAGATAGACACATATCAAACATGACTGATGGTGTTGATTGAGCTGTTAGGGTTCGTCTGAAAAGAAGAAGGAACCAATGATGTGAAATTACAGAAAGTAAAGAAAAAAACCCCCACAAATGTAGCTTTACCTGAGATCTCCCACATAATGTGTTTGCCAAGCCAGTCGAATAGGGTTGCGACTGACCATGTGGACATGACTTGCTCTTCCCAGGATGCTCTGGGCTGTTTCAAAAGCAGAGTTCCCCTTGCCCAGAATAAGCACGACCTGGTCCTTATAGTCGTCAGGGTTAGTGGAGATGGACTCATAGCCCTCAACCAAGTCAGAACCGACAAACTCTACCTCCTGAGGAACCCACAAACCTGTGGCTACCAGAAGGACCCTGGGGGAGAGAGGACACAACCAAACAACATGATGCGATCCTTGAAAGTTGTTTATCACATGTGAAATTTTCACCTCTCAGGTTCAGCATAATGCAAAATACCTGCATTTGTATTCTGTCGAATGTTGATCAGTCAGGACGTAACTCCTGCTGGTGGATGATTGCACCGCCCTGATCCTTCCAATATCCACCCCATATCGGACCCTCAGCCCGAGCTCCTTCACATACATGGACAGGTAGAGCGGGAAGGCATCAGCTGGCGGGTAAAACTCACTGCTGACTCGTTTCAACAGGAGGTCGGGTTTATCGCTCAGCAGCGAGTTCCAGTCATGGCGCAGGTTGAACTCTCGGTTCTGCCTTCCCGTGTGGATCTTGTTAATGCTGATGAGCTTCCTGTGCCTGGGATATCTTGATGCACAGAACAGAGAAGGTGTGTGTCAAATGTGATTCAGGACAAGTACAGTTTTCTTACGCTACATTTTCATTGCCCCATTATGGCTCAAGCGGCTCCGACCACCATACGAGAGACTTACTTGTTAAAGAAGCTGCCCGGTCCTGAGTTCCTCTCCAGGATGATGTAGTCTCTTTTAGCCTTGGAAAGGAAGTGTCCCATCTGCAGTCCTGCAGGCCCGGCACCAAGCACACAGTAATCATAGTGGAAGGTGCTGTTGTGATGGTGGTCATCAACAGAGCATTTGATGAGGCCAATCAGGATGAAGAGGATCAAACAGGGAAGGTTCGAATCCATAACCTGCTGGTCATGAGACAGTGCAAGTGTCTAAATAATGATGCTTACACCACAATAAATCATAATAAACAGTAAAAATAGAACAACAAATATTATTCATTCAACATTTAGGACAATGTAGTACCATATCATTTCTATGGATCTTGTATTTAACATCTAAGACATACAAACACTAAAGGTTGCTTTTCAATGGGACTGAATGTAGCCTGCCTGCGTGGGCATTTGAACCATTACTGACAACTTTCCTTACATCCTGTACTCTGGAGCATATATATATAAATTCAGCATTAAAGTATTATGACACCAAACTACACAAGTAGCTAATGAGATGAAGTAGCGACTCGAAATAGGTGAAAACGTCCGAGCAAAGCGCGGCAGGCTCGGGATCAGAATCCCGCGGCTCTCCGTGAACTCTCCAGCCGATGTTGTGTCACTGTGTTGAGGATGCGGCGGCTGCCATGCTCCGCTGAAACCAGATGTGAGGTCGCCAACTGGATACAACATGTAAACGTGTAAGACCGGCAATACCTTTTATATGAGTCGATCCTTCGCCATCTGTGGTTTAGCGTGTAGCAAACCCGACGAGACAGCTACGTGTTTATCATCTTGCATTTTAAAACGCGTTATGTGAGTGGAGCTATGTTTAAGTCCCCTCTGAAAATCCACTAGTTCGACCCACTTCCCACCCACCCCCAGGATGGCAAACACCAATGGAGCACTGCTTGCATGAAGGGGGCGTGGATTAGAAAATAGAATAGAATAGAATAGAATAGAATAGAATAGAATAGAATAGAATAGAAAGATGTCCTACATTATAATTTCCTGTGAGGGGGATCGATTTAAACACACCTCCAGAAAAGTTTGAAGACATAAAAATACATGAATATGCACATTGTTTCATTTTATTGTATTGGCACTTTTACTGAAGTGAAGGATCTGAGTACTTCCTTCACCACTGATATTAAAAGCATTAAAGTCATAAAGGCATCATATGAAAAAAACAACAACAACAACAACACAACAACAAGCAGGTATAAATGAAGGAAATACTAAACTAATAGTAAAACAAGAGACAGCTAAAATAAAACAAATAGCTTTGACTTTCTCAGAGTGTATTTTTTCACAAGTTTCCATATTTAGCCATTATGACCACAGTTCTCTTCTCAGTACAGAATTCACATTTATTTTATGTTTTACTTCTGAACTTGTTTCTTGTGAATGAAATCATCATCAGAGTCTCGTGACATTATTGACATGTATCTCATGTTTTACTTGAACAACACAATCAATTGATATCCTTAAAGACTTTTACTCACCCTCACGTAGTTGATGTTTCTGTGCCTGTGAAGAAAGTGTCAACAGTTTCAACGGTTCGGTTGTAGTTTTTTTTGTTTTTGTTTAACTTTTTTCAGGTGAGACAGGAATAATTATTTGCCTACAAATACATCCTCCCATTTAGTGGTCTTGCCTGCAGCCATACTTGTACTAATAAAGCCAGTCAGTCCACGTAAGGTGTCAGGAGGGCTGGTTAAGCGTATCTGCATGTTTGGAAGTTTTACGTTGATATTATCTGACTATTTCATGTGTAAAAAAATGTACTACAAATAAAAGTTCACACTATGCTGAACGGTTCCTTTCAGAGTTTTTATTTATTTATTATTATTGTAGTATAGTATATTGTATTATTACTACTAGTTAGTTTAATAGTCATTATTAACTGTCACGTAGATGTAGTGGACTAAAAAGTGCAATATATTCCTCTAAAAAGAAGTTTAAAGTATAAAGTAATATAAAAATGAAAATACTCAAAGTATAAGTAGTTTAAAATTGTACTGAAGATCACCACTTACCACTGAGTATTCCTGTAGAAAACATGTCTTTGACTGAGCTTTTGATTTCTGCCTTATCATGTTTTCAGATTGTTTTCTTTTTTTTTTTTGCTCTGTCATGTTTAGCCGCAGCAGTCTGAGTAATGTGAATCAGCAGTTGCACTTCCCCTTTTGACTCAGCAGCCACAGCACATCCTGGCTGTATAAAGCTGTGGGGACCACACTGTGCTCTTAAGTCAGGGGGAAGTGACAACGGTCACGAGAACATATTCCAAACAGCATAACAGAGAGAAAACTTCGATTCAACACAGGTAAATGAAAATATGTTTCATACATTGTTACATGTTGTTATTTTTATTATTTTTTAAAAATTAAAAAGTGTTTTATTAAACCAAATCAACCATTTCACATAGTCTGCAGAGATGGAGACCATGAGGAGTGCAAGGAAAAATGATACAGAGGAACCTGGCAGGTATGACCTTACTGACATTTGATAACGGAGTATTATTTTACGTTTAAAAAGTTTCTTCTGAATAATTGTCTTTTTTTTTGTTTTTTGTGTGTTGCCCTCAGTGATTTATCAGAGCAGATTAAAGCAGCTACAAAGGACGCCCACGTCAGAGCTGAAAACACACAGCTCATGTTGAGTTACCAGAAGGGACAGATCACTCTGCCACAGTACAAGGTAAGCTCTACTCACCAACTTTTCAAACAACACTTTAGTGTGCAGAGAGAAAGTCGTGAGCAGTGAATGATCCGGTTCATGCCTCTGCCAGGTCCTGCTGTGTTCCCTGTATGAGATCTACAAGGCACTAGAAGAGGAGCTGGATGCAAACTCTTCCCACCCAGCTGTCGCACCGATATACTTCCCTCAGGAACTTGCCCGTGTGGAATCTCTGGAAAGAGATCTGGAGCATTTTTTTGGCTCAGATTGGAGAAAGAGCGTGGTTGTTCCCGCGGCCACACGCATATATGAACAGAGACTACGACAGGTGAGTGAAAGGAAGACATTCACTTCATATTCAGGATGAATGATCTACAGTATGAATGCAAACACGCACTCTTTTTGCAGATTGGCAGAGAGAACCCTGTGCTGTTGGTGGCCCATGCCTATACTCGCTATCTTGGTGATCTGTCAGGAGGACAAGTGCTGGGGAAAATTACCCAGAAATCTCTTGGGCTAAGCAGCAAAGAGGGGATTTCGTTTTTCTCCTTCCCCGGTGTGACCAGCGCCAACCGCTTCAAGCAGCTGTACAGGAGCCGCATGAACAGCGTCGAGCTGACAGAAGAAGGGAAGGCGGCGCTGCTGGAGGAGGCGGTCGCTGCCTTTGAGTTGAACATCCAGGTGAGAAATTAAAGAGCAGATTTAAAAGACTGCATTTACTATATAAATTAATTATGTTATATCAGCAACTCCTGACTGCAGCAAAAGTGAAACTATTAAAAAGAAGAAGCCCATGTTAGCAGAAGCAAGCCACTAACTTACTAATCATTTTTATGCCCTTTTTTTTTTTTTCAACCCCAGGTTTTTGATGACTTGCAGAAAATGCTGAGTGTCACAACAGAGACGGCGGACCAATCGAAGAACAGCGTTGCCAGTTTCCCGTCTTCGCCCATCATGCAGCTTACTGTGGGATTTTGTGTGGCTCTGGCAACCATTGGAGTGGGAATCTATGCCTCATAGTCTTTGCCAGCACTTGCAGTTGACATGCACACGCAACACTTTACTAAAATCACTCAACGCGACAAATGAAAAAAAAAAAAAATCAAGATATTTGTGTTATCACAGTGATTTACTCAACTTGTCAAATGTTATGTGTATATATTTTATTAAACAATCGTACATCGGTTTTTTTATAACCGATTTCAGTGTCTAACAAAATTAACCGTCACGCCAGCAGCAAATATCAGTATGTTGCTCTTGAAGTTTAGTCCATCTTTTTTTCTCAGATAGAAGATGATGATGATGAACTCCTTGAGGCAAATTTGTAATATTGCGCTATATAAATAAAACTGACTTGACAATTATTTCTGATTTTAATATAGCTGAGAATGATGAATTGTCAGTTCTACAAGTATGTGGTAATAAAATAAAATGTATGGCTATACATCTAGTTGTCATTATTCACTCAAAACCATAAAAGGTAAACCTGCTGTTGGCGCTAAAGGGAAAGTCAAGGGATCACCAATAGGACACAACCTCTGAGGACCAAGAATGTCCAAAACATCACGATATTTCTGTCTGGACCTGGAAGTGGTAACCCAACAGACAGAGGCTGACATTGTCATCCATAGCGGCACGCTGCTAGCATGGCTAAAAACATCAAAAAGTCTCGGTATGATTTCAAATACTTTAATTCTTTACATGCAGACACTCGATAAACACCTTTGTGTTGATACAAAGCATCATAACCAGCTTAACAGTAACACCCTAAACATGTGTTCATGGTTTTAGTATACATCCTGATACATGTAATCATGACAGTTGCTGCAATGAGTCCAGATCTGGTGTAACAGGTTTCACCATGACTGAGATCACAAATGAAGATGTCCGTTGACAAACCGAGAAAAGCGCGAATAGGAAGACCAAAACTATTTACATCAAGAACAACATGGATATGAATCAGAGCACAGTCTGCTCTCTACTTGACTCTGTAGAGCACTTTTCTCTGCATGCGGTGTTGAAGCTCACCCCTCCTCAACATCAGGTGGAGGACTTTGTAGATGGCGTGCTCTGGATATTTCTGTAATGAGGGGATACAAGTTTTTTCAGAGGACTCACAACAAAACGATTATTAACTAGTTTGGTATTTGCTTTTCATCAATTAAGAGACTCAATTACTGGACCGACGCTTGTATTATTTTGTCTTGTGTACTGCAGACTATTTTTTAAATTGCCTCGTCTCAGGGGATACTTCCACAAACAAAATATCGTTAGTTGTCTTTAAGTTGCTCCTGAGTAAGAAAATACCACTGTTTACCACATATTCCTCTATTCTCTGAGTGAATGAAAATTTGTGTTAATTTATTTACACAAACAGAAACAATGACCCATATCCCATATTCATGGAACACAGAAGAGCTGACAAATACTTAAAACCAGGAAGTTGGTTTCATATTACTTATTATTTTCTCTTTAAAAGAGGAAATCTAAATAGCCTAACGCTGTGTGAAAGTGTTATAATGAGCCCTTTTCCCTCCTCTATGGTTCCTCAGACTGACCTGTTTGGTGAAGTCTTGGACGATGCTGTGCTCGGACACCTGGGAGCCGATAGCAAACCGTCTCTTCAGCTGCTTCTCAACACGTGAGATCATTTCCTGGTCCTCCTGAGAAGTGAAGCCCTCCACTCCTACAATAAAGAAGAAAAAAAAAAAAAGAATACATGATTAGAGAGATGTGAAGATGTCTGCGGGAGGTACTGTCAGTAGCCAGCCTAGTCAAGCGAGCATGAACTGATGAAGCCTCTTGGATGAGAGGTGAAACGTCTTCAAAGACAAATAACCAAGTCCAGTTGCGTTCGATTTAATCTCCTTGAGATAACTATGACCTGGATGAATGAGAATATTCACAGGCTTATTGTAAGCTACTCCGCAATCATTGTGGTAGATTATGGACATGTAGACATTAAAACTACACATAGCAGTAATTAGCACACTGTTAGTACTATTTATGTAGTTTTATTTTGCAATGGACGAAGACCATAGATGTTTATATGTTCATGTAATTAAACTGAACTCATGGCGCCTCCAGTAACAAACACATGTACCTGAAAGGCTGCCGGACAGTGCAGCGTCCAGCGTGGAAACCTGGAAAAGTCTGAGGGCCTCGTCAACCTCTTCCTCTCCAGCCACGGCCTGCAGCTTCATCTTGGCCAGAGACTCTGAGATCCGCACAACAGCCTCCAGCTGCCTGAAGAAGCAGAAACATTAAAGATTACTCGAGCGCATCGAAAGGTGAAGTAAAAGATACATGTTCGTAAAAGACAACACTCAAAGAAATACCTGACAGTGATGGGGATGGAGGGTCTTTTGTCAGTCTCTCTTTCGTGCTCTCTTGCGCCGCTCCTCATCACCACGTATCTGTTTTTCAGCTTCTCTGCAGCTGCAGCCGAGAGCCGAGGGCCGCATTTACTGTAAGCAAACATTCAGAGTGTAAAATCGGTTGAATGAAGATTAATTTAGCTTTTGTGCCTTCAAATAAATAAATCTGAGACTCACGTTCTGGCATAGGCAATGTATTTCTTAAAGGTGGCCAGCGGAATCTCGCCCTCAACGCCCTCGGTCTGAGTCTGAGCGCTCAGGTGAACGTTCATCACGTGACGAGCCAGCGTCTACAAAACAGAAGCAATAAAAAAAAAGTTAAATATCGATGCTAAATGTTCCTGAAGGATCTAAAGCAGCATCCGTCATACGTATGACTCTTTACCATGTCTCTCTGCTGGTCATGCTGGTCTTTGATGATGAAGATCATATCGAAACGGGACAAGATGGTGGGCATAAAGTCAATGTTATCCTCTCCCTTTGTGTCATCCCAGCGGCCGAACACAGAGTTGGCTGCAGCCAGCACTGAGCAGCGAGAGTTCAGGGTGGTGGTGATGCCAGCCTGGGAAGAGTCAAGATGTTAGTTTGACCTGCAAACCAAGTGATTCCCCTTAGCAGAGTAAGGAAACCTAAACGGGTATTACCTTGGCGATGGAGATAGTCTGTTGCTCCATGGCTTCGTGGATGGCCACTCTGTCATCCTCTCTCATCTGAATAATAAAAGCAAAAAAAAGTTGGTTTCTAATCTCAGAGCAACAATGTTAAGGTAAATATACAACTCCTACTACTTAAAACTCTTACCTTGTCAAACTCGTCAATGCACACAACTCCGCCATCAGCCAGCACCATGGCCCCACCCTCCATGATGAACCCACGGGTGTTCGGGTCCCTCAACACGGAGGCAGTCAGACCGGCAGCACTGCTGCCCTTTCCTGAGGTATAAACCTGACGGCACAAGCATCACGCAATAAATGATAAGGTCCGGATATGACTGAATAAAAACAGGAACTTTATGAAAATGATGATGAATCGAATCGATAATGAAAATTACCCCAATAGGTGAGCACCGCTCCACAAACTTGAGCAGCTGAGACTTGGCCGTACCAGGATCTCCCAACATTAGCAGGTTGATGTCCCCTCTGCGAGTGAGACCATCCGGCAGCCTAGAGGACAGGAAGAAATAATTTTAAACAAAAAAAAAACGCGATGATTTACACTAAACCAATACTGATTTGGAGTTATGATTTTTCCCTCCACATGCGGTAGCCTCACCTCTTCCTTGAACCTCCAAACAGCAGACAGGTGATGGCCTTTTTGAGATCATTACTGCCGTAGATGGAGGGAGCCACAGAGCGCGCCAGAGAGTCGTAGACGTTAGAAGAAGCAGCCAGTGCTCTCAGTTCCTCCTCTTCCTGCGGAGAGACTGATCCAGTGGCACCACGACCTGGAAGAGAAAAAAACAAGCAAAAAAACATTACCATCCTACCAGGGCCTCCATTTCTCCTTCTACATGCTTTCAACACAGAAATGCATCTTTACCTGCTCCTTCTGTGTCCATCTGGATGCCGATCACTCGCAGGTAGGAAGCACGGATGCCCACACCAGCACTTTTCTCTTTGCCTTTAGTTTTAGCGGCAGCCATCTTCTTGATGGAGTAAATTCCCATGATGGTCACTCTGTTCCCTGGGACCACACGGTCACACAGATACCTGAGAAAAAAGGAGGAGAAATGCTGAATTAGCAGTCCCTAAAAATGTCTCACGATGCAGAAGCACAGCAGCAGTGTGGTGTACGTGATATATTAACAAAGAGGTAAAGTTTGCCTACAGAGAATGTGAGCAAATTCTGCAATGCAGAGATCAAATATAATGTTCCTCACCTGTCACAGTAGAGCTGTAGGTGACGGGGCATCTCTCCGTGCGGCACAGCATCTGGAGCCTCCTGCAGGCGGAGCGTCTGGAAGTCGACACAAACGCAGCGGTCTGGGATGATAAAGTAAGGGTCCATAGGACACTTCACCCTCCCAGCATTCTCCCTGAGGAAAAAAAACAAAACATTTCATATAATATCTGCACCCTTCAAATTCTCTGTGTGAGGAGATCAACCTGTTGTGTCCAGACGTGTCATACTCACATGTTGCACTTGCGTGGCAGAGCATAACCCTGCAGGCCCGGAGGCAGAGAGATGTTGTTGATGACAGTGCGACAGCCACGACACTGCAGACACACCTTGGTGGCCTTCGCCCGCACCGGTGTGGCCGAGATGATGATGCCGTGTACCTTCACCAGACGGGACACCTGTTCCGACTACAAAGAGAAGAAGAAATGAAATGAGAGCAGAGAAATGACAAAAATGTGATGGAATTATTGGTGATAACTGTGACAATATGAGACACAAAGAGGTGTGTGTGTGTGTGTGTAGGTGTGTTTCACCTTGAGGTTGCGAATGGACGCCTGATGAGCGTCACTCTTTAGCATGACCTGGATGTCCTGCACCGTCTCCTCCCCAACGGGTCGGGGGCGAGTCACCTCATCAGCTACCTCCTTTGCAGCTTCCTCCAGCTGGAAATGAGAGATTGAGATGAGACAGATTGAGAAGATGGCGGTAACCATGACAAAATAGACATGGAGGGTTTCATGACACTTTTATTTAAAGAAGGGATGTATCGCGATGACCTACCAGCATCAGGTTCTCTGTAGGAAGCTTGTAAAGACAGTCCGACAGATCCTCGTCAAAGCTGGCCAGGTCCTCCATCTCCACCTCCACCCAGTAATCCCCGAGGGTGTAGTGTCTCTTCAGCTCATCTCTAGAAAACAAAGAAAACAAGAACACGTATGCAATTTAACGTCATATAATCACAGCTGACTGTTTTATCTGTTTTATCTGAGTAGTGCTGATTGAAGGTATATTCACATTATTCCAAGCTAGTTAATAACAAGCCACCATACACATTGAAATACTCAGAGCATCTAGAAAACTACATTACTGAGTGTTTTTAGCAGTAGTGGCAAAAATATCCTATAATTAGTTTAGTCTCTAGTATGAATTTAGCACCTGGAAGCTGGGTCCTACATTTCCCATAATGCAACTCAATGCATCCCCTATCTTTTTTTATCTAATGAGCCTCCTTCTCCTCCTCCTGACTTATGATGTCCCTTTATTGTTTGTTTGTTTGTTTGTTTGTTTGTTTGTTTGTTTGTTTGTTTACATGTGCAGCCGCGTAGTGTCACCTGTATTTGTATGTGAAGCCGGTGCGGTCGGTCCCCACTCTGAACTGCCGGAGGAATTCACGGAACCGTTTCTTGATCTGGATCCTATTCTGTGCGCCTTCATCCACGCCGTGTCCCTCTCCTCCTCCGAAGCTGTCACTGTAATAAATTCCCGGATCGTCAAAGCCAGACATGTTGAATGAGATCAGTGAGCAAAACGGCACGAATAAAACTCGGGTGGGATGTAAGTTTGTCTCGATTAAAAGAAAAACGCGACAGATATCAACCGCCACAGACTGAGCTGCTCAGAGTTTCCGTTCGCGGCAAAAAATGAACTCCTTCCTGTCAGTTTCCCGCGAGTCGCTCATAGCACCTCCCCGTTTCCTGTGTTCCCATTGGCTGAAAGAAACGCCAGTCTGTTTCTATTGGTTAAAAGCGGCTATGCGAAGGCGTGGCTTCAAGGTGAAGGTGGGACTTGTAAGCACTGATGGCGCGAAAAAGACAACAGGAGGGGAGGGGAGGAAGAAACGGGGACATGTGTCACAAAGAAGGACAAACTGGACAAAACATTTAACCATCCTGAGTAATAAGTGTTCACGCTGTTCTTCAGGAAATACACACAGTAAAATAATGGTCAACGAAGTCAGTATCTGATCTAGTTATATCGAGTTATGTCTTATGTGAAATGAATGAAGTTATAACTACGTATTTATGACCAGTGAGAGTGTCAAACAGTATTCATCCATATTTTACAAAGATGCCCTTTTAAATAGATCCCCTCTAAACACATTTTAAGACATACAAATACTCTGCTGACTAGTATTCTTGTCTGATATGGCATTTCTATAAGTTCAAATTCCTGATGATGAACATGATGGGGACTTTAATATTGTTCTTTCCATAAACAGCATTTGCAAATCTGTTCGCATCTTTTCTGGAAGAATGTGTCGAGTAACAAACAACAGTTTGGTGTCTGAACAGAGTCAAATTTTATAAATGTTGAGTATAAGTAACATAAACATATCTTCCTTCACTAAAGAGAAACAAAGAGCTACGGTTCTCTCACTGGTTTTGAAAGATGAGTTTAATGTTGCTCTAATGCTCTAATCAATGTTTACAATGGAAGCTTATGCGTTACTAAATTTGTTAAGATTATCCTCACAAACATCAAAACTATAAACCTGTGGAATAGGTGAAATAAACTGATCCACACACACGTTAGCAAAAGTGCTTTATTCAGCAAAGCCAAACACAAAGATAACATTTACCTCCGTTGACCTACGAATGTAACTAATATTTCCATCAAAATCATTCATTGGTCTTGAGTAACAGGCAGCATGATCAACACGGGCAAGCACTTCAAGCCTCCTCAATAATTCGTACTAGTTGCTGAATCTTTCTGATTCCCGCTTATTTGTCCTTTTCAGGAAACGACTCCGTGCTTTCTGCCTGTCTGGATGAAAGCCTCGACGCAGTGGTCGATGTCTTCGTCTGTGTGCGCAGCTGAAATCTGAACCCGGATTCTGGCTTTTCCCTTTGGTACAACTGGGTAGGAGAATCCAATCACATAAACTCCTGTTGAGGGAAGAGACGTGTTAAAAGAGAAAAAATAAATCTGTGGTATTCGAGCTGGTTTGTTCAAACAGCATCCGCCATTTACAAAGAGAGAAATAACACAAGAAGACAGATGTCAGGAGCAAAATAGCAACTGGATGAAATCCAACTCCTCAGATGCATCTTAATATCAAGTTTAAATGCAAATGTGGCTCATTCACATCAGGGCACAATGTAAAAAACCCCAAAACAAGCTGCATGATAGGACTAGGTGTAAATGGAGCATTACTATCTCACCTAGCTTCAGCATATCGTCAGCTATCAGAGAGGCCAGTCGCGCATCGCCGAGCATCACGGGACAGATCGGGTGAGCTGAGCCCGCAATGGTGAAGCCGGCCTGCGTCATTTTGTTCCTGAACCTGAATGGACAGCACAGAAACAAGATATTACAGTCCCAATCACTAGCTAATATCTCAGCTGATCAGTTATCAGCTGATAATCACTTATTATTAGGTGCATAAAAACAATATTTGCCAATATAAGCCGTAACGCAGGAGGTCAGCATACAGTATACTTGTTTTTGGTGTCATTATATTGCATGCACCAATCCCATGTTGTATAAAAAAATAATTTAAAAAGTCAATTTGATTAATAATTCTAAAAAAGAAGGTTTACTATACAATTAAATGTCCCATAAATATATGATTTGCCCAGCGAGTAGCTCAAGTTTGCATAGGTAGGTATGCATGGTGCATGGTTATGCATAAACATGTTTATTCCTCCCACGCTCTGCTGCTAGTACAAATATAAACTCATGTGGCCCCACCCCTCCTTCAGAACAAACGCACCTCATGGTTTTGGCCGTCATGCTCTGTGCAATCTCATTGGAGGCGAGCAGCAGCTCTATAGCCCGGGTGGCACAGCCCACCACAGGAGGAGGGAGAGAGTTGGAAAACAGATACGGCCGCGAGCGCTGCCTCAACAGGTCAATGAGAGGCTTAGGCCCAACTGTGTAGCCACCTGAAAGAAAAGAAAATTCAGTTACATTATATGTATTATAGTCGGTTGTCAATATTTTTTATATTAACAAGGAATATACACAAGTAGTGAACACAGAATTATATCAGATCCCCCTCAATATATGGAGATTTTTCTTTTTAGCTTTGTTTAATGTATTGTTTTGGCTTTATAGGCCTTCAATACAAGTCTTGTTAACCAGGTTTTCAGCAAAAATACTCAAATAAACCCACTGTATGCTAACTGCACCAAACAGCAGGCATATAATGTTAACAGCTACAAGCATCTAGCTAATCTAAAGACCCATGTGTTTTTCCTGAGGAGTTGGGATAGACCAAAAAAAAGCTAAATGTAGCTGCTGCTCACCTCCAATGAGATCACACAGCGCAAGAGTTGTTTTGCACAAACTGGACACTTGCACAATCACTACCTCAGGATGCTGTTATACTTGTTGTTGTTGTTCTATTTCTACTTCTATTTATATGTATATATTTGTTTTTTTCTTAAACTTAAATTCTTTTATATTTTTATTTTCTATATATTTTATTCTATTTTATATTTTTATATTGACGTCGGGCTGCTCCAGGACCAGGGGTAACCAATTTCGTTTTATCCCATGTTTTACATGCGCTAAAATGACAATAAAACTCCTTGAATCCTTGAATGACAGCTAAAACCATGAGGTGCGTTTGTTCTGAAGGAGGGGTGGGGCTATCTGCCTTTGTGGTTTTTTAGTTTGAGTCAAAAGACGGACACTCGTAGCTAATCGGTGCAGAGCAGCAACAATCCACAGGCGCAACTTGTGTGTTATCAAAGTCACAGGTCAGATGGAGACATACCGGCTGCTCCTCCCAGTGCTTTCCCCAGGGTGGAGTTTATAATGTGAACTCTGTCCATCACTCCCAGGAGCTCATCTGTTCCTCTGCAAAACACAAACAGAAGTATCATCAGTCCTTTTCCTTTAAATAACATTATGAAGTGCAAAGTAGGATTTTAAATGTTTCTGACTTTAAGTGACACCTAGTGGCAGTATCAACAAATGACTGACACGTGTTGCAGTCAGCAATCTTATCTGCATTTTTCCTACACGGATTTAAAAGTTGTTGCAATCACACATTTTCTACACACATTAAACAAGTGGGGACATCATAAAACCTATATGGACCTATATGACAAGCAGGTTCCTGTCTCTATTTCATTATATCCCTGCCTCCTACTTACTAATTGCTGTTTAACAAAATCTCAATAGTTTTGTTTAGTAAGATTGATTGTTTTTGTCATTATAAATATTTGATGCCACGCTATTAAGTGTAATTTGAAGCAAATTGAAGATAACTTCATTAAACATACTGATACCAGATTTCATATTATTAAAAATGAATAAACTCAACCCTCCTTTTTAACTTTGAGACAGACGACTGAAATGTTTATATTTTTCTACCGATACGTCATAAATAAAACACTGGCTAAAAAAAGAGTCAGAAAAGAAATGAGCCTCATTTTTGCTTAAATCAACATATTACCCACCTGCCCCGGGGTCCCAGGAAGCCGGTGGCGTGGCATTCGTCGATAAACACCATGGCTCCGTACTGTTCCGCCAGGTTACAGATTTCTGGTAAAGGAGCCACATCTCCATCCATGGAGAAAACTCCATCTGTCACTATCAGACGCATACGAGATGACTGAGGAGGAAAAAAACAGTTCTAATGATCAGTAGAGTGAATACTATACACTAATCAATACTGTGACCCTTCCCTGACCCTGTCACTTCTATTTTATAGGTTTAATGCATCATAAAACTCAAATGGATTGAAACCTGATTTCCCATCTTTAGCTTTTTTAAAATTTTTATAATGTTAATATTCATGCCTTAAAAAGGCGTTGGGTTATTTTTTATTTCCACCCACCTGAGACTCTTTGAGCTTGCTCTCCAGATCACTGAGGTCCATGTGTTTGTAGCGCAGCCTCTTCGCCCGACACAGACGGATCCCATCGATGATGGAGGCGTGGTTTAGCTCGTCAGACAGCACCGCATCATCGGGGCCCATCATGACCTGGCGTGTGAGGCATTTGATTCTTTATCAATCATAATATGAGGATTATGTCTGTTTATAACACAGAGTGCAGTGTGACATACCTCAAACAGCCCAGCATTGGCATCAAAACAGCTGGCATATAGGATGCAGTCCTCCCTCTCGTGGAACTCCGCCAGCTTCTGCTCCAGAGTTTTGTGTAGATCCTATAAAATCACGTGTTACACAGAGCGAACTCATTATACAGCATATGTTGCTGTCCATACGTTAACATGCGGAGTGCTGTATTAACCACCGTACCTGTGTGCCACAGATGAATCTGACAGAGCTCAGTCCAGCACCGTACGACTTCAGAGCATCGATGCCTGCTTGCACCACATCTGGATGACTGGACAGTCCGAGGTAGTTGTTGGCACAGAAATTCAACATGCCTGAGGGACAGAGTTTAGTCATCATTTTATTTCCACTTTAAATCAGTAAGACAATCGCCACGATGCCTTTGTTTGCCTTGAATAGAGCTTCAGTCTGTATCTTTTGGCAAAAAAGGCACAAGCAAGACAATAAAGGCAACATTTCAGAACAAAAGGGTGACAGAGTCACTGAATGGGGCTGTGGAGTTGCAATCCGCACCTATTGAACACATGAGGGGTCAATGTATGAGCCATTCATAAATCAGCAGAGTCAACCCCTGGCAAAGGGTCATCCTGCAAGTGTATACACTGCGTGGCTGCTTGGCTGGCAGAACAGCAAACACGAGAGAGATTAGCAACACTTATCTCAGCTACAGTGGGCATTTATTAGATTACAACTAACTATGGACAAATACATGGAAACATGCTTATTGAATTATAATTTTTGCAATGTCATCCGTTGAATTTTCTGGGAAAGTTATGCTAGAATTTGACCTGAGAATCCCTTCAGTGGTGTGTAAGAAGACATTAAGCAGGCTTGTGTCCTCCCCTCATGTCACTTGACTTTAGATAGTTTGAGTCAAGTTCAGCATCAAGACGGTGCGTTTAAGGACACGTTCTCACTGCCACTATGTCAGTGTTTATATCAGGTGGTGTTACTCTAAAATACTGCCACTCACTGCCGCTACTGCCGTCCACGTTGATGTGAGGTCCCTGCTTGGACGTGATGATTCTCTCCGCTTTCCACGTCCCCGCGGCTCGGATAGCGTCGAGCTCGCTCTTCAGCACAGCTCTGGCTTCAGCGGCGGCGGCGTAGCTCCGGCACACAGCCGAGGCCGAAGGCCGCAGGACGCCCCGGAGAGGCTTCACCAAATTTCGGGCAGCTTTTCCGAGAGACATGACGGTGCAACAGTGTGGTTATAAAGTGTGTTTATAAAAGACGTCAAATGTGGAGAGGAACTGAAAAGTACAAGCAGAGTCGAGGCGTGGCGACGGACGTCACGTAACAAGGGGTGTCGCGCGGCGGGCCAATCAGATACGAGGACGTTTGGCAGGTGGCTTGTTTTGTCCAATTAGACTTTAGATAGTATTTACTCACTTCCTCATCCAATTTGGTAGTAATATGTTTCTTAATATAAGTCACTACAATGCTACGTTTCTTTTTTATAATTAAAAAACAACACATACAATTTATATTATGTTATAAGTAGAAAAGCATATTTTGAGTGTCATTATTATCTTTCCTCCAACTCTCACACACTGACCCTCTTTACCCTCTGACTCATAAAATATATTTATTTGGTGATAGTTAATATAATAGATAGATGTGAATTCAGGTATTAACTAAATGTATAATTCATATAAACGTGAAATATACCCCTTTATGAACAGCTGATACGTGAATCAAGTTAAACCTGTACAGTAATTTGTTTTCTGTATACTCATTGAACTGAATTTAAGAAACTCACAAGTAAAATCTATTTAACACCAGACTGGAATTAAACAACAGCAGGGCTTCACTGAGTCCAGTACCTGCAAAGCCATTGAATTGGATTATACAGCATGTCTTAAGAACCCTTAATGCACTGCACTGTGAGAGGTAAATGAGAACAAGGAGGCAGACTTCCAGTTAATAGTTTTAGTTTAATATATGACAGCAGTCTGCCATGACATACTGTTAAACTTCAAGTAAAACGCCTTCACAAGGGGGAATGTTGGATGTAAAAAAAACTCACGTAGTTTTCTTACACATCCTACAGTAATAATAATGTGAAAACAAGCATCTAACTATTATAGTAATAGTTGAGCTTCTCTTGCAAACAGGTTTACAGTGTTTGCTACGCTGACAGAGTTGTTTTCTGTAACCCACCATATTTTGACATCACAGCAATATAATACATAATCTATGTTGCAAAAGTGATTTTTTTCTGTAACAGTATCCTCTCTCTCCTTCGACAGCAGGAATGTAACTATATAAAATGTGCAAATGTTTGCCTTCCACACATGGACAACTCCTCATAACCTCTGTCCTTCAGCAAATAACATTATTTTATCAGTTAAAACCAGGTTTGTGCCCAGGTAAAGAGCAGTACACACATGTATGACGTCTTTCCTCAAATATGAAATGCATTTCCCGTTCCAGATGTGCCACTCAACCATTCAGCAGAGAGAAATCGGCATTTCTCAGTCGACGACGCAGGAGCTTCATAAGTGTTGTTAGTTTGGCAGGTTTAAGTGTAGCTCAAGACTCAGAGTGGTTGGTATCCTGTGAGGAGGCTCGAAGAGATGGCAGGCGCTCAGCGGCTTTTGCTCTTTCTGCCAGAAATCTGTCAAACTCTGCAGAGGGGAGAGACACGGAATTTGGTGAGATAACACTCCATCAGTTATCTAAAGGAAAACATGTTAAGTTACGACCTAGACTTCTACCAATGGACTGTAATTCAGACATGTGTGAGCAGTTCATGTTGAAGTGAAAACCCCTGAACTGATAAATTACCACATTCTGCTAATTCTGTTTCTGTTACACAAAAAAGAAGCATATTTGTTCGGAATAGAATAGATGCGTGCTTTTATTACACAGTATTGAAGCTTCTAGTGCCACCTAGGGGTCAAATACAAAAAGTATTTTGTGGTACCATGAGACTAGATAGAAATCTGATAGAAATTGAGAACAAAGTAGAGTAAAATATGTTCAGCTCCATGTTTAGCCAGTCAAGTCAGTATTAAGTTAAATAAAAAACTGATCCTCACCTTCACTGGTCACGCCATCAGAGTCCTCAAAGTCATCATACTGTGTCACAAACAGAAAAGACATATCTTATTTTACACACATAAACACAACTTAAAGAACAAAATATAGTTTATGGATATTTCTAGCTATTTTTAAGAATGATTTTACTGTCTGAAGATGAATCGGAAAGCATGTTTTCTACTGCTTTCATATCACACATCACACCAGAGGGAGCACAAGACCAGGCTTTGGTCACTTCAGCTGCAACATCAGCTACTTTTCATAAGTACAGTTGTTTGGCTTTGTGTGCATATAACCCATAATTCTGAACAGCTGTTAGACTGGTTTATTGGTCTATTTTGACATATTTGTTATTCATTTTATTTTACAAGAACCTAAATCTCCAACTCTCTAAATGTAGCTAATATTTTTGCTATTAATCATTTGGTCTATAAAATGTCACGAAATGGTGAAAGATGCTAATCACATTTTCTTTAAGCCCAAAGTGACATTTTTACATGTCTTGCTTTGTCTTGAACAACAGTCCAAAACTCCGAAATATTCAGTTTACGATCACATAATAAACAGAAAAGCAGCAAATCCTCATTTTTGAGACGGAAAAAAAAGCAATAGTTCAAATAGTTTTTATTGATTGATTAACTGTCTAATCATTTCAGCTCTATTTGGCATCACAGCACTGTTATTGAACAGTCTTATCAACAAACTCAAGGTAATAAAATAAAATAAAATAAAATAAACAAACGAAGAAGTGGTTTGGTAATGCTGCGACTCACCTCATCATCCAGCTCTAGCCATTTCTCAATGTCATCCATTACAGTGGACTGGTTGATAGGAATCTAAAAAAAGAAAGAAGAGCACCAGGGTGGTGAGTGGAGTAAAATATGAACCACACGTTAAACTTCATGAACATGTACCAAAGCTACCAAACCACCAAAAAAAACAACAACAAAAAAACAAAATCAAAAGAACAACCACATGTCTGTAAGCAAAGCATTAAATGAAGAGAACTACAGGAATGACAACAATGCAGAACATCAGGACTGCAAACCAACACGAGTCATGCTTGTTTGTGGGCGTAGGCACAAATATCTTGTTGTCTTTTCCTCACTGAACGGCATGCAAACCACTGTTTTATCATGACACGTGAACCACCAAACCCAAAAAGTGATCCAAAACAAAAGCAATCTACACCACAGCAAAAAACAAAAAAAACAAAAAAGAGTCATGGAGGGTATGACGGGATGAATCAGTATAAAACCAAGACACAGACCCACCATTCCCCTTTTAATCATCCAATCTAACTTTGGTGAGGAGCTGCGGGAGGAGGCTGGGCTGTCATCCTTCATGTACAGACAGAGAGTCACTTTAGGTGCAAAACAGTTACTGACGTACACATTTACTCTGACCGAAACTGTAAATGATCAAGTTTCTTACACCAAAATAAGCCATTACCCACACATATTCATCTAGTAGCCCGAAAGGCCACATAGCAGATGAGAAAAGATAGGAAGACAAGATAAACCGTGTGACTAAACCGATTAAATGTGGAAAGCTGAATAACATGGCGTCTTTTTGCCTACCGTTCCAGTGATTTGAAGCCTGCCGTCCTGAGCTTGAGCCACAGCAACTTCACTCTGCTCGCTGAAACACACACGATTGGTACCTCGGTTTAACCGCCATGTAAGCTACTTATTCAGGTTAACACTGGGGGAAAACACTGGCACATATCTTTAAAAAGGAATTAGACAGAAAGCGATGGAATTAAACTCCAAAAACAAAAGATCAACATCTCTGCAAATGCCATTCTTGAAAAAAAAGAGCTGCAGTACACGACTGCTCTGAACTATAGTAACTGAATTCACTTTGTTATTAACACAGCATTCATTTTTTTAAGTGTGTGTGCAACTTGTGTTTACTTTGAACATCTACAATTTCACAAAACTAGCATTATGTTTGCTTCTGTACCTTGGTCTTTGTTGAGTTGACTCATTTCTTTTCTGTAATAATGTGTCCAAGTCATCTGCTTCACTTGTGCCTGCAGGAAGAGCAGCGACAAGTCACAAAGAATAAGCACTGTACATGTGCACATCACTTCTACATGTTGAGAAAGCCAAAGCTTCGCCAGCCTGCTGTGCCTAGTTACAGTTGCTAAGCTATGATTGGACGATTGCAGCAAACAGTCAATCATATAATTAATTTAGTAAAAAAAACACACCTTGATTAATTCATTTTAAGACTTAGTAAGTTACTTACTAAGTCTCGCCATCTGACTGGACAAACCGTCAGATTTTGATTGGCTGAGAGGGCTGTCATCGGTGACGGACGCAACCTCTGATTGGGCTGTGAGATTAAGGTCTGCGAGGTTGACGTACGAGTGGCTCTGAGAGAAAAAGAACAACGCATCAAAAGCATTTCATAAAATGTCGAGTGTTGTGCTGCACAGTAAGAATAGCCACCATGTTGTTTACCTTCTGTGTTGCGTTTCGACCGTTTGTTATCCGTCTTTCAAACCTGTGAACGGCAAACAACAAAATGATGTCATCCTCAAATAGAGAAATAATAATGCAGTAGAATGATAGTAAGTGTAGTTAACCTGTTGTAGCGAGTGAAGGCTGTGTTCATCTCATCGTTAGCCGCCAGCAACTCTTCAATCAGCTTCTCCTCGCTGAGTCTGGGGACGATCTTCACTATCCTGTCCTGCATTTCCTTACATACTGTGTATAACTGCTAATGACACAATCAGACAAAGAATGTGTGGGTGGGGGGGGGAGTGTGGTAGGGGCAGACGTAACACAAAATGTATAAAGGACGAGATCAGTTAAGGGTTAACGCGACATAAATGGATGGAAAATGATTTACTGGCAACAGAGACGAGCGTAAAATACTTCACACACCAACGCAACATGTTTGTTTTTACCTCCAGCAGCTCCATGTCTGCTTGTTTTACCGTGACGGGATCCAGCTGACTCATCATGTCTGACATCATAGTTAGGTTGCTCCGCACCACTCCCAGCTCTGCTTTCAGCTTTTTTACCTGGAATATCAATAGCACTGACTCAATAAACGCAATAAAAGCAGCTGTAATAACTCCTTGCAAAGGCAGATATTGAATTCGGTATTGGAGAAAATGAGAAAGCATTTTAGCCACTATGTCAAAAGATGATGTTTAATGGGACTAATATTCAAATTAAATAATATGATTTCCCCTCTCTGGTGCAGCAAGGCTTATCACCTGGTTGGGAGTGAAGGCTTCGGTTCCCTTGTAGTTCCCTTGTTTTAGCTCAGAGGTCAGGGGAGGAGGTTTGGAGGACAGGAGCACAGCAGGAAGAGTAGTGACAGCAGGCCCATTCCCGGGCGAAGTCTGGTGAGCAAAGCATAGAAATGACCCGAAAAGAAGAGTGAAAGCATCAGGAGAAAAATAAAATGCGCCAAGACTATGTTCGTACCTTTTTGGGAGCTTGGACGGGTGAGTAACCGTCCAGCTCTGTCATGGGGAACTCAAGTCCTTTCCTTCGCAGGTCTTCGTACACTGACACCACCCCCGTCAGGTCAGGTGAGCTGCGGAATGCATCAGCCCACGCCTAGACACAAAAATTAAAAATAAAAATATTTCAAGACATCAGAGCAAGGAGATAACTATGACTAGGATATCAATTATTTTTGTTCCACCCTACGCCTCACCTGTATGATACTGAGCACTCTGTCGTGCAGGATCAGAGGAGGGCTGTTCCTCGGGATGATCGACCGCACCAGAACCCCCTCGATAAAATCCCGCGTGGTCACTAGGATGTGAAACCTGTAGCCGCAGTTCTTCACGCAGGTCTCCAGGACCTGACATCAGAAGAAGACATGGGGAATCAGAAAAAGCAGATTGCAAAAAAAGCTTGTATTTTACAACTCAAACCCTGTCTGATATTTGACAACACTCACAGTGAGCGCCAGCATAACCTCCTTGAAGTTCTTGTTGCCCACAATCCTTTTCTTTAAGGCTCTGACTGCGTCTCTGGGTCTGCGATTAGAGAATTTTTTAACGGTCAGAGTTCGTTCCTGATGCCGACAGATAGATAAGAGACACACATGCGCACACACACACACGCACCCTTCCTCTGAGCTGTTGATCACATCGCAGATTTCCATGTTGAGTGTCCAGTCTTCAGACGGCAGACTGGAGCCGGTCGCACGCTCTGTGAAGAAGAAGTGAGCCACTGAATAGTATGAAATTGCAAGTTGTTGATGAAGAATTCAGATCTCTTACTTAAGTGAAAGTAAGAATGTAACAATGGAAATGAAAACAAAGTGCTCGCATTCAAAATCCAATGCGTCGATTTTGTGTTTGGAAAGGTCGACCCGGGTTGTCCGATGCAGTTTGGCGGCCCACTTCTCGACCATGGTTGGAAAAGGATTGATTTTTAGTGTGAATGGCTCCACCCGGGTTGCTAATTGTTTGCTGATTGTTATGCATCCCTCCCAGTTTGTGACCCAGGTCCTATCTGAACTGTCATGACCTGGAATTAACCAGTGTTGACGGATTTAGTTGTGAATTGACAAAAGAAAGGTTGAACATTGGTCAAATAACCCTGGTCACTGGTCTGAAAGAGGCGGTAGACATGTGAAATGTGACAAAGCCATCCCAACCAGACACTATAAACATGTCAAATCAAAAACTGGACAAGCACGTAGCAAGTAACTATTTCTGTCAAATGAATGGAGTAAAAACTAACAACGTTTTCCTCTGACATGTTGTTTTTGAAGAACCTCCCAGATCTTTCCATCACTGGAAATGCATCTATCTTACCTTTGGGATTATTGATAAAATATTTTTGTCAATCATTAATGGTTAGTACATATTTCTCACTATATAATAATAATTTAATCTTGAACACCACTTGAACACACTCGTATTTTTTTCCAGCTACTTCTCCCAAGCAAAAATTTTAAAAATCAATCAGTCATCAAATGTATTTACTTGCTTTAGCTATAACTTGCCCATCAGTTGATGCATATGTGTCTGCAGCCGAATTAAGGCTACATCTAATTTAGGTCAGAGAGGATGGAGGATGTCAGTCACTCTGTGTCCCGCCCGACTCTAAACAGACACAATAACAACCAATCAACGTGCGCCTTTCAGCGTCTTAATCCCGCCTCTGCCAAATCATTGTTTAATGGACGCGTCAATCATTTGGTTATAAGCCGTTAATGTCAGTGTGAATAAATGCAATTATCTTAACGTGTTTACATTATCAACGTTATATCGCTCGTGCAATAAAACATTTTTAATAACTTAAAAACAACAACGGGAGAGCAGCTCGACTCAATACCGGCGCTTAATGACTCAAAGCAAACGGGACCGACCCTGAATGCACCATTTGGTTATTACAATGTAACGATTCGTGATTATAAAACAGCTCACCGATCCGCTGTCCCACCGGCGTGCTGAACGGATTCCCCATCAAAAACTCCATGATGAGAGCGGTGAGGGCCCAGCAAAGCAGCGACGTCCCCGGGCCGAGCCGTAGCTCCTGCAGACAGACAGACAGTCTGCTGCTGCTGCTGCTGCTGCTGCTCTTCACACAACAAAGTGGGCCACTAGTTGAACTGCGTCATGCTTTAAAGGGGAAGCAGCTTACAATTAACAGACAGCCCGGTGTAATGTTGAGCATAACTGCGCCACATACAGGCATGTTTTATTTCTGCACCCACCTCTGAGAACACAGAGAATGTTTGCTGCAGTACATATACTAGATATACGGTAATGCTGTAGTTTATTGTCTCTTTAAGGATGTTTCTCTTGGGCTCATTACACAACATGGATCTCCTACATACATACATTATATCATTCATACAAAACAGAACACAGCACACACACACACCACAATACAAACAATACCACAACAAGACCATTAACAGCAAACACGATACACAAGAAGGGTATGTATGTAGACATGTTTTAAACAAAAGAAAAAGCCCGCAGGAAGTGTACCTTACATGTACATTGCATTCATTTAGTGGTGCACTTCTGCTGAGATATAATGACTATATATATATATGAATTCCATACTGCAAGTCTGTAGTGTCTTTCATCTAAGATAATTATACCCTGGTGACATTATTATATTAGTATTTTTTAATAATTTTAAACTTTTGAAAGCTCCTCCGGTGCCACGGAAGACATTATATAACTGCTTTCACCACACTGAACTTCATGTGTAAAAATCTATGAAGTGTCCCTTTAACACTGGAAGTATATGTATATATGCTGTTAAAGATAATGGAAAAACTCAAGTCAAGATCCACTTATTTGCTTGTATGGAGCTTTTGACCATATCACACAGTCCTCATCAGCACATTTCCGTGTGTGTGTGTGTGTGTGTGTGTGTGTGTGTGTGCGGTTCTCTGCCACATGGGTGCACTGTTGGATTTCACATTTGATCATATCAGGTTATAATGCCTGAACACCAGGATTACTGGTTTGTCCTTATTTAATTGAACATTTGATTGGAACATTAAAGCACATTATCAACAATCATCATTAGGGCCTTAAGGTGATGATTTACAGGCTCTGTCTTGAAGGAGACTTATGATGTTTCCAAATCTATTTTACAGCATAGAAAAAAAACTGCACACTGAATTTACAGACGTTTGGACTATTTTTTTCAATGTTACATACATTCTAAACCTCCAGACTATTTCTAACAGGAACAAAACACAAGGATGAGTTAGTGAATATTCAAGAAATGAGCATCTGTTTACTCACACAAGTGTATCTCTACCACTGGGACGGTCGATACATTTGTTGTGTTTGATCGTGGCCATGATGTGAGTGACTCAGACACAGTGACTCACAGCCCAGTAAACAACAGAGATTATAGTTGCTACTCTAACTGCTGATGCACAACCCACTCATCTGTTTAGCAAAGATGATACAGTCCTGCCCATTACACAAAACCATATGTGGTTTATGTGAGTGATCATAAAACAGTTGAATTGCAGGTGGTGGCACAGATGGCATCATTTCCTTCAGGAAAATATTTCATATGAGGTTTTCTTCAAAGTACTTTCTAACCGCAGCTCATTGTTTGATCTTCCTGCAGAAATGAGGGTGAGCTGGTAGACTAACACTGTTATATATTTCTTTCATAATCTTCACATTATGTCAGTGTACCTTTACTGTAAAGTAATCCTGCAGCATGATTGCAACCACTGTGCACCGCTTTGTTGCAATTTCGACGATTGCTTTGTAGTATGAAGACAGATATTATAACAGATATCTGGAATTAATTCGTCTTACTATTTATTAATAAGATTATTCATAGTCATTTTAGTACATAGGTTAATAGGATCCATATTAATACATGTTGCTATTGAATATTATGAACCTCTGCTCTGAAATAATCATTACTTTTATTTTAATGTTTTCTCTATATTGACTTGTTGGGGGACAAAAAAACATTGTTTTTTATTTTAAAGTAATAATATCATATTGAGTGTATTTACTGCCCTCCAGTGGTCACAGTGAAGAGCTGCAACAAATAAATGAAACTCATGGGTACCACACAGCACTGATATCAATGAAATCTCCATTAATATCAGTATATGCAACTCATTATAAGTGATTATTACAAATAATAAAACAATGACGGTTTACACGTCTTATTATTGTTATTATCTTTTCAGATGTATCAAGAAAGTCAACACAGGCAAGAGTAAATGTTGTATGATAGTATCACAGACACCACATCATCACTGTCAATTTGACATCAGCGTCAACCGAGAACACAAATGGATTTCTTCCAAGTTAGAAGCTGTCTGACAAATTGTATTCCTTCCATTCCTTCCACTTAAATACTGTATATGATTGTAATATAATGTCAAATATATTTGGGTGTAAGTTTTAGGATGTATGGAGAGTTTTAAGGATAAAAGCTCGTCTGGACTTTGACTGAATCAGACACTTCTTTTGAAATGAATCAGTCTTGATCTAATTTCTCACTGTGACACCAGAGCAATTTCTTAACTCCATGATAGTCACGTAAGGGGCAGTAATATAATGTAGTGAGTTATACTGCAGTAGCTGCTACAGACACCTCGCAGATTTCTCCACAAGCTTCCTTCCTGTCTGCCACTTTTGTGCTTCATTACGACCTCTCACTTCCTCCTTCTCTGCATGTCAGGATTTTATCTGTCTTATTTTCTTCCCTTTCATAGCTCTCAGGGGCTGACGTGTACACGCACAAGAATCTCTCTTTTAATATCCCTGGAGTAAATGTCAGAGACAAACTGCTGGAGAGCTATGCAGCCTCACATACACAGAAAATACCACCATTTGATTTGTCTGCTCTAAAACCGAGCCTCGGATTATTATTAAAACTTTTCAGAGGAAAGTTAAAGCCACAAAGAAAAGAAACAAAGAAAGCAACAGAAAGTCTTTAATTGGTGAAGCATGATATCACCTTCCCAGGGATTATTTAATGTCTCAGCCAATGCTGCATACAAGAACAAGCAGCTTTTTTCACAAGCATCCAATTAGAGTGGGTTGGCAGTAACTTGTCTATCTATTCACACTATGTATCCCCCTGATTAGTCTTCTCAGCCTGCAAATTAAATACAGCAGAGAACGTTGCTCGCCCGTGCACGGGTCTGTTAATATGCAACCAGCTGTGACGGCCTTCATCAACTGCCATGAGAATGAAATGAAACCACAAAACAGACAAACAGACATTACTGAAGAGTCTCTGGCAAAAGCAGCTTGGGCACTTTTTAATAATGAAACGCAGCATCACAACATGTTCACTTATCTACATTTTCATGTTCTGTCAGTGCTCCATTTAAACAGAACTCACTAACAGGCTATGTGCGTAATTAATTGCGCCTTTATTTTTGCCACAAGATAAAAGAATAATGTTTAATGCATACAAATTTAAAAATATATACATAAACAATAAATACACTGACTCAATTTCTCTCATATTTATCTTCACGTGTGCACATTTTCTATTAAAACGAGTATTCTTCAAACAAAATGCTCCATCCGGAACATTTAAAAGACAGTGGTCTAGCTATAGGATGCCAGATACATCCTTGTTCACTGTATGAGTCATCTGTGACTGCAGTGTGTGTGTGTGTGTGTGTGTGTGTGTGTGTGTGTGTCTACTTGTGATCACATTTTTATAACCAATAGAGTGAGGTCATTTTTGGGAAGTGAGAATATTTAAGTTTGAGGTTTAGACTTGGTTTTAGAGTCAATGTTAGAATTGGGTTTATGTTAAATTTAGGGTTGGGGTTAGGCATTTAGTTGGATGATGGTTAGGATTAGGGTAATGGGTTTGGGAATGTATTGTCAGTGAGGGTCTGCACAAAGCTAGAAGTACAAGGGTGTGTGTGTGTGTAATATTGTGGTAGGTGAAGGAAGGCAGCTGAGGTGAATTATGAGGAACAGAAACCATTTTTTCTTCACCACAGTGAACAATATTAATTTCCCCTCCCCTCCCCTACACACACACACACACACATACAGTCCACCAGCTCATCCTGTTGTCATGGCAGTAACACACAGGATGGTGGCAGGATGCTCTGTATTTAGGTCCTGGCTTCTACTTGTTTCTGGTGAGATATAGTTAAATCAGAAGTAAAACACCACCCGATGTGGTCACAGAGCTTATGGGAAATTAAGGAAATCTGTTTTTGCAGACGATGGACTACAAGTTAAAACGACACATCTGGTCTATAGTGTTTTTATTGTTCCACCTTTATTGTATAGGTACTTGAAAGCCTTGGAGCAAAGATCCTTGGAGACAAATTCTGAGAATCAGCTGGAGGAAAAGCAGCACAATGATGGGGATCACAACAACAGCTAATCACACTGCGAGCTGCTACAATGAACTGTGTGTGTGCGCACCGAGAAAGGAAGAGCATTAAAAGTCTTTATTATAGCAGCACTGCAAAGATGATAATTTGACCATTGTCAGTCATGCAAAATGATACATCATTGACACATGATGATGACTTTTAACATATGTGAGAAAATGCTTTGTACAAAACAAAGACTTAAAGGCATAATATAAGGCTAAATACCTGCAAGCGGCTCAGACATAGACTTTGGTTCAAGTTGTGTAGTAACTGAGCTGAGAAGCAGCTGGGAAATGTTTTTTTTTGCATTTTTACATTCATTCATAAAATGATCATATTAAATGTTCTTCATATACTGCATCTCTTCTACATTTGTCTTAATTGGACAACATCTCAAGACTGACGATAATTCTAGTGATAATTCTAGCGAAATAGTGATGTGTATTGTTGAAACCTTTAGTTATTAGCCATTCAAAAGGAAAAATTAAACAACTATTTTGATGATGGATTAGTCATTTATGCCCTTTTATCAAGCAAAGTTATCTAATCGTTCTCAAATGTGATTATTTGTAGCTGTTTTCTGGTTTATATTATTGTAAAGTTAATAATGTGTTGTACTGGGCTCGTGAGCTTTAGGTATATTTACCAAATGATTTGTTGATTAATAATAATAATAATAATAAACAGATTCATCAATAATAAAAAATAATCACTAGCTGCACCACTAACAATAATTCAGCAAGTGGCAAAGGCAGATTAGCAAGTGTAGTTTGTTTCCTGAAGGACATCTAGACATCTTACTGTGGCTAATACATGACAAATAGATAACTGCACTGTAATACAATCTAATTACAGTTAGTTATAATATCTAATTACCATAGTAAGACTGGAACTATTGGTATACGCATAATCCAGTCAGATGTAAGACATAAACACAATATTTCACAGTATCAAATCACATAAAGTATAGTAATACACATTCTTTACATGATGAAGGTTAATGCAGATAATCTCTCTTAATAGGGCAGATATATAATATACACAATAAACTACTGGGGAGGGTCTCACACACACACACACACACACACACACACACACACCCACACACACCCACATTCAGGTAGAGTCCTGTTTTCCTCTGGATGTTGTGGTGTTTACATGATGGAGCAGGTGAAGCCGCAGCAGTCCTTCAGTAGTGTATGTCCAATTTTAGTGATGAATGGCGTTGACATCTGCTGCGATTTGGACGCCATGTCTTTATCTTCTGAAGCACCTGATTGACAAGGAGACGTTACTGTAAGCTGTCATTCATCACAGCATGTTCACACAGTTCACTTTTTTAGCTGGGCCGCAACAGCGAGTTCGGCCCTACGCACGCATGATCTGGTTGACTGACTGACTGACTGACTGACTGATAAAGTTGCACCATTGGTCGGGCGGCTGAGTGTTGGAGTTTCGCCATTGGTCGTTTTGCTCACTGGTACAATAAAAATGTGAAATGATATTTTTGATGTCTGAAGCACTTCTTCCCAAATCAGAGTTAGAAAGCAGATACTGTGGACTAGTTGACCAACACACACACACACACACACACACACATATATATATATATACGCTTGTGGTTACACTCACCTTTTGTAAGTCTTTTTGGAAATCTGGACTGTAAGAATGCTGCCATTTCTTTGTCTTCCTCTCGTTCCCTGCAATGAAGAATATTTTAGCAGTTTTTATTTGTTACATCTTGTTAAATGTCACTGGACAGAGGAACCTAGGTTGGATTGACAAGTCCTCAGAAGAGGATTTTAATCAATCAGTCATCTATCTCTTTATTCCATTTTCATATCCACATGGAATAATAAAGAAAGATGACTTCTAACATCCCTGCAATCTTTCTGAGAACAATTAAAAATGTCAATAATAATAATGTTAATGATGCCAGAGCTACATAACCAATCTCAAGATCTAAGCCTTTAGAATTTGCCTTAATGAAAATCCATTGTCTTGTAAACAGACGGCATTGTAATGTATGTGGGAGCCAGTGAATCAAGAGCAATTTTTTTCCAAGAACTGATTTAATAACCTCACCTCAGCCTTTCAAACTCCACATCATCCACGAGGAAGTCTCTGGTCTCCACCAGCTTGTTGATCTGCTGCAGCACCTCCTCTTCCTTGTCCCTGTCCTCCTTGGACTTGTCTTTGTCTGTTCAACAGTCATATGATGAGTCATAAAATACAACCCCCATCGAGTGTTAAATTGATCACTTATTACATTTTAGAACCCTAAAACAGTCCTACAATAGTTACAATACACTTACTGTTAATTCTTATTTAAAAGTAGTATTGCTCCTGGAATGTCATTGGATGTCTTTTCAATGAAAATACAGAAAAAAACAAACAAACCAGCAAAATGTTTGCAGGTTTAACAACAGCTGGTGATGAACACCGCACAGTAAGGCAGTGCATGCTTATGTAGTTTACCTGGAATTGAGACAAGTTTCTGCAGCTCCTTCTTTAGCCTGGTGATTTCTTTGCAGAGCTGAATATCATCCATCCTATGTGGAAAGATACAAAAGGAAAAACAGACCCCCAAAAGCTATGAATAGATATTTCACAGGAAATCAACTTATTTTTAAGTAAACATGATATATTACTTAAAGAATATATGTTTTTGAAATAACTGGTTTTCGCTGGAACATGGCATAGTCAGTTTCTAATCAATGAGAAATAAAAAAATCTTGTATTTCTACTGTATATTTTTTTTATGGATAGTTAGGACTAGAAAAGACGGACATCCAAGGATTTAATTGACCACTTGATGAAGCAGAAACATACAGTATAAATAAAGATCGGCTGCATTCAGGAGGCAAAAGCCTTCACATCACATGTATAGAGTTTTGAGGACAACACAGCATCTCTAATCAGTGCATTTTTAATCAGGATCCTGTCAATCCAGTGTCACAGAGAACATAATAGAGAGCAGGAGAACATTCAGATGAATCGTAAGTGGCATCAGTTTGACTGACTGACACTGGCAGTCACGAGCGTCATCACACATGCTTATTATACATACAGTACATATTCACTTGCCTAGTGTCTCTGCTCTGTGCAAGACAGCTATAGAGTCACTGTCAAAATGACATAGTGAATTACAATTAATTGGTCATTACTATAGCTTTTTTATTAAATAGGGAAAGCACAAAAAGGCTTGATCATTCCGATGAGAAAAGACCTAGACCGAGCTACTAATGCAAATAAAGATAGTATCTTTGAAAAAAATATAGAATGGACTTTGGGTTATGGTAACAAAAATTTTCTTTGTACTTTTACAAACGATAGAGTGAATGTGAAATTGAGCACAAACAGAAAAACACTAGACTCAGATGTTGGGCTGAGATGACTGTGAGATCCCTGAGTTTATTCGCTGAAATAACCACGCTGCCCTTGTAAATGAAACACACCTGACAGAATCAGATCTCATTTCACTGTCTGACTCTGATGCGGACTTCAAAACATCAGGAACCTGTCAGATGAGATCAGATTTTTCTGTCTCTGTGTGTGTGTGTGTGGAGAGGCTACTATTATAATGATGGCAAAAAAAAAAAAAAAGGAAAATGACTCTGATATAAATAGGTATGCTACCCTGAGCTGTTGATTTAATAAAACATGTTTCACTTAAGTGTATTTCCGCAGGTTATATTTCAGGATGACTCATATGCTGCCAGCCAGACATGTTTATATCATATTTATTTGCATGAAAATAGTCTTGTTTATGTCAAAAGGATTGTGTTTCATCAACCATCTATAGCAGCATTCCAGTGGTTAAAAAAAAAAAAAAAGAAAAACAGTGAAAAACATAAATATGAACACAAATACTAGCTAAATTCTAAAATGGATATTCAAACATTTTTGAAATTATGTGTATTTCCTTTCTTGCCAAGAGTTTGTTGAGAAGATTGATACCACTCATGTTTAAATAAATTTTAAAAAAAGTGAAGCTACACAGCCAGCAGTACATTAGCTTAGCTTAGCTTAGCTTAGCTTAGCTTAGCACAAAGACTGGAAAAAGGGGGATACAGATACCCAGGTATTGTATGCTTATACCTTCACCTCTAAAGCTCACAAATTAACATGTTGCTTTAGACGTGATGATATCCAGTTGTACTAGTTTGGTACTTTTGGACAGGCTTTAAGTTCAACTAAGCTAACCAGCTGCTAACTTTTCAAATTCTACCTCAGGAGTATAAAAGTAATTTGTTTTCACACTGTGAGTTTAGCTAAGCTTCAGTTACTGTCTGCGTTGCAGTTCGTATCATACGTGTCAACACAAGCACAGCAGGATTAGGTGGGAAGTGTAAACTTAATGTGAAACTGCTACACGTTATCATGAACCACGACAATACTGTGGAGGCTCACACTACTAAATTTGAAGCGTTGCACAGCAATAACACAAACAAAAGTCATTATCATCTACTTCTCTGATTCATTACATGGCTACATTACATACAGTTGCCCACCCCACCCACAGCTCACCATCATCTTCATACGTGTGGTCAAAATAATGAGGAAGGGCTTGACAGAAAAAGAGTGAAATAATTAAAAACTAGGATGAGAGAGAAAGGAGAAAAAACAAAAAACAAACAGTGGATATGTGTGTATGTGTGTGCTGGGAGAAAAAAACAGTGCTTTTTGTTTACTTCACATACTTTTTGCCATCATGCACATGGCTGCTCCCAGTGTTGGTGGCTGACAGTTGTGGTGCATCATCTCTTGTTCTTGAGGGACTGCTAACAGTATCTCTGCGCATTCAGATGTCTATACAGCAGAGCTTTACTGTATGTGTGGGTGCAGAAGACCAAACAGTGGAACATCACGTGACAGAAGAGGAGCACGTATTGTCCTCTTGGGTCTAATGCCATCACTGTTTGTTAGTATGTGAAAAAAAACCCCTCCTCTAATATTATAATCAGTTTCTCCAACACCATTTGGAAACTATAAATCATCTTTTAAAAACCCTGATATAATCTGTAGTTATGTGTTCACTGAGTTTTTTTTTCTTTGTGTATTGTTCAGGAAGCAGATCTTACATGTATCTCAGCTCTGATTCCCTCCGCACCAGGATTTCTCGTATCCGCTCAATTTTGAATAGCTCTCCTTCAATTTCCTCGACTGTAATTGAGGAGTCGGCCATCGAAATGACATCTTCATCTGAAACACAAACACATTCATTTGGGTCTGATTCGGATTATGAGATTTCACAGATACGATTTGGAGACTTGGATGATAAACAAATTCTTTCTTTACAAAATGTATTGGAATCCTCAGCAGAGTGAATACAAACTATAAAGGGTGAACAGCCTTCTTAAAGGATCAGTGATGGCATGTGAGCAGGAAGGTTAGCAATAGTTTGACATTTAGGGAAATACACTTATTTGTTTTCTTACCGAGAGCTAGATGAGAAGATTGTATGCTAGCCAGCTGCTGGTTATCTTAGCTTAGCTTAGCATGACTACAAACTTGTGGAAATAGCTAGCTTGGCTCTGTCCAAAGGTAACAAAGTCTGCCGACCAGCACCTCTAAAACTCAGTAATTAACGTTGACTATTGTTTGTTTCTGTACATAAACCAAACTCAGTAGACTAAAAAAAAGAAAAAGTGCAGTTAGCTTTTGTTACCTTCTGACAGAACCAAACTAACTATTTCCACAGTCTTTCTGCTGAGCTATGCTAGCCAGCTACTGGCTGTAGCTTTAATCAAAAATATGAATGTGGTATTGATACTTTTATCTAACTGTTGGGAAGAAAGCGAATAAGCGTATTTCCCAAAATGAACTATTGCATACTAATTAACTGCATTCATTACGTTCAATAAACCACCTGTGTTGTTTATCAAGGCTCTCAAGACACTCAACACTCAAACAAGGAAAAGCTGACTGAAATTCTGACGGAAACAGTCCAATGATCCTTGTTCAGCTCTAAACATTAACACTGCCCTGGAATCAAATTCACCATCCTGCTATAATGTGATCTGCTCTGTGGATGCTTCCCCCTGTAATTTCAGCATCGCTGAATAACTGCACTGCTCCCCCTGCAGCCTCCTACTCCTCACCAGGAGCGATGAGTCACCCAGCAGCTCGCATTGGCTTTTAATTACCTGACCTTGTGTGAAAAGACATTACAATTATACACACTGACTCACTGGGGGATATTAGAGCTGCACAAACGCAAAACCTGTCAAACCCACACAAGTATCTGATGATCCCATAACTTTATTCATCCACATATGTATCACCACACACATTAATTATTCTTCTCTAAATAACATTATAACTGGTGTCAGTATGAGGTGTCAGCTTAACACTTGACTAAAACCTCTATATAACTTCTTATGTTTTCTGTTCATGTTATCAACCAAGACATAAAGTAAGTAAGCTCTTCATATGTGAATTAATACCCCAATATTTCACAGCTCCAACACACATGGGTCTAATTCCCTGTAAATATGCTTTTTGCCTGTAGACAAATTTCACATTTTTATATATTCAGCTGGAATTCTTTAATCAAACTAATTGAACAATATCTCCGATTGTACCAAATTACATAGATATTTTCAAGATGAAAGTAAATGAATTAAATGAAATGATGCTATTGACAGACAACATGTTGATTGTATTGAAGAATCACAACATATTGGATATACTGCAGGGGTAACTGAGTCTCAGTGTGGTGTTTAAAATCCTGGCTACGGCCCTGCTGAAAGGTAACTTTAACATGTTCACAGTGAACATCTGCAGGGACCTGAAAGCTTTAATTATCTCCATTCAAACTTGGTGCTGCATATGTAAAATAAACCCCCTTCTTCGGAAACGTTATTACACATGAACCCAGTTAAATCTACACACAATGCAGTTGTGGATGTGACTCAAAACTCACCTGGTTTCTCCGTCGCTCCGTTCACTTGGGTATTTTCCAAAGAACCGTACCGTTTAGAGGATTTTCTCTCTTTTTCCATATTTCTATTATTTTTTTAAATACTCTCTTTTTGCATAAAATTTCAATACTTGTGCTGCCTTAAAATAAATATTACAACGTACTGACTGAGAGTCCATGCACCATTGTGGTTACATATGAGGGGTACAGACTGGGCTGCCAGCAGATACTGAATCAAACCCTCCAGTAGTGGATGTGAAGACCTGATGCAGCTCCGAGCCGAGGCGCCACCTACTGACTGAAAAGGGATTGTGTGCATACATTCTTTTTTTAATCAATAGTAGTTACACAGAGACAGAAAAGAAGTGCTTTTGTGAACATCTGAATACAGACTGAAAGCAGAAAAGTGCAAATTCAGAACAACAATTATTGTAAAATTTGCTATTGTGATAATTATGCTGTTTAACAAAGATCATCATGGACAAAATGATACAAATCTGCCATTTTAATGGTCTGCTGTGCTCTCACCACTACGACAGCATTCTCCATGGGAGAATCCAACTGTCTGTCATCATGAATTATTCATCGTGCCTGATTGAGTTCAGCTGTTAACGACATACTGGGGGATGACTTGATTTAATACACACGAGCACCTTGAGGGGCCAGACAGATGTTCGGGGAGCACAGCGTGCATCTGTTTGCATGCAGCGGGGGGGCTGCTGCTGTACCACAGGTAGCAGTGTCCCACACACACCCGAGAGGAGAAGTGTTTATTCATTCATTCACTCCACAGCTGTGTGTATGCAGACAGTCAAACAATACACACTGCTGCCAGAAATATAAGAAAATAGGGTTTGTCATTCAGTCACTCAAATGATATGACAGATTATAAGACACAGAGAATCATTACTGTTGCCAAAACTGGTGAGCATTTTATGGAATTATATAATTTGTATTCAAAGCAAACGTTTATTTTGGCTGCTTGTTTGCAACTTCATGTGAAGTAAAAGAGGCTGCATGGATATTTATTCACTGCAAATATTCAAGAGGAGATAATATTTGAAACCACAGAGCAAAAGATTTTTTTATATGTTTAGATCTGTCAGCAAGAAGTTTAGCTCATATCTGATGTACATATAATAGTGATATTGACCACACTGAAACTTTCTGGGCACGTACCATTAGTGAGCCTTTGTAGCAATATTAAATTGACCTAATTGCATAAATAAGAAGTAATACACGTTTTCTAACTACAACAGAGTGTTATCTTGTGTCCTAACAGGTCATAAAGAACCTATTGACACGAGGTATGTTTAGCACTAACTCAAATACAGGATAGGCAAAGCTTTTCTGACAGATTTAGCAAACACAGATGCCCTTTAAATGTTCTGCATACAGCACCAGTCAAACCTTTCCTCGTTCCTCATTCAAAAGAATGGGAAAAGTGTGCCCGACAAACCTTTGACTGGTACTGTACATCTGCATAACACAACGGTCTCACAACTCAGTTCATTTTTTGCAGAGATCAATTTGCATGTGCTGCGGTTAAATACACTGAGGAGAGTTTGTCCTTTTATCAGAGTGCATGAATGATAGCAATCAGTGGTGACTTTAAAAGGAAAATAAAAGGACTGTGTATGAAACAGGATGCCAGCATGGTTTAGCCTCACCCTGTGCACACGTCTTTATATTTATTTACACTCCCTGTAAGAGGATTCAGTGTTTCTATTGTCATGACGCATGAGCTGTTGAACTTGCCTGGTGGTGCTGAGCCCTGCCTCTGCCCACCCATAATCCTGCTCCCTTGTTTGCTTTATAACAAAAAAAAAAGACTTATGCAAATGTTAAATTTGTAAAGGCTCATGAGGCTGACACTCACATCTTGATAAAACACCAAAACAGATGGGATGTCGCGAAATGCTTTCTGATGAAAAAGTTGCAGTAATAAGAGTTAAAAGTCAACATTTAGATTTTAATGAAATCTGTCAGAGTAGTAAAATTGATTATTCCACTTTTATAAAGAGACATGTCTGTAAGTGAGAATGTAAAGCTGCTGGGGAATGATAATTCCAGTTTCCATGCAGATAGAAGATTTGATTAAATCACCTCCATCTACTATAGTAAATGCTGTAATGCATCATGTCGTGCTGTCACACTGTGGAGTTCAGCGGTTTATCCTCCTTCCATAGTTGTTATTGCTTTTGTCATCTTCCATCGCTTTATCCAGCCAGTCTCTCTCCTGTTCAGACTCAGATTCGCTGGCTTCACTTGCATCAGCCGCCAAGAGGCGAGAATAATTAATCCTGCGCTGGCGAGGAGCTTTCCACTGGAGCAGAGGCAGACACACACACCACAGCATCAGACCCACTGCAACTCCTCTGAACAGCCATTCCAGCCCAAACCTCTGGACCACGAACCCTCCACCAAAGCTCCCGAGCCCACTTCCCAGCTCTATAGAGAGTGTACTGTACACTCTCCTCACACTCCTCTCAGCCCCCGGCGTGGCAACGTCGTCACACTGGACCATCACAGCCCACCAGAGGGCTCCGCTGCTGAAACAGCTCAACAGCTGAGCAGGCAGTGGAGCCCACGGTCCCCACAGGAAGGAGTAATAGAAGCACTGCAAACCCAAACACGCAGCCCCGACCGCGAGCACCCGTCCTGGGCTGAGGAGTTTGGACACTCGTCCTACCAGCAGAGGGAAGGCGGCCTGTGAGAGCAGTGCGATGGCTAGAGACACCCCCATGTGCAGCTCACCGCTCCCATGATCTTGCATCTGCCACAGGAGGAAGTTATCCACAGCTGAGCCCGCCATCCCAACCAGCAGGATGGTGATGGCGCAGAGCAGAGCGCGAGGAGAAAAGCGAATCAACTGCACAGCTTTGAGGAGCCCGTTGGCCTTGTCTCGCTTCTTGTTCAGGTACAGAGGCAGGAAAGCCGCCACTGGCAGGGCCAGAACCGTCAGTCCAGCGTAGCAGAAGAAATGCACGGCGCTCCTGGGGGTCTGACCTGCTATGAGACAGCTTAACTGGCTGACCAGTGACCCCACACCTGCGACCCCACATGCTGCTCCCAGTAAACCCCACACCCTGGTGTTGCTGTAGTGGTCCGAGGCATCTGCAAAATCTAGATATTCATGCAGGCCGTCGTCTGCCGTCCACTCCAGAGGGGCTGACACAAACTCCCACACGGACACAGTGAGGAGTACGAAGAAGAAGAGTTGGTGTTGAAGGTCCATTGACTTCAAGCGGCTCATGAAGTCAGAATGATTCTCTTTCTCCTGCTCTGGTTGTTCCTCAGAATCTGAGTTGAACTTGGATCTCTTGTTCCTCTCTAAAGTTGCCAGGGAGCTGGTGGTATTAAACACAACAGATCTGCTGACATTTGGCTCTCTAACACTGTTGGTGACCAACACAGATTCTTTTAGATTCTTTTCTGACACCTGAGGAGATTGAGTATGTGTCTTTACGGGAAAAGTGACACCAGATTGAGACACAGCAGCTGTGTAGATTTTTGGGCTAGTTCCAGTTAATGTGGTGGGTCCGACGCTACTCGTGAGCAGGTGATCAACCGCACCTCGAGTTGGACTGCTGCTCTCATCAGACATGTTGCAGGCGCTGCTCTGCGTGTACATATCTGCGCGGGGAATAAGAAGCAGAACCAGAGCGACTGCTGCCGAACACACCAGAGAGCCTTTTATCACCACTCGCCTCTTGTTGTAGTGTTTGGAGAGCAGGCTCGCCAAAGGGCACCACGCCAGCGATATGAGATGCTTGGTGCCCATGACGACGCCGGCCATTGCAGGAGTCAGACCCAGATGTCTGAAGTACAGGGTGAGGAAGGGAAGCAGGCAGGCTTTGGCACAGGAGCACAGGAAGGTGAAGGTGCTGGCCAGAGCGAGGGCGCGCTTGATATCTATCTGCTTGTTCCTCTTCATGATTGTTCTCCTGGGCAGCTCAGCTACTTGCCCAGATCGGTTTCACCATGGAGCAGCTGATTGGACACACAGACAAACAGAGAGATACACATTAGTACAGTTAACATCTGCTATTAATACCATTTAATCTTAATGTGTTACACAGATCCTGCTATTCCAAAAAGCAAAACAGCATCTCTGCAAAGGTCTCAGTGAAATGTGCAACATGTAACTTTGCCAGAAACAGAAACATTACAACACACATCCCGCTCTGAGCTGCGTGCTTGAAGACTCTTCACTACAAGACAAGTGTTATTGTGTTCTGGCTTTATTTAATGTAAAACTGACACACACTATCTACCATCTGTGTGAACATTGAGCTTTAACAAAAGGTACCTATCAAATAAAAAAAATAAAAAATATGAATATATAAATAATAAAAATAGATTTTGTAAGTAAAAAGTGTTGATTAAATTGGATGTTTTTGCAAGGTTTTCAGCTCAGGTGACACAAACATTCAAAGTATACAAATACGTTTTACGTTAAAATGAGTGTCCACGGGAAAAAGCCCAGTGCCGTAATATTTAGTTTTATTTTTGCAGAAACCTGTTTGACTGGATGCACCTACAGGATATCAAGATGTGGATGTGCATTAGTCCACGTCATATCAAGTTTGAAAAATGATTAAAAAAAAGAGAGAGAGAAAGAACGTTAAAGATTTACCTTTTGACCTCTGCCCGCATAAACGTCCTTATACTTTTCTACCGGTCATTTCCCACATTGATTTTTCTGCATTATATTAACGGTTTAGTCTCCTGTGTGTCTTCAGACCAGGTCACCTGTTGCCGTCTGGACGGTGAAAGTGCTCGAACTGTACATACACCTGTTGGAGAGCAGTTTCCATGACTACAGCGCCACACAGTGGTGTGGATGCCTCTCTGCGCCACACAGAGCAAAACAAACAACGTGATCTCTGACGTTAGCGCTGTATGTATTCAGCATTTAGCTGCTTGTATCTGTGATCTGTCCGGATTGTTATGTGATTATGTGATTATTATGTGACTGCAACCAAAGTTAGACTTGGATATATCTGGACGCCATACACGACTAACACACTGCCCTGCAAATCTTAGTGCTTTTACATATCAATCTGACTTAATAAAAGTATAGGTGTGTTCTTCATTTTGAACCATTAAACATGTGGGTGTCATGTTTGTATGAATAGTTAATAAGCATTAAATAGAGTGATAAACTGAGAGAATAAAAATTCTGTTTTCCCTGTGCAAATGAGATAATAGTTCTTTCATATGAAAGAAGCATATTCAGCTGAGGGTCAGTTTTATTAAGTGAAATCAACACTCATCATGAATTTATGTCATATGGTTTTGATGCTTTCGATCTCCCACTACAAACACAGAACTTGGCGCATAACACTACATTTGTTTTTCTAATGATCTAAGTGCTGAAGTCACTCTTTGATGGGAATCGTTACAAATAAATTGTAATTATCACAGGTAAGAGCATTCTGTACAGCGGTATGCAATGTCTGTCTACATGCAATAGACTTGTGATGTTCTCCAGCACGTCACACCGGTGAAGGTGTTGATAGGAAGTGACAGGACTTTGTCCAGGCAGTTGCTCAGCGGGTTCTGATCGTTGCAGGACTGGATGTTGCATCCTGGGTCCAAACACAGGGAAATTTCTATTCTATAATGGAGTGACATTAAAGTGTATCACAATTTGCTCGTGGTAAAAAAGGAAAAAATGAACAGAAACACTGCAGTGTCGTAAATGACCGTTGGACATCAGTAAATGTCCTGTGAGAGTCCTTGTCCAGATATACATCGTCCTGATGTAGATGTTTCAGGTTTGGATCTTCTATGAAAAAAGGTTTGGAACATTTATAGATAAGATATAGATAGACATGTTTAGTGCTGGTATTTAAAGTTTAAGTTAAAAAAAAAAAAAAAAAAAAGCTTGCTGGAAACATGGTTGATGGGAGTGGAATTTGTGGGCCGTGAAAATCAAAACAATTAGATAAAAGAGGGTGAAAAGAACTGAAGGAAAAAGAAACTGCAGAATTAGGTGATAATTCTCTGTAGGTTCATCACTAAAAGCGACTCCTTTCACATTTTAAATAGTCATTTGATCCATGATTTAATATAAAATATACCCTGCCTTTAACGACATGCCCTGCTATCCTCGTGCTGGGATAATGTGGTATTTCTGTTGAAATATGTAAAGCTGCCTTTGCTATCTACATCTGACATTTACATTTACAGGAAACACTTCTACCTTCTCTCTCATCAGTCTCAGTGTCTCTGCTGGCTTTGTTCTCTTACAGGCGTTTCTCCGTGTGAATGCTGGAAAAGGGTTTCTGTCTGTAGGCTCCTCTGTGTCATCAAAGTCACTCGTCTTTAGATCTCACTCTATTCTGCTGCCTTCAGACTGAACAGAGTCTCTTTTGACCCTCTCTTCTTAAGGCAGAGTTAAGGCAGGAACCCAGGGCGATGTTTGCCAGCAGATTCCCTTCAGGGAAGATACATTTATTAAGCATTTCAACTGCTGCAGGAAACTCTGTGACATTTGTTTATGTGTGGATCTTGCATGATGGTACTGAAAGTTCTTATTTGTTTGCTGGACTCACACAGATCCTTGTGTGCCACAAGAGGAAGTTGATTTCTGGAAAGGGCACAGATGACAACAACAACTTTTTCACCTTCCCTGAGCAGACTGGACAAACACCCTGTTTGTTGGATGAAACCAACAAACAGGGAAGTGGGAGATGATAATTAATAAAATAAGATAAGCACTGTTCTGACAAGTTGTGTCTTACCTGAATAACCACATAGTAGAGCATGTGCAGCCCTGGGAGAAGCTGCATGTACAATCCTGCTTTATGGATCTGTATCAGTCATCAGACAAAACGTGACAGTATAATAAAAAAAATCAACAAATCATGAAGCCAAATTAGAAAAAAATACATCTAAGTTGAATTTTCTCTTTATTTAGATATATTCTACAAATTCAACAGTTTTATCATCTTAATTAAGTGGCCGCAGCTTGATGAGATTCAACTTATTGTAAGAGCTTGGAACAGGCTGAAGCCACAGATGTGTTATTTTAAGGTTTTACAAAGCGCTACACTATTTATTTTGTTTTATTCATCTGCAAAATCTTCAACAAATAGTTGAACTTTTTTTTTTTTTTTTTAAACGCTCTTGGAGAGAGTAAGATTAATATATTGATGCCACTCCCATTAGCCTAGTTTAGCACAAAGACTGGCCTAGCTCAGTCCAGAGACAAAACAATACAACATCCAGCTAACATCACCTCTAAAACTAACCAATTAACACATTATATCTTGTTTACTTAACCCATACAAGAAGATACTGAGTGTGTGTATTTACTATGGTGTGTGTGTGTGTGTGTGCGAGATCACTGTAATTGTCTATATTAGTTTTTTTTTTTTTTTTTTTTTTACTTATGTGTACATAGGAGTCTGATGAAACGCAATTTCAATCTTCTGTGTAACGCCTGTTACAGATTATTGACAGTAAATACTCTTGAATCTCTTTAATCTTGAAGATGTAAGGGCAAAAACTTTAATTTGTGGTTTTATGGGGGGACATTTCTTGGCTCTGATCAGTTACCATGAAGATAGCCCACTGCTCCTACCAAAGAAATGGTTTAGCACATAAGTTATCTCCTTGTAAAACAGTGATTTGTCACTTGGTTTGGTTTTTGGAACTTTAGAGGTGCTGGCTGAGACAGGCAGGCCTTTTCAAGACTTTATGCTAAGTTAAGAGGGATATCAATCAAGTACTTGTGCCAGTAAATGTTACTTTTTTTCTAAATGGTGATGGTATTTTATGGTTGTATTCAAACTCCTTTTGGCTTTTGAGTGCCTTATTCAGCACTTCTTTGTCCTTAAGACTGGAAGTCAAAACTTCCTGTTTCCTATGAAGTGGAAATACACTACCGGTATATTAAATGTTACTATGGACAACCAAACAGCCACTCTTCATGCAATACATTGTCTGCAGTAATGCAGAACTTACCATTGCAGCTGGTGTACTTAAAAATGACTGAAGAGAATGACTGTCTACAGCTGCTACTGTAACTGTAAAGTGAAGTGTGAGTGAGTAACTCTTGAGAGGAAGTTCAGGAGAGGTAGTCACCGTCTACATAGTGACAAAAAAAATAAATATTGCGGCCGTGTGACAAACAGTATAAAAAACATGATCAAATGTATATTTTCTGAAACACAAAAAAGGTTTTCAACGTTATTATGTCAAAATAAATAGCTTATTTTATTACACATTTCTAAAGAAGGGCTTTACTCTGTCAGGGTTTAACAGAACGTACACAATAGTAATCAAGTAATCAGTTTAATGCTGATCATCAGCAGATCATTGTTTAGTGACATAATGTTTCTCAAAGCCCTCAAGAACCTGTGAAATCCTCAAGAATATATATATATATATATATATACAGTTTAACCGCTGGATCAGATAAATGCAATGCCTGATAAGAACAATTAAAAACCAATCCATGAAGCATTATTATGTACTGTATATTTTACACAGCTCAAGTTCACTACTTCAACTGTGTTGAGCTGTGGATCAAATAGTTGGAAGCTGGGCAACATTATCTAAACATGCCTCACACATTCATCCAACTAGACACACACGTCGACCAAAGGACGAGCCGGAAATAAATGTGGGTCAGTGCAGTAAATGTCACCCTTGTTATTATGATTCTTTTCCCTGATCCGTGTCCATGCTGTGTTCTGTTCTTGTGTGAATGATATATAGCTTCCATGGTTTGATTCAGTGCAGTATGAAGTTTGTCAGGGACATGAGGTGGTGAAAGAGGTCATGGGAAGGCAGAGCAGAGAGCAGTAGGATGGGTGTAGAGGCTGGATTTGGCCTGGTGAGAGCTTGTAGGACCTCCAGTCTGAACTGCTTCCTGGTTTACAGCACAAAGACACCTCACACCTGCAGACAAGACAAGACAGACTTGTATGTATCATTATAGATCTGTTGAGAGGGAACATAACAACAAGTACCGTACATTTATGGTACATGTACGTTACCTGACTATTTCCATTTGTGCCACTTTATAAGGGAAATAATGTAGTTTTTTCCCACAATGCATTTGATAAACTCCTAAACATTTTTGGGTTGTGGCCCCATCACAAAAGACAGCCTGTAGTTGGGGGTCTTTGTCACTTTTTAAAATGTCTATATTTTTTAAAATGTCTAGTTTTTTTTTGTGTTTTTTTTAGCAATTTCATCAAAGTGAGATTTCCCTTCTAAACTTCTCAAAGAGCCCCAAAGAGGGTAAAAAGATCACATTAGAAAATAGTTGAAACTGGGAGCTAATGTGGCTGTAACGAAGGCATATAACATAAGGACCTGGAAAGCTGAAGGAAATGACCAAAAGTTTGGTTTCCCGGCAGACTATGTTCATAAAAACAAAATCAAAAAGTGACGCTGCTGTGAAGGCTAGCTTACTTTATTATGGCAGCAGAGAATGCAAAAGCAAGCTTTAATGAGGGAGAGTTTGATAAAGTTTGAACAGATAAAAGGCACATTTTTTTTTAAATGTTAATAGTTAAAAAGTTGGATTTTCATATTTTTCACATTTCATATTTTCAGTTGTTTTGTTGTTGATTTACTTCAAAATGGAACATAAGAAGAAGACAGTGAGAGAGATAATTTATTTGATTTATTTAAATAAGAAATGGACACCACTGATGTGTCTTTTATTTCAAATTTTCATTTCTTATGTGTTTGTAATATTAAGCTTTGGTTGTTGAAGTCTGTGTTTAAGCAAAACTAAAGTTTGTTTCCACATGAAAAGGTTAAACATCACATATCAGTTGCGGTTCATTTTTCAATAAATATTGAGTTTGGCCCGTGACTTTATCTCCGTTTTTAATTTTGGCCCACTGTGAATTTAAGTTTGACACAGCTGCTCTACTCGATGCATTTGTTCCTTTCTGCTGCTAATACTTTTTACATTTTTAAATACAGGACTTTTAATGGAGCATTTTCACATTGTGTTATTCTTTTTCTTTTACTAAGTAAAAGATTTAAATACTTCTCCCACCAGTGGAACAGTCTTTTGAGACTACACGGTTAAATGATGACGGTCAGCGGCGGTAATGCTTTGTTGTACCTTGTGACACTTTGAATGAACTTCTTCTCATCCTGGTCCAGACACACAGCAAAAGGTGTCCCATCATATCCACTGTCCACCTGCACCTTGTCCACCTTCACCTCTGATATGGAGATGTGCTGCCAGAGAGAAGTTGGAGAAAGAAGAAGCGTAAGGAGGAGGAGAAGGTGTTTCACAGAGAGGACATGCGTGAGACTGTTTTGACTTGTAACCCTTCACCTGGTTGTAGCTCTTTTTAGACTTGGAGCACTGCCTCTTCAAGACTTCTGTCATCGTCAGCTGCAGACTTTCTATTCTTGAATCTAAACAGATGAGATTTGATTTGCTTAGAAAGCACAAAAAGCAAACATAAGACAAAAAAGACAATTAAAATGTGCATGATAAAATGAATGTCACAAACCTAGCTGCTCAGGCTTCCTGCAGGCTTTGTAAAGATTTATTGATGTGCATACCATCTCTGTCTGGGTCCACTGGCTCCTCCCACTAACAGCCACCTGTAATCATATGTAGACGCGGCAGATTTAAAAATAGCGTCACTTGTGAACTGTATATATGCATCATTGTTTGTGCTGCAGGAAATCTGCGGGCGGTGAAGCGAGAACAATACCTTGTTGTAGGCAACACTTAGTGATAAAGGGACAGCCTCCCGTTCTTCATCAATTCCAAACCTTTTGCTGGCAGCACCTAGAAAAGAATAAAGACACATTAGACAATATATATATATGTGTGTGTGTGTGTGTGTGTGTTTCTGTGTGACCCACCCATAGCCTTAACAGCTCTGGTTCCAGCGGTGTGTCCGAGCTCCAGAGAGTGAATAAACACTTCCCTTCTCCTCTCTCCTCCAGCCAGGGTCAGCTGTGTTAACAAAAGTTAAATGTAATTCTACGAGCGAGTGTGATGCTGATATGCTTTTTATCTATTCTCATTCTGTCCTTTCACATATGCATTTAATGGAGTGAGAGACTGTTTGTGTGTGTGTATGTGTGTGTATGTGTGTGATGCTCCTCTGACCTCAGCCTGGTAGAGCTGCACCAGAACAGGCTGGTCCGCATGTCTGCAGTAATAAAGCACCATGTCAGCCAGCAGGGGAAGATGCTCCATGCTGCCGCTGCTCACTGAGACGTCACCTTCCTTAGCCTGGGTCACAGAGAATGCATGTATGAATTTACATATGAATTTCTGCGATATATGAGACTTTTACTATTTATGAGATGTATGATGTGTGACCGTATCTTTTACCGTTACCATTTTTCCATCACTTGCTATTGTCTTGTCTTATTGTGTTAATGTTATTGCGTTAATATGAAAGGTACCTGACAAAGGACGTCAGAGGACAGACTGAGCAGACTGAGGACGTTCCGCTCATACCAGGGATCCATCATGCCCAACATCTGGGCTATATCAGTTGTGCTGTCCTCCAGTACACTGTCATTAGACTCCTGTCAGAACGAGTGAATAAAAGGTACTAATTGACTATTTATCGAGTATGAAAACAATGCTGTGCGTTGGACGATATTACAGTATTATCTGTATCACTTTCTGATGAGACACCGTTTATAAAAGGTGTAATGGTAAGTTATAATTATTGATTGATTAGTTAACATGCTAATTCAGAATTCAGTAGATATCTCTGCAACACAATACCTAAACATCTTTGACATAATGTCTGGTATTTCTTAATATACTGTTGATAATTCTAACATAAATCTTACATATTGCACCTTTAATGTCACAACCTGGCAACCCACAAGTAATTCATGGCTTAGAATTTATCTATAATGTTTTTATTAACATTGAATTATGCAAGTATTCTTTTTAGAAAATGATAATCTACTATCTTTGCAAGTATATATTTACATGTACAAGTAAAAGACTGACAGATGTTCTCACCACAGTTTTAGTTGAACTTCCTGTTTGCCCCTCAGTTGCAGTGAGACCTCCTCCCGTGCCTCCTATAGTTCTCCTTTTGATTGGAACAAAGTAAAACTGCAGTTTGCATGTCTTGGTGAGTCGGGGATGTTTACTCTCCTTCTGCTGCAGGTCGCTGTATGCTCTGGCCAGCCTGCCAGCCTCTTTGTCACCACCAAAAACCACCACTCGCAGCAGGGTAACCACCTCTGCCACACTGCCCTCGTCGAAGCTCAGAATTGGCCTCCTGCGGATGCACACGTGTTTCTGGGGGGAGAGAGGATCAAATGTAGGTGCGGTGGGTGCCTGCAGAGGCCGAGTCTTTCTGGATAGCGACTTGGAGTATTTGAGCTTTTGAATGTCTTTGGAGAAATCTCCATGGAAGCCCATGCTCTGGGCACGGCGGCAAATGCTAGGGCTGAAAAGCATGGAGAAGCGATCAACGCCTAAGAGGGACTTGGATTTCTTTTTGGGTTTCTTTCTAGGCTTTGGTTGGCTGTCTTGTACTTCCGTTGTGTCCTCATGTCCCATGTCCTCGCTGAAGTCGCTCTCTACACCTGATGAGCAGGATGGTGTAGAGACCACAGAACAGCTGGAGGAGATAGACTGGCTGGAGAACATGGAGTCCCTTGAAGAGGAGGATGCGGTGGAAATGCGGTGGTTTTGAAAGTCATGATCCACTTTGTTTCCCTCCACCTCGTCTTCTTTGCCCACACTGGTGTCGTTATTATTGTTATCGTCATCTTCTTCCATGATGAAACAGTCAGGAGGTGAATCCAGGTCGTCCTGTCTTGTGAGGATGTCATTCAGAATATCTGGAAGGATGTACAGCAGGTAAAAAAGATGATAAGAGTCAATTGTAAGTCGAAGAAATGTTTGATTCTTGATGTTTGGTTATTTCTGTTCAAACTCGACTATTTACCAAAGTTGTCGTTTTCCCAGGTGCTTGTGTGACACTTGGGGAAGGGCAGCATGAAAGTCTCAACAGTTCCTAATAAGAGGAAGTGATGCTAAGGTTAAAAAAGCACAGCTGTTTGAGCCTAATCTTAAAAAAACAGGTTTAGCAAATAAACTCCAATCCCAACAAGAAATAGGTACATTTTCCTTTCAAATCAACACTTTTATTCATTGTATTTTCTCTCTTACCAGTGTCTGAGTGGCAGTTAGCAGAAGCAGGAACGGCAAGACTTATCCTGAGCCTCTCCATGCTGCATTGTAGACCTTGTTTAGCTGCGCTGAGATCTGCTGTGGAGGCTGCCGTCTCCATGCTGTCAGTCACTTCCTCCAGGACCTGCTCCAGCTCATTAGACTGCTTTGTCTGGAGAAACATTGCATAGTTTGTTGTAGGGTGAAACTAAAGAAGATGTCTGGAGAAGAAAAAAAAAAAGAGTACAGAGTAATGCTCAGTCACCTGCAGGGCAATGCGGAGTGCATGCAGGTCGTGTTTAGTGCCCAGCGCAGCCTGAACGGCGTGCATGATGAGGGTGACGGTGACGTCTCTGTCAGACTGCTGGGTGCTGCTCAGCTGCTCAGAGACAGACTGGATCTCTGGAGGGGCGTCCTCATCTGGGCTCAGTAAAAGCACCGTCCTAATGGAAGACACACACATGCACCCACATTATTGGTAAAAGTAACAGAAAGTTTTTCAAGCTTGTGTGCATCCTGTGCTTGATTGTATCTATATGTGAATCAGTGTAAAACAGCCTTATTATTGCATATTTTTTGGGTATGCACCAATAGAGCAATCAGATATATTTTCATGCGACGCTAAGAGACATATCTCAGAGAGGGAAGGAAGGAACTTACATGGTTTTAGAGCATTGAATCTCAGGGGGAAACCCCTGCTCGGTCCTTACCAGCCTTTGAAAAGAAATACCTAAGACAAAAGTAGACAGCAAGCTTAGTGTAATCTCTACGGGTAAACATCGCCTCCACATGGTTACAGTGATACATGAGCAGTGTCTAAACTATACGAGCAACCACAAAACCTTCCATTCCATACCTGGTGCTCTCAGCTCCTGATAGATGATATTCAGCAGGCGTTTACTGGCAGAGCAGCACGGATCAGGCCAGGACAGGAAACTATGGAACAACAGGTAGGCCTCCTCCAGCACATCACAGTCTGGAGCCACATAAGGAGTCTATAAGCCAGAGAAGAAAAAACTGATTTGTCAAAATGAAACACAATTTACTATTAATATCAAGGACTTCTGTGTCTGTGCTTGTTCCTCTGCTGATTATAAACACCCACTCACTTTTAGGAGGGTTGAAGAGAACAGGAGAGTAAGAGGAACCACCAGTTCATACTGACACTGCTCTAGCACCTGTAAAAGATGAGAAAGATAATCCTGAGGTGAAAAACACAGCCATGCCATGCCTAACATTGGATCAGGAAACGGTGTTGATCTTTTAGTTCTTGACCTCCTTTGTTTTCCTTAGAATTTTCCGTAGAAGAATGAGGAAGTTGTGGGGATCTCTCTTCACCAGTTCCTCCAAACACCAGCGATTTATGCACAGTCCAGCTAGACGAGACAGACGAAAACACACAACCTACTTATTTCTCCTTTTTTGGCGTTTCATTCTGATGAAATTTAAAAAAAACAAAAAACACATTTTTAAAAAAAACGTGAATGTCAGTCATGTGACTACATCACTTTTTCTCGTTATGAATGAAGCTGTTTCTGTAAATATTTCAAAACTCATGCTGTCTGTCGCTCCTTCATTCCTTGTGCCACCACACTCAGTTCCTGTTTGACTGATTAAACGAACATGTTGTATTCTGGGTTTTTTTTTTTTACATTATATTATATTGTTATTTGATTTAACTTGTATTCTGTCCTTTCACAGATTCTCCATGACTATATAGAACCAGTTTATGTTTATCTGAATCCACATTTGAAGCATTGTCTTTGTGTTACAGTGATTGGGTCTTACCGTTCCAGAGGTGTTTGTCAGGGGGGTTGAGACCGAGGCCACACAGGCAGCGTTCGAGGACATGCTGGATACGATCCTCTGTGCACGAGCTCTGCTCCATCTTCTGAATCGTCGTCTGCAGGGGCATCGCAACATCCACGGAAAGATACAGGTGACAGAGCAGCAGGAAGTCCCACAATGAAAACAAAAATTACACACTGTTATTGTTCCAGTAAAACAATATATTATCTGTCCTCAGTAGTCCAAACTTCCCGTTACTGCTGTTGCCAACAGGTTCTGATCATTATTCTTCCTTTCTAGAAACAATCAAACACAGTCCAGGCGTAAAGGCTCACTCGCACAAACACAGATGCAAATACAAATGTCCTCAGCAACAGCGTCAGCACACAGAATACAGATAGCCACTTCCTTTTCAAAACCAGTGACTCACTGGCTGTTTGTGTGGATTAAAGATGAGCTGGTTGAAAAAGGGCAGCCGCAACTTCTACTTTTTCATTCAAAAAAAGAGAGAAGAAAAAAAAAAGTCAGCTGCTGACTGTGGATTTCATATGACTCAAACGTAGCATGGAAATGAATCCTATAAAAGAACAACTTCCTATTTGATCCTTTTAGGTTTCTAAGTGTAAGTCATGGTAATGACTGTAAACGTCACTCAAGATGTATCAAGTAACCTACAACAATTATGGACAAAACAGAGAATTTCTGGAATTAGGTTCGATCACATGACACCTGTGGTTTGGCCCAATGAAATGAACATTTGATCGTGGTATTTAAAAAGGCTTGAAACGGTAAGCAAGGACCGGCTCCAGTGTTCTTTTGTCATTCATTTCAATAACTTTCAAATCACACTCTGCCATGAGGTATCCCTCTGGATGCAAATGTAACAAATATTTCCCCTGAGACTCCGCAGTATATTTGGCCTGCGGGATGTTGATGTGTATAAGGAAGCTGTAATTGTCCCCAGCTGTGGCAGATGTGTCACTATGACCAGTGATGAATGTCTGGAGTGGCACAACTGGAAAACTAGGGTCACCTGTGCCCAACAAAACAGGAAAAGAGTCTTCCGGGAACCACTGATGCAATGTAAATGAAAACTGACCCTTTTAACAGATTTCTATAGACAGTACAAGAGGAGAAACTGCAGCTGCTATATTATAACTAGGCGAAATATAGTGTAAATTGAAAATATAGTGTGCACAGCAAAACAGTGTTTTCCAGTGTTTAGTTTCAGATATGTCCAAGCAGTCGTATCAGATGAACTTATCAACACAATCAGATCAAATGTTCCAAATCCATCAGATGTTTCTGATGATTACTTTGAGCAAACCACTTCAGTTATCTAACCATTATAAACTTTAGCTAACCAGTTCAACCACGTATCTGTTTGTTATCTATATGTATAAATGGCGTATGTACGCTGCGGCAGGGTTCTGCAGTACCTGCCTCTTCCAGCTTCAATAGACAAGCCTGTCAATTGTCTACTGAGGAAGCAGGTGTTTGCCCCATTGAATGCAGTCCGGCTGTATTGTCCAGCCCTGCCACTGCAGACTGTTACTGCCACGATGTTAAACCAGTGATGTCTGCAGGGTCAGGGTGCAAAAAGTCAAAAGCATATATTAAAGTGTAGCAAAGAAGGAAAGACATGGGAGCAGAATTAGATGGAGCATAAGTGGACGACATGCAGCATCCCTCGTCTTTAAAGACACATTGGTCATTACTCATTACCTTTTGGTTTCAATGAAGCACAAATTATACATCTCGAACTCTGTTGGGTAATACAATGTGCAATAACAACATCTCTAAGCAGCTTTTAAAAGAAGGGGAACAGGAAATCTGCAGTGGTTGAATAACACTTTGCAGTAACAGAATATCTGATGGAAGTGATGTAACAGAGGCTTGTTCACACTAGAGAAATAACCTGATATATAGAAATGGGGAAAAAAAATTATAAAATAGCCGCTATGTCCAACTTATAACAAGGTTTGAGACATATGATACAGATGCATGGAACATACTGTCAATAAGTAGAACTATAAAGCAAATAAAGAATTGATTAGCATTAGAGAAACTCTTACCGATAGCTGCAGTTCTCAGTGTCCGAGATCATCCAGATCAACTACAGCTGACATTTGTTAATGAGGGGAAACAACACAAAGACCACATCCTCCTGCGCTGGTGCTTTTCAAAAATAGACCCTCTAACTGCAGAGTCAAGAGAGCATGTACTTCAAAACAGGAACTGGATGAGTCTTTCTGCCGAGGTGCTTGACATAAGACATTCTGCTGATGCTGTGGGAGGAGTCTTTTTTTTTCATATATGCATAACCTCATTAGAAGATGTTTAGAACATTATGCCATTTCTGGATTTGATGGACTTGATGAAGATCATATGAGAAAGATACGTTGCCCAAAATAAAAAATATAAACAACAATGATTCTAAAGATTCTTTATCAACCAGAAGCTCAATGACTGTATGAGTGAGTTCGTGTAATTCCATTTAATGTAAATTAAAAATGAGAATATTTGATCTATAGGTTATCGGTGATATTCAATGGATCTTTTAAGGGAATTTCTGTTCAAATATGGTTTTCTCTTCCTCATCAAATCGTGCGTCTTGGCTCAGAACAGCTTTTCTTTACTTTCTGCAGACACATTTTTACATAAAGTTCAATTACCTTGTCAGAAACTCTTATAATTAGCATACATCTCCTCCTTCTCCTTGAAAAATACAGAATCTATGTCACTTGAGTGAAACGTCCATTATCATTATGTTTCTATGTTTCTGTTCTCTTCCAAATGTAAGTTAAGATAGTGTCGAGCGTATGAATCCCTTTTGTTCAGAAGGACAACTTGCTTGTCAGGAAACACATTTACTTCCTCTTGATAGTGATGTAAATAATTGTTGTAGGACAACACACACACACACACACACACACTCAGTAATATTTCCCCTTTGGGCATACAAGACAGCAATTGCATCTGTTTTAAACACATCAGCTGATCATAAATATACATTGTGGTGATCAATGCTAAAACCTGCAGTCAGTTTAGTTATTGATCATCATAATTTCTGTTTTTATAACTCATCAGTACTGACAGCAAACTGTGTGCTGCTGGGCTATAAATAAATGTGTTGCTCTAGTTTTTTTTTTTTTTTTTTTTAAATTGCAACATATTTATCGTTATTGGCTGCTCAAGGAGAACCAAAGCTGTGTATTTTTATTTATTTATTTTTTAACATGTAGTGCCAATAACCTGCCGGAAGATGTCCCTGCTACCTCTCCCTCCACAGACACACTGAAGAGGCTCCATCTTCTCTCCTGAATGAGCGGAGCCCCTTCCTTTCTATCCTAACAGAGAGGGAATGGGACAGACAGAGATAGAGGTGGGCAGAGGTGTGACTCAGTGGACAGACACAGGCAGGGAGACTCAGAGCCAGCTGGGCATTTGCCACATTTTTATTTTTCATTTGGGAATATTAAAGAAGGAGGAAGGGGGGAAGAAAAGCTGAACCACAGCTGTAGTTTTTCGTGCGTAAACGGGATAGATGGTTCTCTAAATTCTTAGGGAGTTCTGCTACACTTTCAGACTGAGGAGTTTATTTCGAGGTAGTGTCCTGGGTGGAGTTTTCCTTGCCTCGTAAGAATTTTTCACACACATACACACACACACACACACAAACACACGCACACACATTTAGTATGTTACACGCTTCACCAGCGCGTCCAAGTTTTTCCATCTTTCTCTCCCTCTTTCTGAGCATCATCTAAGTGTGTTACTGTTTTGTACTTGTCTTTATCATGGCCAATAATAACTAACTCTCATTCATTCTGATTATTTTAACCGTGTTTTGTCTTCATTGCGTTTCAGCGCAAGAGTCACTGCGGTGCACGGATTACAATGCAAAGGATTTTGGAGGTTTGGGTCACCTTGGTGACAGTTTGTGCGCTCACCGAGGGGGTATTTGGAGGATACGGGCTGAGTATGTTTGCTGCACAGTCCTCTCCTCCAGACCCGTGCTATGATGAGAACGGGAACCCTCGGAGATGCATCCCCGACTTCGTGAACTCAGCCTTTGGTAAGGATGTGCGCGTATCCAGCACCTGCGGAACCCCCGCTGCCAGGTACTGTGTGGTGACCGAGAAGGGAGAGGAGAGGACGCGGGACTGTCACACATGCGACGCCGGAGACCCCAAGAAGTCTCATCCACCTGCGTATTTAACAGACCTCAACAACCCTCACAACCTCACCTGCTGGCAGTCTGAAAACTACGCGCAGTATCCGCAGAACGTCACCCTCACCTTGTCGCTGGGTAAAAAGTTCGAGGTCACCTATGTGAGCCTGCAGTTTTGCTCACCTAGACCTGAGTCCATGGCGATCTACAAGTCAATGGACTACGGCAAATCCTGGGTGCCGTTTCAGTTTTATTCCACTCAGTGCAAAAAAATGTACAACAGGCAGAATAAGGCGACGATCACCAAGCAGAACGAGCAAGAAGCCATCTGCACGGACTCCCACACAGACATGCACCCTTTGACAGGCGGGCTCATCGCCTTCAGCACGCTGGATGGCAGACCGTCGGCTCACGATTTCGACAACTCCCCGGTGCTGCAGGATTGGGTGACGGCCACCGACATCAAGGTGATCTTCAGCCGGCTTCACACTTTCGGAGACGAGAACGAGGACGACTCGGAGCTGGCCCGAGACTCCTATTTTTACGCCGTGTCGGACCTGCAGGTCGGAGGACGGTGCAAGTGCAACGGACACGCTTCAAAGTGCGTGAAGGACAGAGACGGGAATCTGGTGTGTGAGTGCAAACACAACACGGCGGGACCGGAGTGCGACAGGTGCAAACCTTTCCACTATGACCGACCCTGGCAACGCGCCACGGCCAGAGAAGCCAACGAGTGCGTCGGTAAGGCAATCCTCCTTATTATCCTTCAAATGTGGAATCATTTTAACATTTGAAATAAGTCTTTACTAGTTATAGTTATATTCATGTAAATAGATGTTGCTATAATGAGTCATTTATGCTGATCATATTTGTATTGCCGTTACGCGCAAACATTACGCACCAGCGAGCCGTTTTACTCGTTCAGGTGAATTTTATATTTACATTTTTTTCCCTCTCAGATGTAATTATTATTATTTTTTTAATTTTCAAATGTCTCGTGCTGCTAACAAATGTTTGTGCTCCAACGTCAGTCTGAGATTAATATGTGATTACAGTATAATTCATTGGATTTGTGGTTTAATAAACCTTTAGACGGAGGAAGGCCTGTGTGTCAAACGCGAGCTGAAACCTCACAGTCTCAATGCTAAAATAATCATGATGAACTTTCAAAATTCAAACGAGGGTTTGATTATATTTTAGGTATAAAATATATTATAAGGAGGTTAATCAATCTCTAGATTTTTTGTAATTAAAAAAAATCTATCAAAAATTAATTGAATTTAGGTTTTTTTTAATGCAAACGGTTTAAATAAATTGTTATATATTATCTTTATCAAAATGGAACCGCATATATTAATATACTAAATTAATGTACATATTTTTCATGATGGACATTTGTATGCTTTATAGTGCCGTGTATATAATTTCCTCAACGCTGAAAGCACTATGTGACCTCAGATTTTTATCAACATCCTGACTAAAATCCCGAATAGAAAAAAAAAAAAAAAAGAAAGAAAAAAAAAAGGCAGGAAGTCTTTTCAACAAAAAGGTGCGCCTGTCCGAATGCGTAATTGCGTCTTTCCCGCTGTTTCCGACTGTAGTAGCGGCTTAATAGGAAGGAAACATTGCAGCTGGAGAGATAGACTGCAGGGGCGTGTTGTGTTTCCATAAGCAGGTGCTATTACAGATTGGATGGGTGATTAAGGCGCTTTTATTGACATTTCTGGCACGTAGAGTATAAACTGCCACTTTAGAGCCTTTCAGACAGGAGGACAAAAAGTGCGAGGTAATTTGAAGCCAGATCCAAGTTTTTATTCGGAGAGAGTGTATTAGCTGCGATGCTTATTTTCAACACAGCAATGGTGGGGAGGGGCAGAGGGGGGAGGGGGAGAGGGGGGGGGGGCTTATATCAACAGCTCAAGTCCCCTGAGCTCCAGAGAACCAAACCTGGAAAAGTAACAAGTTCTGACAATGCCACGGTTTGCTCAAGCAAACGGAACAAGTGAACAAGTTGTTCCCCTTGGCCTCCGCCTTTCGCCCCTGCAAAGCCAGCATGTGAGTGTATTTTACTAAAACAAAAGGTTGTCACTTGTGGCATCCATCTCGCTGTCAGTAGGAGGCCCCCCTTTCACCATCTCGCTTTATATGTGTGTGTGTGTGTGTCTTGAGCGGTGTCATCAGATAAAACCAGACTGAGCTTGTCCCCGCCAAAGAGGAAATAATAAGGGTGGCCATGACACCTTAGCATGAAAGAAGACCCTGCGGGGGGAGGGGGGTTGTTTCCATTGAGCAGTGGGTCCATATGGTCTGGCAGTGGGGATGCAGAGTGGTCGGAGCTGATGATGTGTCCACGTTTCTCTTTCTCTGCAGTGAGACGTAGTTGTGGCAGAGTAGCTGGTTTCATTCAAGCAAAGTCAGACAAAGTCAATTTCCCCCATTGGTCTGTGTGCGGGCTCGCCAGTCGTTTTGTCACAAGACATTTGTGTTGGCAGCAGCCGCCTTCGCATTCCTGTCAGCTGGAGCCGCACGACTTACCAACATGTTCATAAAACATGCAAAAAAAAAAAACAGTCATTTAACACTATGATGCATGATCATGTCTGACCTGTTGAGCCATAATCATGTATGTGAAGGAATGAATAAAGGTTGAGAAGCATACATATGGGGACGCGTCAGGCCCTGCTGTCCCAGGCAGCTGCTTCATATTCTCTCCATGTTCGGCGTAGTACTGACCCCTGACAGTCAGGCCCCCTCTCCTCTCCGGCCTGACTGATGGGCTGTGAAGGGAACTGTGGGAAACTTTTACTTGCCAAGTGGGTTTCGAGGCGAGTTGAAAATGGTAGCCTCGCTCGCTCATACGTGCAATTTTCGCACTTGTTCGATTTCGACTTTGTTTTTGCTGTCGTCCCTGTTTTATAACGGCGGCGAGTCAGCTGGAGGTTAAATCCGCCTTGCTCCCTTAAAGCTGTTCATACGGCTGGCAGGCTTTTATCTGGCCTTGGAGTGACGTGTATTTGAAAGAGAAACTTGCCATTTCCAGTGAGCCATCTTGTCTCTGTAGGTTAGAAATCTGTTGGTCTTCCACTACAAAGCGACTTGTTTTGTGCTCTGCTCAAAGTGTATTCGGAGTGTATTAAACCTACAGAGAAATGTTTGCGAGGAAGAGCCGACACATTTGCCACCCACAAGGTAGCCGAATTAGGATGTGATTGTATCAATTGCCTACTGGCTCTCCTCCCAGTCTGTGCAGCATATACTCCAACAACTCTAAAAATAGAGCAAGTGCATAATATAAAAATAAAAAAAATCAGAAAACCGAAACGTTTGGTAATAAATACGGTGGAAGAGATTTGAAAGCACAGACACATGGAGGCATTTTTAAAATCAGTATGATTTTAAGTCTTGTAATGAGTCTAGACACATGAGATCTGCCAAGGCAAGACTGCCTTTAGAAAACAGCCTTTATTTTTCTTTTTATACTACACTACTTGCATGACAGCAGCTCAGAGACGGAGGAAACGCAGACAGGAGGAAACCAGACCCTTATGGTACAAGGACACCACATCTAAGATCAGCGATCATGTTTATTTTACAATTAAGCCATGATGATGAGTTGAAGATGGGGGGCTGACAGTGTCTCCGTCCATGGACTTTTTTTTTGTCCATGTGGCTGACTTTGACCACTGACACTGTTTTCTGCTGACTGCGATTGTGCCTCCCGTCTCCCCCTGGGTTGCCATGTTGGACCAGGCCAAGCCTGCTCACCATCTGGGTCTCATTTCAGCTCCGTAGCAGCAGCAGCAGCAGCAGCACCAGCAGCCCATGTGACAGGAGAGAAGAATTTCTGTTAAGCATGATGTCATAGATATTCTTGTAACAGAAGTCGCGGTGTCTCGCTCGTTCTTCGGTGTACCGGTTCCTTCGTTCTCGCCCCTTTCTCCTCCCGTTCCTCCCGTTTCTCTCTCTGCTTGGCATTCTGCGGCCCATCGCTGTGTGCCACTGCCAGGGGGACAGAGGCAGCCATTTCCATTTCATTTGCAAGTAAGACACATATTTGAGGGTTCGGATTTTTTCACATGAATTTAGTCAACAATAGCCAGAGGATACTCCTATTTCTGTGGTTGTTTTTGTTGTGTTGACTTCTGTTTTGATGGGTTTCTTTGTTTAGATCAGCACCATAATATATTGTACTACGCAGTATTGAAAACAGCTTGTGTGTGCAAAGTTAATGTATAACCAAGAGTTATAATGAAGATGCTGTAAGGTGGTCTGGTGACAAGACAGATTATGTTGAACAAGAAAGCCTCAGGTTCGATCTCCTTGGCAGCAAGTGTCTGAAGTACCCAGAGTTCACCAGCTTGACAGGCTCTGACCTTTGACCCCCACACTAATATCCAGTTGTAAAAAGTTGCAAACGTATAAAGACTTTTGTCTCACGGAGGGAAACGAAACTAATTTGAATGGAACACTATAGTAAAGTAAATAAATGTGATTATGAGCGCCTTGCTCTTGTTATAGCTTGTTTGTTTGGATCCCATTAGTGATTAACAGTGTAACAGTCATTCCCCCCCCCCCCATGGGTCCACAACAACATCAACAACATTACAAACTTCAGATGTGCAGTGCAAACAGTCTAAATAAGACCAGATCACAACGCTGCAAATTGTATTTCACAAAGGTTACATGGAAAAGTAGTTGAAGTAGTAAAGAAGACAATGAGAATAAACACAAATATTTAAAAAAAAAAAAAAAAATAGTTAAAACAACCTGGAGTGTTTAATAGGAAACAGGCGTGTTGCATTTTTTGGCATTATAGTAGAGCAACATGGAAAGTCAGACACCCTTGAAAAGCCCATGAGTGCCAGTTAGATGGACTGACGAGTCTCAGTCATCTAGAACGTGTCTGTGCTTGAGTACAGCTCAGGGGCATTGGGGTGGGAAATTCAAATGATTTGACCAATGGGAGTTCAGAGCAAATAAGTGCAGGTCAGAAGGAACTCACCCTGAAGCAAAAATATATTAAACCAATCACTTTCAATTTGCAAAATCAAATATAAATCAGACTCGCGCTTTTTTCTCATCAACATGAAAATAGTATGAAGCGACTCATGTGACACAAACTGACCCAAAGCAGCAAAACGTGGAGACGTATTTTATGGAAACTGTTCGCAGAGGTCGAGGCGAATCTTGTTGTTTCTAACTGTTCTCCAAATCAGTCGCAGTGAAACCGCCAGAGACTTTGTTTGTTATGCGACATCTCAGTATGGAGCTGTTCCAGATCTTGTTCACAAAGACACAAAGATGGACTGAAATTTATAAGAAAAAGAATCAGCTTCTTTTAATTTACCGCAGCCTGTTTTCAAAGCGCACAAACATTTAGATTTTAGATAACTAATTGAATTCACTACCAGTTTTTGTATCTTCGTGTATTCCTGCAGTTTCATGCACTGATTCTTTCCGTTTGCCAATGTGTTGCGGAAAAGCTTCAATACCGAAAGTTTTAATAAAAAAAAAAACAAAAAAACTAATTCAAATGAATATTTGTTCATTATTTGTTCTGTCTACAGCACTACTGAATTGGTTCAAAGAGTTAAAGCACAAAGGACTTAAGATGGCATACGCCAAATTTATGCCATAACATAGTAAAGGAACAATAATTTTAATGTAGCCATCAATCAAATTCATGGCAAACATAAAACTGGGCATAATATATCATCCTTAACTTGAATTATATCATTGGCCAATCTATCTTTCTTTTTCCTTTTTGTGAATTTGGGAACTGTTGGTGGAAATAATGTTAATCACCTATATCCATACAGTGCCTTATGTGTTTCTCAACACGGACATATTGCCCTAGCTGCCAGTTGATTAGGACTAAATATTAAAAAAAAAGGTTTACACCCACTTCCCATCATCAAGAAAAAAAAACCCTCCCACTTTTCTGACCCCTTGTCCTCCTAATAATTTTTACACAGTCCCTTACACTCTTATAGGCTCAGAGAAAACCCTTGTTCTTGTTTGTTTTCAGTTACCTTAACTGAGCATTGGCTGCCTGGATGATGGGAAATTAATCTTAAGTATGTTTTGGAACAGGGTTAGTAATAATAAAACAATATATATGCACAATTTGCAATTAATGGGCTAAAACATGCACAAAGCACCATGTATTCCTGAAATAAAGGGCATCTGGGCTAAAAAAAAAAAAAAAAAAGGTGCTAAAAGTGCTAAAAAAAACTGTGCTAAAACATCCTTTAATTCTGTCACAATGTGTCACAAATGGAGAACAATGCTTCTAAAATGACTCTGTTCCCTCCAGTCTTTCTTACAACATAAGACTTTGTGACTTTGGTAAGAGGTTTCTCTGTATACAACCAGACCATAAAACAAAGAGATGTATTTTAGGGATCTCAAAAAAAAAAAGGAAAAAAAGAAAAGAAAAGAAAAGAAATCCACGCTCTGCTACAATCCAGTGTCCTCTGGGTAAAGACTGCATGTTTTGAAGATTTTGTTTTGTTGAGCTCATAATTCAAGACAGACATGAGCCATTCAACCCAGAAAGGTTTCACTCAGGGTTGTAAGAACATTCAGAAAAAATCGTGTTCTGCTATGTTGTGCAGTTTGTTGAGGTGCTTGTTAGCTAATATCCTTCATGCATTGGGCTGTCGGACATTGTGGTATGAATGTTGACCAGTGTGGAACATATGCAGAACACAGTGAGTATATTCAACGCATACAGATCATTTAACATTTGACTAAAACGCGCAAAACTATGTGCTGGGTTGAGATACACATGCTCTGTGACACATTTGCTAAAAACCCTTAATGTGTCGTCATTATTCACACAGTGGACAGTAGCATTGACACATGTTCTGTCATTACTAGGGATATGAATATGAATAAATTATTAACATATTGACCGATAACGACCTCTTAACATGGCAGATTTCGTCAGATGTGCAGTGCAGGATAAAGCTTGACAGATGTTGGACAGGTGTTATTATAAAATGGATCAATCTAAAATGTTTATAGTATAAAATAGTGACGAGAGCTGTTCAGATTTTGTCAATAGTCTTCTCATTTTCTTTTTTTTTTTTTAGGGGAGCCGCTTCCAATTGCACGCACAACCTCCTTTTCAAATTCAAGATGAACTATGTACAAACTAACTTTATACGACGACTTAGCTTTATCATTTCTAATCATAGACTCGTCAGACCAAATAAGCATTCAACTGGTCCTCCTTCTGCTATAAACACAACTCCCAGTTGTGATCAATCATGAAATATGGCCCATTATAACCTTCCGCTATCCATTTCCTCCCAGACCATTAACACTTACTCAGCTTTTATTTAGACTCAGTTACTTCATTTATTTGTTTAATTGGGGTTCAAATACAAACCATGTTGTGACTGTTGTTTGATTAATGGTTCAAATGTCAAGTTATTTTCAATCTTTTTGAGCAGCTTATATGTGCAGTACATGTATGGGAAATGAAGTCAGTAAAAACATTGTCGTGTTTTGAGTCATTTTTTAACCACTTTAGGTCGAGGCACCTCCCATCTCTGGTAAAAACCTGAATAAAGATACAAATACAGATTTTGTTTTTGTGTGACTTTAACTGATACATAAAGTTCTACACAAAGTTTTTTTTAGCACTTACTTTAGAGTTTTGTTTTGGACTGTGACGTAAAAAAAATGCAACAGCCAACCCTGTATGATGCAGTAATTGGATCCTGAATGGCTGGGACAGTTCAAAATGTTTGTTTTCTTGGCTGTTTATTTTTGTTTGTTCATGGGGCGCTGCAAAGACGAAATGGATGCACATGTTTGTGCGTATGTGTGGATGCTCAACTCTTTGTGTCCACCGTCTGTCTACATGGTGCAGACGGGGGCTTCCATGGGTGGCATCGGGACCACCTAGTGCGTGTGCATCGAGCCCCTTTGAGGCGCTGAAGCAGGGCTGGCTGGGAATGATTAATGGGCCAGGGGAGTGACACGCTCCGCAGCTCCGCTTAAGACCCCGGCCAGCTCCCCTGCTGGGCTGCCACCCGACACAGCCAGCTCAGTGACAGCAACGCTTGTACGCCCACACACAACACACGTCCCCAGTGTCACTTACCCAACTTATCCCCAATGCCACTTACCCTTCTCCCCCGAAAAAGCATTAAGAAAATCAGCAGTGGAGGCATAGCTAAGCTCCTTTGGCTGGTACTATCCTCCCTGCTGTGCTGTCGACACAGGAGTCCTTTTACAAAGAAGACAAAAGCAACAACTGACAATTGGATCAATTATAGTGGAATAAAGTCTTGATCCCTGGTAGGATGACACTTACAGTACATCTGCTGGAGCAATCTTGCAGTTTTAGGTAAATATTTAATAGTTTGGAGCCTTATGTGTGCTTGTTTTGTTTTTTTATTACACTCGCCCGTATTACCTCAATAACATGTAAATCAAATGTGACTGCTGTTTAATCCTCCGAGCATCAGGAATGTCAGCTGCTAATTACCCCGCTCCTCTTTTCATTAACAGCCACTTATCTCCAGAACTCTTTAAAACAAACACAGTGTAGACATAATAAGCCCGCCTTGAGAAGGAAATGGAGTTGTTGGTTCCCGTTTCATATTTATTTTTCCATGTAACTTCTACGTTGGCCTCTCCAGTACTCTTCTCTTGCTCCATAATGGATTTCTACATCCCGTTGTGCTCTGCCTCCATCTCTCACATACCCCAGTGACCAATTCTTCTCTGAGAGAGAATGAGGAACCACTTATTGGATTTGAGGGGATATCCAGCAAGATAGACGGAGGAGGCGAGAGCATGCTGGCTACCAGACATTGGTCCCAACATGACTATAAATATTCCATGGTTCCACGTCTGCTCAAAGGAGGGAAAACCTGGGGATTCATCAATTGCAATCCTCCCTTTGCACACGGTGTGTTTGTGTGTATGTGACTGAGGCGGACTGGGAGCATGGAATCATCCACAGGCAGGAGGATTAAGCTGCCTTCCAGTCTTCCATAACTCTCCTGGTCTGAGTGGACATGTAGACCAAGCAGTCCGCCTGTTCCCATCCTCTACTGTGGAGCAGATGGCTCACGACACCTTCACTCGCTCACACCAAACAGTAGAACATGACTTCCTTCCCCTCCCGATCGACGGAGCTCTATCTGTGACGTACAGCACATCAGATGGTTTCCTCCCTTATTCTCTGCTTACAGGAAAACCGTGGGGGCTGAGTGTGTGATGTAAACTCAGGCGACGTGAAACACACACACACATATACTGTATATACAGTATGTGTGTGTGTTGGTCAGTGGTTCTGTACGTGTCATGTGGTTTATTTACACAGACAGGGAGACTCAATTTCTCATGATAGCAATTCAGAGATAACACGGTGTATCTGGTTCCCAATTCGGCAGGCAGCTGGGAAAAAGAATGACCTCAGAGCAGCGAGCCCAAAGACCATGTTAGATTACACTGTGATGTGCAACAGCCCTGGACTGCCTGGGCTCTGTTAAAACAGGTTTTTATGTTCTGGAGTGACAGATCAGATGTGAAAAAAAAATACCTCAACAATGGACCAGTCACACTCAGCAGAGGATAGTAGAAGCTATAGATGTGGATGCACTTTGGCTAAATATGCATATTAAGAAACTGTATTATGAACATAGCCTTCCATTACCGCTACAATGATTTAGCATTGTACTTCCATAAAGATGGGGGACATCAATGGATTCAGCAGATGCTGTGATATCCTGACTTTTATGGTTCCCTAAAACACATACGCTTCTTTCAGATTCCTACCCCAGTTTGTAACACAGACTTTCAGTTTTTGTTTTTGTTTTGTGAATTTTAAGTCTTTTCAAGTTTAAGTAAGCCTAACCTGAAATTCTCCAGATGTCATTATCGGGGTTGTTATCATTTTCCTCTTTAAACTTTGGAAAACTCCCTCTGGAGACTAAGAAAACATCATACAACTCTTTTAACTGGCTGAAGTACTCGAACCCATGATGAGTAACCGGAGCTCGATGTGTAAAATTAGTGCGGCTTTAAAGTTGATAGTTAGTCTGTCATGAATAAAAGCGAAATGAATTAGGTGGTTTGATTGACAGCAGAGGCCCCTCATACAGGATGTGTTCATTAATCCGAGGCTCTGCATAGGATTTGTTTTTAACTCTTCAGTCCTGTAGCTGAAGGATCACTGGGTTCCTGCTAAGATCGTCAGCGGTTTGCGTGCTTCGGGAAGAACCAAGCCTTTTCCTCTTTAGCTCGATACCATGTCCTGGAAACCACCTAGCAACCAGCACAAACTTTGGCATAAAAATGAGCACAGTAGTAAGAAAACATTTGCAATTTCTTCTCAGAGCTTCTTTCTTGCTGAGATATAGGGTTCATGTTGATGCAATCTCACACAGGAGGGATATTTTTGACATGGCGATGTGGCTTCTTATAAATAGGTCCTTGGAGAAAAATGGAGAAAAGCACAATAAACATGCCACAAGACCGATGGATTGTCACTTCAGTATTATGATTTACAGCCTAGTAGCTTCCTGCCTTTCTCCCCTAATCCCTCTGCATGGGGGAACACAGCGGCGAATGCGCGTGCCGGAGTGTTAAAATAACCTTCCTGCTCTGTGGGGAGGATTTGGACCTCAGCCTAACATCGGTCAGCAAAGTCCCACAGCAACCTGGCACTTTTTAGATGTTTAGTACAGGTTTAGTCTGGAGAACGTCCCTTCTGACCACAACCTCAATCATGCTGCTTTCATGCTATGTCAGGTTTCCTGTAAACCATTCAGGTCAGCCTCAAGGTGGTAATTACAGTAAAGACAGGTGGGTGATTTTCAGATGTCTCACAAGTGGATCAACACTCAAACTAAAATTGTCTCATAAGATACAACAAGTAAAGCTTAATTTAGACAATTTGTTTGAAATGGTAGAACCACCCACACATTTTATGTTATGTGTCATACCATCCTTACAACCTACTAACCTCATTTGTTATGCTGAGTAAACTTGTATAAAGAACTCCTGCATCCCGTGTCAACATCATAAAAACTTGTTTAGCCTGACCTCTGCACGTTGAGAACTATGTACTCCTTAATTACGAGGTGTGATAAATGAGAATGTATGTAAAGAAATCAGTAGCTAATAACATGAAACGTTGTGCAAGTTTACCTCTCCCCCGAAGTTTTTACGTACATAGGCTTTTACATTTTACATTTTTATTTTATATATATATATATATATATATATATATATATATATATATAAAATGCATTTGTGAGTTACATAACATTGTGGGAGAAATTAACATAACCGAACCAGGGCTGCCCAAAGTAATGGATGGTTGAAACGTTTCTGCCATTAGTACGAATGCAAACTTGAGCAAACCAATTTAAACACTGACAATTTAACAACACATTTGGAACGTGACAGGTGATGTTGATGAAAAGGCACCTGAGTCCACCTGACAGGACTGTGAGGACATGACCAGCGGCTTTAAGACACATCTCTATCCACATGCAGTAACTTCCTCTAGAAACCAAACAGAGTGAACAGAATCTGCTTATCGAGCTTAATGACCGTGGACCTTTTCATCGCCTCTCCCATAAACTTGAGGAAATAAACTTGGAGGAAGGAAAGGAGCAGCACTCCTGTCAGCCTGTTTCCACACCTACACTGTGGGAGCACTCCGCTTCATTCATGAAAATATACAAGGCATCAAACAAAAACACACAGATATATCAGAAATTAATAAGCTTTTATGAGTTTATTACTCAAGAGAATATCTTAACAACAGTCACAGCATGCATGACGCAGTTGCATGTCTGTGTTACGCACACACAGACGCACACACACACACACAGACACAGTTAACGCCCTGAGCTCCTGCCAGCTAGTGACAGCAGGATGTTCCTCCACCAATCCATCAGCTTTGTGCTTTAATTGGTCATTTTAAGTCCAGTCTTGTTTCCTCCAGCGAGCACTCAGGAAGCAAACCTCACATTTGATAAATGAACTTGATTCAAGATTTGGCTCAATGTTACATGTAAACACGTGACCTTGGACGCAGGGAGGATCAGTTGAAAGGGAGGCCTCGATAACTGGCCTGGACATCTGAGGAAATGCTAAATAAAAAGAACACGAACGCACATGCTTTTCTTTTACACTCCCATTTCCTCATCTTCTTTGTGCTATTTTTTTCTCATCTTCTCATGGCATTGTTGCTTTATTGCCAAGTTTACAGTATAGAACGACAAGACAAATGGCTGATAGAAAACGGGTGACATGCAACAAAGGTCCCAGTCGAGTTTTTCAACTGGATTGATGCAATTACACGGCATACGTTCCAGCAAACTGAACCAGCAGTACGCCCACTCCCGCCTCTCCTGGACCGCTCCCAACCCTGCAACAAGAGGATAAATGGGCTGAGATATGCTGGCCATTATGTATTATTATTCATAGAGAGTGTGTTGTCGTTGGCACCACCAAGCAGCGGCTGTTTAGAAAGCGGAGTGAATAACTCTGGCCATTACTGATTGCACAATTACACAATGTCGCTGCCACAACATGTCAGGTCTTTTGTCTTGTTTGTTGTAAAAGGGTTCACGGTGGGCTCACATGCTGTGTAGAGGAAGTGACATGTTTCACCGTACTTGCTGCAATACAATATGCAATACAGTATAACTCAGATACATGTTATAGTATGTGGTACTGAGCTTATACAGTCAGTGTGCAGATCAACCTGCTACCATTAAAGCCAGCAGGTCATTAACATGAGCCACACACATTATTACCAGCTGATCTTGAATTACATGTGCGAGTGGTGCATTGGGCGAGCTGATGTCACATTGCATTACCTAATGACATATACTGCACTGAGAAGGAGCTTAGAGTGCTACTTTGGCCGGGCTGACTTGGGTGGCTGTTTATGTTGCGGCAGTGCATTCCCCGTTCGCCAGGCAACCGAACGGTTTACGAGCAGTTACTCACACAAAAGCATGGGGCGGGCTGATTGCTTAGCTAATTGATCTCCACCAGAGATCACAGGGCTGCGCTCGTAAAGAAAGGGAACACCTCCCATGACATCAGCGCAATGCTGCACATTGCGAGACAAGGCGTGCAAGTCAAAGGGAGCGACTTATTCTCACAGTGAGAGAGAGAAAGTCTGCAGGGAGAGTGTCTCATGGAAAGCACACATACACACATAAACACACAGTCATATATCCGACTATTAATCAAGAGTTATTTGGCAGAGTATTCTGCTACTAGGTGAGAGCAGTTGCTGGCTTTTAGACTACTAGACATCAGAGAAATAATATGACATTAATATGAGATGCAAAAAAAGTGGAATCTTAAAGGAAGTTTCAAACCAAAATGTCAAAATGGTATTTATTCTTAATGCCCGCAGGGGAATTCCATCTGAGGTCAGAGGTCAGACTTCAGCTGATAGGTATTTATTGTCTTCCTCAAGGACACAGGAGTGATGTGACCCGAGATGAGAGCTCAGGTTGTCCAGGTAAAGAAGTCTTGGTAAACACTCTACCCCCCTGATGCCCTCCTTTATAAGAGACTAAACCATATGTGGTAGAATCATGTTTTTGTCCTTTAAGTAAAGCACCATAAAAGACCTTAAAGATATCATTTTAGATCATTTCTGCACACAAACTTTTAGCTTGAATAATAACCATACCCTCTATTAAAAATATTTTGCTATTTGCCTGAACAAATTTGTGAAATAAAGACAAAATGTTTTATTTGATACAATCTAAAACATTTTTTATTCAGTCTGGCTTCTGATATCTGACATATGGCTATCATCAACTGATTTTTTACACAGATGTAGGAACATGCTCCGGGCCTGGGTGAAGTGGAAGATTGAGATAGCTTTAGATAGCCTTTCATCATGGGGAAAACTCAATTTATTAGCTCAGCTTATATCTTTTCATCCCTTATCTGGTCTCGGGGCACAAAGTGCACTCTTGTGTAGTTTGGCAGCTCCTCAGAGGTGAAAGGTGAGCTGAGTGATGGCTCATTATGTGTCTCAGTGGGCTGTTATGGTTCCAGAGCAGACATGACTCCCCACAGGGAACAGAGGTGTTGCTGCCAGATTGGCCATGATGGCATCATTAGACTGATAGCATCTGTCCTAATACAAGCAGGCAGACGCAGCTAAACTGCTCAGTTAGCCTCTGCCCTTGATGCCACTTCTGAAGTGGACAGTTATCAGTTTTGCGTTGCTGTCGCAGACTGTAGAAAAGGCAATCTGATGTCACTTCTGAAAGGAGTTACCGCTTGCTGAATCTGGTCAGTTGTTTCAGAATATCAGATTATTTTTTTTTTATTGCCTTGTTGCCCATTTTGGTCGTATTATATTCAAGGACTAAACATTTACATATTCACCACATTAGAAACTGTATTATTTTTGATTGGAGAGAGTGCCATTGTTACACCAGCTCCTGCAGAGACTGTTGCACTGTTGTTTGTTTGTAGCGTTAATGTTGCTAGGCTAGAGTTTCTGACAGTTCTACTACTAATACTTGTATTAGCGCTACTAGTAATATCAACAGGCACCTTGTCAGTCAGATAGAAGGCTACGATTTTTTAATTTTTCATTCCTACCAAAAGCAGCTTTTACCTTCAACCAGAAAAGAGGAACCAGTGCTTGATGTTGTCCTTGGTTGGAATAGAAATCTACATCATTTTTGGCGCTCTGCAGCACAATTTTCTTTTCATTTATTTAACCTTTATTTAACCAGAAAGTCCCTTGAGATAGAAATCTGTTTTCCCAATGAGACCTGGCCACGGCACCACACCAGTTTAAATAAACAAAACACACAACAGATAGGGATTATTAAAATTCATGAATTTGGATTCGAGGCTAACTGAAGCTCATTAACCGTTTAGCTCAGGGAATATTAAATATACATGTATAAATATAGTAAAAAATAAAACAGAGGAGCACAGTGTTGCAGTGATCAATGACATAATTGCAAAATACAGCAACCAATGTGTACTTAATGTAATATTAACGTCCTGGGCTGATTCTAGTTGGAGAGCCAATAAGTTGCATGAGATTTAGAGAATCAGATAAGTCTTTAATATTATCAGAGGCGGGAGAGAACCACTCCCAGTTAAGGTTGCCCAGGAGAATTAATTTGGAGTCATTATGGTTGAGTAGTACATCAGAGAGAGGAAATAGTTTATTCTGTGATGGATGGTGGTCACAACAGCCAACAACAGTGAGGTGTACGTCCTTGGATAAGTTCACTTTTACCGCCAGAAGTTCAAATTGTTTGGCTTTAGTTAAAAAACAGAACAAACACTGCACTGAAAAATGCGAGGAGACTCTATATCACACAGTGAAGCGGTCATCGAAGTGGTTTGCAGGTATAATAAGGTAATACTTGTAAAATGACAGTTGCTGGATTAGCTGGTGATAACTGCATACATCCTTGGTTGGTGATGGACCATGAATTGGACATGAGATGTTAGAAATCCACTCACCCAGTTATGTTCATCATTGTATGGGGTTGATCCTGAGGTAAATCCAGTAAGTAATACGATGTATTTCGCTTTTGCACATTTTCCTGATTCTGGTTGTGGTTTTCACTCCTGAGGCGCCTCAGGTATGCAGGCGATCAGTGTAGGATCCACCATGTGATCAACAGTACTTCTTGCTGGGGATTGAGGCCAAAGCAAATGGCAGCAAAATTACCAATTTACCGAGCTGCAGACAGAGGTCTTTCCTTCGTTGAATTTCCAGGAAATCAGGAAACATAAAACAACTATGATAAAACACAGAAAACGCAGAACATAAGCTCAAATACACAAACAAAGAACTGGGCTGGCGGCCATCTTGGTTGCGTGTTCCTGTCATAGAGGGACAACAGAAGCGATCTGAAGTAAACTGAATGGAATGACGACAGAGGCAGGTGCACCAAAGTGGACCCATTATTCTCCTTTTTAAAACATCCTCCTTCCTCTGATGTGTGTCTCATTAGCGCCACGTCACATATATTAACTCCTCATGTTCCCTCTCAAGTTGTTTGTCTCAGCTATGCCATCTTTAATCGAATCAAACAGGGTCTTAAAATCATTCTCATGTTGGCACACTTTTGATGCTTTATTCGTACGTGACACCAAGGTGACGGGTTTTTCTCGAGGGTCATAGCCTAAACCTGCTCCGTTCTGTGTGAGATAGAAATCTCCCTGTAACCGATCCAATGATTTTTTCTTTCACTGTTTACATTTTTGCCTCGAGTGAAATCATCAAAAGCGGTCCGGAAACTTGTAAAAGTATTCATCATCTGGGGAGCTTGTTAGTCCTTTGTTGTTGTCCTCGCCCTCATCCACATCACAGCTGCTGCTGCGGTGATGTGTGATTGAAATATTTATTGTGGGAAACGTGCGTCTGGTGGAAGCAGCTGAGGGTGACGGATCACGGCACTTGCTCTTTATGTTTGTGCGTTACTGAGTCAAACGTGCTTCATAAGAGAAATGCCATGAATGTGTGTGACAGAAAAGCTTGTTCGTTAGACAACATTAATCTTAGTGAACCCCTTTAGAGTTTATGTGGAATACTAAACCTTAACTGCAGACTTTATTTATGATTTATTTCCAGCCTTCAAGTATTATAACAAGTGCGCTGTGTGTTTTTAATGCAGTGTGATGTGACCAGTGACTCTCAGTGATGGTTTTATAATCCAAGAAAGTAACTACTTCCAGGCAATAAAGCATCAGTTAGTCATGGATACAGCATCTCGGTTTCAAACTAAGATCTAGCCATTACGTCATCTATCAAAGCTCCATTACAATTCACCATTTTGGCAACAGTTTAGATAACAGCCTGCAAATGATGTAATGAGTGTAATTGTTTAGTATATTAATATGTACCCAAATAAATATAAAAAACGGGTTGATGTAATGCAGTTAATTATCATATCATATATACGTACTCTTCAGGAAATAACAATCTTTTTAACTAGGGAGTACTTTTTTATTATTCGTTTTACTGTTGGAAAGAAAAAAGCACGTGGATATTAATGGACTCTTTTGACACTTCTGAATCGTCCCCCACATGTACTAGACAGGTGTTATGCAAGCATTGTATAATCTGTACATGCTGTTAAGTAAAAACCTCGGATATCAGCTATATTTGATCCAACTTCAACAGCATATGTGCGTGAGAGCTCAGTCAAGATGTGTATATTCCGTAAAGAAACACGTGAAACTGTCGAACTGGCAGACACAGTTAGTGCATGTATGTGTCTCTGAAACATCCAACCACTAAACCAACTGCTGTCATGAAAACATGGCCGTGTAATCTGTAAAGTGTTGTCTTTCCCTCTGATCACAGGCTGCGATGAGGCATGAACCCTGTTTGATTTGGCGCACGTCGACCGCTCATGATATGTGAGTGACTGTGCAGGATTACACGCAGTGAGAGAGTAATTGGTCCTGGATAAACAACAGTTGCGCTGGAATTTAATCCTTCTCCGTCTCTGAATAAGCGCTGAATTCTTCTCAATGCAGATGCGCACACACAAAACCCATGCACACACGCTGTAGACTTAAACATCTGACACCTGTTGACAGGGTCGCTACATTTCTGCCGTTCTTCAAACCATCCATAATCACATTTCATCAGAGATCATCATGTACAGACATGTGATTGATTCTGAAGTGCGCTCTCTGAACAAAAAAAAAAAAACGCCTCCACCAAACTGTGGGATGCGTAATTTCCATCCAATATGCACACCCACCACGAGCGCCTCCTTCGCTAAGCCTGATAGATGGTACTTGAACATAAATAGATTGGAATAGCATAGCTCTAAGTAGACCCTCGAAAACCAAATGAAAGCAGACCCAAAAAAGACACCTTGCTACTCTGGATATCCACTGAAACATCAGAGGAAGCAGCTGGTTTGCAGTAACCATCCCTTTGTAAACTCACTTGACATTTGTAATTTCACCATTGTTTTTTTTTTTATACCAAAATACAAAATACTGATTTAAGCAGTTTTGAAATAGTAACATATGTATTTTTGCACTCATTGCTATTTTTTTTTTGCTAGTTATAACAATTATTTTGACTTCCCTTATTTTGATTTCCTGTTGTTTTAGCTTCTAGCACTGAACTTTTCTCCAAATTCATAATTTACTGATGCCAACAGCATATTTTTTTCTAACAATCTGTTGAAGAACAAAACCAGAGAGGGTTACCTGCGCTCTGCCTTTTCAATAGTACATGTATTTAGTTATTTTGCAACCGTCTGACAGATGCTGCGAGCTGGCATTGGGAACCTGCTGCTCTAAACACGGCTTATCAGCGTTTGAGCTATTGTCACTGCTGGACAGCTACTGTGTTCGCAGAGCGGGGATGTGTGAATGAGATAGCACAGCGCTCATTAGAAGGGCCTGGGGACAGCTGTGGAGATAGCGTTTATTAATCTCATGACGCTCTCACACACACACAAAGCAGTATATTTTTACCTGTGAGAGAGAGAGACCAGTCTGCAGAGAGACAGATTCAGATTCATCAGCTGTTTTGTCTGTGCTGGATTTAAAAACACAAGAAAGATATTGGTTATGATTAGAAAGTATAATGTATAACCCGCATTTGATTTCTTTTAAAAAGTAATTGTGTTCTTTGAAGTGATGGCTGCGGTGTTACAATGAACACATGTGTCTGAATATTTTGGAAGATGAAAGCACAGTACCAGCATTGTCTTCCTCCAGCGGCTAAGAGCATTCCTATTCCTATTCATGACAACAAAAAAAAACTTGCATTTTCCCTCACACTTCTCTTAAGTGGAGATAACATCTGGGATAAGAAAGCAGTAAAGAGCAAGAGGGAAAGGGAGGAGGGAATGTGTGTGTGTGTGTGTGTGTGTGTGTGTGTGTGTGTGAGCTTCAAAGCTTAGTGTAGTGTGTTCGATCAGCCCTGGGGAGGGAAGTGAGGGAGATAAGCCTGTGGCAGCTGCCAAACACCTCTGCGTGTATGTGTGTGTGTGTGTGTGTGTTTTCTGTGTGCACTTTTGTGTCTGGGCCCCCCATTCAGAAAGGGTGTTTCTGAATCCCAACCACCTGCCAGCTCTGGTCGCTCATGGCAGGTGTGAGTCAGTTTGTGCGTGATTCATAACACTGGTGATGGAGGAGCATATGTGACAGTATTATCGCCTACATCTCCCTGTAATAACATGAAGACAGGCGCATTGATGGGGAGATTACCGAGATGTGAGCAACTGTGAGGGCTGCCCATATGAATAATATGTGCACGATTCAGCTTCCTAATTTATCAGAAAAAAACTCACCTACAAGGCAAAACTTTACTTAGAGAATACGGAGTCCCAAAAGAGTCAAATTAAATACATTCATAAGTAATTATAAAAACTGTAAAATATATAAAGGAATTAGCTGTTTGTGTTTAATTACATGAGCGGCCTCTTTAGTATTACTTTGACGTTGCAGTTGCTCTAGTTAACAGGACCTAGCTGGATACATTTGGTAGCGTTTGTTGAGTTAGCTATCTTAAGAGAGGCCTGAAGCATGTGATTGGTTGAAAGGTGAGGGGGGGCGGGCACTGGTGACCAGTCATAAAAAGTAATATTATTAAAATAAAAAATGATATCCATCATGAATGATAAAATAACATTTCACATTAATGAGTGATGTTTTAATAATTTCTATTAATTCACAAATCAATGTATATCTTTAACATTATTTATTTACATATATGATTAATTATTTCATATTTTATTTATTTTACATTGAAAACTTTGGGTTTCCGGGAGGAGAAAACCTGGTAAAGGCCTGAAATCATTGCAGTGCTTCAATGCCTGAGGATTATGAACTTCAGGATCAATATTAACAAGTGAAAATAGCAATGACTCTAAATCACAGAATACAGCAGCCTCGCAGACGTGTGGGAGAGCGGAAGAAAGTTTTCCTGTCTGACATCAGCAACAGTTCAGAGGTTAAATTCACAAGCAGGTGGCCAAGCGAAAGAACCAGGACGTTTCTTTTAGAGACTCCATTAGACATCTGTTTCTATAACCTGTTGTCTGAATATGACAAACTCATACCAGAACACTCAGGCTTTGTGATGTCTTTCAAGCGAATGCATTTTCTCAGGATCTTCACTACATATGGCTCTGCACAACATTTTCTCTAAACGTTGTGTGTTGAGTTCATCACTGTCAGATAACAAGCTCGTACTTCCCAAAGTGTCAGCTTTTCAGGAGCTAAAAAATAGAACAGCGTTGTTTGTTTCTCAACTTCATGACACTGCATTTGGTTTCATGAATCCATAGGTTTGGATTTGGACAAGACATGAAATCAGCGAAACCGGTTTTCACATCGCAACAGCCGCACATGGGATTGTTTAACATGTACTAAACTGAGTACTAAATGCATTATTTGACTTCTGATATTATCAGTAGCCAAGCTGCAAAATGTCAAAGTAGGACTTGTACGAGTGTTCATCAGCTCTTCTTTCCGTCTACTCAGCCTGCCATTGTAACCTGCACGCCCGCCGCTGCCGTTTCAACATGGAGTTGTACAAACTGTCGGGCCGGAGGAGCGGTGGGGTCTGTCTCAACTGTCGCCACAACACGGCAGGACGCCATTGCCACTACTGCAAGGAGGGTTACTACAGGGATATGACGAAATCCATCTCACACCGGAGAGCTTGCAAAGGTAACAGGATATGACAAAGGCTGAATGTTATCTGTGCACAGGGTTGTTAAATTAAACAATTGGCATTTAGTCTAAAAGTTAAGGTTTGGGGGGAAATTGGTTTTTATACACGTAGCATTCACATTTTAGGTAATAAAGGAATTCTTTCAAAGGTGCAGAGAGAACACTCCCACCTGTCTCAGTGTCAGTGATCTGACCCGCGCAGCTCCCAAACTATTCGGGGTCCTCTGTGGATCCCTGAAAAGACAAACATAACAAACAGAACAGAGGTGTGAGCTGATCCACTGAACAGAGAAGTGAAAACAACTCGCTAATCTTCCCTCACCCCTATTCATACTTACACACATGCAACACATACACATGTGAATGGGCACAAACACACACAGGTGCGAGCACATACGTCGGGTTTGAGACCAAGGATTAATGTGCAGTGAGACAAAAGCTGAGCTCCTTCTGTCTCGAAGCATCTCGGTGAGGAAAAACTGGCTCCTGAGGCCCTGAGCAAACACACTGCTGTCACTCAGTCACTCTGGATCAACACTCACAAGCAAAATATCTCATAGATGCACAGAATACCTGTCTCTGTCTATGTGAGAGAAACCAGCACACCATATGTACAGACATGTACAGCATGCTTGCCTGCAAACACTGATTAACAATGACGTTAATGTCTGAAATCCTCCTATTATTATTATTTGTGTGTGCGTGCAGTTTTTGTCCTAAGGGTGGGATGATTTTTATTTATTTTATCCTTTTTTATAAAGGAAAAATCTGTGATTGACGGTTTATTGGTAAAAATGAACAAAATGTTACTTGTTTTATGGCAGTTGCTTTTGCTTGCATGCTGCTTTTAAACAATACTACTGAATTCCATTGTACATTTAAATCCCAATCTCTTACCACATACTAATGGAAAATGAGTGACTTTGGACAGACCCACATATTGCGGTCTTCAGCCACATCCACTGCTGAACTGTGATTGGCTGGTGACAGGGTCTCAGGATGCCTATCGTCCGGTGCCCCTGTCCTCGGTACACCGCTCGCTATTTGAACACAGGAGCAGCAACATGATATTTCCGCCTGCACGCCACAACAGTCCTTTCCTCTTAATTCACTCTGACTCGCTGAACTTCTGTGAAATGAAAGCAAAGGCACAAGCAGCACAGGCCTACAAAAGCGTTTTCAGACTTTCGTATTTTACGTCAAAAACAGTCGGAGATCCTTCTTAAACTGAGGTCATCGGTCTCTTCAACCTCTTTCCAAATAGCTGGATCAGTAACCCTAAATACCTCAAGCCCCTCTCCCCATCCATCCATATACCCAGCTCAGTGCTCTCGGATCAAACCCAAACAGCCTGATTGCTGCCTTTCTCCTCATGTGACAAAAACAGGGCGATGTGACATCAGTTAGAAACCACTATATTTATTCTTCAAATCAGCCAACCATCCCACTCTGCTGTTGTTGGACAGGAAATACAGGGCTGTGCCAACACAGTCAGGAGGAAATCTGCTTTCATTCCCCATTCCTTAACCCTCCCACCACCACCACCAACCCCCCATCCTTTCCTCCCCAACACTTCACATCTCAACTAAATTTCCTCTCAACAATTTGCTTAATAGATGGATCTTTATTTTTATTTTTATTCAAAAAAAGGCTTGTCTGCACTATACAGCATCTACATCTCTAGTGGCAGCGTGGAATGCCTCATGCTTTATTTCCCAGATTAACAACTTCACCCCTCATCAAGCGCAGTGTAAACATGGCTCGTGGAGAACCACAGTGCACACCCCCCCGCCCCTTACAGTTTGTATTTTCTTTCCCCGTCCCCTCGTATGTTTGGCAGTCTGAGACTTTAACTAGGCACAGCGAGTCCACAGAGATGAAGCTGGTACATGGTTCACTGCAACGCAGCTCCTCCGAACCCCCTCAACAACCATTCATCTCCACAGGACCTCTGCTGCATGTTGAAATTAATTACGGTTTCCAGTTTGTAGTCACCCCCTGTAAAGGATGCGAGAGTGTGGTTCTGCATTAAGGAGGGACTCTTGAGATTGCAGTTAAAATATGTCAGTCTAGCTGTCGTTACAAAGTCTGACGTTACATTGCCCTATAAACCTTAGTTTTAAATGTAGAGTAAAACAAAAACAGTATTTGCATCTTAGAGTAGTCGGACATGTTGGGAAATAGGCTTCCTGCTGAGAGTTAGCTGAGAAGGTTAATACTACTCTAATGTCTAAGCAGCCGTTTAGAATAAAGTAAGAAAACATTGAGAAACAGCTAGCCTAATTCACAAGGTAACCTCTAAGCTTTACTACTTAACATTTTTTTAAAATCCAATTTGCTTAATACGAACAAAACTGAAGAGTAAAAACCACAAGTTGTGGTTTTACGGAGGATTATGTGCCAGACCATGACTTTGAGTTGTATGCTAAGCTAGGCTAACGGCTGCTGGCTAGCTTTAGCTTTAGCTGAAGTCTTTACGTCAGGTACGGGCAAGCCTGTGTTCAACTAGCTTCTGTAACTCAAACTCTCATTCAACATTTCTTTCAACTTTCCTTCTGAAAAAATAAATACTGTCCAAATTCTAAAACAAACAACATCCACGGCAGCATTTGTGAAGTCCAGTAGAAAATAGTGATGGCGGATATCTCCAAAACTGAAACGAACCGGACGCATAGATAGCACTCCAGGTAAGGCGGGAGTAAAATATATTGTACTTTTTTTAAATTTAATTTTTAAATTAAAATTTTTCATTTTGGGTGTACTGCCCCTGTAAATTTTACTTCTACTTTTACTTTATTACACTTCAATTAATTTCCTTGCGTACAAAAAAAACTAAAGCTCCCATGAAAACGTAGTTACATTATACTTCCGTATTTGTAATATTTACCAATTCTTTAGCTGTGTAACATCGCACACACCGGTCCTGCTGTGTCCTGCTGTTATCACGGACATGTTTGAACTGGCTGCGAACCCTCGACTTGTCAGTGGACTCGTCTGTTCTTCAAACCGTGGTCTAGGACTAACGGGGAATAGTTTTCATTAAAGGCTGCTAAAAACACAAATATCGACATCTATAGTGAACAGCACAACTTGGCGTTAAAGTCACGTTAGCAATTTGTGTTATTACAAATGTCAGTGTGATTTTGAAGGAGTTTTCGTTTTAAACTTTTGGAACAGAAACCAGAAGGTTCGGTTTCACTTCAACCCTCTATTTACTGGACAGATAGTCGAGTGAATCAATCTTCTAAAAAAAAAAGTTACAAAATTCTTGTTTTAAAATTTAGGCATAGAATATGAGTTTTGAAGCCTTTATAAATAAACATGCCCAAGGAAACACAAACGTTTATTTGTTAGTTGTCATTGGTTTTTTGTATAAACACCATACAGTAGCAGCCAAGCGAAAACCTTATTGGCAGAAATGGTTCTACTGAATAAAACATCTCTCCATGATGTCATGGTTATTTTTTGTTTTTTCAAATGTAAACTGTGTTATGTGATGATTATTTTATTTCATTTGTAGTTTCCATTAAACAACCCTCCCTCATTTTTATGTAAAGAACAAAGTCTTGTTGAATTCCCAGAGGAAATGAACCGAATCCTTAAAGAAATTGATTTCACTTTAAAAAAAAATATATATATATACTCATGGCAGAAACTTTTATGATACAAATCAAGAAAAAAAAAAAAGAAAGAAAGAAGGTTTAATAAGCATCTCGTTATATTCATGAAGCTTCATAAATTCCAACTAAAAGCAACTCCAACCTCTGCTGGACCACTTCAAGCAAATTTCAAATTACTCTGCTGGTACATATAACACATGCAGGGCTAATAGGGAGGCTGGGCTTCCACTTCAAACATTGGCTTTATGGTAAACGTTTGGCACACACACACACACACACACACACACACACACACAGAATGAATTTCTCACATTTAACGTGCGATCCTCCCAACTAACAGCTTAAACAGACTTTGAAGTGCGTTCCACTCGTCCATTAATGGGAAACATTATTCAAGCGGTGTTTGCAAGAGGTTCTTTGTCAAAAAGCTTTACATTGGAAACTCAATCTGAAGAGCACACAGTCCGATCAGAACTGCAGAGGACACAAAGCCTACTCTCAAGAAGCTTAAAGACATGCACATGCATAACACACACCCACATACTTTCTCGTTCAAACATGCACACAGTAGACCGACACTGAGCTCTGAGAGTGAAATACTACAATTAATCAAGTTATTTACTCTTCTGCGTGCCTCCGAGAGCAGACCTAATGAAGAATCCTATGGTCATTATGGGTGGAGGGAAGCAGTGTAATTTGATTGAGGTTTTATGCTGGTGCAAGGCCCAGTTCCCCATCTGTGATGGTCTGGAAGGAAAACACAGCCTGCTCTAATGTGAATGATTTCTCACTAGGTTTTAGTACTGAGATTACTTTTTATTGTATGGAATATGTAGAGTCAGCAGAGGACAGGCCAGACACATCCTGTAGTCATTTGAAAGCTGATATTTGTTTTGTAATAACGCTGGTCTTGTAAACCATTCATGGTATAATTTTCACAATCACAAGCTGTTTACTTGGGTACAATCTCGTTTGATGTTCTTGTGTTTTTCCCCATTTTTTTCTCCTCCTTTCCCACCATAGCATGTGATTGCCATCCAGTCGGAGCAGCAGGGAAAACGTGTAACCAGACAACAGGCCAGTGCCCCTGCAAGGACGGAGTGACAGGAATCACCTGTAACCGCTGCGCCAAGGGCTACCAGCAGAGCCGCTCTCCCATCGCCCCCTGCATCAGTAAGGCCTACTTCTGCCAACTGTGCATGCCTGCAATTATTTTCATTATCAATTAATCTGACGATTCTTTTTTTTTTTTTTTTTTTGATTAATCAATAAATTGTTTAGTCACAGAATACGGAAAGAAAATCCCCATCACAACTTCCCAGCAAAAAAAAACAAACAGCAAATCTTTGCATTTGAGACGCTGGAATTCAAGAACGTTGACTAATGACTGAAACGATTAATTATTTAAATGGTTGCTGATTATTTTTCTGTGGATCGACCATTTGATTAATTGACTAATCGTTTCAGCACAACTGCAACTTCTTTTAGGGCATCTCGTACCACTTTTATAGTGAGGGGTACTTTGTAATTTATACAAATCATTTACATAGGCTTATGTTATGTTATGTTATGTTATGATCAATAATAAGCCATTCATAAGTAAATATTTGGGTTGCAAGGTATTTCAAATTTGATTCACACTAAGCCTAGTTCAACCAAATCCTACAATCCAGACTTTCATATCTGCACTCCATCAGCAATAGCAATATATCAAGACAAGACCTGAAAAGGACAGGACATGCTTGTTATGCATTCATTCATGACTCACACTCATCTCGTATTATTTTTATATCCCTGTTCCATTATTTTGGATAGATATTTGGCCGTTTAAAGCAGAGCCTGGATAAACAGGCCATTACAGCTCGCCTAACATGGCCTTGTGTGCCTTCAACACCGTTAACAGTCTGTCTCACAAAAAAAATCCCTAGAATGAGTCCAAGGGAATGATGGCTGATATATTTATTGGCTGTATCTGCTACCTGCAGATTCCAGGCCCTTTGCAATAAACGCCAACGCCTCACAAAAAGAGAGATGGTGTCGCTGGTAGCTGAATTAGCTAGAAGCATCAAGTAGCTGGCTGGCACGAATAGATAAGATAACGGTGATGTCTGGGAGGACATGTAGACACTAACAATTGTCCACTCTGATACTGAGGGTGACATTTCTGGTAAAGTTATGTTGAAATTAGACAATGTCTCTGTGGACCTAGTATCAGAGTGATACGTTTGGCTAGAATCCACAAGGACAATTTAAATCTGTGAACCTGCTGGAACAGGAAATGTGTAAAAGTTGGAGGAAATGGGGTTCTTGAAGAGTAGAATATATTTGGTTTCTCGTGTATTTTTTGAGATAATGTATTTTGGTTTTAATAGTGTGATATAAAAAATTTTGCGATATCTAACTCCCTGCCAGCTCCGACAGACCGGCGGCCTTGGCTCTTTGTATCTATAACATACCACAACCAGTAGGGAGCAGAACTCATGCTCTCCCTACACACAGACTGCACACGCACATCTGTGTGTCAAAATCGGCTGCCATTAACAAGAAACCCCATTAAATCCCTTAGTGTATGTGCTCTGAGGTACAATTCAGCTCTGAGGAGAATAACCAGGAAATTGAGCTCAGTTTATTTCCTTATTGATGTAACAATTACATAAGTTATTCCATTTGCATTGTAACATGATGCCATTCTGAAACGTGTATCTGTTCCTGTCTTTGTCACAGAGATCCCAGTTGCATCACCTACAGCAACTTACAACAGCTACGAGGAGCCATCAGGTGAGTAACACAGCACCTGAACGAAAGTGCCCCTCATGCAAATAATTCTGTGTATTTCTAGTTTTTCCATCAATCCTCTACAACAACAACAACATTCCTCATTCCTCAACCAAACACACACCAGTGAGGTCTGCCGCTGATGTAAACTCCAGATAGTTTGTCAGTGCTCCCAGTGGCCTTGTTGCCTCCCCAGAGTTTCAACCCTAATCTGATTACATGCTTCATTTGCACCAGTTTGTATTTCAATCAAGGCAGTGAAGCCCTGCCCGACCCTATTGTTCATGTGCTCTGACAGGGGTCTCCATGTTGGACTGCTGACATTAGACTCGCGATGTGTAGCTCTAATTTTGAAGGTGTGTCCTTTAATGGCTGATTAGGACAGTTATTCTTACAGTAAATGTACCTGACTGTAGGTATTTATCAAATTACATCATATCATATCTTAGTTTTACAGTGATACAGGTTCAGTTAAATAGGCTGAGTCACTTCTAATCATCGGTCAGTGTGGCGCCACTGACTTCATTGAGCTTTGTTGTGAGTCCAACTTCCTACTATAGTGACTGCGAGGCTGTGTGGAGTTTGGATTCCTGTCAGAAACTTTACACAGACACCACCCTCCAAATTAGGAGCAGTGTGGTCCCCGGGGACCCCGCAGAATGAACGTGGCTCTGCTGCAGAGACACACAAAGGGGGCGTTTGTCCTCGCAGCAGGAGATTGGACCTTAATGAGAGCAGTGGGTGTAATGGCCCCAGACAGTGCAGCGATTGCACTAAGGGGCTAATGGGCAACGTCAGCTATCAAAGGGAGGTATGATGAAGGCCCCCAGGGGCCAGTGGGAGATAAAGAGGCCCCCCGCCCTCACCACTTCATTTACATGGAAATCAGGCATGCTCGATATGGACTCGTCAAATTCATTTACTTTGGGATTTCCCCTTTTCTTATTTTTCCCGCCACCCCAGAAAGCAGTTAGGCATTTCACCAGAAATGCTTTCTCTACATACATGAATTCAATCCTCATCCCACGTCCCAAACCGCTCTTTTTTTTTTTTTTTTTTTTTTTGAGAGGGAGGAGAGGGGCGTTTTTTTCTTCCTCCATCATTACCCAGGCAACCTCATTCACACAGAGTATAATGGGGAAGAAAGGGGAAGACTGGACAGAGGGCTGGAAGAAATAATGAAGTTTGTCCATATTCAGGCAAGCTGAAAGGTCCCCTCTCTCTCTCAACTGCCCCCTCCTTTCTCTTTCTGCCCAGCCCAGCTTTCCCACCCCCCCCCAGAAAAGAGCACAAGGCTTATTGCTCTGAGAGTGGTAGAGTGGGGGTGGGAGAGGGGGGAACACTAGGAGATGATCTGGTTCCAATTTGTGTCAGTCAGTGAAAAGTGGAGGGAACAAATGATTTCAATTTTCAGTTTGGCCTCTGGTCCCACCACCAGCTTCCTCATTACAAAAGGCACCTGGCACAGTGACAGCACCCCAACAGCACCCATCGATAAAAGCCCTCTGGCACCCAAAGCCAGGTACACATACACTGGTGTGAAAGGGATACCGCTGGACTCCTAAGACATTAATCATAAGTCCATTGGCTTCTATCTGGTTGCTGTTCTTTTCCTAGAAACTTTTAGCCTCCACTAGCGTCACAGTGTTAACTTCTTTGCCTCATGTGGCTCAGACGCTACTACGGGTCTCTGCTAATTTTTGGAAGGTCAGTAGCTAATTTCCACCCTGTGACCTACTTTTGTGTTGGGGTGACCTCTGTAGCCCTCAGAGCTCACACACTGCATGCCAGGACACTGACGAGGGAGCAGGCTGGAGTGGAAAAGTTGGGAGGAGTATAGTAGGAGTGTGTTGACAGACACAGGAGGATCTGTGTAAGCTTTAATCCGTTTCACAGTGGCACTTTGATGGCATCTTCATGTCCCTGGGGGCACAAACAATGTGACGCAAGGGACTACGTGTAAAAGTCCATTCAGCTGCAGTGTCTCCTGATGATACTGAAACTGTTATAGGAAGCATTTTATGAAATTCACCATCTAATATTTACTCTTTCTCTTTCACCTCTGTTCCCTAGATTGCGAATCTCACTGTAAAGCTTCCAAGGGAAAGATGAAGATCACCATGAAGAAGTACTGTAAAAAAGACTATGGTGAGTGAGTCTAATATGCAGGAATGTGTGCCGCCAGACATCAGCCAGCAGTCAAGAGGTCAGATGTCTCAATTAATCAGATCCCAAGCAAGGCCAGTCCACACCCTGGTGCTGCTCTGCGTGTTGCGGTGATGGCTTACTTACACAGCCTTAGGCCTCTTTAACTAATGCAAATTAATCAGAAAATCTATCTTTTCTCTCCATACACACTAAGCTGCTGTTTCCCATCACTTGGTTTTTCAAAAAACAGTCCCCAGAGTGTGAATGGGGAAAACTGAGCTCAAGATGTATCACCGTCAGCCAATATTCTGTCAGATGTAATTTAATAAGTTAATTCTGTATGCCAATATAGCTGATGTGTTCACACAGTACAGGTGTTACTGTTCACAACTCTTTCTTTTCTGTTGTCAAGCAACTTTATGAATATAACATGTGATTCAAACGGAGGGTCTTAATGCAAGTGACCAGAAATTACTGTTAGCACGACACTGATCGCAAAAAGGGACAAAAGCAAATTATTGCTTTTTCGAGGTAAGAAGATTGATACCACTCTAGCACTTGTACGTTAAATATGTAGCTGTAGCAGCTAGTTAGCTTAGCTTAATGCAAAGACTGGAAACAGGGTGAAATAACTAGCCAGGTTCTGTCCAAAATCTGCCTACTAGCCCCTCTAAAGGTTCATTAATTAACACAATATAACTGCAGCTCACCATTTAATGTGCTTGACTATTTCTTGAGCGGGAGTGACTGCCTGGCAACTTCTCCCAGCGAAGAAAAGGACATATAACATATTTATTATTGATCTTTAGAGATTCTGGTTGGTGGATTGTATTAGCTTTAGGCAGACTAGCTGTGTCCAGTCTTTATGATAAGATAAGATTATCTATTTACCATATTCTGCAAATTTTAAGATCAAGTAGTATTGATCTTATATTCTGATCTGATCTGATCAATAAGTGTTTTTCCTCAAGTGTCAAACATTTCCTTTAAATGATGTACAGGAAAGTAGCATCAATTTGGGCAATTTTAAACTGGTGATGACAACTTTTTGCTCAAAACAAAAACCTTCAGAAACCTGGAACCATTAACCGATGAAGTAGGTTATGATGCGTAAATGCAATAGTGCTCAGACTTCTCTCGCCCCCAAAACCTCTGCCCAAAGTGCGTCAAAGTGTGAATGTATGAACAATAGCAAGACTTTGTAGACCTTGTAGAGACTATTGAAGAGGAACAGACTGCGCAAGTATGGTGGATATCAACAGTTTGTCTATCTCAGTCAGCCTGAGGCTTTTGGGAAAACATTCAGTCATTTTAGAGGCCAAAACACACAGCAATCACACTGTGTTGTCAATGAATCCGCAGAACAAGTAGTCCAGACGAAACACATCTAAAACTGTAGTGCCAGGTGGAAAAAATATCACATTACTGAGTCTGAAATCATGTTAAAGCGTGGTACCACCAGTGGTCAATTTTCCATCAACAAAAAGCCACAACAATGGAAAAGTTTCATACCTATAGTTCCAACACAGGGGGATATGTGGATACAACACAGTGCACTGTCCCACTGTGTAGCTCTACATTCAGCCACATGGCAAATGATCCACTAGAGCAGAAAATCATTGCTATTTAATAGTTTATCTGTTATCGGTAGATTCACATCTGTAAACCACATCAACAAAAAAAAAACCTTCAATGCAGATTCAGTGTTACACACACGTTATGTTCTCCTTCTCAGCCTCTAAAAACACAGTAAGAGTGTGCTTACCACATTTCTTTTCTCTCTCAAATGATCTGTGTAATCAGAAACTTTAAGAATGCCTCCCTTTTGTCAACCAGCATATCAGTCTTTTCAATTACAAGGGACAGTTAATGTAAATTTCTGCATTATTTGTAATAAATGTTCATCACTATTAGCTCTGCTAGCACGCTTTCAGGTTCCCTGATGTTGAGATGACTCAGTTGTCTTTCATTTCAAAATCATCATCAGTCTCTCAGAAACAGCTTTATATACTTTAAACGGCATCCAACTGAAAATTGGCTAAATATACTCTATTCCTCTCACAGTTGAGTAGACAGTAACTCAGGCCATTTGTTGCGTTTTGCAACGAAGCCAAATGCAGCCATTATTCATATTTCTATTGATTTAAATCTTAATCATCAGAGCCGAAACCAGCCCGGCATCTATAAATCAATCTGGCTGATTTAAGCAAAGCAGGCGGTTCCTGTGGGTTTTCTCTGAAGTTCCTCTGAAAAGTCTGGAAGCAGATGATTCTGCCTGAACCGCGCTGAGGCAGTATGGCAGACATCATCGTTTAGCATGCATTCCCTTCGCCTAATTCATTTCTCAGGCCTGTCGCCTTGCTTTTGTGGGGCTTCAGAGTCTCTCTCTCTGTTCTTCAGGGGGCCACAACCCCTATGTGTGAGTGGCGATGCAGGCCCCCGGGGGTCACGGGAAGGGGCCCTCTGTTTAAACACAGTTGTGCGCTCTGCCGGCACCGAGCATTCCTCAGGGCACAAACAGGTGGTAAATTGAGCAGACGGTGACGGATTGCCACCCCGGAGAGAAAGAAATATGTTTTGTTTATTCAATTTTTGTTTTTCATCACTGGCGTAGCTACGGAGACGGCAGCCACAAAGGGATAATATTCTCGCCTGACACCCTCCTCTGCACACACGTACCCTCCCTCTCCCTGCCACCAGGAGAACAATGAATCAAAGGGCCGCGTGTTTACCGACGCTCCGGGATAGTGCTCAAAGGCAGGGCCTCCCAGCCACCCCTCTGTGCTCACCCAAGGGTAACAGGTCCCTGATCATTCACTCAGCTGATAACCAAAGGGGACAGGGGCCTCAGTGTTGTAATTAACCAAGCTCTAATTTCATTAGCCCTTGCTTGTTGGTGGCATGCAGTGTCAAGCTGCAGCACACTGCCCAAAGAAGATAAACCCAGGGGGAAGTTTGGCTGTGAGGAGAGGCTCAGTTGGCAGCTATTGTGTGAGCGCAGGACCATCTCGCACTTATCTCTTCCTCTTACAAAACTACTGCTTTCCTCAGTCAGGGTCTGTCTCAACACAGTGTCAGCATGCACTTTTTTGTAATAGATTCTTTGACCCTGTGTGCCCATTCTTTCTCTGCTGTCTATTTAGCTCAAACCAAGTGGCAAAAGGTGTGTGCGTGTGGATTTGTGTGTGTTTAAATACACTGCACAGACTGAGAACATACTTGAGGGAGAAAGAAAGAGAGGCAAACACTGACATAGAGACTGTGCCCGGATGCTGTAACCGAGTCTACTCCACTGAGTTCATCACAGCAGCTTGTTAGAGGAGAGCGCTATCTCCGCTGGATTCTCACGCTGTGAAGTTGGATGGAGCTCTGGGAGCAGAACCCGGATAGCTCATGAGGTCGGAACATATCCTGATTCTCCTGGAACTTTTTCTGAGGCTGGGAAGACAAATAGTGGCCCCTCCTTTCCCCCTTCACACACCCTTTATGTGTCTGGATGAAGGAGAGAGCTGCAATGAATGGCAGGGCTGTGAGAGCTCGCTCTACTCAGCCCAACAAACCTTCTTTCTTCTGAAATTGTGTGCAATTTGCTCACACAACGCATTAACACACACACACACTCAAACACCCCACTCCTCCAGTTCATTCTTGGCAGTAATAGGTGATGAACACCGAAAGTGATCATGTCCAGCCAGAAATGTGAAGACTAAGGCTAGCTTATGTCAAGAGGAAATACATTTTGGATATAATTACTGCACTGTTTCTTCATTGTCTTCAACAACCTCATAATTTGTACAACAAAAATCAGTAAATAGAAGATAAAGAAATCTAACAATTGTTCCATGCATATACAGCTGATTGCTTGAATGTATCTTGAGTGTTTCCCATCATCTAAACCAATCCTCTCCAGATTAGATTCATTCTCACAATTGCAAGTGAACCCCCACACACACTTAAACATTAATAGCACATTCCTAGCTAAACCCGCGGTGTAAAGCACTTCACTTCAAGCACAGATTAGCTCCGGCAGTGTTGAGCTGTTTGCCTCTTGTTGCAATCAGAGTGATGAAGTAATAGTTGCTCTGTCTGACGGAGAATCCGTGCAGGAGAGCTCCTGTGCAGGGAGGTTTTACTCATTTCCTGGTATGAAAATATCTGCTGAAAGTGGTGTTCCAATAGTTGCCAGGTTTCAGTTTGATGTAGCCTGAGGTTGTCAGTGTTCAGATGTTCAGACTCCAGCTTAACAACTGATAGAGCAATTGTTTCAGAAGTTCTATTGTTAGCAGATGTGGTATTTTTCTATAAAAAAAAAATCTCTTTTGGCCATTTATTTATTGCAAAATAGAACCCAGAATCTGCCTATTCTTCCTTCAACCCACCTGAAGGAAGTGTTTCGCTTAACTATTTCTGAAATAAGGAACATGCTCCGGAGTGCAACAAGGAGAGGTCATAGGTCAGGGATAAGGGACGAGGGGCAGTGGTGATGCGTAGAAAAGTCAGTAATTTCTGTTTAAACAACAGCTTTTATCCGACTATTATAACATGTTGAACTGCTCCTTTCTCAGTCAGATGTCAGTTGATTTAACTCAGGCTTTTCTCTTCTCCTCCACCAGCTGTCCAAGTGCACGTTCTAGAAGGGGACAAGGCAGGCGAGTGGTGGAAGTTCACCGTCAACATCATTTCTGTCTACAAACAAGGTGAGCACCGCATCCGCCGTGGGGACCAGCTGCTGTGGGTGCGCGCCAAGGACGTGGCCTGCAAATGCCCCAAAATCAAGCATGGACGAAAGTACCTTCTGCTGGGTACAGACGACGACTCCCCCGGGCAGAGCGGCGTGGTGGCGGACAAGGGGAGCCTGCTCATTCCTTGGAAGGACCTGTGGGGCCGCAGACTGAGGAAGTTCCAACAGCGTGTCAAGAGGGGAAAGTGCTAAACATAGTTGGAGAGGAAAGAGAATGAGGGAGAGAGCAGGTTAATGAGGGAGAAGTGGAGGCAAATTAATGTCTCCACCGGGAGAGGATGAATAAAAAAATAAATAAACTGGAAGAATAAAAGATAGAGAGACACAGGTGAAAAGTAGGAGGGATGGGGGGATGACGGAGTGCTGCTGCTCTGAGTTGGAGCGAAGAGATTAGTGTTTTTTAGGAACTTTTGTGAAGGAGCTCATTCTACAGTTGTTCTGTTTGTCTTTCAAGGTTTGTTTTATGTGTAATTGCAGAGTTTGCACCTAATGTTACAGATATGTCACATCCTGACTATTTTATCCATGATGCCATTGTTTTTTAAAGTCCCTTGTTCAGTTGTTTTAAGGAGCAATGCATCTACAGTGTCAGACTTTTGTATTTTCAGAGGATCTATTTCTACTGCGCTGCGTAAAGCACGATCAAGTTAATCGAAGACATTGCATGACTTTGAGGGTTTCCACTCACGTATGATAAGTTGCTCTTATTAACCTGCCAAACTTTTGATAAACTTTTACCAGAGCTGAAAGTGAGAAAAAAAAAGAAGAAAAATAATTGTGAAATTGTTCGTAACTGTGGTGTTAGAGTGAAAAGGAAAAACCATAACAGCCATTTTGCCTGAGAGCTCCCTGCTCATATGTGAGTGTTACCTCAGTGAAACAAACTGCCATAACGATCCTCTCCTCACTCTGTACAATGACCATACTCATCATCACAAGCAAGTCTTTGCTCAGCGCTTATCGATATATCACCAGTATGTTGTAGTTGTGACCTCTGCAATGTAAAGTAAACCATGCGTGCATACATAGACATTATGTTTAGTAGATGATGCCATAGCATCAACTAGATGTAGAGTAGACATGTCAACCATGCACTTATTTTTACTAGTGAAAGGTTTGAGAACATATAAGATGTGTTCACATTTTTAGAGTGGCATCCAAAAAAACAAAAAAAAAACATGCTGTACCATATGGTGCAAAAAAAAAAATAAAAAATCTGGTTGACAATAACTTTTAATCAAATTTGTCACAACTGCAAATGACTCAGGATTGAGTGTTTATTCTCTAAAAAAAGGACTAAATGTAAGTTGGATGTCCTGAACATTTAAAGGCTGGTTTGAATGAAGCTCATTTACAGCTGAACGTCATTAAAAGAGGATATTGACCTATCAAGCAGCCTTCATACCACTGACATAACGCATGCTCACTATTTACTGTGGCTGACCGATAGCTAATAATGAGTGTGATTTATGTACACATTTCATTTGTATACAGTACTCAATGTTGTGGGGAAAAGTAACCTGTGGAGTGATGAAATATCACAGATGTTTATTGTACAGTGCATTTAGCACGAGCGTTTCGTTCACCTCAAAGCGACCTTTTGAGGACTGGATCTCCATTATCAAGACTTGGTACTCGACAAAAAGGCATGACCGATTGTCTACATGTTATATAGCTGTATAGTAGGCCTATTACTTTGTTTTTGTTTATTTGTTTTTTTTGGTTTTTTTTTTTTTAAATATTAACTAGCTCCATCTCCATGTGAACCTAACCAGAGTTTTAAATACTAGAGACTTAATAAATGGAAAGGCAAATAAATGAATGTCAGACAAATTTCTCATGTTTACCTGAGTATGTGCACCCAGAGGATCTCTCACATACTGAGAGAGAGACTATGACTGAGTTTACACATGCTGTACACAAATACATCACTACACACATACAGGGCCACATCCAAATACACACACACACACACACACACACATACATACACGGGTACACCTCAGTACTCTGTGCATCATACTGTATGTATTTGAAAATGACAACATGCTTATAAAGTCTCTGCCAACACATCTGTACCGACACATTTACGGACTCATTTTGCAGGCGTTTGCAGAAAAGGTACTCCCTACCAGACTTCTGCTCTCCATAAATATTATATCTGAATAATTATCTGCTTGTGTTTATACATTGGCTTGTAAATGTTGTTGAGCAGCGTCCATTGCAAATGGTTGTGTAATGTCTTGTAATACTAATATATTATGTTTATCACAAATGAATATATTTAATGACACATGAATCAATGTGGCTTTTGTGGTTTTTATTTTTATTTTTTACTTTGGTTACTCTTTTTTTTTTAAATTGAATTGTAGATGGCTGTAATGAAAAGTATTAAGTGTTTGGCTATTGAACAGCCGGATAGAAATGCAAATTAATTAATCTAAAATAAAGCTGTGTTTAAAAAAAACAACAACAAAAACCCAAGGTTGGCCTCAGATGAAATTACATTTTTTTTAGTTCTTTTCTTTGCAAGTGGGATTGTTAGACCTACTACAACATAACAATAACTCAAATGAAACAAAATCATTACTTACAGGTTCCCACAGACATGTACTATAAGACATTTTTCCCTGCAGAAATGCAACTGATAAACAACTGACATACATATTATAGTAAATGCTCCAGAAAAAAAACAAAAAACAGGCCTTTCTCTTCCTCAACTTCAGCTCATATGTAAATCCTCTTAAGGATGTTGTCAGTGTGACAGGAAGCCAATAGTTAAACGTTACAAGTGAATGAATTAAAACATTCGCTGCTGCCAGAGAACTTCAGCTATGTCCTGCAGCACTGATCATCATTTGTATTGGATCCTGTGCCTTTATAAACTTCACAGACAATAAGGTCTGGCTGTAAGATTGCAATAATGCAGACATATTACTAAAAAGGGTGATATCACCAACATTTCTAATCCAAATCGCAGATGTTATTGTTGTAGCCTGGAGATTCTGGCATCAGTGGAGGCCCTTAACTTATTCTTATGGGAATTTTACAAAAAAAAAATTCTGAACCTGCTCCAAACGAGAGTCCATCTGTCTGGGCTTGTGGACAGGGTATTGATATACTGCTCCTGCAATGCCCAGTGCAAGAAATACTCCAAAGGGGCCAACCAATTATACAGTCACTGATGAAAGTTTAAGCTGCGTTCTGCATTAATATAAGGCCACCAGGATTACTGGCTGTAAAACCAGCCTATTTATTATTGGTAAAAGAAAAGAAATAGAAGGATGAAGAGGTCAGTGTATGATTATCCCAGAGAAAAGACGTTTATGTTGATGTTTAACATAAACCTTAACCCCGCCTGCAAGACGCAAACAACTTCACTTTGGCTTATTAAGGCCGTGCGTTGCACAAGATCACTACAGCACTGTGATTTCTCCCATAATTTGGGCGGGATGGGAGAGTTGAAAAGAGATCTGGGTGTGTGTGAACTTCACTCTCAGTATGTGCAAAGATGAAGCTGTAACAACAAACACACAGACAGACGAGAAAAAAAATAGCTTTTTGGCATCAGGAGGACATTCACAGTGGACTGAATGCGAGGGGTCAGGTTTCCATCACGACTCTGCAGCAGCAACTCGGAACTTTCCGCTCAGATGAATCCCCTCAATTCGCACCGCTGCCATTGTCTCCCTGTTAACGGTGAGAGCACCCCTCGGAAAACAAAGCGGCGCTGATGGTGCGTCGCGCTGAGGTTGTCCTACGTTTGGTGGCTGGGTGGCCTTCTGCCCTTCAATTGTATGCTGTGCTGACAGCTGCCGGGGAAATGGAAACAGCAAGTGGTTGAACTCCCACAGCACGTAGTCTATATGTCTGATTGGGCAGAATGGAAAAGACCATGATTTCTCTGTCAGATTGAGCTGTGAAAGGTAAGTATACGTGTAACGAGACTGCTGCGGCTGTCTGCAAAGTTGAAACAACATCCCATCTGGGATCGTGTGACTTTCATGCTTTTGGATGCGTTTTATAATTCTGTAGGGACAAATCCAGTATGCTCCAAGGTCCTTAGACCCAAGTGCCCCCAAACCAGTAAACCAAACTTCCCCACCCCTACCCTTTGGAACAAAAATGCAATCCTCAACACTTTGATTCCTTCACATAAGCCATAAATACAATAAATATATGAACCAATTTAAATTAAATTAATCCAAAGATCCTCCATTGAGAAAGGTGACCAGCAGCATGTCGGGACAGGAAGTGTCACAGGCAGCCTAATCCCATTCACAGACCCTCAGTAACAGGCCTGATAGAGCATTCAGCAGGAAAGGAAAAGCAGAAAGAGGGCGTATTCAAAATTGTCCAATAACAATCTAATTAGCAAGTAATTACAGTGTATTTGACGAGACATTCATTAACATCAGTGTAAATTAATAATATTTTAATGGCTATTACTGGTGTTTCATTGAGCACAGGGGGGGGGGACTCGTTATTGAGATCAGCTCAAATGAGTTTGGGTAGAGCGCTGAGAGGCCTGTGATACTTATGTGGATTAGTTGTTTGGGAAGCAGGTGGAACAGCGCAGAGGATCACAGCAAGCCGTGGACCTTTAGCGCCACCATTTCTAATCTCTATTCACAGAGCAGCCCTGCATCTCAGAGGAGTTGACTGTCGGGGGAAGGACTTTATTTAACTTTACGAGTGCCATCGCATTTTCATTTTAGAATTTCAATCATTTCAATCGAGCCTTATAAGTCTGATTTTATGCATGAGATACTTTGAGCTGGAAAACTATAAGCAATCATGGTTTATTGTTTTTTTGGGGTTTTTTTTTTTCTGAAACCCACTTGGCCTCCTGCTCCTTCTTCTTAACCCACTGTTAAACCAGAGCTGCGCCACAGATGCTGTTTTGTTTGCTCCTAAGCACCCGACTAAACAGAGAACAATATCACACTGTGTTTTCTCAGCTGACTAAATGTATTTCCAAGCCCTGTTTACATTGGTTCTCCTGAGGATAAGGGAAACAATCATATGAGTTATAAATTCGGAGCAGATTTTAAATTTTTAATTATTCAAATTGCCAAAACATATCAAATAAACCATCAATACTATGACAATAAACCTCAGGAATTTGGCTTGACTTGAGTTTTCCGAGGAAAATATTTGACATGATGTGAGACACCAAGACTCTTCCCCAATTCAATGCTGAACGCCGCTTTTCACTTGTCACCTATTTGACTGCAGTCTATAAACACAACCAGGTGGCGTGCTGCATTTTCCACTCTCCCCTTTTTTTTCTTTTTTTTTTTTTTTTAGACTTCCATCCTGTGACGGCCAGTCCTTTTGCTTCCCAGCCCTCATTCACAGCCAGGATGAAGCAGAATGGAGGAATGAGGCTCCGATAAACAAAGGCAGAAGCACCTTTGGAGATGGAAGGAAGGCTTAAAGAGGTACTTGATATCAACCCAGTGTGTGACCACCACACATACACACATACATAGGCGCACGAAAATACACAAAAAACATATATGCACACACACACACACACACACACACACACACAACTCTAAATGTATTACACCCTCTGCGTTTGACACTAACACCTTTAGTGCCCTCCCAGCCTCCCACCCCTTCAATCACTTATTCACTCTCTCCCAAACTCCCTCTCCATTTCTCTCTTTCTTTCAATGCACACGGTTCAAAAGCTGTATTTCTGGCTTACTAGATTGGAGCACAAAGGCTCTTCTTATGCATCCTGGAGAAGCCCCACTAGAGAGGCCTCGGTCCCATCCCGGATAGGAGAGTGCACATAGACTGAGTTAGTCCTCTTTTTTTCTCATTACCATTTCCATACAGGATTAAGCCACTTGGCTTTTGGATGGTGTGTACTATATTTTCCACCCATCCGACCCCCCTTCCATCCCTCTTCTTCATTCTCTAGATTCAAGTTAAATGATCAGTAAGACAATCAGCTCATAAACTAGCTCTTTTTAATGTGTATTCACACACACTGCCGGGTCCAGAGCATGCCAGAGTGGATGGATCACACTGGAGTCTGCGCCGTGAGGAGAGTCCTTCAGCTGCAGTAGCGCCCTGTTTTCACCCTCCAGGCTTTAACGGGAGACACCAAACAAAGTTTAACAGACACTAAAAGCAATTTTGATATGATATATGCCCTTAAAATACAAAAGGTTTGGGTTTATTTGTTATTGAGTATAACAAGAATGCAATTGTGTCACAAATACAGTAAAACATTCACTAAGTTGGTTGTTTTCGCTTAGATTTGTGTGTATTTCGGTGAAAACTTAGGGCTAACGTTCAAAGATGCATCATGATGATTCTTCTGTTTAGATGTAAAATTTCTATGTTGGAAAAAAAGACAGTGATGGTGTGGAAATCTGGAATTTTCCTCCTCACTGCTTGGCCCCCTTTCTCTCTTCCACCCTCCCTTCCTTCTCATCCGAATACATTAATATCTGAAAGTGTTGGCTCGGACCAAAAATACTCATGGACTAAACAAAGTCGAGAGTGACTTCAGGGTCTGGGATCTTCAAATAAACCCTGCCTGGGTGTCATGGGGACCAGGAAGTGGAATTAACTGCTATATTAGCTGACCTTCATCTTGTTGTTTGTCCCAACCTGCCTGGCTGGGCCCCGGGCTGGCCCGTAACCACGGTCTCCAGGCCCAACAATGCGGGCATTTCCCTCAACGAAAAAACACAGGCCTCGGGGGTTTACTGAGCAAACAAGATGAGCCCTGCCAAACACTCCTCGCTCCCACATTTCACAATCACTTCTTCTATCGCCATTTTTCCCTCTTTGCTCTCGCCCATCCATGGAGCTCTGAGAAGCTACCAGACAGTTCTGGGTCGAGTGTGAGACAGAAAACGTAGGAAAACAGAGCACTGACCTGTGTTGAGATTTAGTGTTAGAAAAACCATTCTTGTTGGAGGAGTAGACTTATAACTCTCAAGATGTCTTGCTTTAGTTTCCAGAGTAATTGGAAAACTTCTAACAAACAACAACCAGAGAAGGTTCCCTCATCATGACTTATACTTGGCTCACTGGTCAAGGAAATATTGATCAATATTCATACTTTGGGAAAACTTCCAAAGCGTGAGTAAATTTCCTTTATGATAAATCACATCCAATGGAAACGTCTTCATATATCGCAACTATATGACCAGAAACTGAATTTCATTTCAACACAGTATTTGTTTTAGAGGTTTGGATCTGCTTTCGCCATTACCCAGCATGTTGTTCCATCCGACTGAACCTGACATAAAAGCAGAGCAAAAGTAAAGTGGTCCTGCGTTGCTAGTAAATCAGACTCCTCGCTTGCTCGGATTGATACAGGAAGACATCAAACAGTCAGGAAGTCGAACTATTGTATAAAAAACAGTGGAAAGCTGCAGTACAGGGGGAAAAAAACTCCTTTACTACAAGGCTGCGACTTTTTTGAATTTCCTGTGATTTAAGAAGAAAAGCATGATGTAGTGTATCAATTGGTCTCAGTGGAAGACAAATCTATGTCAACAGGAATAAAAAAAAACATAGCTAGATACTAAAATACAATATTCCTGAGGTTTGTGAGGTTTATAGCCCAAATCCTTCCTAACAGGCTATTAAATAGTGGATGTAGAATGTCGGCAAGATGACAAATATCAGCGCTCGGGATCAAAGCGAGAAGAAGGAAATAGCACCTCCTGTTTAGAGACGAGACCCCCGGTGGTGTGGTTTTGGTCAGCCGTTGTCTACCTGTGCGTGTGTGCTTGCATGCGTGTGTGTGTGTGATTCACAAAGGGTGGTTAGATTCAATCTTATCGTGGCATCAAAGTGGGGCGGCCATCAGAAATCCCAGCATCAACGCAGGGATCAAACGCATCTCAGCCACAGCAATCATCCACAGGGTCTCAGGAGGAGGACCAGGGTCAGACCGCCTGCCTGGAGGAAATCCTTTTACAGATAACTGGACACCCACACCCACACACACACACACACACACACACACACAGACTCACCTTCAGGATTTTGACCTTGGGTGTCTTGTTGTATGATTACAGAGTTCCAGTCAACCATTAGATATTTTAGTTTTGTGTTATCTATACCTTTTGCAATGTAAACCTAGTGTCATATTTACACCTTAACTAAATTTTTTGTTCTGCAAAATGCTTAAAATGTCTCGGTGTACAATGACTTCCAACTCAACATTGACACAGAGTACCAGGCAGTGGCCTTCATCACTATATCATAAATGTAAAACGTTCTTTTAAATACATCTTTTTTTTCTGCCTTGTATCGACTCAGTTCATAAGATCAGGAAACATTTCGAACTTCTGGCCTTGTTCTGCTTAGGTGTCGTTAGCTGGTGACTGTTGAAGGCCACTATTTTCATTTTTGTGCCATGGAGTCAGCCTTACACAGAACTACTCTCTGGAGACTGAAAGCCAGTTATTAGCTGTTATCTGAGGAATACAATATATTTCAGACTTATACACATATACAAACAGTCAAACTCTAAGCATTGTGGTGCTTTGAGTATGATCCTAATGTGAATGGTGTGAACCAGTCACTGTATATACAGACTGACATTGCCGTCATTGTTGGTTTTGGTGTCATCGGGTAGACTGATTTCATTCAAGGTCAGGCCCCTCCTGATCTCAGGGTAGCAGCTGGTGCACTTGTGCACCGTGCAAAGCATTAAATGTGCAATAAAGGATCTTTCAACATCAGTATTATGATCCCCGCTGTGAACTACTGACCGAAGGCAGAGACCGTCAAGCCTTTGGCATTAACACTCCGTGGCCAGGAAAACAAAACAGCTCAGTGCTCTTGAGTCACTCTCTGCTCATCCAGTCGTGTTTGAGATGCCTGAGTGATGTGTGCTGTCTGTCTGCTTTCATCTCCCTTTTTCTATGATGAAAGAAAGGAGCGTACGTGATAAATCTGCATAGCAAATCAATGCTTGTTTTGTTTTTTTGTTTTTTCTTTAATCAGAAAAGATACCAGCACTGTGAAATACTACAACAACAGGCAGTCATGTCATGTCACACAAGCTCATGGTGCATGCACACTTAAGATAACCAGCCATGCTCATAAATCAACAGGTCCCCAAATTTGTTTTGCCAGGGAAAACAAGCACTCCACGTCCAGACCAATTTAGCGGCTCATGTGGTTGAAAGAAATGTTGATAAACCAAGTACGTCTAATGACACGAATCCATTACCAGAGTGTGTCGCTGCATCTCAATGCATGCACGTCCCGCAGGGGGAAGTATGAATCTTCTAGCACCTTAATAAGCCACGTCTAGACGCATGTGTCCTACAAATTACTCGCAATTAATGAATGAAGTCAATAAAAGAAGCGTTTTCGATTGTAGCAGTTAAACTTTTGTTTGGATCGATCCTCTTCTAAAAACACTGATCACATTCACCAAATGTGTATATAACTATTTTGTTATATATTTCTATGTTATATAGTCCTCCTATCTTCTTCTCATTCTCACCTTCTGTCTTTGTTATTAAGTGATCATTACAGAGGCCTCGCTGACCTCCTCCCTCACTTCTGCTTGTTTTTCCTCCATCTCTGTCAGGCGCGGAGAAATCACTCTCTGACACAGAGGTGGCCTCCAGACGCTCACTCTCTGGGGTTTACTGAGGATGTGTGTGATCTGTCTTTGCTTTAATCCGGGCAGAGCTCTAGGATGTTATACACAAGCAAGGAAGAGGGTGGAGTTGCATTATCTGTGTCCTCTAGACTGCACCAGTCTTCCGGTTTGGACTGGACGGGGCAGCATGGGGACTGGTGACAGACACATTCCCTGAAAAAAAGAAAAAAAAAAAAAAAAGGCTTTCACATGGAGTTTTCTCATCACATCACCACTTCGCACTGCAGCATGTCTATCAGGATGAGAAAGCAGGAAGGTTCGAAGCTTTCATTGGCCTTCCCTTTCCCAATATCTAGCTTTTTAAAGCTTATTATTCATCTTCTATTGTGTCTCTATAGCGACAGCATCAATGCTTGTGGAGTTATTGAGTGTTTCTCATTTTGTATGAGATTTACAAGGTGGCTATTAAGACTTCTCGTAAGCCTGTGTCTATTAAAGGAACAGTATTCGCCGAGACACAATGAGTTTCCTTTGTTATGACAACAATAAAACAAATAAAAAATAAAAAAAAGGTTGAATGAATGCATTGGAATACAGTAAGCTGTGTAAGACACCCAAAGCCTTTAGTTATTTGTCTCTGGATCCCTTACCCTGTCCCTCATCTAAGCTTCAAATCCATATCATTGTAGCAGATTTCATAACAAGCATTTCTACAGTGAAACGGTGCTGATGTTAAATGAGATTTGGCAGATGAGCTAATGACTGAGCATTCTGTGTCAATTTGGAAGAATAGTCAAGGTCAAAACAACGTCCAGACCTTGACACCCACAGGAACAATCCTTTCCGACGGAGCAGTTGGGGGATTACCGGCGCGACAGCTGAAACACATTGAAAGATGGTAATCATTAACCACTTTGAATGAGACATCAGATCAGAGAGGTCAAGACTGCATCAATAATACAGGAACTGCAGGCACCCAAGTGTGTACGTGACTTTTACTGGGGCAGGCAGATCATATGGAATAGATAGATGTGAACCCAGGATCCCTTTTATTAGAGTATTTCACCTTGCGTGCCGCATCAATCAGAGGGAGAGTAGAAACAGTCTCCGTGTAGACTCAACAAACTATATATGTGTGTGTGTGTGTGTGTTAGCGAGCATTCCTGCTTGTATAAAATCAAATGAACATGTGTATCTGTATACACTGATTTCTATGTCTTAACATGCGTGTGAAGCCTGACTGGGTTCCCCTCTCTTCTCTCCAGGGGAGGTGTTGTGAAAAACTAGATGGACGTCTCTCTTCCCAGCATCTGGCTCTTAGAAGTGTCTGCGAACACATGGGCCCATTAGTTCCACCTCCGGGTGGACTCCCGCTTGATCCAAACTGATGTGATCTCACAGGGGCCCGGGCCAGCCCTCCCTGAGGACCCATAACCACCCAGGCACCAGAACAAATAACTCAGCGCTTACGCACACTTCTTTATGGCAGGTGATTCCTTGCCCTGTTTCCAGAGCGTGCAGGAACTTCAAAGTCTCGCAGTCAGACCGTTGTTCTCACCCTTGGCTTTCTCATCTCCAACCAGCCACGTAGTTGGATTCCCGGCCGCAGCCAGGGTGAGACACACACACACGGTGAGGTCATTGAGGTGGGTTTCTAGGTGCGCTTTGAAGCTACGGAAAGGGCTTAAGTAATCACAGTGTAAAAGATTAACGGTGATTCATTCTCATCCCGTGCGTTCAAACCAACGGTGCGATTCTGTCAGACAGCTGATGAAACACGTGTAAATAAACCTCAGTTGTGCATGTCACAAAATCTAAATATTTAAGGGAATAGTTTGACATATTGGGAATTCGATTTATTTTCAAGCAGAGTTTGATGAGAAGATGGCATACCTCTCACCTCACATGTGAGTTAAATATGAAGATACCACCTGCAGCAGGTTAGCACAGCTTCACACAAAGAGTTGTAAAAAGGTGGAACAGGTAGCCTAAACCTGGACCAAACAGTGTAAAAGTGTAAAAATGTATTTTGACATTTTGGAAAATAATTCACTTTCTTGTGGTTTTTTTTACGAGAGGTTATGTGCTGGACTATTTCTTGGCTGGGCACAGTGACTTCCCAGAGTCTCCGCTGGCAACCTCACAGTGATGACAAGACTCCAGGACGTTACTGCGCTCTGCCAAGAAATAGTCATACACACATAACCCGTAAAACCACAAGAAAACGAATAATCGTATTTTCCAAAATGTCGAACTACATGACATGGTACACGTACGGTTTGCAATGATAACAGCTCAAAATTGTTAGTCATTTTTTAAAACAATGGGTTCTTGATTTCTGAGGTTGACAAAAGCAGGCATTTCAAATTCAAGGCTTTTCTGTGCCGTCTGAAATGACCTGATGTGCAGATTTTGTGACTTTTTAATGTTTCAAGCTGACTTGACCGAAAATATTGAAAAAAAAGGGATGTTTAGCAATGCTGTAAAAGACTGAGGATAAAGCTACATGTCTCAGGCAAACAGCATCCTCACCAGATGATGATGACATGATTCAGGGCTTTTTTTTTTTTTTTTTTTTACACAACCTGTAACTCTGCAAACTAAAGCAACTATTTAATATTTAGTATTGATTAATTAAAAATATATTTTTCTTTCCTATCCATATGATGGATAGCTCATATTGATGACTGTGTGGTTCAAGTGCTGAAAGATGGGCCAGTAGGAGGCAGAGAGGAGGAAATGGATGGCAGAGGGAGAGATATGTGAGGAGTGGAGGTTATCCACCAGCTGAGGAAACACGGCGACTGGCAGGTCTGAGCTTTGTGTGGTGAAAATCAGCTCTGGGGCCAATGAAAATGTTTGTGTAGAAAAGTTTAAAACATCCACAGGAAGTAAGAAGACTACTCTTCATTGACAGGAAGCATACATCCTCTTACACACACATTTCACAGACGCAGCAAAGGACAAAATTCTTCTGCAACATGGGATAGCATGTGATATACTTCTACCATAGGAATTAAATGTCACAGTGGCAGCGTTAGCTGTTGAAATCTTTACACATTGCAGTGCATTGGTTGAAGAACATGATACGGTTACCATGTTGTCCTGTGTGCTTCACTGAAGCCTTTTAGAAGACCAATAAATTTCATTTCAATTTCAATTTCAATAAGTTTCATTTAGCTAAATATTTGCTTTTTTTCTAATAAGACCAAGCACACTCACGACTCTGTTAGGCTGTATTTAGGCACTGCTAACGTCAGCATTCTATCATTTCTCACAATGACAATGCTAACATGCTGTTAACATGTTAGCATGATGTTTAGCAGGTTTACTGCGATCACCATCTTTAATTAGTGTGTTAGCATGCTAACATTTGCGAATCATCACTAAACACAAAGAAGGCTACAGCTGAGGCTAATCATTGGTTCTGTAGGTATTTGGTCATAAATGAATTATTGGTCGATTTAATTTTTGACACCAGATGAAGAGTCAGAGGATCACCAATGTTGCTTTAGTTCATCCTGGGGGATGTATACACGTCTGCACCAAATTTCAATGCAATCCACCCAATAGTTGTTATTTTTTTACCTAATTTTTAAACCTAATTTCACCTAAAACCACACATGTGATGCTTATGATGGTGCTAGAAGAAAAGTCACAAAAGTCATCTTCTGGGAACCATGAGTATCTGTATAAAATCTCAATCTCTCTTGTCAAGACATTTTACTAAAAGCCAAAAATGTCAACCTGCTGGTGGCACTGGATGCAAAGTCAGTAGGATTCATCCTCTGGGGATGATGAATATATCTAATAGTTTTTGAGATATTTCTGTCTGGACTAACGTGAGGGACTGAGAGATAGACCAACTGATACTCTGCCCTCTTAGTAACGTGGCCTGCAAATCACCAACCATCCAAGACTACTTCACTCCAAGTCTCTGCTCTCAATTAAGCCTGCTATGAGGTGCCATCTTTGCCAGCGGAGAAAATGCATGTCATTTCATTTGTTGGGGTAATAAACATGTCACTATTAGGCTAGGGATTCCAAATCTCCTCAGGCATTGGTGCTATTACTGATAATGGAATTACAGACACATGTTACATAGGAGCATGGAGTTTATATGCACTGTTTTTATTTATTTATTTGTATTTTAAGATCAGCTGTGAAGCCTTGTAAAGTCTGAACTGGACACTAAACAGGGGAAAATGTGTCTCGGGGTAGAAGCCACATTCACATCTGTTGAACCTTCACATATAATGGAGGTGAAACAAACAAAACTGTGAACCTGGGGGTGACATCACCGACCAAGGCTCCATTGCCAGACGCTCAATGTAGGGAAGATCTTTTTTCCAACACTTGGCAAGAGAAACATGTACACTCCAATCCCCTTTTATTGCTATTTACCTCTTTGCCAAGCTTTGTCGAAAGCACATAGTTTCACAAGATGAATGTGAAACTGAAAAAAGACCCTACAGCACAGCTTCTACAGACAGGTTCCAGCTCTTTGTGTTGATTCTTCCCACCTATAAAGGATTCCTGCAGGGATCTGCTCTATTCTTCTAGTGTTGTATCTCATTAAGCAGCCAGAGAGGTACAGCAGCATCACAACAGATAGCTCAGGCGGTTTGACCCACAACCGAACAGCACTCAGCCACCCCACACTTTTTCTAAATATGTACACAAGTGCACAGGAGAGCGCCAGTGAACCCAGAGGAGTCTGTGCTGGCGCTCGCTGCTACACCCGCGGATCATAAATCCACCATCGGACAGGCAGGCTGAGCCGGAACGTTTAGACACCGTGGGCCAGGTGATTTATGGATCGATGTAACCTCTGGAGTTTAAAAATAACAAGAGCAAATCTCTCCTGGGATGGAATACCTCTGCACTGCACTGATACTGTAAAACCACTTTAAAGACATTTCATCCACTCAACAGGAAGGCACGATTTAGAAAAAATGGATGAATTATGTTATCGAGAGATATTATAAAAGACCCCCAGCCCTCATATTTTAATCAAATGCTGAAATGTGTGCTGGTGTAATGCAGGGAGCTTATAGCCTCTTTTAGCAGCTGAAAACAGAGGGAGTTTAATGAGAAGTCGTTAATGGAAATATTATTGGAGCATACTGTTAACAGCCTCTTTCCTCACCGCTCAGGCCAAAACCATTTCCTTCTGACTTCTTTGTACATGCTGTTTAGATCGGCCACTAACATCACTCGCTCCCTTGCAAGAACCCCCCGCCCCCCAATGACCTCTGCCAGCTCCCACCGGCTCTCCGCTACACAGACCAGCACCTGCAGGACAGAGGAGAGTGCCAGTAACTCACACTGTGGCAGATCAGGCCTTTCTGGGTGAAGGCCTTCCTGCACATCGAGGATTTATTCCGATGACTGAACCCGCCATTTCCTTACTGGGCCTCATGGTTAATGGAGTGCAAAGTTGCCTTTAATATTTCTACAGGTGTCAGGGTGAGGGATACTGTAGCACAGAGGTCTTCTTTTAATGGAAAGCATAGTAAAATATTCCATAAAAGCGGGCGGGAGATATAATATATAGAGCAAAGTAAGATTCTAAGAGCTCGACTTTTTGATGATGGTAAAAAATCAACTTGAAACTAACTGTTTGACCTAATTTATACAGTTTCTGCCGGCTTGTTTGTAGAATTTGTACTCGGCTATTAAAAAGAGTTCATTATCTAATTTAGAGCTGTATTCACTTATATTCTTTGAACAGCCTGTTTTTCTAAAACTAAGAAAGCACAATCTCGTCCTTTTTACGATAAATGTTATACAGTATGTGGTGAAGATACCCTCCTCCCACAACCCTCTCATCACTCCTCATGACAACACAATTTGTCTTCATTTGCTGTTCAGAAATCACATACCCTTTGATACATAAGACCGCAAATTCAACATAATAATAATAATAATAAGGGAATGCAGACATATTCCTGTTACTCCGCTAACACTCATTTCTGTAGCTCACACACAAGAAGCGTTCGCTGTGGTAGGTGTTGTTATGTTTAAAGGCGCTGAGGAACAATCTAATGCTGTTTCCCCAGCCACATACAGCTGTCATCGTTCTCATTCACAAGGCCTAGATGAGCAGGAAAACACTAATCATGTCATCACTGTTGTGCATAAGAGCAAGAGGCCTCTTTAGTGAGATAGCAGCTTGTAATTACGCTGTCCTCCAAAGCTGCAGCATTGTGGTGGGCCTGGCCAGCGCCAAGAAAAGCAGCGGATTGCAGCTGATTAACTTGGAGTTATGTCTCGCATTCTTTTGCACTGGTGTGCCCTCAACGATCGTCGGCAATGGTGTTCATTAATGAAAAGTTTATGTTCTTGAAATACCTCAGACCTCAGAGCGCACACACACACACACAGCACAAACGCATAAATGGAAACGTGGTGACACACGTGCATTTTTGTGTCTGCAGTTTGCTTGTACAGTACATATCTTACAAAGACGCAGTCAGTCGAATATAAACGCACACACATACTGTCGCACTTGAGTATGGCCTGAAAAACCATAGCTCAATGCTGACGTAAATGTTTCATTAAAAATATGTTAACTTGCCTGAGATTCTACAGCAATGCTAGCAGCTCTGTGAAGCTGTCACTGTAATTATTTTATAGATAGCATTCATGCTAGCCTCCGAGTCGTAATTACGACTGGGAAACTTATGTCAGCCAAAAGTTTGTTTTTGTTTGCTTGCGTTCAATGTAATAAAACCCATGTTTAATAAATATAATGAAATTTGGTCAATCTGCAGTATTTTAATTCATACAGCCAGCTCTTAACCATTCAACCTTCCTGAGTTGTCAGACGACTAAAGATGCTAAAGTCAGCTAAAGATGCTAAAGCTAACATGTTCACAATGACCGTGTTAACATGCTGGCAAAATGTTTACTATGTTCACCGCCTTAGTTTAACTAATCTTTGCTAATCAGCATTAAATCACCAAAATGATTACTATTTATCGTGAGGAGACATGAACGTATGAATCAAACGTCACGACAATCCATTAAATAGTTGTCTATAGATAAAGACATTTCACTCAAAAACACTCACACGTTGACCTGATGGTGGCATTAAATGAAAACTAAATGGATCACGAAAGTCAGTATGATTTTATCTACTGGGTAATGTGAATGTATGTAAAAAAAAATGTCACAACAATACATCCAGAAATTGAGAGATATTTGAGTTTGAACCAATGTGGTGGATGACCAACCAGCATTGCCATCTATGGAGCCACAGTGTTAGCGTCTTTCTTCTTTTTCTCCCATCAACTATTTAGGGGTACAGCACAGAGATCCAGCAGACAGGATCTTGATTAGGCCTAGAGAAATCCTTGAGACCTTCATTTTGGGCTGCAGAACAGACTAGCCCTGATGTTTAACATACTGCCTAAGTCTAATATTTGGAAGTGCACATACCAGCTATTACTCGCTATCACTACTTATTGTTTTTGGAAGCACATGTAGACTGTTTAATTCCAAGTTTGGTGTCAGCCTTCAACAGGTCTGTCTCGGCTGGAACTCTGTCTCACCCACCTTCAGACTTGGTGAAATCTACTTGGACTTGCTCAAAGTGAACTTCGCCACTGCACAATCACACATATTCACAAGGACATCTGGGTGACACGGAACATGTTCAAACTGTTAGGAGCCACGAGCCTCGGATACCACACCAGGATGTTCTGTATCTTAGTCCTCCAGCTAAGAGCTTCTAAAGACAGATCTGCATCTCCACGTTATTTTTGGGTTACACCACCGACTTAGGTTTAACATATTGCCAATCTAACATTTTGAGGTGCCCATACTAAACAATAACCCGGATATCGAGCTCACTGGGGCCCCTAGTCTTATTGTTTTTGGGTGGATTACTTTGCATGGCATTTGTGGTCAGTATACAAGCTATCTGTTACATCACATTTCATGCATTTTAGAATATCAAATGATTTAATCATTGTACTGTATATGTATATTGTACATGGTGTTTCAACTTAAAAACACATCTGTGGTCTTGACGAACAGAATATCTGGGGAGTAGAAACACGGAGCGCGTAATAATAACAAAACCATCTGAGAACACACCGCAGACGCAATCACAGTTATGGATCACAGTGTTTTACATGCATGGGTTTTTTACTGCGTAAACATCTCTGTGTTTTGTCAGTGAAGGCAGCGAATGTTCATCTCAGAGCAGAGCTCAGCCAGTGAGAGGGGGAAAACGAGGAAGAGTTTAGTTTGTGGTTTTGCAAAAACATAGCTGCGCGCTGCTACTACATCTTGTGAAATTCTTTGTAAACAGAGGCGATTCCAAGTGCATACCACCGTCTTCAACACATATAGTATCTGCTTTATGTATTGCCACGGTAACAACAAATATTTGAGTATTAAGTATAAAATAAGAAGACTGTCAGAAAAGAGAAGTCATATCTTGCTTTCGTGTGATGATTTTACAAAATGGCAACAATACAATTAAAAAAAACTTCCTCCTTCACTTCTTGCTTATAGCTGTGTTTAAATGATATTTCCCAGTAAAAAAACCTGTCATATATGTTTAAGTGCATCCAACAAACAATTCCCCCCTTGGATATCTATTTAATCCTTCATGTAGGATCCAGCAGTGAAGATTAGAAGCTTATCCAATTAGCCTTGTGCTAACACCAGCTGAGCCAATCAGGCACATCTAAAGGACACGACCACACTGAAGTGCTGCCGGGCCGCCCACAGATCAGTAGTCTCATAAAAAAGTGAGAGGCCTAAACAAGGGGACACAACTGTTTATAATGGGATGTCTGTTGTTGTTTTTTTATGTTTTTTTTTTTTTTTTTTTACAAACTAATATTCAATTAGCGTGCCATTTCTCAAATAGATTTTGAACTGGATGATTAGAGGAGAGGAAAGCTTAGATAACTCAAGCATGAATAACATCGTTGCTACTCAGGGAGACCCCACACTGTGTCTCTAAGCCTTTCTCATTGTTCAAAAGGTAGATCCAGTATGTGGAGGTTAAGTTAAGAGTTGCTTGTCAGGAGGTTTAGTGTTTTTATCAAAATACCAAGCTGTCTACACAAATACAGTTTGATCAAATTGTATTTAAGTGAAACTCTCCAAACACACTAAACTGAGAGGGTTCTTGCATTGTTGCTGTCATATTTTCACTCCAACGAAGAAGAATGAGACAAACCGCAGTGTGTTGGACTGACTCTGATGCGTTAGCAGCACAAATTACAATAATTTACCTGGTGTCATTCATAATTAGAGGATCAGCTGTGTGCCAAAGCTTAGCACATAATGATTCTGGGCCACTTCTGTGGTTTTCAATCATGGATCGTACACAGGGGCGATTTTTCTCACCAGGCAAGCCAATCAGCTGCTTGGGGCCCCCACTAGCTGGCGACAGAGAGTCGAAATTTGCACATAGTCGAGAGTGAAGAAACGAAATTTGCGTTTTGAAAAGTCATTCGCTGAGTCTGACTCTCGTGGGTTTCCCGTTTACAACAAGCTGTTGGGAGGAACAAAATGCTAAGCAGCCAATTGCGTGACCACATTTTTGAGTGACAAAAGTCTTCAAGCAATCCGCGCTTGCAGAGGAATCCCTTGCTGCGCGCGCAACCACATGTTTGCACAAATCGGCTCTTGCGCTCTCTACTATGGAGAGAAAATTATGGAGAGCTAAATTATGAAGAGAAGCTATCCATCCGGGAATGAAAAAAGAAAGAAGGTATATTTTTTGGAGGTATATGGTGAGGTTCAGGGGGCATTTGTTTTTAAAAAAAACCGTTGCCTTACACAAAGACTTCAAGTTTAAAGGCTTTTCTTTTGTTTGTTTGTTTTAATATAATGTTAAAATAATAGATTTTGATATAATATTATATTTGATATTGCACTCTGTTAAAATAAGCAGAAACTTCACAATGTTTAACGTTCAATGTTTGTGTAAGTAATATTTATAACTTGTGAAATAAAACAAAACTATACTTGCTACAATTTGTTGGTTATTTATTAAAATTACAAAGGCCCAGAGTGAAATTCTGTTGTGTGGGGGGGGTCGGGCGGTGGGGGGCCCGCCCAATGAATTTCTGCTTGGGGCCCCACTGGACCCTAGAATCGCCACTGATCGTACACTGAGCTCCCAGTCACATTGGCAAAGAAAGTAATCTTCTGACATCATTCTCTTCTAAATGCTGCCCTCTGCAGGGCAGATGCGGTTTGAATCTGTGGGTGGGAGCAATAAATATACTCTTGAATTGATGTGAATAAAAGGCAACAGTGTTTTTTGGTCATGCTTCCTATTCAAAGATTAATGTTGCATACAGGGAGTTTTAAATGGCTTTTTGAATTGCGTTTTGTGCCTTTCATGTTTGTCATAATTCACCCTGCTAAGAGCCCACCATGGAGATCAGCCGCAGAGTGTAACTGAAGCCTCTTTCATGGAAGGTGCCACAGGTCATTGTATGTCTAAGAGAGAATTATGACTATCTTTTCCTCATTTGTCATCACGGTAAAACTCGGGGTGCGCAGCCATGAATGTGTCTACACCCACACAGCTGGGTGGTCTGCCAAGCTGAATGTGACCCCAATAAAGACCTTTGTGCCGATCAGCTCCGAGCAGCGCCTGCTCTGGCATGAACCTCGCTTTTGTTGAGGTGTCAAGGGGCACTGATTCACGACACATTATGCAAAACACAAAGGAACAAATAGACGGCCTGTTTTCTATTGAAATGTGTCGCGAAGCCATCAGCTGACTTTTATCATGTCAAATAAAAGTCATTTTATTGTGATCTTTCTTTGTTCTGGAATGAAGATGGAAATTTTCTTTGGCTTTCGTATCATCAGTTTAAATCAGTATAAACCACACGATAAACACACACACACACACACACACACACAGACACACAGACACACAGACACACACACAAAACGGAATGTGTCAGATCGTTTATTTTTTTATTCCCATGTAAGTCTATTGATTGTAAATTGAAACAATAAAATCTGATTTTGAACTACTCTGTACCAATAAAAAGCAACTATAGAAAGGGAATTTTAACACACAGCTGGCAACAGATCAGTCATGGTATCATGGCATTATACATAAACACCTGAGTCATTAAGACAATGGGACTTCCTTTCTATTTAGAATCCAAACTGTAATCGTATCCTAATCTTATAAAATAAAGGATTCATATGTGTAGTAGTCTTCTAGACCCGTTGAAAGAGGGGCAGCCAAAACCCATTCTGTAAGCCATTAAACAATTCATCATACTGTCTATATTCACATCACATCATATCTGTATCTGAGGATGTATACACATTCACAGCTAATGTACTCAGACAAACACAAGCATGTACTACATACAGTACACTGAACATGCAGGGATATACATGTGATTTAATATAACAAGATAGTTTTCATGCAGCCATAACAAGATTAATGATGGCTCCGTTCTACCAGTGAGTCATGACAGTGTCACATGCTGCCTTCAAATGACGTTGTTTTTATCGTCTTCACGACAAGAGTCCAGATAAACGTCCCGCCTCTTGTGGTATTCACGAGTTCAGAAGTGCAAATTGTCTTCAAGCTCACGAGTTCATGACGTGTTTTCAGAAATGGCGGGGGCCGTGGAAGTTCATTTGTTGGTGGATGGTAACGGTCTCATCTTTTTCATTATTCCTTCACATTTCCTGCATCACATTACCCGCTTGCTAGCGAGCTAAAATGTCATCCTCAGTGGCTTCTTCTTCTTCTTCTTCTTCTTCTTCTTCTTCCTCTTCTTCTTCTTCTTCTTCCACCAGCTGTCATTTGTCGTCCATGTCTTGCTTTGCGGCGGTGCTCTCACAACTTGAACCACTTGAACAGCAAACATATCGTGTGTGCGACGTCATGAAGCTCTTCGACATCATGAAGCTCTTCAAGTTCCATTTGAAGGAAGCAACAGTGAACGGCAGGAGCCTGAAACTGAAGCAGTGAAATGGAATCCAGCAATCATTCATTTATTTAAAAATGTATTTATTATTATTTACACCTGTGCTTTTCATTTAGTGACATGACAAAAATGTCTTGAGGGTGCCAAGGAGGGTTTAACTGTTGTGAATTCTGCCATGTTGTCTAAATGCCACCCCCTGGTGGACAGAATACTCACTACAATTGAACTCAACCATTCCTCTGCTTGATGGCCAATTGTAAGACAGCCATGCTTGAAGCCACTATATAAGACCCTCATTCAGAACCTGCCTGCAATGTTTTCCTGAAAATATAAGCATATTATGTTTATCTGTATTTATTTGAATTTCCTTTTAGCTTGTTGTAATGTTTTGAGTCAGTTATTAAGATTAGTATGTTATTATCACTGGCTTAAGAAGGTATGAAAAACCCTGATTTGACATCACTGTCTGACATCACTGTACATTTAAACCATTTACTGAGCAGCAGAATAACAGCTTATCAATATGAATAGTATGTATGGTATTAACAGAAAATTACATTTCTTTTTCCTTGAATGATCTCTGGGCTGAGAAAGGTTGACGTGTGACAACATTGTGGCCGCTACAGTCAGTATGACTTGAATTCTTGTTTGTTTTTTTGACAGCTCGAGTGCAGGAGCAGGTGCATTGTTACAGTACCAGATGGTTGTAGGTAGACATACTGATTCAGCAGAAATCTTAACCCGCCCCCACAACAGAGACAACAAGCAGCCAGAACAATGTGTCATTTGTGACAGATTCTCATGTACCACCGTACAGACTTGTCGGTGTGATAATCAATATCACCATAATCATAATATTAAATATTTGTTGTTTTTGTCTCATCTGGCTGTTTTCTATAATGTAGACATAGTGGACATAATGTCAAATATAAAACTCACCAGTAGATGGAGCTATAATGCAATTAATCTGATAACTGCTGTATTATTGTATGTTCTGACTTTATGACAAGCTTAATTATAAAAACAATATTTATATAATAATTATTTTTGTATTAAACAGTGAATTTTCTGATAAATGAAAACATTATTGACCGACAGCTTTCAGTCTAATAAGGACATGTCCCTCTTCATCTGTTTTCCACTTCCTACATTTCTTTCAACATACAGATATATGTATATATACATATATATTTACATATATTTTAATAAACCTGTCTTTTTGCAGCCAAGAATGATGGGAAATCCATGTGTTTACTGCTGTAGCGGTACAGAGCATGCTTCTGGTTTGGGACTGACAGTTAGTTGAGATAGCAAGAGAATAATGAGGAAATGGAGGAGAGATAAACCTTCTAGGGGATTTTAATAAATATATATATATATATGTGTGTGTGTATATATATATATATATATATATATATATATATATTCATGATTCGACTGCACGTCTGTGTGACGGGAATGAAATGCATTTGTGCTGTGGTGTGGTTGTAAACGTGCACTGGTGGTGTGTGGGTCAAGTCTCCTGCTGTAACTGATAACACTTCAGATAGTGGGAAAATAGGACTGGTTGTGGATGAAATAGGGCATGAATAGAAATAGAACTGCAGCCTTGACTCTTCAGTCTCTAGAGGGACATGCAGTGTCAGTTGCCTCATGTGTGCTGTTGAGCCGGTGGCCGTCTATTCTCTGTCCAGGTGCATTTTTGCTTGTGAGTGGGAGATCCTGCCCAGCACTCACAAGCTCCTGGAATCCACGAGAAAGCATAAGGCCTCTGCCAACTGCATTAAGATTAAAGGCATTGACAAGGAATGTGTTATTGCCAGCTCAGATGGGGCCTGCATAATCTGGGACCCGGTGGATGCCAGAAATCGCCCACTCAACCCCTTCTGTTTCTTTTTTCTGCTGATACAAAGTCACATCACAGCAACGGTTAAATCAATTTAGTTCTGTTGGAGGCGATCATATTGTTAAATCTTGGGAAACTTTTGTACAACAACGTATTTAGTCAAGGCTGTAAAAATACACAAAGCAGTAACGATTCCTCTCCTGGGGCATGCTGTTTCCTCAATGTCTGTCTATGTAGGCATTTTTAGAGGAGTCAGATGGATGGAATTATTATTGTCGACATGGCTTAATCTGCCAATTATTTTCTCGATTTTAATTGATTCGTCTTCTTTTATCCCACAGACAGTCTTAAAAACCCAAAGATATTCAGTATACTATCATGAAACTAGCAACTTGGCCACTTCCGTTGAAAAAAAAAGAGACTTAAATGATCATTGCAGCTATACGGAGAAGTGTTAAAAACATTTGCTATCTTTAAAAAAAAAAGCCTAAACCCTTCATTGTGCTGTACTACATGTAAGTTTGATGTTGTAAGATGTTGTAAATGTGCAAAACCTACAAAGCAATGTTACGTGTGCACTGTAAGTTCTTGGCCCTGCTCATATTTGACTGTATAAGGGCAGCCACAGCAGGGCTAACAGTGATAGTGTATTGTTCTTTCAGCTAAGGGTGTGTTTGTTCCCAGAGCGGATGGCATATATGACTCAGGCGACCAGATGGTCTCCGTTGCCTGCTTCGTTTTTTGGGGATGACATTTCCTTCTTTGCAGAGAAAATGACCTGTCTTTCCTTTTCTAAGCACAATGATACTTAACTATTATACTCTAATCGAGTGTCTGATAGAAAGACACCTTGCTGTCTCTTTAATTTGTATTATCATAACTTGATGAGATGGTACCACATTAATGTTCAAATGGCTGCGCTTTGTATGGAAAGCACATCAAAGACAATAAAATATAGGCCACATAAACATAGGGGGGGGGGGGGGGGGGGGGGGGGTAAATCTACTTCACTGTATTTCTTTACTATGCATCATCTTCCCTTTTCATGGTGAGGGAAGAACACATTGTATGGATTTACATTTCAGTCTTAGTCTTTAATGTGAGGGAATCGACTTTGCGAGAGAGGAAATTAAAAAGAAGCGACTGCCTTTTGAAACAGATACGAAGAGCTGCTCTAAAAATAACAATTGAGAGAGGAGGCCAAAACAAGGAGGCAACTGCCAAACGCTGAGGTGATTGTTGCACTGCCACAAACTCTCAAACATGCACAGAACTGTATGATAACTGGCAGCAGCTCAGAGGTGCCCCTGGGTCATTACTGCAACACTTTCATCTATGTCTTTTGGAGTAGAAAGATGAAAAATCCTCCAATCTGTGTTTTTTTTTTTTTTTTTTTTTTCATTGCATGTTCTTAGGAAGAAGAGAAATTTAAAGACTCAACATAACAGATATCAGATGAGTAGAAATAGTTCCACCTGGAGCTTTGCATTTGGCTTGGAGTTATTGTGTCAGAGAGGTCAGTACACTGTACCGCAGTAGCATTGGCTCACACACACACACACACACACACACACACACACACACACACACACACACAAAGACACACACAGATAACATGTTAGGTCCATTGTGCACAAAAGAGAAGATTGTTATTTGCCTTTTCCTGGTGACATCAGAGTGTTTGGAAAAAGAAGAGGATTGTTGAAAGTTGTAGTACTCTGAGGGCAGTGAGCTGTTCTAGGCCGCATTCATCTTTCTATGAGTACAACAACAACAACAACAACAACATCAACAACAGATCCTCCACACCATCACCAGCACCACTCTGATGGGGGGAAGCAGAGTATAGAAGGCTCATCTTGGCTCACTCTTCAGGTTGCATTAGCAGTGAGGGGGAGAGTCAGTCATAATGCTCACTGCTTCAATAAATCTGCATTTTGTTTTTTTAGTTAGTAAGGCAGACTCACGCGATTAAACATATCTATGTAGTGACGTATACTTCATTGCCTAGGAATGATTATTACATTCATTCCTAGGCAATGTAACCTGTGACAAATGTCTTCGTAGGGTTAGTTAATGAATTTTCTCTGTAGGCTGCTTATACATTCATACACACTCACAAAGAAAAATTAAAACATTTAAAAGTGCCCAGGCATTGATAAAAGATGCATATTTATTCAAATAAAAGTCTAATAGGAGCCTATTAAAGATCAACATGAGATGATACATCTCTGGATTTCCATCATAAAGTAATATTTATTTATGACCTAAAATATGATACATTTAAAGTTTGTACAACTGTGGAAAGCTGTCAGTGCCTGCCAACAACATGGATCCAGACTGTACTCTGCTCTCTTATCTCCCACATGTGCTAGAATGTGGGAGGAGGCAGCCACACAATCACAAGCCTCTTTTCCAGGCGAGCTGGAGGAGCGATGGGGAGGGGAGCGCTCAGTGCCGCAGCTGGACGGCGCGTCGGAGTGATAATGAACGCCTTGAGTAAGTGCCGGGATGGATGAGGAAGGTTTGCTGCTGGGATTAACAGTGTGCCGTTGTGCCTCTTGGCTCCGCGATGGTGTCACCTCTGGGTGCTTTTCCCTCTGCTCTCCGGACAGGGGACACTGGTGGAGAAATGGCACACCGGCGTCGGAATTTACACAATTAGGCTATCAGTCTCAGAACAGACAGTCGAGGGAGTAGAAGAGCTGTCATGGAGAGACGGAGCAGAGTCAAGGAGGAAATGCCTGCATCGAAGAAGGAGGAAAAGCGCAAAGAGAAGAAAACGAAATCTGGGAAGCTTTTCCGTAAGAAATCGCTCAAGTCTGTGGGGAGTTTTATGAACAGAATCATCAAAACTTTGGGCACTTTCACCCAGTTTGGAGACGATGACGCGCAGGACGCAGAGGACGACGACGGGGGGTTTCGGAATGGCGCACCTTGCACCCTCAGCGCCAGCTCGGGGATTATCAAAGAGGATGTACAGGTGGTGAAAAACACTTCGAGCACGTCTTCATCTCTGTGCACCGGCAGAGAGAAACTACTTTATCAATACGGAGACAACATCCCAGGTGTTCTGGGGCTGAAAAACCACGGGAACACGTGTTTCATGAACGCAGTGGTCCAGTGTTTGAGCAACACCGACCTGCTGGCAGAGTATCTGGGGCTGGAGCGGTACAAGCTGGACCTGAATGAGAGTAGAATAAACGGGCTGGTGACAAGTGATGAGACGAGGCTTGCTAAGGGAGAAGTCACGGAGCAGTTGGCATCACTTATCAGGGCTCTGTGGACTCTGGAGTACACCCCGCAGCTGTCTGTGGACTTCAAGGTACGCAGAATTCACTCATAAGCCCCCCCCACCCAGGTATCCAAATGAACACTGAAACATGATTTATTTATTTTATTTCTTCAATCACTTGTCCTGTTCATACTGACCATTAGAAGATCTATTCATTGTGCAATTACAATGTAAGTGATGAGAGCCAAAAGCCACAATCCACCTCCAGGTGGATTTAAAAGTTTATTATGAACCTTCAGACATCCAGATTAAATCATCCAGTCGAATCAAGTCGATATCTTTCAAAGTCAACAGTCTTTTTTAGTGCCTAAGTCCCTTTTTTTCGTTACTTCCACCAACAAAACAGGGAAACACTGCCCGGGGAAACTAGAAGAGGGGATTTGATGGTACCTCAGACTGCTGAAGCCTCATATAAGCTTAAATGCATTTTTGCACTGTGTAGACTGTGTTGAATAGGTAGTGTGAAGAGGAGGAAAACCTCATGAAAAAAATTGCGAACCTATCCTTTAACAGCATCTGCTCTGACTTTATTAATTCCTCGGTAATAACAGCAGTTTATGCTCTAGTGTCTAGTCAAACATAATGGCATGTTGCGCAGGCAGCAGTATGCCATAAACACCACTATGAAGCACAGGGAGTAATCTGAAGAAAGTGTCACCAGTCTTACATCATTAGTTATTATAGCCATATTATATGTTATAGCAAGCATTTTCTCATCAGGGCAATAACAAGCCTACAGCCTTGTGGCTTCAGTGTTTTCCTGCCAGGTAATAATGAGGCTGCTGCTCGGTGTCACCGCAGTCTGAGCACCACGGTCAAGTGTTGTGCAGGACTTTGTCCAGCCAAACACCCTACATTACAACTCTTAAAAAAAAAACTTGAGCAATAAATATAAGGCATCATTACAGCTTCTGTTGTGATGCCAAAAGAATGTTGGAGATGATTTACTGAAGCTCTTTCCACTTAAGAATCTCCCTTCCCCCTGAGGATCAGGAGCTGTGACTATGAGGAGACCCCCAGGATTTCCTCTTCTGCCCACGCTGAAGATAGAAGGGAGGGAAAAAAAAGCAAAAAAAAAAGCAAATGTACTTTATCTGCCTGCAGCTCCTTGCTCTGGATTTCTCTGAGCCATAGTTCAAGGCGAGGAGTAGATAACACAGAGCAGCGAACAAAGACCCCACACAATGGATCTATTCTTGGAAATGCTAATTACTCTGTAAGAAAAGGGTATAATTATGGCTATTGGAGTATCTTGACCCCTACTGTATAGATGTAAGGGTGAAAGGGGTCTCATATAAATCAAAGGTTTACCTGAGAGCCAATTAAGCCTTGTCAGTTTTTTTGCAGCGTTAACGGTCACGGACGCAGAGAATCTATTTTAACATTTTCCCATCTGTTCTGCTCTTTGATAAACTCTAACCCCTGTTACGATAAATACTGTCAGCCAGAATCCCTACTGCCAATAAATCCCCAATCCTACACTTTCTTTCATTCCCCTCCTTTATCTCACGGGAATCTGATATCAGACATTTTCGGGACAACAATCACGGGGAACAGCGTGGAAACATGTTGGCAAGATTAAAAGACGGATTCAAAGAAAACAACTCCTCCTCATATGTGATGAGATGTTTCCTGTGTCAGAGCATGCACACACACACACACACACACTGGCTGTGGTTTGTGACCATAGGAGGTCCAGAGTTCATGCAGCTTAGGCCTTCTGAAATTGCCTGTTGAGTAATACCACAGCTGCCTGGAGGGAAGCATTACAAAATAATCAGATAGCTCTAAGGCAAAAGAAAAGAGGCTCGTAGCCGCACGAACTCCAGACATCAGAAACCATTTATAAACGGACTGGTCTTTGTTTGAATGGATCAATCAATCAAATGGGTTTTTTTACACGATGATCATCAGTCACTGCAGGCCTCTGCAAATCAGGCGTATAAGTGCAGCTAAAGCATCCAGGTTGAAAGCACTTAAATAGTACCCATATTTCCATCACGTAAATTTTGATAAGAGATGACGATAAAAGGGTAAGTGTTGAAATGTATCCCCTTTTTCCCCCCACAATTATCCTTTATACCCTGCTGTGCATTTTTTTTTTAAGCTTACTTGAATAATGCTGTTCATGTACACCACACCTGTGAATGTAGATACACCCTCCTTTGAATAAGTTCTCCAAAGTTAATGAATCAGCAGTGGATTTGTCACAGGTCAGTTGGCTGCAGAGTCCGGGTCAGGAAAAAAACACAACAAAAAAACCCCACAACAAATAAGTGAAGTCCTGGCGCTTCGCCACATACCAGTAGCACCTGGCCTGCAGGACAAGAGAGGTGGCAGGGGGAAAGCAGCTTTTCTAAATGTTCATTTTAAGTATTCTTATGCTGCTTTGTGATATCTGACAATGTAAATGTGTCCAGAGAGGTCTCTGGCATTACAGTTGAAAGGCTGAGTTTCTCCAACCTGCTCTGGGAGCAGATGTGGCCTTTTGATCTGGACCCCCCCCCCCCCCCCCCCCCCACCCCACCCTTGGCAGGATGTGTGTTTGCACAGAGGGGCCTGGACAGGGACAGGGCCTGAAACTCAAACAGTTACTCAACAGATAATTTATCAGTTTCCATAACATGAGAGGCCTGAGAAAGAAGGGAGGATGAGCAAGCGAGATGACTGAACCGGGATGTCGTCCTCCCTTCAGTTCATATTGATGAGTCTATTTAGGAAGCTAAATATATGTTGCGATGACCTCATATTGGCGACGGTGCGTCTTGCTTGCAGGTATGTGTTAAAATTTGCAGTCTCCATGTTGATTTATAATGAGTATCTATGACACTGTTTACAGTAAATAAGGATGGAGGTGTATATTAGTGAATTGTAATTGAGAGGATCTGAAAATAGTCCGAAAGCTAGCAGAGACGTCTAAATAGCTAGCTAGCTAAACGTAATGAATGAAAGGTTTTAGGTAATATTAATAAGATTTAAATAGATAGTCAGTGTTAAAAGTATTGGATAGATAATTGAAATAGTTAGCTAAAAGTACTGGATAAACGGTTAAAACAAGTTAGCTAATAATAGTACTGATTAAACAGTTGAAATAGTTTGTGAAAGGTCCCGGCTAAACAGTTGAACAATTTAGCTAAAAGTAAATAATATGGATAAATGGATAAAGGGTTGAAATTAGGGCTGGGACTTTAATGCGTTAATTTCGAGTAATTAATTACAAAAGAATGAACGAGTTGAATTTTTTTTTGGCGCTAATTAATCGCATATTATAATTTTAGAATAATATCAGAAGTTTACGAGCCGGAACCTTTGTATTCATTAGTTTCTGGTACGCGACATCAGGTAAAACAAAGATGGACGACGAAGATGCTTCACTTGGCTCAGTGACGGTTAGTTTTTAACTCTAAAAAACGTCCTGATGGAACGATGGGGTTAGAGCGTTGTTACCTGCAAGTTGTGAAAAAAAGGGGTTTGCTTATCATAGAATTTTAATTTTTATATTTATTTAGCTTCTGCCTATAAATGCAAACTTGACCAAATCAACCTAAACACTGACAGTTCAATTGTATGAAAGAAATATACTACACATACTACACTGTCCACAATGGTTGAGTGAATATTAACCAGTAAAAAAAAAAACACACACACACACATTGCCAACTGGCCAATGGCCAATCTGCCACACTGAGCAGTAAAAACACACAACCTTTTCCACAGCCTCAATTATATCGCTTAGACAACTGCTACCTTCAAAAGGTTCATTACTGTTATGACTTTGCTGTAATGACCAGCTACACGGCAGCTTTAGGTTAGTACATGTCCATGGTTCTCATGGTTTATGTCACAGCATTTCTACAAAACATTTAAAGAGCATCAGTTTAAAAAAAAACAAAATCTGCTGCGCTACATTAAATCTTCTCTAATCAGTCTGATTTAAAAACACTTGTAATGTTAAATAGTTAAGTAGTAGTCGACTATATTATACATTATTATGGTGTCTGTCATACAGTATATAAAGTGTATAAAGTTATTTTATATATATATATATATATATATACTGCCACAACATCCAAAGATTACATGTGAGTAAGGTTGTAAATGACCTATTCTGAAATTCAGTCACAATCAGAGGTGTGTCACTAGCACACAGCTGTCTAGTTGTAGAGGCTAAAAACTCGAGTTCTGTACTGGTTAATAATTCATATTTTGTTATGATCTTACATTAAAATGAGTGTAAGGTCGCTCATATCTTTTTGACTTTGAGATCTATGAGGTAAAGGAAGCTTCACTTTCATTTTCAAGATCAGAAGAGAAGATTAGAGAATCTTATAGCTCCACCAAGACTCCACCAGCAGCTTTTCTATGTTGATGAATTTTTATATTCACTTTTTTGCTCTTCTCGATAACTACATCAGACAGTAGACAATATTCAGGTACATGCTTTGCTCAAAGACACTTAGGTGCTGGCTGTTAAAGGGATAGAATGTGCGTTTTCTTTTTGAGATTATGGTTTAATAGATATAAAAAGCATATGACATATAAGTGGATTGTGAGGCAGCGATTACAGTTTGCTATAATCTCTCATCACTGCCTGTGCTTCTCCAGGCTGCCAGCTGTGGTTCATGCTGTTAATTCCTACCTAATTGAGTTGGGTGCCATTCACATCTGAAGTCACACTATACTGTGTGTGAGCTTATTTAGTCTTCAACCTACTTTTAAGAAGAATGTTATTCACACCTAAAATGGCAATTCTTGAGAAGAAAGGCTTTTAGACAGTTTATTACCAAACGTGGGGTTTTTTTTTATATCTTAGACAAAAGTATTGCTCTTCCAGGTGTCAACGCCGGATTTAATTCTGACAAACTGTTTTTGTTTTGCGGTGAAGTAAAAATTGGGATTATGTGGACAGAATAAAGTTTTCTCTGTGAACTAGTTTCCTTGCTCAGAAAAAAAATATCTTCATGTAGCTGTAGAAAAATTGCAGTTTCATCATGCGGTTTTTCTTCTCCTCTCCAGACTGTCGTGTCCAAGTATGGATCACAGTTCCGTGGTAATTCCCAACATGATGCCCTGGAGTTCCTCCTGTGGCTGCTGGACCGCGTCCATGAAGACGTCAGTCTGGCCTCCCACAACAACAACAACAAGACCAAAGCTCCTGGAAAGGTTAGTATAAGACATAAATTATTACCGTGTAAAACGATTATAAAATGTCTTTGTTCATGTATTTACAGATTGCATATTCAAATGTACTTGCATGAACCAAAACGATACTCAAACATGCGACATGCATGTACACGCTAGTAAATGTTTTCAGATGGTTTCCCTCCAGTGGTTCACATCTCTTGTGTTTGTTTTGTTTATTATCAAGCCAGCAGGTCTTATCTTACTGATGAGGGTGTCCAGAAGTTCTTTGATAATTCCAGCAGTATTATTAGCTCTTCAGAGGTTACCTTCAGGTCTTAAAATTTGTTCTGCAGTGCACTTTTCATGCGACCGAAACAAGTGTGGCAATCTAAGATGTGCAACCTCGCTCCGTGTCTAATTCATTGCCTGTGGACATGGAGAGTACAAGTGTGTTGATTTGGTGTTGGATTTTCTCTCAGCACGTCTCCTCCTCGAGGTGAACCTGCAGGCGTGGCGCATTCTGATACTCCCTGAATGGAACTTTGAACTGCTCTGCTGTGAGCCATTAACGCAGAACTTTCATGTATTATTAAAAACATGGTTTTACTTTTGAAAGAGACATCCCTTTTTTTTTTGTAATTTTATCGAGGTGATAACCAGTGGCATAATTTATGAGAAATGCTATGCTTGCTGTTGGTGAGTCATTGCAAATAAATCTACTCAAACTCTGTGCCCTCTGTTTCCTGAGGCGCTAACTGCAATGATTTATTCTGTTGTTTCATCATTGTGGGATGAGGAGATATTGAGATCAGGAAGTCTTACACTCCCAAGGCTATACATAATAATTTAAGGTATAACCTGCTTTTTTTATTCTAACCGACATACAACCTTCCTTGCACTGACTATTTATATTAATTAAAAGGACTTTCTGTTTGTTCTTCTTGTTTTCTATGTCTGTGGATGTAACCTTGCTCCTTTTCTCCGGCTTGTGTCTAACTTATACTTAGGCTCCACTTCACTCTCAATGCTTGCATAAGCATGTGAGCGATTAAATGAAGCAGATAATGATAGAAATCAGTCTAACAGAGTAAACATGAACCTGCAGTTTAACTTCATACTCTGTCGGGGTCCAGGTCTCTGTATCAATGAATATCTTATTCCCCCAAGTTTCCAGTGTGTCTGTGGCTCATACAGAATACTCTGATATCACATGAACTGTAAGCCTCCATCTCCTTGTAAGCTGAGTTGCCCTTCAGGATGAGAGTGAATGATGAAGTGCGGCCGGGGAGGTGGGTGTAGACGGTGTCTTTGAGTGCACATGGGTGTGCAGAGGATATGACAGGAGGCTAGGACTGAAGAGCTGCTGATAAGGTCTGTCATGGTGAGTCTGCAGCACCCCAGAGAAAATGTCGCTGCACTTTGTTGACACCTGCAGATCCGGTCAGGTGTGGAGGATGTAAACCTGACGAAAAAATGTTGACTTAATCCTGGACTCCACTTTATAATGATATCAGCAGTATCCTGATTGGATAACAGCCTAAAGCAACATATAATGGCTCTTAACAGTCTTGCCTTTGTTGTTTTTATCATGTTTCAATTAGCCTTATATAATAGCTGACCTGTTTTTTTTTAGTTATACACTTTTTGTCCTTTCCCATTATCCAAGGAAGGCTCAGACAACATGCTCTTACCAGGAACCAACTATTTTCTTACTAGTTCCTATATTCAGATTTATTGTCCCTCACTATTTTCAAACACGTTTGATATCCAGCAACCAGCAGTGAAGCTAATGGTTTAGTAGCCCCAATTCTAAAATACAAGCAATGACAATTTATTTTAGTGGAGGCAGAACGAAGGAAAGGTAAGTAGTACTTTGCAGGGAGAATGTGTTTGTTAATATTTTCAGAAACAGATCATCAAACTACATAGTTGTAGCGGATGGAGTATTGTTAACTACACATAGAAAAGCTTTATTGGATCTTTGCAAACTTCCATCAACAAAAGGTTGTTGGAAACAAGCTAAGCAATACCAGTAGTTACCTACACCAGCTGGGTGGATGGATTCTGGAACTTCAAATGTACAGGCTATGATTAGTCCATTCCCTTGTTTATCTTTGTGCCATTTTACGGGCCCATGAAGACCCCATGACGCGTTTAATTAGGGATCATTTCAGAAGACTACGGTGCTGCAATAGAAAATGCTGCATGGATAAATATCCATTTCAGTGTCAGAGAGACAGAGAGAGGAGAGAGCAGCATTATGGCCTCTGTCCAGGGCAGAAAATCTCTTGTGACAGATGTCTCTTATGTTTGTCCAGACCTTCTGCCATCAGCCAGTGTGGGCTCTTTGCAGACACCAGGGTTGTCATGGATGTCAGTTTTATCAGTAAGAAAACATGCGGTCATATAGGCCTCTACTCAACATCAGGAATGGGAGGGAAATTATTCCAGTAATGCTGTCTCACCTTGAATTATAGTGTGTCCCTTGCTTTATTCTCTGATTCAGCCCTGCATAGCTCTTACATACTGTACCTCTGTACACTAAAGCTGTGGTATGCAGTCCACTATCACTGCTTCACAAAAGAGCTTTGTGTAGGACAGAGAGGCCTCACTGAGGCCAGAAGAAGGCTGCTGCTCCCTCAGTCACGCTCACATATGTACTACATCAACATGCAGTCAGGTAACTTACTAAACCCCTATAAAGCCATTCAGGATTAGTTTTAGTCACTGACTGTTTGTAAGTTGTTTCACCTCAGCGCTAATCTCTCTGTAGCTCTGGTGGTGCTGGCTCGCTGGCAGAGTCATCCAGGGTCACAGCCAGGCCGATGGGAGGCGGCATCCCCTTTTACCAGTCCACACACGTTCCCACTCACAACCGAGGAGTCGGCGATCGGCATCCTCTTCTGCTGCTAATTCAGGAGCCTGTGGACCTATGCTCACTGCTTTTAAACATGTGTTGTTAGTTACCACTTAGCGCAAGAGAGCCAGAGCCCAAATGAAAAGTCTCCATCCGCAGTCATCCCTCGGGCTGCCCGCGTAGTCGCAGCCGCTGAGTGTCAGAGCGACTTGTAGCTTGAAGTCGAAGAATTTTGTGTTTGTAATGGAGGGTGTCAGTTCACAATCCTACACATACGCAAGCAGACATACACTCCACACATTCTAACATTTAGTGTTGACTCCCCATGGCTTTGACTCATGTGGCGTTCATTCTCTCTCATGGTTTGTTGATCGCTTATCACTTAAGAAACAGCGCAAGTGTGAAGCGCTCTCTCTCTCTTTCTCTCTCTCTCTCTCTCTCTCTCTCTCTCTGCTCTATGAATGTGTCTCTTTGTAAGTCGGGGGAAGAAAGAGACACTTGTTGTGCAGCTCTAGTTCAGAGAGGGAGAGAGAGGTAAGACTGAGTTCTCTGCAATAGTGTGGCAATGGGAGATGGAACAGTAAGCAGTATTAACAGTCAGAGAGATGAGGACAAAAATTGCTGTAGAAACTGCAGAATGTGGCTGTTTCTCATTTATGTGTCTGGTCAATTAAGGGCGCTGTTTTAAATCACACTAACGGCATGACTTGAGAGATGGCAGTAGTCTGTGGCTCGATTGGTTGGTCAACCACTTTGGTCTTATCCATTATTGGATGTCTTAAACTGTTGGTTAGATTGCCATTACATTACGTTACAGGAAATCATGTTCCCCACAGGATGTACCATACACACTTGGAGATCCTCTGGATTTTACTCAATCACCACCAGTAGGTCAAAGTTTTCACTAATTCATTTACTAGATGGATTGGCCCATTTTTATTTTTTTTTTAACAGACATTTATTGTTCCTACATGATGAATATAAATGACTTTGATGGCTTCAAGACGGTTTTAAAAGCAATAAAGGCAACATAAAAAGACATTTAATACAATTAAAAAAGTTAAATTGGAAATAGAAATGAGCTAAAATAGAAGACAGACAGATAAAACAGGAGAATAAAAGTGATTGTGCAGTGTGATCAAAAGCATCAAATTTGATTTAATAAAAGGCAGTGGCAAACAGAAAAGTGTTCAGCTCTGATTTAAAAGAAGCAAGAGTTGCAGTAGACCTGCAGTTTTCTGGGAACTTGTTCCAGATATATGGAGCATATAAACTGAACGCTCCTTCTCCATGTTTAGTTTTGATTCTGGGGACAGAAAGCAGACCTCTCCCAGATGACCTGAGAGCTCCGGATGGTTCATAATGTAACAGCAGATCAGAAATGCATTTTGGCTCTAAACCAACAGTAGTATTTTAAAATCAATTATTTGACAGACAGGAAGACAGTTGGAGTGATACGATCCACTTTCTTGCTCTTAGATAGCTTGCTCTTTTTTTGGGAGACCTGTAAAGACACTGGTACAGTAGTGGAGTCTACTGAACATAAATGCATGGTGCAAGTTTTTCCAAATCATGCTGAGACATAATAAATATATTCTTCAGGTGGTAGTAGGCTGACTTTGTAATTGTCTTAATAGAGCTGTTGAAAATCCATGACTACAGTGAGATTTCCTGCTTGGTTTGTGTTTTGTTTTTTTAACATTACCGATTGAAGTTGACTTTTAATTGTTCTTCATTGACTCCAAAAACAAGTACTTACTACAGTTTTATTTTTGAAGAAAGAAAATTCTAGCACAGCCAATCATTGATTTGTTCAATGCACTTACTCAGTGCTTGTATTGGGCTACAGTCCCCTGCTGATTTAATGCAAATTTGTGTGTTGTCTGCAATAATTACAAGATATTTAGTTGTTTTCCATAATCTGAGCTAGTGGGATCCGAGGCTGCAGGTTGACATATGTGGTTTTAAACAAAAACTATTGGATGGATAGCCATAGATATGTGATACAGACACACGCATATGTCCCACTCAAGATGAATTGTAATAACATTTGAACTCTGGTGATGCGTAAACTTTTCATTTGGGGTCATAGTCAGGTCAAAATGTTAATTTGTTCAATGCTTTGGGCGACATTCACTCCAGCCTTATCTGCACTTTGTGCTTAGTGCCGATTAGCAAACGCGAGCATGCTAATACGCTAAACTGAGATGATGAATATGGTAAACATTATACTTGTTTAACATCAGCATGTTGCCATGCTAACGTTAGCTTAAAGCACCACTATAAAACTAAATAATGCATGTTACAGTTTTTTACCTACCTACTTGAAAGAGTTTCACCTGTATGTTGAGAGTTGAACAACACAACACGCTGTCTTATAAACCAGTGTAGATACAGTAGCTCTGGAGGTCAGTAGGTCTAATCTTTCAGTTCTCAGTAACACAAGCCTGAATGTGAAAATGTCTCGATAGGAGTTGATGAGCCCAGTCTTCATCCTCCCACACTGTAACCGCACAACAATCACAACATGGCCCTCTTTAAATTTAATAGTTGTGCTCTCCTTCTCTTCTTCTACCTGGAGATTTGATTTGTACTATGTAGGCGGTTGTGTACTGAAATTAGACACACAACCAGACACTGACCCAGACATTGTACCAAGACATCAATCTTGGTTTCTTTCCCTTATTCTCATAGTACATGCCCATAAACACATATCTGAACCCATAGCAGCACCTTTGCCTGTGTGTGGTCAGTGCTGTTCTCCACTCCTGTCAGGGCTGGATGGGAATGATTCTGCTGTGAGTCTTGTGTGTTTTTTGTGTGTGTGTGTGCGTGCGTATTTCCTCCCCCCTCTGCCTTTGATTCTGTCTGCCCTGCCAAGCTGAAATGGCTTCCTGTGGCTCAGAGCCACCCAGCTGGAAAAGCAGATTGGAGGGAAGGGTCCGAGTATGACCACTCTGTGTTTGAGGTCCTCTCTCTCTCTCCTCCGACCCAGATTACTGTTGTTCAGCTAAGAGCCTGACGCGCCCCACGCATGCTGAGGAGAGAGTTGCCTGCACGCAGATATAAGTCTAAAATGAACTTAATGTGTTCAGTATCTCACTGTCATGGAGGTTGAATCTGAGGCTGCCCTCGCTTCTTTAAAAAAAGGAGCTGGTTTTGAAATCTCGGGGTTACTCAGTGTGGCACAGACACAATTAAGCTGCAACTGTCTGACTGCTCCAGACAGCACAATACATCATCACTGGTTTAAAGAACAGTTAAAGGACATTTCTATAAACTGCACTCATGCTCTGCAGGGAGCCCAGCCCAGACAAACATCTTCTTATTACGTTGTGGGAAGCTTTTAAATGGAAGGAAACAAGGTTACCGTTTGCTTGAGTGTGATTGTAACTTCCCAGAGAGGCTACACGAGTCTAATTACTTAAAAGGTTTAATATTCAACAGTTAAAGGTTTAAAACAGCAGCACAAACACTTCAAACGCTTCAAAAACTTTGAACTCATAGATTTGTCTTCAGACATGCTTTGCAGAAAGATTGAAGCACTTCATCTTGTTTTTTTTTTTTATGAGAAATAATATTAAATCAACAGACTGATTCTTTATTTAATATAGAGAAATTCCTTCACACACAAATTATTCACAACCCTGGATCTGATTGGCAGACGGTACTGAACCCAACAATTTAAGTGATTCGGATTTGCTGAGTGGAGGCTTTCCAAAGAGTGTGTCAATTCATTTGCCTGAAGCCGGGCTTACTGGAATGATTAAATCGGTTGTCACGCCAAGTCCAGTTTTAATGTGTTATCTTGAGTTAAATTGAGTCTGCCCGGATTGATAATTATCAACCCAGCAGATCGAACAGTTTAGAGAAAGAGCTTTAATCAAATATCTATGGCAACATTTTTATTCCCACAATATTATACATTTAATGCTTAACAAAGACTATTATCTTATATTGCTACTCATGATGTCCATTAAAACAAATTGGCAGGCACCAGAGGCTGCTGTGTGTCTCTGATGTGTGGAGTCATTTTATCCTCATCTGCGTCACCACAGTCATCATCAGCAGCCGCAGAGGCAGGAGGGTAATAATAAACCTCATCAGCTCAGGAGGCCGACCTTCCTTCATTAGAATTAATTTCCCCCTCAGCCTCTCCTGCTGCTTAAAGGTGGGATGAATGAAATGTCTTAAGAGACATTTCACAAAGTCATATCCACCAGCACCATGTGCCACTGGTGCACTGGTTTTCAGTGAAATCTCTCTCAAGTCTGGACTTTCTCTATTTGTGTTTTATGCCATCATTCTCTTTGAGAGTGGCGGGTATTTCCATAGAAACAAGAAGGATGCATTCGAGAGGCAGATAAACATGGCATCCACTGAAGCTGGTCGATTCAAGTGTTTGTTCTATCTTTTGATATGTAACACACATGTTCATGTCCAAATGGGGCAAAATCTATTATGTATTATCTGGCATTATTTTTTGTTAAACAAAGTTACTCATTTGAACAAATTAACCCTCATCAACCAACCCAGATATCAATTGATAACGAGCAGCGAGTCTTTTTACACTTTTTGTATGGATTATACAAACCAGATGTAACATGTTGAGTAGTGAGCTCTAGAGGGCCTGGTAGGCAGGTTTTGATACGTTGAGACATAGCCAGGCAAGGTTTTTCACATCTTTATGCTGAGCTAATCTAACTGTCTACTGGATGTAGCGTCATATTTAATGTACAGACATTATCAATCTGCTTATCTAACTCTTTTTGAAAAAGAAAACAAATGAGCCCAAAGCCAGTGCATCTCACTCATCACCAGTACTAGTCTGTGATGAACCTGCAGAGCTGGAGCCTATCCCAGCATGCATTGGATAAAAGACCATCCTGAACAAGTTGGCAGTCCATTCCAGGCAGAATATCTTAAGGCAGTCAGTCACTCAGACTCACTTTCATACCTGTGAGCAATTTTGAACCCTGAGTCTATTTTTTGGATGACAGTAGCAAATCAGTGGAAACCCAGCATGGCCTGTAAATCAGACACACAGTGGAATCAAGCCTGTATAAAGTCACCACTTTCATTATCTTTACTCAAAGTCAGTCAGTCAGTCCGCAGGTGTCCATTATAAATGACTCACTCTTCTCATCAACTCATTTGGGCATTAGCAGAAAGGCTTTCGTCAGTACTCATCATGTGTTTTCCCATATTCAGAATCACTCACACCTCATGTCCTGTTTATGAATGTGACTCATCCATATCACATTAAGAACATAAAGAGATTCGCAACATGCTGAGTTGCCACACGCTTTCTCAGTGTGTGTTATATTGCACCGCACTGTCACTAAGGAAGTGTTTTGACAGTGCATCAGGACTTTTTAGGCCACAAGAATAGAGCCTCCTTCATGACCATCTTCTCATCTTGGCTTCCTCGTGTCTTTATTCCTGTCACCTTGTCTGTCTGATCCATCACAGGTTTTTTTCCCCCCACAGTCTCTTTCATTTCTCTTGTTGAAAGCCATTTCATTTCCATCTGGTGATGATGAAATTCATTCTCTACTCTCAGAGGCAGAGGCAGAGGCACAGTGGCATATCTCACCTTCAGATTGTGGGATTCAATGAACAATGAATCCTTAGTGACAGACCTAACATAATAAACAGGATACCAATTCTACCAGTATAGATCAGTCAAACCCTGAAGTGCTTCTAGCAAATGTCCGTGTAAATAGTCTTAATTATTAACTTAATTCAAAGTTTGACTGACACTTCAATTGCATGATTTTGAAAAGTTATTGAACATTTTAATTACCTGTGTTGTTCAGATGGAATTGATCATCTTTTTGAAGACGTTTTTTTTTTTTTGGAAATGTTACATTTTTACAGATAATGAAGTCTGGTTTCACCCTCCTTAGTGTGTTGCATTTAACATTTATATATTAACATTTATAATGAAAGCACGAGCTGACATTATTAGAATGAATCGAGATTGTTTCAAAACTGGGGTGACCGAGCGCTTTCCGTTGCTGCCTCCAGGCTCTGGAATAAGCTCCCCGTCGAGATGACTGAGGCCTTATCAGATGCCTTATGTTTTTATTTTGTTTGTTTTTTATCTATTGTTCTCGTTATTTGTTATCTGCTGTAAAGCACTTTGGTACACCGAATGGACTGTTGTAAAGGGCTGTATAAATAAAGTACATTTACATTTACAAAACTGCAGCGGAACCGTTCACCCTAATCGGTGGTGGTCTTTGAGCACTGAACCCTGAATTGTTCCTGATGTTGGTGGGAAATAAAGTCGCCTTGGACAAAATTGCTGCCATGTAATTTTACGTTTTACTTTGAACTTGTTGTATAGATGTTAATGTCAGTCAGGGCTCCACTTTTGTTCAGACTGATATATTTGAACAACAGTCGGATAGCTCTGCTAGAGCGGCTGTAGACTCTTGTTCTCGTTAGAGTTTTGAGGCAGCTGTAACAACGAATATTTGGTGGGTGATTCCAAAGCCGTAACAGCTGCTCAACTTTTCACTGTAAACAAGTCAGACTTTGTGACACAGTATTGATCTGTTTGAGAGAAATTCATTATGTGGTTATTACCTAGGCACAGGACAGTCAAGAGCACAAAGCAGGAGCCAGTGAGGTATTTGGCATTTTAAAGCATTTCATTTAATACCTACAGCGATCAGCCTGCAAAATGATAAGTGTATCTCCTATTTACGCACACAGCAGCGTAACTCCATTGATTATTTAAATCTCCAGACATGCCAATAGCATCTGTCAGGATCTAATGGTAATTTATGTTCTGTGTTCCGCTACACATCTAAAAGGTCAGCCGTTACTCACACACAGTCCCGGTTCATACAGTGAAACTGTCTGAAAGTAAAGCAGCCGTCCTCCTGATAAATCCTGAGCTTCCATCAAAATTTTATTTCGTGAGCTAAAAGTTTAATTCTGTTTTCCCCTGGAGAGTTTCTTCTCTATCAAGTTTTCTATCGAGTTTTTAGTTTTGCTGCTTAAATGTCCCATGATATTTGCTGCAGTGACATTGCAGTGCAATTCCTGAAAGCAGCCTCTCTAATCTTTAAAGTAAATTGTTAAAGAAAACACAATAAAGAAACCACCTGGAAAACACACAGTGTGCAACACCCCTAGGACCCCTACCTCGCTATGTCTGGGCCCTTCGTATGTCTATACAAATGCACCTCATGCAGAGTGACCGCCGACTGGGAATAATGGTGAGAAGGGTCACAGAGAAAAGCTTCCGGCACTCGTATTATTGGGACTATTTATAGAGAGGTACACACGCGACAGGAGGCAATGCTGAGCGAGACTGTCCATTATTTATCACTGCTCTGTATGCCAGTTTGTGTACTACTTTGACTTTCTTAATCATTCACTTACTCAATAACACACTCTTTTCTTTCACTTAACATCTGCCTGCTTCATATCTTTCAGTCTCTCTCTCTGATACAATCAGTGCGGGGGGTTTTAGGTGTTGAGCCTTGTTCTCAATCACTCCACTATAGTGCTTTCTCCACCAGCAGCACATGTCCATCCCTGTGTGTTACCATGGCTTGTTTAAATTATTCACATCAGGACCATTACTGGGAACACTCACCCCCCTTTGTACACCCCCCCCCCAGTCCTTGAAAACCCATCCCAAGGCTGGTGGTCTGTGAGGATAAAGGGGCAGGCATATATCCTGGATTTTAACCACAGTACCTGAGTTCCTTCATAGTGGAGCAACTCTTGGAGATGAATCACTGTCAGCTACATTTATTTTATTTTATTTTTTTTATTTTTTTTGGGGGGGGGGGGTGAATTATTGAAAACCTCTGTGATGGGACAGAGTTAATCTGTGTGATTTCAGGCTTTCACGCTGAATCACAGATGACAGAGAGTCAACAGTCGTGGATTTAACAGAGACTTGCGAGTGAGCTGCTCATCTGCGTCTGCATCATCTTACTGCTGAAATGGATAATGAGTAAATGCTGCTCTGTTTCCAAGGCTGCCAAATGTCTTTTTAATAACATTGATTTCATTGTGTGAAAGCAATATAAAAAGCCTAAAGGCGTGATTTTTTTCATTTTTCGGTGGGTAACAGCATAAGCGTTTGTTTTCACCACTCTGATTTAATCAGTATTGTACTAATGATCATATAATTTAGATTTTATTGTGAGAAATCATCCTTATGCTTTGAGAAAGAGCAATCTTTTTGGGCAGTGTTAATGCAAAACATCTGATCCAGACAAACCTTTTAAATTGACTCCCTGTGGAACGATACATGATTCTGAAATAGCACAACAAGGGAAATGTCATCTTAAACACCGTCCCTTTTTACCATTAAAACCCACTCATATAAACCAGGTATTCTCTATTGCTTGAATGAAACAGCTGCACAACAATGTGCTTATTGTGTCTCGCTCTGTCCGTCACTCTGGCCCTCTGTCATCCTGTTTCAGTCATCTTAAAAAACTCATCGTCAGTGAAGCCTCCAGCTGATGGTGCTGAGCCAGCGGTCAGGCTCCAGCCCACCACTCAGTTGAGTGCTGTATCTTTGTCATTTATCTAAATCCCAGAAATCAATTACAACACACTCGGTGCAAGGGTGAGATATTTGAGTTTGAATTTTCTCCCTCTCCTGGTATTAAATCTTATGGATTAAGGAGAAGTAGACAATTCTCTGGCTTTGCATATCTCAGACATTACTGGTTGTAGATTTTGTGTTTATATTTCTCCATCCGTGACATTGGTTGTAGAACTGTACATATTTAAAAAAAAAAAAAAAAAAAAAAAACATTAATGGCTTTTTCTCCGTTCAACTTTAGTTGTAATTTACCACTTGCCAGTTTTTATGTACATGTGTTTGCTGCCATTAGATTACCAGACGTCCCATAGGAGGACCTGCTGCAAAATGGTCCTTCTGCCTGAACTGACCACATAATACATCAGCGACAAAAGAACAAAGGGGGACCAGAATGTACTCTCTCCTCCAACTTACCCTGAAGGGAAGAAACTGCCACAAACAGACGAACCCAAAATTTTATCCTTCCCAAAGTGGTTGGTGAATAGCTACAAAATGACTACAAAATGGCCAAAGAAAACAAATCAAACCAGTAGCCACTGTGTCTGCCTCAGGAGAAGGTAATAACATACCAAACTGGTCTGGCCCAAATTACCAACGAGGTTAAATTAGCCCAAGGCTAATTTACTCCCATCAAAATATTTGAGTGTATACTGATACTGATAAGCTTTTGCTTTTTGCTGCTCATTCATTTCATATTCGTGTTAGTATTTGTACTACAGGAGCAACTCAGAATAAACAGTAGTAGTAATAAACAGAATCAATATATGAAACTAAACAGAGATCTGCAGAGAGCCAATTATTGTTTTAACTGAAAGTAAACCTTTTAATTTACATAATAATAATAACTAGGTAATGCTGATATAACAGAAAATGAAGTGCATTTCTTGAGTAAATGCAGAGTAGAAATGAGGCAGAACACAATATATTAGCATGAGGTGTGTAGGTCGACTGCATCAGTAGTGTAGGCACAATATCAAGGTTGGACAAGATCATCTGCTTATGTGGACTGCAGGGAAATGTTTGTTCATTTTGTTTCTTCACTTAATTTCAGAGCTCAATATTTTGATGGATGATAATGCTGATAATGATAAAGGTTTGGATACATTTTTTTACATGGTTTCAGTGTGTGTGCGCACCGTATACATAAAGGCAGGTAGAGGGATACTCAAGTGTAAATATAAAAAATGAAATTTTACACACTGTGCTTTTTCCATTTTTTTTTCTCACATGTGGTAATATCCGACCACTGGTCAGACCTTAGTCTAAAAATAGCTTCTCTGATTTTTTTATTTTTTTTCCCCAGTTTGAAGTTGGCATATTTTTTGATGACCAATTTCAGAGATAGCATCTCAATTTCAGACCGGCGCGTGGCATCTCTTGAGACGGTCCCCTGTTCTGTAGGGGTCGCCTAACAACCTGTAAAACAATTTCTCAGACCAGCAGCAGTCTGCAGTATCTGGCCATGATCATTTAGACTGACTGAGGCCTTATCAGAACCACATATCAGCCTGGAAAGTAACCTGTCCCACACTCAACAGCTACTGTTAACACACAGCTGACGCCTTGCAGTCTATTGACAGGGCAGAGCTGCATGCATTTCTGAGAAGTGATAAGACCAAATGTGTCTGCACTTGGCGGCCCGAATGTTGCTCTGTTATCTCTACGAAAAGATAGCTCTGGAATCCATTATGTAGACGGGGGAAAAGAGAGTGAAACGCAGGGCAGATGTCAGTGTACTTTATTTAAAAGAATAAAATGTCTGATTCACTTTGATTCACTCCTCTCATACATCATCATAATCATAATTGCATGTTTTACCTCAACGAGAAGACTCTTCATGTTTCGTGGCAGAATATAGCAAAGGGGAAAGAGTAAGTGAGGAGGTAGAGGTTTGTCATTGTGCATGCCTGTTGGAGCACAGTGCAGCAGGAAGGTCAGGTTTCTGTCTTGGTTTTTGCAAAGCTGAAATTAGAAGAATTGACTCTGGATCTGAAATGGTGGTGAACTGTAAAAGACTCCTCCCATCTGTCTCTGTCTCGCACTGATTTCTCAGACACCCTCCACTTTCCTCTCCCTTTTAGCAATTCTAAACCTTCTTTCAGCTCCATTTGTGAGAGGAGGTCATGGTCGAGCTGCCAGCCTGGGAACAGTGGCGGTCAGTATGGGACCAGGAGCCGTGCTGGAAATGGGAGGAATAGTAAACAGAGAGAGAGAGAGAGCATGTGTCAACAGAGAAAGCTCAGAGAGAGTGCAGTTCCGTTTGGCCCGGCCGGCCTGGTGTGAAAGCACAGCTGAGATGATATGATGACTTAATGCATTCTCAAGTACCCGACTTTTACACCAGGCTATTATGGACTTGATAGTCTGCAGCAGGGAAATGCTAACAAGGTGCTTGTATGTGTCACATGATTGCCTTTTAACCAGAACATTTCAGAACAAATGGGACATTACCCTGGATGGTAAGGTATGAAATGCAGTTGATACTGTACAGTTTAGCGAGCATAGTGGAGCATTTAGCAGCTAAAGAGCCAGACATTTCCCCCAAAACAGAGCTAAAAGAGAGGTGAATATTGCATTCACCAGATGGACAGAATCACGAAACGAATGATAATGTTGCTCTGTAACTGCTGGATGTGTAAATAAATTAGCCATAGCTTAGCTTAGCTTAGCTTAGCCAAGCACAAAGACTGGAAATTTAGAAACTAGCGAGGCAGCTCAAAGTTAACAAAAACAACACTTACAACTTGTAGAGCTCACTGATGAACATAATACATCAATGTGCCATTTTTCAAGGGTTTACAAGGTGCCAAACTATTAAGCTAAGATAACCAGCCGCTCACAGTAGCTTCATATGTTATTTACAGGCATGAGAGTGCTATCAATCTTCTCACCGAACCCTCAGCAAGAAAGCAAATTAATCTATTTCTCAAGATGTCAAACTATTATTTAAATTTGTCTATTTGTCAAGATACATGTGAGTTAGATGACTCACAAAATGAATGCACCAGTATTAACCAAGTGTCATGAATATATTCTAAAGACTTACAGATAAAGAAAACATATTCGTTGTACTGATATGCTGTTTTTGGTGCATGGAAATGTGTTGTAATATAAAAGACAAGACAAAGCAAGACAGTTACCTGACATTCATACAGATTAATACAATATAGAAAGTGAAGCAGAAGGTCGTTCAGTTCTGTGTCATTAACACACAGCAGTGTTTGTGAGACACTCCCAGTGTGTGCCAGCCCGCACGTTTGTTTTGTGACCTTGCTAGTCTTTCCTCTCTTCTTTTATCCTCATCCAAGGCCAGCTTTCCCTCTGTGGTAGGTGAGTAGATAAAAGAATAAAGAGGAGGGGAGCTCCCCAGGGGTTTAGGTGGTTTGCTATAGCTGCATTCCACAGGAGCTTCTGTAAGATTTCCAAAATTATTGTAGCACTATAAGTTTCCACTCACAGCCATGGCTCTTGACAACCTGGGTAATGTATGATGGATCTCTGAAGAAGCTGCCAGTGTGAGCGTTGTGTTTACGGGTGGCCTCCTATGTGCTGCAGGGCCCCGGCGGAGCTGAGGAGGTGCTGTCTCCCGACCCATCCCAGTCCCAGCAGCCCAGAGTCCAGCACAGCTTTGTCCAGGAACATTTCCAGGCACAGTACAAGTGAGTTTGCGTTTTCTACATACCACACACACACCTGCTAGAAATAAAAATAGCAAGAAATTAGCAGTAGGGCTTTTATGTGTTGATGACCAGTGAGACTGCACCATGATTCCATGGAAAGTTTACGACCACCATGTGAAGATGTTATACGTAGTAATTAACCTGTCTTTTACACAAGGCTGTAATCTGGCACTTAGGAGAAATTTATAGAGTTACGAAGTGGAAGGAGCTGCTGGTACTGGAAGAGTTTTTCTCCCAGCCTGTTTTCGCATTTCACGTTTTTCTTTAAACAATATCCTCAATTTTACCCAACACAGAAACGCAGATCCCTCCCAGATAATGTTACAATCCTGTAAGTTTTAATTATTTTAATTTTGATTCTCAGAAAGCATGTATTTCCATACATGTGGTCAAAACGTTGTAACGTTGCAGTAGTTCCGCAACTCAACCAAAATTTGATAGGAAATTGATTTTTGATGGTCAGTGAGCGGATGTTCCTTGCCGTCGTGCTGCTTGTATCTCTGACTTTTTAACAAAGAATCTGATTTTTTTCTAATGAAGCTCTTCATCTTTTGTTTGTTATTTTTTTCTTTATGTAATTCTTCGGTTGAAAATAGAAGAATTATTTGCGCTTCCAGTAACATTTGAAGATGTACTTCATGCCGTCATCTGCATCTGTTATTCAGAACATAATGTTACAAGAGGATTGTTTTAATTGTTCTGCTTTTGATATATTTGTTGTCATTGGGAATGTGTGGTGTTGAAGAAATAGCTGTACATTGTTCCTGGGGAATTCTGCTTCTGTACAAATAACATTTACTAACAGTCAGTCTATACTATCTATTCTCTTATCTAGCTGAAGGAAATCAACATATACCATATCATTTTGTGTGGCTTGTGAGTTTAGTCTGCTGTAAAACAGCCCCACTGTCATGTTGTCATATCTAAATGTCAGGCTGCCCTGCGACAGAAAGGTCATAGCCTTAACAGTCACTGTAAACACACGTTGAAGTGTCTAAGAACAGTCCTGTGTTTTGTCCAAGCCACTCACACAGTGTTGCTCCGGATAAGTGACTGATCTATAATTATATAACACCTGTGTAGAGACAGGTGCAGAGTGTACCGCAGATGTAATGTAGTTGTCATTATTTATTTTACACAGATGTCCACAGAGACACAGATGCCTGTCAAGAAGAACAGTAATTCAGTAAATATTCGCTGTAATTTCCAAGCATGCGAAAGCAGTAATACTGAAAAGGTCTGATGAAAAACTGCCCCAGTGGGTGAAAGCATTGGGGGTTGTTATATTTTCACTGTTCTGTTGTAACACTGGAAGGACATCACCTTGGGAACTTGTCTGCTGTATGTGTATCCAAGTATCATTTTTTTCTTTATCAAAGTTATTTGCTGTTCTTGCTCTTTTGTGGTTAACAGCAAAGCCCTAAAATCAGGCTTTTTACCACACTGTATTATTACCAATTCTCATGCAGCTGGAAGTCCTCATGGCTCCCATCAGTCAGTCATCCAGGAAATAAAGAGGCACTTCATCTTCTACACAATATATACATCTGCGGCCTACTAAGAGTGGAGTGTCATTTGGCCAACTCATCTATGTGCCATTTCTAAAAGAAAGCCAACAAATGTATTTTAGTCTGGGCAATGAGAACATCAAGAAGTGGGTTTCGAACCTATAGTCCGTTTGCTCTTGGTTTGGTTTCTGTTCACACAGAAAAAAATCAAGCGAACTAAAATGCATGCATCACTAAAAGCCACGTAAGAAAGTCCACTCAGTGGTTAATTGTTTCTGCAACAGTAATGATAATAATAGTAAACTTTATTTATATAGCACCTTTTACACACTCACACATGCGTAGTACCTCTTATATACCTGTGGGTTGGATTGAGGTCAGATCCCATTCTCACTACAAACAAACTACTCCAGTGGCGGTTTGGGACTGCACCAAGACCCTTGAAGGGAGTTGTCTTGGTACAGATGTTTTGGTCCGCACCCAAGTCCGATTACTGATCTTCCCAAACAAATTGTACCAACGGGTGAAACAAATCAGAGTTTAACCGACTAAAAAGCGCAGGTCTGAAAATGCACTAAATCAATCTGAAGTCGAGGCGCCTCCTTTATTGAAACCAAACAGCTGCATCCATCCGTGTCTCCCGATGCTGATCCAAATCTCTGCCCCACCGCCGCCAGAACTCCGTCCACAAACTGTTGACGAAACTTACAGAGGTTTTATATTCTGCCAAGATCTAATCTATATTTAATTAATAAAAGTTTGATAACAGTTGTCCCTCCAGACTGTAGCGCTCATATCTTGTTTGTCTGTACTTTCCTCCATCTGCCAATTCCTCAGAAAACTGGCAGCTCTGTGCGACTACCAGTAATACATCTATCCGAGCGTATCTCTTAATTGCTACCCTCACTGTCAAATGTTTCAGCTGTGACACCTTGGGTGTGTCTAGACAGGAAGCAGCAGTCTTAGCAGCCTGCCAGGCAAATTCAGTTCCTCTCACCCACTCATATACTGTGCTAGCCAGGGGAAGTGGGAGAGATGGTACAGAGGGAATAATAATAATATATATATATGACTGGGATGGCACAAACTTTACAAAGGAACTTACAGTAAGTGTACAGTCTGAGTCTATTCTAACTGTGCATACATTGCAGACATCATTTATTTCAAGGCTGTGAGGTTTGAATGCTCTAATTGTTGGAATCGGACAAATAATCATTGACTCCTGTCCCTTCCTTTCCATCTGAGATTCCTGAGGCCCCACCACTGTCTGTGTGTCACTTGGCAATGCTGTGATACAACATCTCGAGTTGACAGACCGGAGAATTATCCTTATAATAGCCCAGTTTGTCACTATGCAGTCATCATGACCATTATACATGTCCAAACAAGTTAAATCACTGTCTGAGGCAAACCGATTTATGTTATCTGTCACCACATGCCGCAGCGGATCAAAATGTTTTATTATTATTTTTTTTTAATACATTCAAGCTTCATTTTGCGATAGATTTAATTTACCTTCTGATTCCTCCATAGGAAGAAACGGATGTTTAGAATCTATTGCTCTTCAACTCATCCGACCAAGTAAATCTTAAAACTGCGATCTTTGTCTTTATATGGGTGAGTCACAGGCTGCCACGAAAATGTCTGTCTGTCAAACAGTGAAGCTGAGTGACGGGCAGCCGAGCGTTTCAGATCACAAACGCGGTGCAGTTTCGGTGGGAGAGCTGCTCGTCTTACATTGATGCCCCTTTGAGAAGCTCTCACACCGTCTCTGAATCAGTGATGACCTTTTGTTTTGATCATATCTCCTGATTTGTTATTGTTGGAATGGGTAACTGGTACTTTGGAGTTTACAGAGCCAGTACTCAGTCTGTTTTTATGTGAATATTGTAGTTTCAGTTAGTGAATCATGAGGCCTAAGGTTTATGTCTTTTCCATTTCAGATCATTAGCGTGGTAAATAAACTACCCTTCATCCCACAACACAAGGTAGCTGTCAGGCTTAGTGGGGAGAATTAACCGTCAGCCTATTAAATTATAACCTATCGAGACTTTTTCTTTTTTTAATTGACTTTCAAAGGAAAGAAAATCAATTCGATAAAGATGCCTACGTGACGTGTTACTCTGGAAAATGTTTGAGTAGCTACCCTCAAAGCTGCAGCAATGAAGAAAGCATCAAGCTCAGAGTCTCTTCAGCATGGCTGCATCGCAGACAGGGGATACATACCTCTCAGCCATTGCACGCTTCTTCCATTAGAGCATCACCAGAATATCACCTCTTCCTCTGCTGCTTTTCTCTTTTTAAGTGTTTTATAGCATCGCAGGGCACATCTATGTTTTAGTGGGGCCTGAGTGTGATTTGTATGCATGGAGTGTAGCTGCCCTCACTGTTTCCTGGCGAGAATAAGACATCCGTAGGGCAGACATTCTGCCCTGCCAAGAGTAAGAGATCCACTAAGAACCAGTGTCAGCTGGGCTTGCTTGAATAGTGCTTTATTCACCCCCTCACCACCCCTCACTGAGTCTGTCAGGTGCTTTCGTATAAGGAGAACACGTTTGAACAGTTCATCTATGGCTTAATTTCCCATGGTAGGATGTAAAGCTTGTAAAGTTTCACTAGAGCCAAAGAGTAAAATGAGAAGAGGAGAGGGGTTTTTTTTTAAGCCATGTGACAGCAAAAAAAAAATTTGGCAGTTGAAAAGACTCAATTAGTTTTTGATGTCATCAAAATCTAGTCTCTATCCTGATGCATAAAACACATGATTTCTCTTACGTGAGATTAAAGCCTCCCAGAGTCTCTCACACCCTACGTACTGTATTTCTGCTGGGTTATGCTTCACCCAATTCTGTTATCAATTTATGTGCAACATCGAATCAAAGCTGACATTGAGAAAAAGTTATTTCACCCCACATAGTTGCAGATCTATAGCTATTTATAGCCATGCTGACAATAAAAAAAGAAAAGAAAATGAAAAGCTAAATCCGAGTAATGACATTAACATTGTTCCCTGTAGTTCATGGCATTAAAAATATAAATATGTGCGTATATCTGTTGGTCCATGGTGTACTTATTTCATGCATATATTGTACTACAATCCATTGCGGTGAGGTATTTTAATGAAGAGAAGAACAATGATCATCTTAATGCTTTTATTAGGTCTCACTAGTGAAAAGCAGTGGGGATATGTTTCTACCCGCTGAGCAGCCATTTCAGCAACACCATCCTTCACACTGATCCACTAACACACACAGTCATACCGAAGACCTGCAAAGTACAACCACACTTTAATGTTTAGACTGCACACTCGCTAACGGCCGTGTTTTTTTACTTAGGAGAATATTTTTCGTTCCCTTTCCAATTTTTTTATTTTTTATTATTATTATTATTTTACTTCCTTTCCCTACTTAAACTTTTACTATCCAGCCAGTTTGGAAATTAGTTGCTTCCCCAAACTCCAGGAAAAATGTTATTAGTTGTCGCTGCTAGATATAAGTGTGTAAAACATTCACTGAAAAGCAATTGAACTAGGTAATACTTTATTTATATTTTGAATTTAATACCACATTTCATTTGTGTGTCTGACTGGTTAATATCGAATCCACTTGTGAACAAAGTAATTTTGGTCTACATACACTGATGTTTCTAAATTCATGCAAACGGCCATTGCATTAATCAAAAAGGTTGATTAAAAAAAGCAGCTATGTAGATTTATTGTGCATACAAAATCATTTCCAGCAATCAGTCCATTCTCTTACAGGGATTTAAATGTAATCATGAACAAAAGGGACGTAATGGAAATCTTGTTGAATAGAAAATCCCCGTTGTATGCATCCGGTCATTTCCTCTTTCAGTGATCCATGTCCTGTGTGTTCAGATGCAGAAGAAGTTTCCTCCTTTTCTCTGCTCAGGATCCCGTTATGACATCACATGAGTATCAGTAGTCAGAAGGGTGATGCAACAAGATGGAAACCGCTCCTGCTGGGTTCACGTTTATAGTACCGTTCACCCCAGGGGGCTTCTTCTACTACTTACCACATCCCCACCCCGACCCTCTGTCCCTCTCGTTCTCATCGGTTATATCACTCATCGTATCCGTTCTCACGATCAGATCAAGGCGTCCTGTACGGAGCGCTGTGTTCATTTTGACTGTGCTGTTCGCTTGTGTAACAAGATTAAGGCATCTCCATTCCTGCCCGACCTGATCAGGATGACTTTGAGATTAATTTGGAAGTCTTTCAAGACTAATGTGACTGTGTGCTTTCTTTCCCGCAGATCCTCGCTGACATGCCCTCACTGTCTGAAACAGAGCAACACCTTTGACCCCTTTCTCTGCATCTCACTGCCTATTCCTCTTCGCCAGACCAGGTGAGCTCTTCTGTCGATCCAGACTGGATGGATCGCCACGTGTTGTGCTAGTCTCTGATGAATGATCCCCTGACTCTTTACTTTTTACTAATTAGGGTTACACTTAATTCACAGGTCACAGTGAGGGTGTTTCAACTTAGTACAAATTAACAAAAAAACATTTTAAAAAAATGATTGGTTGGTTGAGTTGGCAAATGCCCATTCAATATATTTGAGTTTATATGTAGTTCTTAATTTGCAAAAAAAAATGACTCTTGACAAAAGTGAAAATAATAGTTTTCAATCTATAGTTTTGTGTGACATTACAGCATATTGGGGTTTTTGAATAATTTCTGTTTTTTTTCTGCTGTGTAACTGTTAATTCTTAAGGCATATCTTTAAAAGGGTTTTGTCATTTTTTTTATGCTCATTACCCAGAAGAAACAACCTAATATGCTTTCAAAACGGTAACGACGGCTCCCGGAGCAACGAGCACTGATGTTAACAGAGCAATCACAGCCAGTTATTGCACAAATAGACCCAATAACAACAACTCGAAGGTTCTCTTTGCAACCGTTCATCCTCATACAATCCCCTGTACAGCACACTTACCAACTAAATCAACTTTTAATATAAAAATATATATTAATAAATCTAAAATATAACTGATTATTTCCAGCAATTTAGTATGAAATGAATTCCTAATTGATGAATGTTAGCATGCTAACACTCAAAACTAAGATGGTAAAAATGATACCTGCTAAACATCAAAATGTTGGCTTTATTACTGTGACTTATTAGTTTAAGTCTTATTAATAGAGCTGAAGTACAAACTGTCCCAAATAAATGATTAGTTTGAGTGCCCAGAGCAATATTAATACACGATATCAGTACTTTTTTTAAATTCTCAATTGTTATTGTGCTCTTAACCTTAAGCTTCTGGGGGGAAAAAAGATGGTTACAATAAGATAAGAGCTGGACGACACCCAGGTTTGTTCATGCACCACATACAGTAGGAACACAAGGTATTGTGAAGCTGGCAGGTTCGTATCAAAGAGCAAAAGCCGGTGGAAAATCCTTTGAGCTATGATAAATAATGTTGTATTCAACTTTACATCACAACAACCATTCAGCCTCCGTGTCAGGTCAACGGGGGTCAACCTATTCAGGAAATCCTGACATTTCCATGAAGGGAGACCCCATTCACTCTCTCTCTCTCTGTGTGTTTTATAACCAGTGCCTCTCTCACTTTATCTACATAGTAGTCTCTTACTCAGACGCACACACAAATGTCTGTTTTTTATTTGAAATTCCAAACACTGGCTTTCACTTAAATACTCACAACATGCTTACAGTACTTGTTTCTGGTCTTCTCCTGTCCTGCTATTAGTAGCTGAGATGGTGGAGCTCAGAGCTCAACACACCAGCTTACACACACCTCCTCCACCTCTACCAGACACAACTGCTGGAGTGATTTTGATGGAAGTTAATTGTCTGACGTCAGCATCAGTTTTCAACTTTTTCAGATTTTTACTCTTTTGTTTAGAATGGTGTAACCTGAGCTGGGTATAAATATAGTTGACTAACTCTTAACCCAAACATTAACCATCCATCAGTCCATGTTTAAACCACTTCTGCTGTTCAGGGTCACTGTGAAGGCTGCAGCTGAACCTAACATTTAAAGGAAAAGTTTCATATTTTGGGTACTACACTTCTTCGCTTTCGTGGCGAGTGTTGCATGAGAAGATCGATGCCTCTCGCATGTCGGTGAAGTAAATGCGAAGCGACACCCAGCAGCCAGTTAGCTTAGTTTAGCACAAAGCTACACCCATGAGAGTGGTATCAATCTTCTCATCTCACTCTTGGCATGTAAATAAATACAGTAAGAGTATATCCCAAAATATCTATTGACTAACTTTATAGTCTAAAATGTACCTTTTACACATCACAGTAAAACTCTTTTTCATGATCGAACCACAGAGGTGTGTTGATCACTCTTTGCCAGGTTTCAGTCTCGCTACTTTTTCCTTCCTTTTTTAGCTTTTAGTCTTTGAAATAGTTCACACAAGTTCAGCCAACACCCTTCTTGGGAAATTGTTTTTAAAAGCTCCGTTCTAACAGTCTGCCAAGTCGAGAGTATTTAGTCACCGTCCTTTCTTTTTTACCGTGTGGCTGATGAGGTGAGAGAAAACACTTCTGAAGGGATAAGCAGAGGAGAAAACAGATGGATTGTCTTTTGAAGCATTTTTTAAATATATTTCTGTGTGAAGAGATCTGCTCACTCACAGCTAGATCATGTCTATAAGCCATAAACACATACTGTTTGTTACCAAACCAACATTTGCTATGCCCGGGAATCAAAACACTGGGCTCTGTCTCTTGGCAATCGAGGGCTCTTTGCATGTTGGATGATTTTGTTTACACTACATGGCTGTAAAGCTTACTCTGGGAACGTGACACAGATCTTTTGTACATGAATATTCTATCTCAGTGGCTGAAAACTGAAATCATCGTCTTAAATTAATGTTAAAATTAAAGCTTTGGTTGAACAATACAGGGAATTATATTGTTCACCCAACTGCAGTAGGTTGGTTTGTTTTGTTTTGTTTCATATATACAGATTTAATAAACTTCTTGCACCTAACCAGAACTAATTATGCAGATAAGTCCTATTCTTTAAAATGATTTCTAGTTAGTTATAGAACAAACTTCAAAGTACTGTGGATGGTTATCCTTGTGTAGTCATCATTCAGAGCCTTTATTGTGTGATAATCGAGAACACAGCAAATAATATGTAATAATATGTATATGTTTATGTATTAGCTGTGATCTTGTTTTTATTTTGATCCTTTAGCTAAAAAACATGTTCTGCCTTTAACACACATGTGCATAATTGTGTTCCTCATGTTTCTGTTGTCTCTATTCTTTTTCATTCCTTATAGTTAAAATATTGACATCCTTATAAATTAGAGATAGATATATTTACTATGACATGTCCCTGCACTGCTGTTAAACACAATGGATCAATAGAGTTTATTCATATTAAATAAATTAGTTTTATTTTATTGAGGTACAAATAAATAACAAAGAAAATTGTCATCACCTCTCCAGTGCTCCATACAATCTCTCTCTTGTCCATGTCTTTCTATGCCACTAGCTACAGCCTCCAGGCCACAGACTCTGCATCTCTTCAGTGTACTGTTATTCAAAGAAGCCATTATGTCCCAGCACCCTGCTCATGTCAGCCTCCGGAGGGGTCAGAGCCGAACGCTCCCTGTTTTTAAAAATGCACTGGAGATTCCATTATTTTACACATATAAAACTAAGTCCTAATGATCTATTATTAATGTTAAAATGTATTGATTTATTTATGAAGGTCTTCTTTTGTCCCTTCCTGGCCATAGAGGAGGCTGCAGCAGAAATGGCACAGAAGGCAAAATAGAGGCCACAGTGTTTCCCACCGTCCCTGACAGTGTGTCTTGATCTTCATGGCAGGCCGCTGTGTGTGATTCTGGTGTTCAGCACCAAAGGACAGAGGTACCTGCGAGTCGGGCTGTCTGTGCCTCTGTTTGGCTCTGTGGCCTGTCTGAGGAGGATGGTGGCTGACGAGGGGAAAATTTCCCCGGACCAGGTAACAGAAGCAGGAATAAACATTCTTCTGATACTGTATGTTCCTATTTTAAACCATAAACTACTGTGACGGAGCAGCACAGCTCACCTTGACTGGTACATGAGTGTGATTATAATGCAGACTTTACTTGCATGCCACTGGCTTGAATTTATTCACACACATTAAAAGATTCCTTGTTCATACTGACCTTTACAATGTAAGTGATGAGGACCAAAACACACAGTCCTCCTTCTGGGAAAAAATGTATTTAAAAGTTTATCCGAAGCTAATATGAAGCTTCACTCATCTAAATCAAGTAAATATCTTTCAAGGTTACAGTCTTTTTAGTGCCAAAGTCCTTCTTTTTGTTACAAAACTACAAAACACAGCTCAACAGGGAAACACAAAGAGGGAATTTGATGGTAAAAAGACTTGATATGAATAACTCAGACTGATAAACTTATGAATGCATTTTTACACAAAATGATTTTGGCTCATATCACATATGTTGTTTTAGAACAGACTTGAAAAATTGTGAACCTATTTGAACTACTTGAAGATGGATCTGAGATTAGGGGGAATAATTACGCATATGTTGGTGTACCATCAAGTGGGTTCACTTGCTGCACTCCCTTCAGCATTATGAGATATACTGTATAATGGCACTTTAATAAGGAAACTAACATGTGTATGTGTGTGTATATATATATCTCTGTTCGTCTCCAGGTGATCCTGACAGAGGTTTACTCCACGGGGTTCCAGCGCTCTTTCTTTGATGAAGAGGATCTAACTAGCATAGCTGAGAATGATGTCATCTATGCCTTCCAGGCCCCGCCCCTCTACATCAGAGGAGGCTCTGCACGGATCTCAGGTACAACACGCTATTTTGAGTCACAATGTAACACACGTTGTTTTTTCACTAGTCTGTGGTACCACATTGATATTTTTCCCCACTTTAATGTAGGTCTGCACACTGATCTGTAAGCAAACAAAGGAATTTTATTGATTTACTTTGCTTAATGAAACCCGCAGGGAATGCACCTTACTGCAGGGGGGCCCAGGGGGAGCACATTAAAGAAGTATATAACTTCTCAAGCCCTGTGAATTACATACCCCCCGTGCAGATTTCTTTTGTGCTATCAGATTTATGTCTTCAATGAATTTGTTTAATTTCATCTGTTTCTCAGTGTGCTCAGTGGTATTTCAGTGCATAGTATCCCCTCGTTTCCTGCTTTGTGCTGTAAACAAACAGGCTCTGTTCTGTTGCGTTCTCTCACAGGGCTTCAGATGGGTGGTCCCAGAACTACTCTGTTACCTAAGAAATGTGACTTTTAGTGTTTCAATTTATTGGTCAGTAACCCCAAAGAGCAGTGATGCCTAAAAGGAGCCCCCTCCAGTCTGGCAGCTCTTAATGATGATACAGACTAACTGCTGGACTCTCAACACATCCATTCTCACAGTTTGCTCTGTGAGGAATGCATATAGCACGACCACCATCATTTAATGGACATTAACGTTAGCATAATTACAACACTCATACGATGTACCTGTTTTAAATTAATATCCACTTGATAGAGGAAAATCGTATCAAGTTTATTTGCTAAAACATTGCACTACTGATTTAGTACCTCTCTTCCCATCTCATTATCTTTTTGTCTTTATGTAACTTTTTTGAGGCAAAAACTGGGCAATCCAAGTGTAATAGGACACCAAAAAGGCAACATTGTTCTTTCACTTAATTGAAAATAATATTTTACTTACCCAATAGATAAATATCTCACCAACGTACCACAAGAATGCCATTAAAATATTGTATTCATGCACGTTTATTACATGATCAATGATCTGTGATGCTTTTAGACTGTCTGGCGCCATAATGATGTGATCTTTATGCCCCTCCTGCAATTACTAAATCTAAAAGGTTTGATCCCTAAGAGACCTTTCATCAATTATCCATAAATGCTTAAATGGAAATAAAAAAAACTCGGATATGTGATAGAATAACAAACTCTCACCAGAAGTCTCATTAAAGCTAACCTTAGTAATCTAATAGCATTTTGTGTGCAGTGATGATGCTAAGGAAAGCTTACCAACGTGGATTATCTCCTTAGTCTAAAGCCAATACGTCTTGTGGGCAATTAAAGCAAAGAATTCTGAAGGTAACGTCGTTTTAATTATGCTTCACGATGCAAATTTGTGGCCAGTTTCCTTAATATTGGTAACACACTTGATTGATTAAATTTCACTGCCATCCACTCAGTGAATTTCAAGGTAACAGTTACTCACGGTTCTAACTTGTCCTGATGTGGACGTCTGTGAGAGACAGCGTGAGGCTGTTACGGTATGAATTAAAAAAAAAATCAAGGATCAAGCCAAAGGCAAACCGACAGTGACGTGACCTTCCTACGTCTGACTCCCTACCCTCCCTGCTGTAGGGCTTAAAATTAATCTCTTACACATTTTCTCGCCACTGCATATATCACCTCTCCTCTACATACTAAAGTTATAATTTCATGCTTTTCCTGGCACTGCTGTCTTATCAGGTCATGTTGGGTCACAGGAATATTAACCAGGTACTATGGGTCTGACCCCTTTTTTGTTATTGATTGCTGGAATTTGTTTTTGACCTAACTTTTGTTAGCTAAACACCCGCCCCTGTGAGTTACTGTTGCTATGCCGTTGTTGCACAGCCCGTAATGCAGTTCACAGTGATAATGGAGGAAGTAATACCACTCAAAACGACACATTTGGTCCTTAATACAGGCCTCTCATTTCTAACCAACATTCGGAAATGACAACTGCTGGTAGCAGATGTTATAAGCTTTAGCTATCTTGCTAATTAGGCTGACTTTAGCTCTATGAGTTTGTTAAAAAAGCAGACCTAAAAAAAAGTACCTAAAGCTATGATTGAACTATTACTGTTTGGCAGAAGGGTTTGTGTTTCTTCTGTTTTCGCAGGCTTTGGTCTCTAAAAAAAAAAATATACGAGCTAAATGTCGAATATGTAATTTTAAAGCTAGACCAAACATCATGATGCCACCAACACCAACAGGCTGGTTGTGAACAGATCCAATTAATTATGTGTCATTCCAAACTCACAATGCTGTTTAGTCTCACAAATGATAACAGCATCTTTAGGTGATCAACAGTCTAGTAAATATGTCATGATGGAACTTCAGAGACATTTTAAACACTCCTTTGAGTTCATGTCTTCTTGATAAATTGACACGTGCAGACACGATGAAGAGTTTTACATGAAAAATGAATAAAATGAAATAAAATGTATTAAATCCCCAAGTTTTGATCACAGGTTTCTTCTGGGAGCAGAAGTCTATTCTGTTTGGTGATTTTATGGTGGACTGACAGAAATTAATAAACCAAATATCACTGTTGGGAGCGGTGGTGCCAAGACGAGACATGAATATGGGATCACCTGCCAAAGAATATTTGGAAAAAAGATAATTAGCTTTCACATTGAAGTATCCATTTCACATTCTTTCATCTCTGGTACAAACAGAGGACAGGTTCTTCTTCTTCCTGTTTATTTAGCCGTTTTTTTAGTAAAAAGAGATCAGTCTTCATACTGTAGTTTGGCTTTTGTTAATAATTGTATGGACTGCTGAACAGTTTCACTTTTGTGCATGTGTGCTGTAATTGTATTATTGTAATCTGCAACACACTGATTAATATCTAACATAATATTATACAATTAGTGAGATTAGTGATAGATATTTTGAAACACAAATGTGCAACATGTATCAAATTCTCAGTTGTTGGTTTTTTTTTTCTAACAAATTTATGAATAATTCTGCGTTAGAAAATAAACATAAGCTTTAGTCAGACAGCATGTAGATGTGTGCAAAGACCTTGAATATGTCTGAGCAGACAGCTAATGGGATTTGGGGGGAGGGGGGGGGGGGGTGTTCAATTATGGGCTTTCACATAGTCTGGCTCAACCTGTGTGGCTGTTAGACAATGAAAGAAGCCTGAGAGTGCCGAGGAACGATGAATCCACAAGTTTCCTGCGGTTTTTTGGAATTAGTTACAGGCTTTTTGATCAGAGAGATTAGGATCAGCAGGTATGTGAGCTAAACAAAGTTAATTTTCCGTGGTGTGTGTTTGTGTGTAAATATATGTGTGGATTTTATGTGTTGTACTTTAAGTGCCTTTTTTAAGTGTAGCTATGGGAATTGTTCCACGGTGTTCAAACACATATGCACAAGTGAAGACGTACAAGCACATACCTCCGCCATTATTCGTCCTGTAAATAAGGTTTAAAAAAATAAATAAAAATACACAAGCGCAATGAAAGGCGTCTTGAGAAAAAAAAATGTCTAGAGCAGTGCAGTTTTTGACAGTGTACCATAAAAAAACTAGATTTAATGAGCGATGAGAGGTAGGTTTCTCCCCAAAGCATCATTGTGTAAATCTCAACAGGACAGGCCAGGAGGTGACCTCTGCATTTTACTGCTGTTTCATGAACATGTTTCACTAGGTGTTTAAAAGGAGATATTTTATTTCCCTCGTAAATCATTCCCGGAGCTGTCAGAGGTCACTGCTCATGTAAATTGCAGCTCATGATTTATCACTGGCTTGATTAGTCTGACATTAATAAACGAAAAGCTGTGCGTACTCATCGTTACTCTCATTCTCAGGGTCAAGACACTGCAATCAGAGGTTTAATGTTAAAGCTCACATGCTTTATGTGTAGAGTTTGATTAGTTCTGAATAGGTCTCACCCTTCATATGGTGCAAAGCTTAACATACTCACACCCCAATTATTTCTGTAAGATGCGCCATCACAGCAGCTTGCTACTTTGCAAGGATCTCAGTTGCAGGATGCTCAGCCATTGCATTTGACATTTCCCATTGGCAGCAGTGATGTATCACGCATCAGGTGCAAACAGCAGCGTGAATGAAACGTTGTGGATTTGGGGACGACGCGGCCAGTCTGGCCAATCAATACCTTCTCGCCTGCCTCTGCGAGTCTAATTTACCATGTGATTTATCACCGTGAACTTCTCAGCCCAGAGTTTGTCAGCTGAGTGACGAGAACACAGCTCTGCTGACGTCACGGTTCACAGGGATCTTATAATCTCAGCTTTTCGCTCAGTCAGTCACACTCCTCTGTGTTGTTAGAGACGCGAGGGAAACGGGTGAGAAGTGGGATTGCTTGGCACCCCACCAGGACAGGATGTGGAGCAGAAACTGCATCAGATAATACCTCCTGCTGAGGGTGTAGGCAGTCATTGGTCCATCTGTTCTCCCCTCTGATTCACTGTTCCCCAAATAGAAATCTGCTGTCTCGCCATTTTATATATCTCAATTTGCCTCCTCACTCCCTGTTTGGGGTGTTAAATTTAATGATCACATTTTCAAAACATGAACTCACAGATTTCATGCTATCAGCTATCAGTGTAAAAGCAAGCTATTGTAAAGAATGTTATCAGTATTACTACTGAGATTGTATCTTCTATTGCTTCTATTGCTGTCTTTCTCACTTTTTCCTATGTTCTTTTTTTTCTGCCAGGGTACCATCATAGCCTGCCATCCTCTCCATACTCCACTGGTCCTGAGGGTCAGAGGTTACCTACATCTGGGACGCTGTCGTCAGAGTTCCTCAACCAGGGCCTCCCTGTAAAGATTCTTTTGTTGGTGTGCAACGCTGCAGGGGCAGGCCAACAGGCTGTAAGGTACCGTAATTACAGAAATTGACTGTTTGCTAAACCTGACCCTGAACAGTGATTGTCCAATCATGGCTTGGTAACAGTAACTACTGTAACTCTCTAAGAACAACTCAGCAACATACTCTGCATCTCAAGAGTTTGGAACCAAAAACACAAAAGCAAAATCGTAAGGAACTCTGTGTTTATTTCCTCTAACGTAAGGTGTGAATGTTAGCATGCAGAGCTAACTGACTAAGGTCAGTCAATCATAATATAACATTGCTCAAACCACTGCGTTGCTTGTCCAAGTATTATTTCAAACCATCTCAGGGTTGTATTAGCAACATTAGCCTCAGTCTTTTTAGAAAGATATCATGTATCCATCAAGCACATATGAAGGTATGAAGCTGACAGAGTCCACAGTGGTAGGCAAAAAATGAGTTCAGTGCACTTTTTATATCTAGCCTCGCTCTGGTGGTGAAGGACGCCAAGGTCATGTTAGCTCCCCGCCATAGAAAGGACACCCATCTATCTCACTGTGAGATGAGTTTCAAGTCAGACAACTGAGGAATCTGACATCTGGCACGATATAGAGATCCATCAGACACCAAAGGGATCAATTTAGGTGCCAACACGACTGTGAGAAAGTCCAATCCCATCCATGAGGGTCGGTGTCTCAGTTTCTCCTTCAAACGCCTCAGCGTCGTTGATCAAACCACCCACCTATCTCACTCTCATCAGATGACAGCTGGAGGACTTGTCTGTGCCAAGAAAATGACATTGGAGTCACATACTTGCTTCTCGCTCTGGTTCTCTGTAGAGAAGCAGCATAGGTACATTTATGACAATCAGCAAAGTGTGAAAGCTCTTGGTTTTCGTTAGATTTTCGTTTAAACTCTGAAACCTACAGAACAAGAGATGATGAAAAGTAATAAAGATTCACATTTTATGTAGATGGTCACTGTCTTTGCATCACTTCTCATTAACTAACCTCTGTTAGATGTCAGTGCTCACACTAGTTTTTTTATTTATAAAGGTATTCATTGCATTCTGGGTTACAATTTATGCTGGTCAAGTAAAACATGCTCCATGGGAATGAGGACACAAATTGCTAACACAAGTTTAAAGACCTCTGAATTAAAGTCTCAACCCAAACCAGTTAACCTACCACAAAAGAAGAGATTTGTTTTGTCTCTGATCAGTATCCAGTTTAAATAATAATTATAATTTTGAGTCATTTTCCTTCCCATTTTGTTGTGTGTGTATTGTCTGTGTGTTGTGTCCACTGCAGCTGTTGCCCCTTAGTTACCATAGAATGGTAATGGTTGCCATCTTGAACAGCAATACAACCTAACTTATTCCGAGGATCTCCATGGTATCAACGTATGATCTAATGACAGGACAGAGGATTGACTCTTTTGTTTCAGAGAAACAAAATAGTAATTCTGAAACAAAAGCATGAAATACAATTAGAAAGGGAAAATAGTGCCTTTACAAATGCAGCAAAGCTTATTTTTCATTTCTAACCCTCTACTGACAATTCTACTGATAAATCTACAGCTTTATAGTACCCCATTGTCATTCTGTGTGTATTTCTGTGTGCATCTCTGTGCCTGTTGTGTCTTTGTATGTCTCTTTATGCACATGCATGCTCACATGGTCTCATACTAATAAATCTAAAGCGTACAATGGAGGGCTGCCCTCAATTAAATGCATATTATAATAAACGTGACCTATGATCTATAGTTTCAGAGGGATGGTTGTCCCTCTCCTCATTAGCTATTTCTACTTTTCATTATCTCCTGCTGTCCCTCCATAGATATGCAGTAATGGGAATTCTGCTCTAATGCTGATAATAATAATAATAAATAATTATTTACATTACAATAGGATAAGGGGACGTGTGAGCTTTTCAGGGCCAATGTGGACTAGCTGCATGTGTTGTAACTTGTTTTGGTCCTCTGTTCCTGTTCAAGGTTTGGACCACCATTCTTAATGAGGGAGGACCGGTCTATTTCCTGGGACCAGCTGCAGCAGAGCATCCTCAGCAAGCTTTATTACTTGATGATCAATGGAGCACAGGCACAGGTACTGGACAGCTACTAATAATTTAATGTGATAATTAATCCATGTGAGGAAATGTGAATTTTTCTTGCCCCTCTTCAGGGAAATATCAAAACACCACACCTGAAGCTAGTGGGATTTATTGACTCACATACAGACTGATCTGTTCACATGCAGTCAAGAGACGAAAATGAATATGATACACAACTCCCAATTATCTTCCAGTTAAAGGGGACATGTACATTTCTAGGTTTATATTTATATTCTGGGGCTCTACTTGAATATCTTTGCATGATTTGGATTTCAAAAAACTCATATTTGCTCATATCATTTCATATTAGCCCATTTATGCAGCCGCCCCGGGGCAGCCTCTGTATCAAACAGGCCGTTAGTTCCTGTCTCTTTAATATCCCCCCTCCCTGATTGGTCAGCACTTGGAAGCTGCCCATTGGGAGACTTCCAGCGGTTCTGGAGGCTATGTAAACAAACAGCAATAGTGCTTCTTTTTCTTGTTCTTTCCTCGAAACGGAAACTTCTCAAATACATCTGTACATGTTGGAGCTTGAATCCAATCCAAAATATGCAAGTTGGACAACGCCAACAACAACCTTAGCAACAAAGACTATACAACGGACAGTTATTTTTGGGCATGTGCAAACAATCTGATGTCATCACAAGGAGGTAACTTTGCAAATAGAGCGTTCAGAGCAGGTTGAAGCCCTGGCTTTTGACTTGTAGTTTCTACATTAATCTACGTTAATCTCATGCTTTGGAACTTTTAACACCAATATCTGACCTCATAACAGTATATAAATGACACAAAATCACAGAAAAGCTGTTATATTTCCTTTAAAGCATTAGGATAGAGACATATATAGTCACATCCTGTAAAAGTATGCACATTTTCAGTAAATTCTGCTTTGGCTACAACCAGCCAGAACAATTTGGGACAATTTACTAATGTTGTTAAACAGAATGTGAATGCAATGAAAATAATTGCTACCACAACCAGACAAAAGTTGCAGTAGAGTCACATACAACAGATCCTAGCCTCTTACTTTAATAGAAAATTGTTCCATGATGCTTGTAAAACTTAATTTAATAGCCTTGTAATGTGGGCGGATGTGTTTGGAGAACCGGCTAGAGGCAGAGACAAGACATGTTTCCCTCCTGCTGTGTCCGCTGGCACACCTGTTCCATGGCAGGTTTATTGGCTTGGGACAGAGCAAAGCATGCCCACACAATGACACAGCGTGGTACAGCTGGGAGACCTCTAAGCACCAGCTGGAGGCAGAGAGGAATCAGCTTACTCTTACTGGCACACCAAACCGGACAGGTTAACTGGTTTGGGACAGGTTAACTGGTTTGGGACAGGTTAACTGGTTTGGGACAGGTTAAGTGGCTTGGGACAGGTTAAGTGGTTTGGGACAGGTTAAGTGGTTTGAGACAGGTTAAGTGGTTTGGGACAGGTTAAGTGGCTTGAGACAGGTTAAGTGGTTTGGGACAGGTTAAGTGGTTTGGGACAGGTTAAGTGGTTTGGGACAGGTTAAGTGGTTTGAGACAGGTTAACTGGTTTGGGACAGGTTAAGTGGCTTGGGACAGGTTAAGTGGTTTGGGACAGGTTAACTGGTTTGGGACAGGTTAACTGGTTTGAGACAGGTTAAGTGGTTTGGGACAGGTTAAGTGGCTTGGGACAGGTTAAGTGGTTTGGGACAGGTTAACTGGTTTGAGACAGGTTAAGTGGTTTGGGACAGGTTAAGTGGTTTGGGACAGGTTAACTGGTTTGGGACAGGTTAACTGGTTTGAGACAGGTTAAGTGGTTTGGGACAGGTTAAGTGGCTTGGGACAGGTTAAGTGGCTTGGGACAGGTTAAGTGGTTTGGGACAGGTTAATTGGTTTGAGACAGGTTATAGGCCAGCGCTCTCACTCACCTTTTTAAAGTGACACAAGGCGTTTCAACAAGTTGGAGCTCACATTACAGTCAAAGATACAAAGGGTGGCAAACTACTTTTCATGTACTCAGTGATCCAAATGTAAACAAATGGTTCGACCCACTACCAAAATTCAAACTAAAGGAGTGAAAGCAATAAAAAGCATTACAAGAGGTTTGATTTGTTTAATTTTTATGGTTAAAAAAACATACATACAAACATCATATTGCCACTGTTTGTGTGATCGAAACATGGGGACATCATGATAGACATTCAAACAGCACATCTTTCCTAGATGCACCCCTGCTGCAGTTGTGTTCACGTACGAATCTTCTTAATGAACTGATTGTAATGATTCAATACACTGAAAAGAACCGCTATGCCCATCACTAGTGTCAATTCAATTATTTCCTTCAGTGAAGCCAAAGGTTCCATTTCCTTCCTTGTTCTGTTGTACTTTCTGTGCTTCAGGATATGATTGTGTCCAGAAGCATGCTGTTTGTGTGTGCGTGCCGCTGACACACATCTGCATGAAGAGCCATATAAAGCATAGCTTGTACAGGAAAATTGTTAACCAGCTTACTGCATATAACTCGACACTCTTTGAGAAACACCAGAAGAGAGAAGAGTCAAGTAACTGGTGGAGATCTGTAGTCTTCTTTCTGCCCCACGCTGTCAGCCATTTAATTAAAACCAGGCTTATAATCAGTTTGCTGGAACCTACCTCTGCCAAGAAAGGAGCAATGCTCAGAGCAGATGTTTGCTCTAAATCTTTCATCTAAACAGAATCTGTAGTTTCTTACATCAATGAATTACACTCACAAGTGGATTTTTCCGCCTGTCTAATTTTAGCTTCAGCAAAGATGTAATTCAAACACAAAAAAAACACCCCAGCCTTTTTGACAGCCATTTTCCCTGCTACTGACTGTGTAGCAGTGGCTGGCTTGATGCTCACTAATGCAAGTCTCTCAATAGAATAGACTACAGGACACAGATGAACACTCAGACAAGCATTCTGGCACATACGGTACACAACTTCTCCAACGAGGCTTCAAGTCATTGATTATATTGGCGCAAACTCAGAGGAGCATTACGTTTTTGTTGAGGGGACAACTAAAGCATTTGACATACAGTGTTAAGTATTGGCACAGACTGACACACATAATGCTCAAACTCACAGCATAATGAAACTCTGTGCTCTTTGTATGGTTTGTAATTGGAGATCTTTTGCCTTGTCAGGCACAAACAATGCAGCAAACATTCCTCACCTCACACCGCCCTCCCTGAACACAGAATGATTAACCTTGCTGCATTTCAACGCTGATTGGTCCAAAGCAAGATCAAGGATTTTCTCATGGGGAACATAGCAAACTTTTCAATCTACACCAGCGTCCGTGGAGGCCTCTATTACTCACACGCTACTCCAACAGGACCGTCTTCTCATCTTCTTCTTCTCGGCACGTCACGCTCAGAGCCTGACCACATCTCAGATGCCTTGTTTGTTTCATGTTTTCCTCTCACATTTACTGTCTTACATACACCCAATAATGTGTTTACACCCCCCCGTTTCTGGTGTTACTTTCACATATTCATCTTCATCTGCCTCTACTGGGAGGAAAATAAATATGTGCACACACAAACAGACATGCATACACACACAGCACAGACTTTTGTCTGAACCTCAACAATTGAGAACTCATTTAGCTCCGCTAGCTACTGTTGTTGTCCAGATTTCCATTCTCGCATTGCAGATCCTGTAATGCATTTTGCAATGATTATGGCAGCAGATTTAGCATTGAATTCATAGCCTTTGTTTTTCTTTTTTGTTTGTTTTTTATAATTGGTCCTAGATTTCAGATGGATCTAGACAAATGCAGGCTTTTCATTTCTAACCATAAACCAGCCATTCACTCAATTGTTAGTGTATGAATCAACTAGTGAGCTAGCTTCATTAGTTTATTGAAATTAATGTTTTTAACTGACTTAATTTTAGTTTGCATTTTCAAACATAATTAAATAGAAAAGGTTTGCATTGTTCTTGTATTATTGTGTGTTTTTGTATTCTAATATAACCTCTTTAGCTGCTTAGCTTAATTACTTGGATAAGCAAGACAGGTTAAATGTATGCTTTATTGTTCATATGTTTTTACAAGCGTAAAGGCTTTTAGGATGAAGACTAACCAATATGTGGCAAACGTAACACCATCGCAGATAACGTAAGTTTAGTTGAGGCCACTGGAATGTAAACTCTCGCAAAACCAATTATTCCAAGAACGTACTTCAACAAGACTTTTTAACGTAACCAGTAACCTCACAAAATAATATTGTATGAAATGCCTCAGGCCTCAGATACCAGCAGCTTTTGCCCTTGTATTTTTGGTTTTGGTCCCATACTTCAACATCTGGAGGAATTCAAAGTTTGACAGGTTTTGCTTTATCTCATTATTACTGTCCAGGGAAGGGGTTTAGCATATGCTCAGTTCAAGCTGAAATAGAGTATGCAATGCTAACACCTGGTGATCTTGTTCAATAACTTTTGGGATATGTCCACATGTTTGTATCATATTTTAAAATAAATTTCCCATGGTTTTTGAACCAGGGTTTTAAGGGAATAAACCCTATTCCTGAGAAGTTGGAATTGGCAGGACTCCGGGTGGTATTCACATGTACACGCAAGCCTTTTACTGGAACTCGCAGTGAGCCCAAGGTGGTCTGTAATGAAAAGTAAACCCCTTTTGAGTTCGTACTTGTCATCTGGCATTCCAGGTTGAAAATTAAGTTCTCTGGAAAAGCAACATAATGGCATCAAAGCACCACAAAGCAGTTAGAAGCCTGTAGTGTCCAGGAGGCTCTGCATGTGTACTCAAAATGAGGGCAAATGATCCTGTGAAATGACTCATCTTATATCATCCTGTCTTTAACCCATACTGTAATTTGGAAGGAAATTAACATCTTATGTCGTAAACTAAAGTTTGAAGATACATTAGAGTTATAGTTGCTGAGAAATTTGACCTCTTTATTTCATCTTGCCATATGTTTTACGGAAAGCAAAAACAAAACATTTCTGCAGCTGGCACTTGTCACTTGACAATACTTTTAATATTACTGTACTATTAAATACATGAGGCATTAATTCCAGAGTATTGTGTAACTTCCCTCATTCCAGTCGGTTTATGTGTTCGGTATATCAATATATTCCAGGAATTTGCTGTTTGCCGTGGTGGACTCCTTGTCATCAGAAAGATCCTGCTGGACCGAGCATTCCTCACAGAACTCCGAGTGGGTGTTTGTGTTTGAACTCAGCCAGCAGCTACACTTGAGATTTCAACAGTACGAGGGGAAATCAGTTTCATTTTTGCAAAGCGCTCCTTCATTCCTAAAGCACCTCCAATCTAAGCATATCTCGGTGTAATATAAGCAAGTGAAAAAAGATATTAGTCCTTATATTTGTTCTTTCTTGGGCTTTTCAAACCAGCTGAGAATGATTATCGATGGATTTATTAATGTTTTGATAGACTCTACTTTAACATTGTTCTCCATCTGAGGTGCTACATGTTGATTTGAGCTGAACTGCTGTGAGCTCAAAATGTCAAGTGCAGGTCTTGGTCTATTTTTCATGATGTCCTACTTTGTTTCCCTCTAGCCCGTACACAGCAAAATTAAGCGGTAAATATAAGCCCGGAAACTCGTCGTCAGTTCATCTGATGCTATACTGGTTCAGTGTTTGTGTTTTTCTGTTTGGCTGTTAACATTTACATACAGTATTGGTGCGGTTAGTCTGTATGAATTTTACATGATGACAATCTGAGGATCAAAATATCGTTAGCATGAGTAATGGACAGTGACAGCGGTTAGATATTATAATTATTTGCTGCAGTTCTTAACCTGACCACCAATTATACCTGATAATGTGTCTGAGATGTTGCAGAATTAATTAGACTGTAAATAAGATCATGTACTGTATATAGTGCAGGGATAAGATGAGGCCTGAAGACATATGAAACATGCCTGGTGGTATGATGGAGAGAGGGAGGTTCGAAGATTCGCTGTCTGGAAAACTCCACATCCTCTGCTTTGATCAAAATAAAAAAAGGGACACATCAGTACTTACACAAACCATTACCCTTACCTATGGTAGTTAATCTGTTCACTATCAAACCATTTCAGCCCACATAGCCTGAAGTCTGCAAACTTAGTCATGTTGCTTCATTGCAGTAAAAGTCATAAGAAAATGTTGCTGCTGCTGCTACTTCTTCTACAAAATCTTAAACTATGTGTTTTTTGGTGTTCTCATGTTTCCATCATGAAACTGTCTCATCATAGTTGTGCAAAACCACAATGGATGAATAATAACTAGAAGCAGAAACATTACTCATGAAATGTGGTGAATCGCTGTGTGGTGGCAGCTCTCTGTTCAGACCTTAACAGTCAGACATAAATATTTTTCTGTAAACCTCACAGCACATAGGAAAGGAGAAAAAAAGCTACCATTGTACAGTCTTGAATGTACTATAGTGACGTTGCAGATGTGTTGGGTTACATCAAGACACTAGTGCTTGCTTAGGTTCCAGCACTAGCATCTTAAGGCACAAACATGTTTTCTCTCACATACCCCACCGATCGAAAATTAGCTCTAAAGAACAAACTAACAGTGTTTGAACAGTATTCGGAAGAGGACATGTTTGAGATGTAATGGCCTGAAAGGTTTTAGTGTTGTTAATGAACCCTGAATGTTGTCTTTACAGAGCTTACTGTTGCTGCTCCTCTTTTCAGAATACCAGAGTGCTGTTCAACATCCGTGTGGTCGGAGGATCAGCATTTTACAGCTACCTGTCGCCTCAGGACGGGCGGCCACTTTATCACCCTGCTGTCGACAGGTAAGGGGTGGAAAGTCAACAGATGACTGACAGAACACACACACACACACACACACACCATCATCAACGGGCTATTGAAACTGTTCTGGATGTGGTAATTGATTTCCACCCCCTCCTCCACAGCTCCCTCTGTTCTAATAACCAGACAAAGAATTGCTGTTTCTTAATGCATTGCGTGTTACATTTCACTCATACAGTATATGTGGCTTCTCTTCTTGCTCTCCCTGCTGAATACTGAATCCTCTGCAGCTTTGGGGAGCATCCATAGTTGCAGAGCCTGTTATGCCAAATGAAAGTGGAAAAAAAAAGGTCCAGTATCCTCTGATGTTAGTGTATGACAGGAACATGTAGATAGATGTACAGTATACATTTAGTAAAAGCAGGTAAAACACATTTCTGCAGTAAGCATACAGATATTGTTGTCTGTCCACCACATTCTTGTAGTTGTAGACTATTAGATTCATCTAAATGTATTCTGTTGCACGAGTATTATGTTCAAAAATTTAAACACAGAAATGGCCCGCATGCTCATTCAAATTTGGCCTAATGCAATACATTTTAATGCAATTTAAATTAGTTATAATCTAATCTAGTAAAGGCAGCCAGTCACGGAAGACGCTTTGACATAAACCTGCATGTTACACACCAGTATGGCTGCTCATGTTAAGTCTAGCGTTTTTTTATGATTGGCACCATCTATGCTGATGTTTTACAGCCAAAGCTTGATTTCTTTTTTTTTAAATATCTATATCATACCAGCTGTAAAGGTTAGACTTAATTTTACAGGTCAAGACCTTATAAAATGTATGATACCAGTTTCACTCCTTGTCAGTCCCACTTCTCCTTCTTTAACGACGACTTCTTCAATTCACACATGATCTGGCCAGACATCTACTCAAGACAAAACGATGTGATCTCTATGTGTGTGAATATTGTAGATTATAAAATTGGTGATTCAATTAATTACTTCATTTACACGGGTGTTTTAATAAGCATGTTACATAATCTAACAATTCTGTGTACGCTGTAAAGTTGGTTAGTAAATTTCCACAAGACTGAAATGTGCAGTTTTTCAATCCCTTTGCACAGATGCACGTCTGATGGCTTTCACTTGCATAGGAGTGAATTGCTGTTTCAAAGGGGTATTTTGGCAAGGTCTTGAAAGAACTTCCATTTGTGAAGTTGCTAAGAACAGTTCATTCATTCGTTGAATGGTACTGATGGGGGCAAAATGCCTTTGAGATCTTTTGAAATGCAAATGTGTAGCACACTGTATCCTAGAAACTAATGTAATGATAGTGTTTGAACTCTTAGGGGTTCAGAAATGTGCTCAGTCCCCAAGTCAAACCACATCAAACAGTACAAGAATGTAGCAATGCTGGTGTTTTAGTCTACTTTGTTCACCTTCATCAGCCTCTGTAAACTATGTATCTGTGATTGATGTGTAATAGATAGAGTTTGTTTCTACCAATGTGATCTGATGAAAAGTGTTTTGCTTTTCTTATCTTCAGTTGGATGTTTGAGCTTCTCTGTGCAGAATGATGCATGTGCAGATGTTGTTTTCACATTCTTCAAAAATTTGAGGTGAAGGGGTGGGACTGTGTGCCTGATTTGTGATAGCACAAGGCCAATCATGGTCTTTGTATCTAATTTACACAAGCGTGACGTGGAAACTTGTCTTCAGTTCTTCAGTGCACATAAACATCTTGTATCCAGCAATTAAAACTTTGGATATAGAAAAAAAAAATGTTTTATTCATAGATTTTTCTTCAATTTCAATGAGGGAGAAGGAGTAGACATTTTATTCATTTTTAAGAATTTTAATGAGGTAAAACATATCGGACACATATTATTATTTGTAATTTCCCAGTTTGGGATTAATAATTAATACTATATCTATCTTATTATACCATACATATCTGGAGGGGATCTTTAAGATATGATTGAGAGCTCAGGGGACAAAAAGCTAGTAAGGGGACCTTGAGATAAGATTATTTTGTCAGTTTTACTGTTAATGTTTGTAAACTCAGCTGTAAACTATGTGAACTGTGTTATGGCTGCTACAACAAAAATCAGTGGATTGTACCTTTATATTGTAGCAGTATAATACATTAGTTTTCTTAAAGCACACTCAACTCAATAAAATCCCTCATGCACTCACACACAAAATGATAAACAGTCAAAAAGCTAATAATAATAATATAATATCCAGCATTGCTCAAACGTCGACTTATATGTCAAGCCTCATGCTTCATTAAGTACTGTGGTAATGCTGACACCCAGTGGTTAAAAATCCTCAATACACATTCACTTAATGATGACCCTTTAACCCTCTTTGCCTTTTAGAGCTCTGAAGCTCTGCGGCTCCGGTGGACCTCCGCACGTGAAGTTCATCATCGAGTGGGAGTACAGAATCAAAGACTGGTGAGTATGTTTTACATCACAGATTAAAAAGCTACTTCCTGCATGTGTTCTATAACAAACCCTTTGTGTCGGCCGCAGCCTGTTTGGTAACATTCAGGAGGAAGTGGTGAAGGATGCAGAGAGCGTGAGGAATCAGCAGCAGCAGCACGTCCAGCAGTACAGCTGCACCTTGGATGAGTGCTTCCAGCTCTACACCAAAGAGGAACAGGTAGTCAGTCTGTGATCTTAAACACATGATACCTGTGGAAACCAGCGGCATTGTGATTGTGATTTGTTAGCTTTGCAACAGCTTATTACAGTACAGTCTGTCTTTATTTTCAGTGAAAAACACTTCATACAGATATTCTGAATGTGAACTGGTTTCAATTTATAATTTGCAGCCTAAATGTAAATTGTTAATATCTCAAAAATCATTAAACACAAGAAGAATTATTCATCATCCTAACCTCGGCTAAACAGCCTAATTGTAAATACTTCTAAAATAAAGTCACATAAATGACGGTCTGTGTTGCTATATTACTAATTTGGCCATTTATTATTATTAATACAGTATATACAGTACAACTAATCAACATTTAAGTCTAACCGAGAAAACTTTAGTTACTGATAATGTATGGGTGATATTAAGATCTCTTCCAGACATGTATTATTACATATAAAAATACTCTACTTGGAACAATAATGGGTCGTTTTCCCCAATTACTATGTTAAAATCCTTAAAATGGCATCTAGTCCTTCTCCCTCATTAAAAATTCCAGATGTCTCCTTCACTTTAAAAACAGCTTGGATACATACTTTGTATTCCAGATGAATTTGCTACGTTCAGACATATGTTATTTCAAAGAATGATTGAACCAAATTAGAAAACCAAGAATGTTGGCTTTTGATTTATCTTGGGAAGAACTGAAGTAGAATAGTGTTTTTTTTGTCCTTCAGGTTGATCATCAGGCAGAGACGATTCCACCATCTGCTTATTCTTGTCTGTTTTGTCTCCCTCTCACCCTCTTTCTCTCTCTTTCCCCCCTTTCAGCTCGCCCCAGATGATGCCTGGAAGTGTCCCCACTGTAAGCAGCTGCAGCAGGGCATGGTGAAGATGAACTTGTGGACGCTCCCTGACATCCTCATTCTCCACCTGAAGCGCTTCAGGCAGGTGGGTGAGCGAAGGAACAAGCTCACCACGTTTGTTCATTTCCCTATGGCGGGCCTGGATATGACGCCTCACATGGTGAACCGTAACCACGGCGCCCATCAGCCCAATCACCAGCCAGGCTGGAAACAGTCCCGCCGACCTGATGTGGCCTCTCCTGACTTCTTGTACGACCTGTATGCTGTGTGCAACCACCATGGAGGCATGCACGGCGGCCATTACACAGGTCTGATTACTGACAAACAGCATTTTACATTTTTCTGTAAATTCTCATATGAACTCTTCCTATTGTTACTGTGATTGCAGCCTTCTGTAGGAACTCAGTGGACGGCCGGTGGTACAGCTATGATGACAGCAGTGCTGAGCCAGTTCCAGAGGGGGAGGTAGACACACGAGGAGCCTACATCCTCTTCTATCAGAGGAGAAACAACATCCCCCCTTGGTCAGCCAGCTCTTCAGTCACTGGTTAGTCCTTTTAAATTCCAGTTGGCGCCTTGTTATATTGAGAACTGCTTTTTTTGACTGTTTGGTGTTCCCATTTTAACCAGCGTCAGTGTCCATTTTCAGTGGGACCTCAGTTGCTGTTTTTAACCTGCATAAATGAAGGTTCTCAGTGGTTGTAGAGAAAAGCCAGCTCATTGCCAGCAAAGGTCACTGTTACACCTGAGTCAGAGAAGAATAATGAGGCTACTCAAAAATGGGTGAAAATGCTTCCTGGTGATGGCACAGATTTCATTTTGTGGTGTGAACAGATGGAGGGCAGTAGGTGCTGCTGTGGTATGGCTTCTTACTCTCTGTATTTGTGTTTATGACTGCTTTTGATAGCAAAAACATATTTCCATTAGCTTCTTTTCTCTTTTTTGCAGGTTCCACCAGCTCATCCGCCTCTGACCACTGGCTGGTCCGGCTGACAGGGGGCAGTAAGAGAGGCAGCCTGGTGTCAGCAGGACCCCCAGGCCCTACACAGGCACCAGAGTCTCCTGAGCTGCCAGTGTTTGTAGATGAACCCCCCAAAACAGCAGACACAAGTAAGTATATGGAATAGCATGTTTTTAAAATACAGTAAATATGAAGCTGGGGCTTGTACAGTAGATGGTTAGCTTAGCTTAGCATAAAGACTGGAAACAGGTGAAAACAGCTAGCGTGATAATTCCCCGTGAACTGGTCTAAAACCAAGAAATAAACTTTTTTTCCAAAAACATAAACTTGTGAAACAGCTGGTTATGTGCTGGACTACTTGGTGCTAGAAGGTTACCTTTGTTTGTTTGTTACCTCTGGACAGAGCCAGGCTAGCTGTTTTCACCTGTTTCCAGTCTTTATACTAAGCTAAGCTAACCACGTCTGCTGTTAGCTACATATTTAGCATAGAGGAACAAAAAGTCTAATTCTTCTCATCTAACTCTAGTCAAGAAAGCGTATATTTCCATAATTTGTCAAATAGTTCTTTTATATTACTTCACTATATTTTTATATACAGGAGCAGCTAATGTATCATGTCTTTTCCTGTAGATGGATTTGAAGCCAAGCCGTTTGTCCGCGGAACTCAAGGCAGGAGTGTAAGCATGAGATCGCCAACGAAGCCCAAAGAGACTTTGAGCAAAGTTCTTCCACTGCGGTGGTCCTTTGGCTCCAAGGACCGCATCAAACACTCAGCCCAGACCCAGCCCGGAGAGCTGGTGGAGTATCTTGAGTCCGGGCGCCGGCCACGCTGTACCAAAGACCCTATCATAACACTGGTGGCCACCCCACCACAAAGGAACGCCCAGGGAAGAGCTTTTGAAGTAGGACAGGACTGCAGCTCACCGAGCGGTAGCAGCCTCAGCTGTACAGACAGACTCAGCTCAGACGTTTGTTTCTCTCCCAGGATACCAGAGGGACAGAGCAGACCTTGTGTGGAGAGAAGCCTCAGCAGCAATGTCAAATGCAGGGATGACTGTTCTCGGAGGCAGAGGTCATGTAAGATGACTCGGCAAGAGCAGGGCAGGACCCTGGACATGCAGCTCCAGAAAGGGGCTATTCTAGGAGGTCATATCAGCCACAGTGCACCTCCAAGCAGAGACTCCACACTGAGAAGAGCCAAGGCACAGACAGGGGGGACCACCAGGGCACAAAAAGACCTGCTACAGATGGTCATTCAACCTGAGGACAGGAGGGGGCAAAAGGGACAGGAGGGACGGAGCCAAGACAACCTCTTGTCATTTTTCAAAGCTGGCTTCATGAAGAAAGACATTCCGAGGTCACCAATCAAGGGGCAGGATAGACGTATGAATGGCCATGGACAAGTGGAAAAGCTGGCATGCAGTAATCTGGCCAAAATGTCTCTCTCCAATGGAACGCTGACTGCAGTGGCACTAGAGGAGAGGAGGGCCAACGTAACCCCCAGCTGTGACAACCAGAACTGCAAAGTGATGCTGGTGAACGGAAAGATCGGGAGTCACGACCCCGTAGACATCAAGCGCGCTCACAGCTCCAGCAACATCCAGAATAAGCTGGATTTGACATTTCGCAGGTGTGCATCACTGCAGAGGAATGGCGAAATGGCGGCCCATCCAGCCCACCGCATCCTGCTCTCAGACAAGCCCAGCTACGCCACTCTGCAACGGACACGATACAGTACCACCTCCCTGGGTAGGCACACACCTGTTTTTGAGACTCGGCTACGTTAGGTCACTCAACACAAGGCTTTTTTCTGTTTAGCTGGTTACAAGATAGATATATGGACATTCACTTTGTGTCTGCTGTATAGAAACATAATTAAGAGGTAAACAGAATTTGTTTGGAAAGCAGCTTCCCTGCTGCTTGAAAAATTAATGCATGAATTGAATCTTTAAAATCAGTTGTTTTTCTCAATGTAAACCTACGCCTGTTTTATTATTATTATGATAACCATAGTGATTGCTTCAGTGACTGATGGCTTTGTTGTTTGTTTGTTTTTTTTTCATCATAAGTTCCTCTGTGACAGCCCACAATGACTTCTCTACTGATCTCTACATGTGGCGCCCAGAGAAGCTGCCTGCAGGACGCATCGCTGCAAACAAAGAAAGTTTTCCTCCTCTCTCCCATTCATAGTACTGTTGGAAGTTCTTACCTGTGTGTGTCTTAACCTAAATCTATGCAGAGTTGAGTTACTGAGGAGAGACACTGCTGTAATGTGATTTCGCTTCTTGAGTTTGTTTTGCAAAGCATTCTACTTCACAAAGTCAATATTTGAAAAGAGGAGGCTGATTTGGTGAATTTGCATGTTTTTTAGTCCATTATGCATAAAGACATGGTTAGACTTTCATGCCTTTTTATTGCATAAAAACCAATATAAAGGTAGGAAATTAAACTATAAATGCAGTTGATTAAAGTTCTATATACTGAAATGTGTTGAGCATATACAATTTACAGATAATGGGCTAATACATGTAAAGTTGTCCTTTTAAAAACTGCAAAAAGTACTAACACCTGCACTGTAAATTGGCTGCTATAACAACATGCATCATTTGCTTTGTCATTTATTATCATTTTCCTGTTATATTATCATTGTTTGCTACATGACCTGAGATTATTTGTCGTCTTTGATATGCATTTCTAATTTAGAAATGATTACACTGTACCAAAATTAGCAAAAAGCCGGAGTTTTGTTCTGTGTTCCGGGTATTGATTGATAAGAACTGTAATATATTTGTGACAAACAAAACACATCCTCAAATCCACAAACATTTGTGGCTGTAGAGATTAAATATGAAAGTGGAATCTCGTAAGTGAAATTTCAGCTTGGGTTAGTTTTCACATTTTTTAAAATTTGAAATGAATATGATCTGTTTTATGGTCATCTTTGTTCTGACAAAACAAATGCATTAATTAACCACCTCAGCAGCTTGAAGGAATTGAAGTTGGGTTTTTAAAATTGTCCTGATAAAACAGGAGGAGACACAAAAGCAAAGCTCATCTTAAAAACAGTTTTCATATGTGGGATTGAACAGATACACACTGTGTACACACACAATATTATTTCTCAGCAGCCACAGGGAAGTAATTAGTCCCATTGGTAATCATGCTTTGTCACATTCACTTACATTTTCATAAACTAGCCACCATTCAGAGAGCGAGCAGTGAAAGTTCCAGCTGCATAATCATCATTTCTGTATCTGCACCACGTCTTGTGTTTACTACTGGAGGAGGAAGAGGAGCAAAGCTCCAAGCCTCCTGGAGAAATTATTATTGGTGATTTGTTCCTGTTTTTGAAATTACAACTAAACAAATTTGAATGCTCTTTTTGTTCATTTATGTGTTCTAAATGTGTCACTCTGGATTATTAGGGAATGTGAAAGTGTCCGAGCTCTTCGTGAGAGAAGAGTCCAGATCTGTTGCCAACACTGTAATCGTGGTTCATGTTGTGTCATTTAACATTACTGTTTAACAACACTCTACCAAAATGAAATGATAGTAAATGAAGGACATTATGTGGGAAATATGGCTAGATTATATTTTATTATTAACTTTTTTAAAAGTCTACATTTTGTACCTGATGTGTAATTATGTAATTTAAGTACCAGATTAAAACATTAGTAACTATATGTTTCAGGTTACTGTATGTAAGGTAAGATTGATACAGTAAGTGGGCTTGAATTGGACACAACACACAAGAGTCCTTGTATTGGACTGTCTATAATGTCTGCTTAATGTACTGCAAGTTTTATGGATTGCAAATTAAACACAGCTTTTCTCACAAATGAATTGAGTGTGGCTGATTTATGACAGGAGTTTCACGAGAAGCTTTCATGTTTGTACGATAAATATGTAGAGCCAGCTAGAGCTAGCTAGAGCTAGAAGGTGGTTATCTCAGTTCAACACAAAGACTGGATTAACATATAGAACCTTGTTGACTATTTTGTATTATAATGTGTTAAAGGTCCCATATTATGCCCCTTTCCCAGTTTAATATTTTTGTGAACTATTAACAAATATTTGCGTGTTTTTATGCATGTCAACAAGCACGTAGTTCCAGCTGTACTACTACTTTGGATGGAGCTTTTTATATTCATAGAAAATAAAATAAAAATAAATTAAATAACGCCTCGTTACATAAAATCCAATACAATTACAACATTTTATCAATCCTATTAGAGGCAGTTTGCTTGGAGCAACGTGTTGTACGCACAACACAATAACATACAAACAAACCAATAAATACAATACAATATACAGCACAGAAACGAGGAATAAACACCAGGTCGCTGTATGTGGAATAAAGGAGATAAGGAAAAAAGCTAGACTTCTTTTGTTGTTGTTTACAAGGCGATGACTGGAGTTTAGTGGTTTCTAAATGACACGGCGTGACATCCATCTCCATATGGCTACATGGATTCATATCTGTGTTATGAATATTGTCAGCGTGATACAGCGGTTGTCTGTGTGTGTTTGCAAGAGCTGAAGACTGGACTCTGCCTTTGCACCAGACACGGTGAGGGTAATTGCGTTTTGTTTGTTTGTTTGTTTGTTTGTTTGTTTTTTCTCCTGAAGCCATTACTGCTATTGCTGCTCTGTCAGCCATCACCAAATGATGTCTCCATTCAAGTGAGGGGGGAAGGCAGACACCTGCTTGTGTTTCCTATTAGAGGCTCTACTTAATGTCTGAACATCTATTTCAATCATTGCTGAGGCCCGACAGGCATCTACAGTAAACCATCAGATGAAATGCCATCCTTAAGGTTTATTGTTTTTGCTGATCGGTAATAAACATTATGCAGGGATAATTCTGTTTATCAAACAGAGAACTGGGATGGGCTCAAATTATGTTTTTCCATAAGTGAAATGTGACATTAATGTTAGTCTAGTGGAGAAATCAGCTCTTCACGATTCATGAAGCGAATTGTGGAAGGCTTGCCTGCTGTCAGACTCATTATGTCTGCCAGTGTTTTTTTATTATGTCTCACTGACACCAACATTTACAGGTTCAGTTGCTGGAGATTTAGAGAGGCAGGACTTTGCACAGCAAGAGTCCCTGGAATTTATCTGTCAATATGTCAAAAATATACATGACATTACTGTCATTAAAGCCTGTGGTGAAGAATCAGTAACATATTTCAAGGATAGCTATGTTCCACAAGGAGTTATACAACTATGCATGTGCTTTTGTGTCTCACCAGACACAAATACCAGCAATGGGTGTAAAATACAATGGAAATTTAGAATGTAAAAAGTCAACACATAATAAAATGTCTTTATCTATTTCTTTTTTTTTCATGATAATGAGGTGTCATCTGAATTTTGGATCTAAGTTTTCCCTTTTTGTAAAGCTGTAAAAAATAAAAATCATTAAAAAAAAGAAACTACACCGTTGTCACTTCTCTGAAGATGAAAGATGTCACAACAGACATTTCTGGTTGAAATGTTTCTGAACTTGATATATGACTTTGCCTCCAGCTGAACTGAGATATTTCAACACTTTATTGATACAAAGTTACAAAAGCAGTTGATCTTGTAATTCTAGAGATTACCAACCAAAATCTACAGTACATCAGTACATTGATGTACTTATGAATATTGTCAGCGTATATATAAAATTAATATATATATATAAAACCTATGTGTGTGTGTGTGTGTATGCAAATTGATGAATTCTGAATGTTGCTGCACAGTAATATCAAATATGAATGGATAAAAAATATCATTTAAAAAAAAAAGTTGACCTAATTTTACAGCTTTGACATGATACTGAACATCATGTGCTCAGTGAAATTCATATATATTATATATAATCTCTCAAGACTTCATTTAAAAAAATCAAAAGATGAAAAGAAAAAAGTAATAATCTGCAATGTAGGCTATAATAATTATAATAATGTAATAATTATGAATGACTTCATCCGTGCTTGGCCGCCATTAAACACACCATAAATAGAAAAATCGCTCATTCCCAAGGACTGAAGCTGACCTACTCCCACCTATACATATATATCATATTAATACTGATTTATTCATATTTAATCTGAGCCATAATTTGCAGCTTTCCTTCAACAGTAGGACAGGTGAATCCTTTCCCACTAGGTGTCAGCATTGCTAAGGTATTTGTCTCTTATTGTCACAGCTGTACAGGACAACATTCAAAGCAGATGTCTAAAAAATGAAAACAATTTGACCCAATGCAAAATAACGGGCTCTGTTGTGCAGTGAATTTAAAGAGGATACTTTTTTATTTTCAGTGTGAAAGTCAACCGTCATGTCAGTGTTATTTATATAGAGCAGGTTATTCTTTAATGTGTGTGTGTGTGCGTTTTATGGCTGCTTTGCATATGACATGTAGAAGGTCTTTTTTTAATTTTTATTTATAGCATCTTTCTAGCGCATATCAGCGCATTCACCAAACAGTCTGTGCTTTACCTGACTCACTATAGGGCTTTGTCTATGTGTGTGTGTGTGTGTGTGTGTGTGTGTGTGTGTGTGTTTATTTGTATTAATTGACATATAATTTGATTAGTAACAGTGTAGTAGAAGAAAAGAAAGAACAACATATAGAGAGCAAGAATAAGATAGATAATGTGGATATAGACAAAGAGACATAATGACCCATAATGATTGATGAAGAAAAAATAGATAGATAGATAGATAGATAGATAGATAGATAGATAGATAGATAGATAGATAGATAGATAGATAGATAGATAGATAGATAGATAGATAGATAGATAGATAGATAGATAGATAGATAGATAGATAGATAGATAGATAGACTGACGCCAGTTGTGGGTGACAGTTATATGGTGGGTTTGGCAGATGAGCGGAACTGACTGACAGGGAGGAGCTCCAGTCACAGACCCTCCCCGCTCTGTGGAAGGAAGCGGAAATAAACGTCGCAAACCTTCTGCTAGTAGCTAGATTTCAGCTCCTAGGACGGGGTGTAAGCGACATAAGACACACATCGTTTGTTGCCTCTCAAGAGGAAACACGGAGTGGATAATTACACTAACGGGGTTTGTTTGTGACGGTGGCAATATCTGAAACGGAATATCTCGAGGGGTGAGTTTTCCTGACGCTTTCTCTTGACATAAAAGTTGTGTACTGTTTCCTTTCGCGACGCAGGCTAGTCAAGTTCAGTAACGCTAGCTGGGCTAACTGTGCTAGCAGCAACAACAGCTTGCGCTATGAAAAAAAAAAAAAAAGAAGGTGTTTTCTTCCTTTTCACATTTGCCAACGTGAAGCTTGCTAGTAGGCCTCGGGCGTTAAATACATATCTCATGTTAATTTTGAAGTGGGCTTTTGTGTTGAGAAGTGTCATCGTTATTCTAGCACTTGTATCACATAAACCGGGTTAAGTTTAATAATCACTCAGCATCGCAGTTATTGTTACCCGACCGTTAGCCGGCATGCTAGCTCGAGCGGTCAACACTGGGCGCAGTCTGGAACGGAATCGATCCAACTGGCGTAAAGAAACGGTTAAAACGCGGTTTGATGATCAAAAATGGTGTTTTAGTAGTTGTTGTTGTCAGACTAAGAGAAGGTTCTAGTTAGAATCTAGAGGATCAATGTGTTCTGCTTCCATCTTCATTACTTTGTTTTACTACTTCTGCCAGAGATGTGCGTTATTGTTCGCCTTGGTCAAGGGTTGAGTTGTCAGTAGTTTTAATGTAAACAGTAACTACAGATTTTAGGATTGATTTTAAATTACTTTTCTGGGAGTGTCATCGTCATAATCATCTGTTCATGTTGACATATGAGGGGATTATCCACCACAAGAGGACTCATTGTTGTTAATTAAAGCAGTGAGATCCTCAAGTTTGCAATGGCAGATCATTTGTCACAGGTTTTGATACTACTGTCATCTAGCTGGCCGTCACATTTAATGGCCTTATTAGGCGCACAGTTGTTGCAGTGTGAACCTCACAGTTTGCAAACAACGTAATGAGATAACGTAGCTTTATCCATTTAACTCAGCAACTGTAGGTTTAGCCAATGTATCACTGCCAGCTCTGCTTAAGTAGACTTATCTGTGGCCCGGCCAGGTGGTTCAGTGTCAAGAAAGTCTGCAGGAATTGTAGTGAACTTGCATTAGAATCACACCTATATCCTGTTGCTCGCTGATGGTCCTGTTGTTGAGTAGAGCAGCAGGAAAATGCCGACTATTAGCCCTTTTCACACAGGTTTGCTATTGGAGATGACCATTTAGTGCTTGCGTACACAGGACTGTTATGTCTCGATCCTTTAATAACTTTCTTGTGATTACTGGAAAAGCATCACAAAAAAAAAAAAATCAGATTAACAGTGGTTTTTTTTTGTTGGCCCACCCGTAATCAAATGTTATGTTTATATGAGGAATTCCATGTATCAGGGTAAACCATCAGCATTTCTCCTGTGCAATTTCCGTACACTGCATTTCCCATTCTTTCTTGTCTGCAGGTACCCTACTGTGACCTTTATGTGAGGTCAAAGTCCTAAAGAAACGGGTCATAGACGGGAGGAGAGACTCGGAGAAAAGCATCTGGCCACAGCAGCCTGGATAAGTGTTTTTATTTTTTACTCAGCCCCCAAAACACAAGTACAGCCGATCAGTTTTCCAGCACGCAACTAGGACCATGGAGGCCATTGCCAAATACGATTTCAAAGCTACTGCTGATGATGAGCTTAGTTTCAAGCGTGGAGAAGTCCTCAAGGTAAATTACAACCATTTGATTATTTGATGTCAAGGCATGTCTGTATTACTCATAATTATGAAATGCATGAAAATCCTTCCTTGCTGTTGATTTATTTCCTGTGTAATTAACAGTTCTTTCTGCTTTAAAAGAAAATGCCATAACATTAAGTAATGATGTCCAGGTGCTTTCTTCTTCTTTTTTTTTTTTTAACAGTCATCACCCAAAGTAAATCTGCATAGAACATAACGATTAGATATTTCATATTAATACATTTGCAAGATTTATTACTCAAGCTCACACCCACATTTAAAAAGGTAAAGTATCAGTAAGCTATAGCCTAAAGTCCACACACTGCTAATAACACGTGGCAACAGAACAACAACATTGTTCTGATAATATAGTATTATAAAGGGGCAGTGCTTATGTTACTATACGTAAAGCACAATGATTAAAGAGACAGAGGACTTTAGCCGCATTATGAACTGTTTCAAGCGCTCTCTGTGAAACCTCAGGCACGAGATGCTTTCTTGTTGCCTGTGACTGTCCAACGTTGATGAGATAGCCTCGATATTAGAAACTACATACAGCACATTTTCCTACGCCTTTGGATTTGAAGTGCAATCACCATAATCTCTTTGTCTAAAGTCATGAAGGTCAGGTCGCAGAGGCGACTGTGCAGAAAAACAAGATACATTTTCATAATTTGTCCCCTGTGGCTTTATGGTCAGTCCTTATTTTAATAAAAGACGGTTCTGGAAAAGACTGCTCTTTAACCACTGGCCGATTAGCGTGAATCGCCCCTTTTGTGAATGATATATTTCTAAAGGACCACACAACTTTGTATATTTTCAGTGTTACCTGTCATTCTGTTTTGATCATAATAACAAATTGTTTTCATGGGCAACACCAGCTTTGTTTTGACATGCAGGTAGATGGAAAAAAGTTGTGATGCAATGTAACATACGTCAGTTTGTGTGTCAATAATAGAATCACTCCAAAATCAATCATCCAGTTCAGAAAATGCATTTTTAATCAACATTACTTCTATACGCGTGGCAAATATTGCAGAATTTTGAAAGGAATACAAGAAGACTCCGCAGCACAACTGTAGCTAATAATAAGGGATCAATTGGGACTAGTGAACACATACTCCACATAGTTTTACTGTCATTCCTCCCATAGACCCTAGATATTAACTCTGAAGTCCATGTGAGATGAGACTGACTCTGTGCTGCTAATTCATAGCATGCAAGCGCCTTGATTTATTAACTTAGATTGTGGATGTATAATATAAAGGTCAGCTGTTGTGGATTATTAACTTGTTCAACAAGAATCATTAGAATGCTGTTTTTTTTCCCTCCCCCTAAATGATTTGAGTCAAATTTGACTGAGCTAAATATCAGCTCATATTAAATTTGCATATCAGAGGAGAAAGATGTACTTTTCTTCTAATTTTAACAGCCAGCTGTCTTGATGGAAACTCTCAACCTTTATTCTAGATGGCAGAGTTCCAGCTAACATGTTGATGGGAACCCCCCCCCCCCCAATTGATCCCTAGTTTAAATACAAAATAATCATCGGTTCCCCTTACATCTATCACGCCATTGCTTTCATTTCTGTTTCTAAGATATTTTTCACACACTATTTTTAAAGCTCTGTCCACCGGAGCCCTCAGGCCTCATGGAAAGTGTGAGGCATGTGTAAATACGGTCATTTTACATGCGTCAGAATGTCTTATCCTGCATGTGAAGATCTAGCTTGGCATTGAGGTTCACCGAAAGCTAAACAAATTGATGTGGCATCAGAAATTATTGTCGCAACCTTTATGCTTTCACAGTGTATATCATAGCCCAACATCATCTGACGCATGTCTGTCTGTCGTGGCTCTACATATTTGACCTGGCTAGAAGGTAACATATTGTAACTGTGCAATCTTAATGGCTTCCTAAAAAATGCTTTCCAGTTTATTTTTGGAGAGTGAGCAAGTCTGAAATGGGGAAGGAACGCCTGCACGAACATTGCCTCTAGCACCGTCCACATTTCATCTGAATCATTTGTGTTAGCTGTTTTAGCACATAGGACTAGTTCAGTTTTTGAGACAGAATGAATTGGCTTGGTGTTTGTCCCACTGTCAGATCTCTATCTCTATCTCTCTCTCTCTCTCTCTCTCTCACATCTCTCTATCTCTATCTCTCTCTCTCTCTCACACACACACATCTCTCTATCGCTCTCGCTCTCATCTTCTTTATACTATTTCTTTCTCTTTTGTTCCTCCTCTCAGTTCTCATACATTAGTCTCATGTCTGAATGTTTCCCCCCAGGTAACGTATGAGAAACAGGTTGGTACAAGCTCACTGATACATACTAGTATACACAGGTGGACCCATGTTACACTTTATGTAACATGTAAGTGCAAGGCTGTGGTTAGAAGTCTATTTGGACATTTGTTGACGGTTAGCTTGGTGAGAGAACTTACCAATACCTCAATGTACGCCAGCAGTTAGCCAGGTGTGTGCCCCACCAACCTTTGTGGCTGCCAAACGTTTCTTTCTGGAAATTGTTCTGCATTTGTTAGTTACTTCAAAGAACTAACTCTTGATCTCTTTGCTCTTTGCACTCTTGACTTTTAGCTCAGTCTTTGGTTGCATAACAGCAGCCCCATCACTATTGACAACATTACCATTTGGAGTACTACATTTTAAAAAAAAGAAAAAAGAAAGAAAGAAAACAAACTGGATGGAGTGTGTTCATCATGGCGCCTTTGCTTCCATCACCAGTGCTATCTGGTCTGCTGATACTAATACTAAACAGCTCTGCTGTCAGGACAAAGGGTCCCTCTCATGAGAGAGTGGGCCCGTATTCAGGCTTTGCTTCTTTGAGCATCCTGTACTTTCACCATTTTCACTATCACTGTGTCACTTTCAACATTCCTCCTACTGACATCCAGGAAGGTTGTATTGAGGTTTTCAGTTCACTGCTTTGTTTTGTGAATATTTATGATACATCATTGTGGATACATTTGCATTTAGTGCACAGAGAATCCTCTGTAGTAAATATGACTCATTAAACTCGCTAAGTTTAAGACCAAATATTAGGCAGCTCTAGCTTAGTGCCACACAGCTGTTTTTCCTCCTCGTTCCAATTGCTTTTAGAAAAGGTATTTTTTTCTGCCACTGAGGGGATAAAAAGGTTGTTATGAGGACATGAAACCCTGTTGTATTCATCCATCCAGTCATGTGTGTACATTCTAAACTGAATCAGTTGTTATGGGAGAAATCAGTTTGTCCTCGAATAAGAGATGATGTTATTAAAAGATAAATGAGAATTGCCCTGAAAACCAGGATTTCTGTTTAAGAGTTCTGTATAACGATGTTAAATCTTTCAGGAGAAATATGTGATCCATCTAAGAAGCGATTAGTAAATGTTGTTAGTGGTCACAACACATTTATGGGCATTTATTAGATATAGAGGTGTCCAATGCCACCCAGATATTTTATTAATCAGATTCCACAACTGTCAGCTGGCCTGCAAACACTGTGTTGCTATTGCTCACGCAGCTAGTTGACCAGACCAGGCTTCCTTTAATTTGCAGCCTGAAGTAATAGGGGCGCACTGTCCTCCTTCATATGAAAGACAGCTGTTTAGTTTTCTTTTAATGTCAGGGGCATTAAATGTGTCATACATGCAGTGTAATATAATAATATCTACTGTTATATTTAGGTGTGTGCTTTTGCTCTGTATCAGAAAATGACACACAGCTGTTACAAATATCTTCCTGTTTTATCTCCCATTAGATTCAAGTTGTTCTCTTAATGTAAACATAAAAACAAAAAAACATTTTTTTGACAGCTTGCATGTAAATTCCTTACCGTACAAGTGAGGAGTGTGTTCATGTGACACATTTGCATAATGCCGACTACATCAGTTTCACAAAGTTATTTCCCATCATGCATGGACAAAAAAGGGGAAGATGTCTCTGGTGGTTAAGTTTTTTTTTTCTTTTGAATCCTGAGCTCAGTGTCAACTGACATTGTGAAATGTCAGGGTTGACGTTACCATTTTAAGTAATATTCGTCATGATTTTCTTGTTAAGATGATGAAAAAGTTGTGAAAATCCATTTTCAAAATGAAAATAAAATCCCATGTCTGTGTTTTCTCTTTGATTTATGCAGTTCATCTGTCCATTTAAATAACTGCGATGGCCAAATGATGCTACAGTAGCATAGTCTAGTCTTGTTTTGCTCATTATTAACTGTGTTAGAAAGCAGATCTAGAGGCAAAGCGGCAGGCATGTGAGGCCACACTAGAGTCTGGCCATCGCCCAGAGCACTGTGCACTTGTTCTCATTTCCCTCTTAAATAAATAAAGACCAACAGCCCTGCGAGCTGGCAGAATTATCTCCCATCAACAGATCTTTGAACTCTCTGTGTAGCATGATTTAAGATCCGCCTTTCCACCTCACTCTTTTGCAAACGGCTGCCTGCAGATTCAAAGAATTTGTTGTACAAACTGTTCAAGTCACACTGGCTCTGTCAGTGTTATATTGCATCCATTAAAGAAATAGCATGCCATAAAATCTTAATTTAGAGTCACCTCAGGAATTGAATAAGAGCCCTGCCAATAGATTGCCAATAGAGCCTTGGCCTTTGTGGAGCATTAAGACACTCGGTTGTCATTATGAGAGGCAAGTGTCAGCTCATAAAAGATAAAATGTTAGTTATAGCTACACTAGGAAATAAAATACTATCTCGCAGACAAATGGCTTAAAACAACAAAATGGATTACAACATAGAAAAGACACGGTACAGTTGAATGAAAGAAGACTTTTGACAGGACAAGCGTTGGTTCATGTTTGATGGTTCATGTAGCAGCTTGAAAACATTTATCATGCGAGGATTACGAAATCTTCAAACTGGAGTGCTACAGAATGGTAAACGTATGTTGGACAGACGAAACCAAATTTAGAGACTTTCATTGTAATTTCAGTTAACTAGCTAAAAGCTCTCAATTTAATTTCCTTAATGAAACAAAAATCCCTCAAAATAAAAGAACTTAAAATGGGCCTTTTTCACAAGCTGTTACTAATCATATTAATCAAGTTTTGTTGTATTCAAGTGTCCCAGTGAGTCGTGACAATAAACGCACAATACGGGACCCTGAGATTGAAGCGCTTGAGTGAAATTCATTCTTTTTTATTATTTGTACCTGTACCTATTGTGACATCATGTCTTCTGTGGAAAAAGGTCTATTGACATAATTCTTGTTGCAACCCCCCCCCACACACGCGCACACACACACACAACTGTAACCACCCATCCTGCTGTCCCAAACCTTTTTCAAACCCAGAGTCAAGTTGGGCTCAGAACCTGCGGTAAAGTTGTCTAGTCTGTCCTAACATTAGTGTGACCCTGTGTTTGCGTGTGCTTACATTAATGCCACAGCTTAGCTGTTTTCACATCCTGTTTGACATCTTCCAACCCCCCAGTAACTTCCTGTGTCTCCACAGCAGACTCCAGCAACTGTAGTCTGCATCTACTAAACTGAATGCACACAGAAGCACAAGCTGAGCTTCGTCCTTTTAGACAGTTGGAATATGACTGCTGTAAAAATCATACGGTTTCAAGCAGTCTGTATCTCCTTTTCTTCTTCTCGTTTTCTCTCTTCACATGTAGTGTTATAAGCTTATCAAATGTATTGTGCATAACCTCTTTTCTTTGTATTCCAAGAGAAGGATGATGCTTTTAGCCACCCCCACCCATCCCCTGATTAATTGCTCCCTCATCGCCTATTATTGCTCGGAGGGTATTGATTTCCCCTCTCCATCCACTTGCCCACCATGAGGAAGAGTTTTATCAGCGCCGCCTTGTGATGCCTGAATGTTGTGAAAATACAAACCTCACTTGAAAGACTCGTGAGCCGTCATTAACGCTGAGGACTTCCCTCTGAGCTCCAAATCCAGATCCGACTCCCACTATTTTGATTTTCTTTTTTCCTTTTCTAAAGCTCCAAACACTCTGGGTTTAAGTCAGCAGCGGTTTTCTGTGGATTTCATGGCCGTATGTAAAGCAGCACTGCAGTTTACTATGTTGAGCTAAAGGGTCAATAAATCCCTGCAATGTTGCTCATTGTTCAGTACATCTGAGACTCACTGTACTTACACTGCCAGAGGCTAATGAGATCTTGCTGCGGTCAAGATTGTGTGTGCGTGTGTGTATGTGTGTTTGTGTTCCGCTCACATTTGCATAGGAGCTGATTGGCAGAGTAATTTTCTAATTAAGTGCTGAATCTCCAGAGAGAGAGCGCAGATAAGTACATTTCTCTGACTCAGTTTTTCTGTCTTCTTTCTCAAACAGTGTGCCCTTGTTGATAGGAGGGAAAAAACGTATTAAGTATAAAATAAGTATACACTGTGCACACCATCAGATTATGTAAATGTACACAAAACGGTTTAAAGAAAAAGGAAATTGGTCATGCTGACTTTTCTCTTACAAATTCAGATGAGAAGATGCCTGGGGTGATTCTGCTACGACTTGAGAAGACTGGAAAAAAAAAAAAAACCCAACCTGTATTAAATGGATTCCCACTAGCAAACAGCAGTAGCCACTACTTTCAAATAGCAGGGATAACAACCTTTTTATCACTCACAGCGCCAATGGCAGGAGATGTGGAGACTGCAAATATTGCCTTAGCTTAGTAATGGAGGAAAGTGTGTTTGCTTGAACCTTGTCATCTTCGTTATTGTCCCGTTTCGTGCGTCCGTGTATTTGAGGCATCAGCTTCAAGTCAACAAACTGCGGCAGGCGACAACCCGCTCTGGCCTAATGGCTGCCCGACCGGGCAAGATTTAGTATGTCAGCACTGACGCCTGCTGTGGATGCGGAGGTTGAAACATGTGCTTAAATTGACACACTCTCTCTCGCTCTCTGCCCCTGTGGCCTTGCTCACTCACAGCTTGTTCAAGCAGAACTGACTTCTGACTTCAGAGTCAGCCTGCAGCCTCTTATGCAAAGACTAGCAGCAGTACAGCTCAGCCATTAAGGCAAATATGTAGTCATTTTATTGTGACCAAAAAATGGTGGCTTGTGGGGGGGTAGGTGCAGTGTAAATTCACACGATCCTGGTTGATAGGCGTGTGCGTGTGTGTGACTGTTTGTCCATGCAGATGATGTTTGCCATAGTGTATTTTTATTTATTTATTTATTAACTCTCTCAGCTTTTTAACACCATACAGATTAACTGCAAAGGTGCAGTTTTGACAGACGTACCGAGTGCTTCATTTAGGGGGCTTCCTCCTAACACTTCACTAGTTAATTAAAAGATGATGAGTGTATATGTGCATACAGAGCAGGCAGGCTATGAGGCTCAATAAATCATCACCATTAAAATGTAGGAATTAGGATGGCTCAGGTCTCTTAGATCACCACGTCTAGACATAAACATCCCGATAAATGTTACTCAGACTCACTCGATGAAAAAAAAAAAAAAGACAAAGTTTCTGATTGCTCTGCAGGCAATGCAGAACAATCTAATGCAAGTTGTTGCAGATCTTAAGAATAATAAAAGGAGGGAGGAAGAATATTTCTCTCACTTTCACTCAGAATTGATGGGATATCAGGAAAAAAAAGGCATTTAGCTGCACCACAGAATAAAACATGGCTGCTCTAAAAAGAGATGCCCTCATTTTATGTTGTTTGCCCTTTAGGAGTTTTCATAAGCTGATCACAAGGAGTGTGATTCTTCAAAGTGCTCCTCTGTCTTTTTCTCTTGTTCTCTTCCTCTTTCTTGATCTGTCCTGTCACTGTTTGTAGCTTGTTTTTTGCTCTTCTTCTTCTTCTTCTCTCTCCCTCTTTGCTCATTGCTCTTCACTTCTGTAACAGAGTGTTGAGTCAGAGAGCTGTAATTAGGTCTCGCTGTTTCTCATCTCCACATCCCTCCCTCCCGGTGTGCCATAAAGACACTGACAGCTGTATTTAAACCAAACGTCTGTCTACTCGACTGTAGTTACCTCTCTGCACAGTGTGTGAGTGAAGAATAGTAAAAAAAAAAGTGTGAATTGTGTGCATCATACATGCATACATAAGTGATATGGCTATAGTGGCCTATATCAACATATATATGGCGTAAGAAGGTGATAGTTTATGAACCTTTAGATTGAGTGCCACTCTAATCAAAGACATTCTCCATAGAGGTGGTTGCTTAGTTTCTTCAACACTGGATCCTAATGCAACACGACTGCAACAGTTGTTCTTAAATACACAAACGGTTTCACATCTGTTTACTGCACAACAGATTTTGTCTTTTTTTATTATTATTTTTAAGCTTGAGTCATTAGAGGGTAGTGCCACAATAAACTGTGCAGAGAAATGAAGCTCTGATAAACAACATCATGATATAAAGGAGAAGTTATATTGATGTTCGAAGAAGAAAGCCAAAAACGATCCTCCGTATCACTGATTACACTCGGTTTGAATTTGAATTCATCATCGTCTATTTTGGCTGGCGGGTTTGTTTCAGGCATTATGACTTAGTAGCATGAAGTGTGAAAATGTAGAATTTACATGTTTCAAACTATGTGCACCATCATTACTAACTTTCCACTAGCTTAGTTATTCATTAGTCAACAGTGCGTTTGTCTTGTTTTGCATTCATTGGTTAACTTAAAATACTCACCCGGTCTCCGGCACGGTAGCTATTTTAATAACGACATTTCATAGATGCATTATTATCCATGTGCAATTTGAACCTTTTGCAGCGGCTCAATATATTAAATTGCCTTCTAAACAGATTGAAATGATGTTCTCAGTTCATGTAAACATGCTACTCAGCTTCCTTCTTCTGTAAGAGTATACCACTGCTACTCAACAGGTCTGGGCCGCTTATGAGATACGGAATGGTTCAAGGCTTCTTCTAATGCTTACAGTTAATGTGTTTTCATGAGATGTCAAGAAAATCTAAAGGGGGGGGGGTGTTGTTACTCTAGTGTAATAGTCTGTGGGCTGGATCACAGTGGGTTGGAGGCGTTTTGAAGCAGCAGTCTCTGCTCTATAAGGGAGGCTCCCCATGTGGTCATAGTCTCGAGCATTATTTTAATTACTAGAGTGTCATAAGCCTTCATTTACTGGAATCCAATGTAATCTCTCCCTCTGTTTCGGGATCGGGGTGGCACTCGCTGCCTCTGCCTCTGCCTCTGGCTCGGGCCTGTCCTGAATCAAGTCAGCTGCTTCCCTGGTGGGAGCAAAGGAGGTCACAGTCATTTTGCTGTTGTTGTTTTTTCTAACGCCATTTTCCTAAACAACGGGTCTTCACACCCAGACCTGCTATGATTTAAAATCTCTTTCCATATTGCAGTTAAAGGCAACACAGTTATTCATGTTTACGAGGGTTTTTTTTTTTTTTTTTTTTTAATCATTACATCAATACTTTGCCCCCTTTTTCTTGTTTAGTTTCCACAGTCCCTACCCGCTATCGTAGATGCTGCTCTATGCTGTTCAGAGTGTTTGTCTCCTGCCCCAACAGGGGTCACCACTGCTGCCAGTGTGTCAAAATACCAGGCACTCAAATTCCATTCCTGCAGGACAGCCACATATTTGGCAAGGACAAACGCACACAAATACTGAACCAGGCCCAGCTGATGGCTCAATAATATCTGCTAGAAATGTCTGTTAAGGACTGACAAAGCCAATGTCCACCGGGACATTGAAGTCTTATATAATATCCAAAATGTGAACCTTTTCATTCTTGGCCAGAAATAGGAGCATTGTCATTGTTAAATTGATAGATTTGTACCATTTCAGGTGATTTTTTTTTTTTATTTATTTTTTATTTTTTTTTTTGTGTGTCCGCACACAAATCGAGGACAAATTTAGTCTTACTGGGTCATAAAACCCATTTCCTTTTCTGATTCTGTGGACTTAATTTGCTGGTTGAAGAAAGTAGTTTTGGCTCATCTAGTTCCCGTGTGCTGCCCTTAAAATGTACATTTCCTCCTTTCAGCTTTGGTCCACTGACTGCGATTTTGCATAAGTACACTGTTATAACAGATCATCTCCTGTGGTCTGAATAGATAATCAGTGTTTGATGTCAGGGTTGCTGTCTGATGTCGAATAGACAGCAAGAAGGGTCTCTATGTAAGGTCGTGGTGACGCTTTAGCTAGTCTGTTTTTCTCTGGCTGACATGCCTCACGCTCAGATTAACTCACACTCCAGCGTAATCCCTACTCCTGATTTATCGCAATCCCATGTGAACTGTGCAGACGTGGTTTATTTAGCATCAGTGCTTCACTTTCTACCTCCATCTCATGTTAGGCAACGTTAAGTCTCGTCCACATCAAAGCAAGAAGATTAATAATGATTAATAATAAACTCTGCAGCCCTGTTTATCAGGGGGGGATTATGTAAAGTATGATTTCACGGTTTAATAGAGACGTACTGAATTAATAGTTGTGTGTCTGGGTCTCGTGTGAATGACAGCTATCTGTGTTTAGTGTCAGGAGTTTGTGGGTGGAAGTCCTATAATATTAGAGTGTGTGTGTGTGTGTGTGTGTGTGTGTGTGTGTGTGTGTGTGTGTGTGTGTGTGTGTGTGTGTGTGTGTGTGTGTGTGTGTGTGTGTGTGTGTGTGTGTGTGTGTGTGTGTGTGTGTGTGTGTGTGTGTGTGTGTGTGTGTGTGTGTGTGTGTGTGTGTGTGTGTGTGTGTGTGTGTGTGTGTGTGTGTGTGTGTGTGTGTGTGTGTGAGTGAGTGAGTGACTCGAGGGAGAACGGGGGTGGAGGGAGTCTACAGTGGCAGCTGTGGAGGAGATAATCCCGGCCATCCTGGACCTTAGCCTCTCAAATAGAGACTCCTACAACTATTGTGGCTCAATCAGATTAAAAAGACAGAAAAAAAGAGTGAGAGGGAGGGAATGCACATCATCCCCAGTAGCGCAGCAGCATGTTGTTGGCTCAGTCTGGAACACAGAGGCCGAGCTCAGAGACAATGCTGCGGTTGTCTCCTTTCTGTGTGTATGCTTAAAAAAAAACAGAAAAAAACTGCCAACCAAGCAAATATTTTATTTCTGCTTTTCCTCATGGGCTGCCATTCTTTCAGTTTTGAGAGCCACCACATAGACCTGTAAGCATTTAAGCTGTAAAGCCAACCATTTTCAGGGGGCTTTAGTTAATATACTTTTTGGCTTTTGCAAGGATGGAGGAGTTATCTTTTTAAACAGGTTGATTTTTATTTTTTTTAGGAAAAAAAAGATAGAACTCTTCAAATTTGTTGCCACAATTAGCTCAGACACTTATTGTATAACAGGATCGGTTATAGTCTCGTTTGATATGTTTATTCAGAAGTTGTTAGACTTCAAACGGAAACAGAAAGTATTCGAATGGTTCTGAAGTTGATTGCATATGATCAGTGCACACATTGGATGTCTCTATGTTCAGCTACTGCAGCTTTCATTAACATTTTCACTACAGACTACAGCGCTGGTCAGAAGAGTGACTGTTTACATCGTGATTGTTGATCAAAGTTGCAAATACAACATTGTCTTTTTCTAACTGTTGGTTCATGATGATATAAATCTCATTCTCACATCTTTTTTTTTTTTTCTGGTGTAAAAGCCACTGACTTTTTTTTGTCAGTCCCCCACTTGTGAAACCACACCTACAGCCAGCTGTATCTGCTTGTTTTGTGGTTAACAGAATTGACAAACTTGGGGGAAAAAACAGTTCTATAAATTGTGTGAGATGAAGAAGTGATTGGTTGACACATGATCGCGTGTGGTTATCCTGGATCAATTTCATACTAGTGTAATAGAGCCTTAGTGTTGTTGCTGTACTTTGCCCTGCTGTCAGCGTTGTTGACCGCACTTGGATGTCAGCACTGCGATACGTTAACAAGTCAGTGTTTTAGAATGAAGCATTTATAAAGATAGTAATGATTCTAATTCAGATATCAGACCCTGACAAAATTAGACTGGAATACCCCCAATGCAAACGGCGGCAGTTTGTGAATCTCCTGGAAAACTCACATAAGCATCTTAGCAGTTAATTTGAGCGTTAGGCGTACAGTATAATGCACCTGCTGTGCTCTATTATTAACTTTGGTTGTAGACTGGGTAATTATGTAAGGTTACCCACGTTCATGTGTCCCCGTGGCATGTTGTGCTGTCTGCCAAGCTGTGAACAGTGTGAGATATAAAGCAGCTTTGTAACTAGAAGAACTCATTTTACTATTTTGATAATGGCTGTTGTCCTCTCAGTCTTCCTGCTGACATCGTGTCTGTTTTGCTGTTCTCATGCTGTTGATTGATTTTCTTTTTTTCTTTTCTTTTGCTTTTTTGTAGCTAATGTTGTAATGTAAATGTTTTATATTTTCAAGAGACGACAAATAAACTCATTTTATTTATAGCTTTCTATTGACCAGTGAGCGCCGTCCTTACAACTGAACTATTAGAATAAACAATGAATTGTAAAAGTTAACATGTCATTCTTATTTTAAGACTTGCGTACTAGTTGTCAATCTACTGAGAATAATGCATTAAGTTCAAAAAGTTTTTTTGCTTTCCTGGAGGTGCAGCATCAACTGAGCAGCTGGAGCGGGTGGGGTTTTAAGGGTGCTTTAGAGGAGTGGGTGCCTGCCAACAAGTAGGCTTGAACCTGGGTTATGAGGATGAAGCATCGCCTCTCTGCCACCTACAGTACTGCAGAAGAGCATGTTTTCTACTCCCACAGTTTTTGTTGATTTTCTGTTTGTTTTTAAAGCATCTAAGCTAAGAGTGGCGAAAGTGGTATTGTCGTGTGTGCGCGCGTGTGTGTTTAAAGTAACATGGTTCCTGCACTCCTTACACTAACTACACACCGCCTCTTCCTTCCACTCAGCTCTGCTAAAACCGCCTCGGGGCAGGCACACTGTGCGATGAGCCTGACTCCGTGGATCTGCTTTACTCCAGCGTACACGGATCAAGCAGATCAGTCACTCGCACCATCACATGCAGCTCATGACTGTGAGCCCAAGGGCGCTGTTCTAGCGTCTCAAAATGAGCTTTCCTGTGAGTCAGCTGCTAGTGCGACAGCAACATACGCAGGACTTGATTAAATCACTTTATCTGACAGAAAATATATGATACACGGAGAGCGTGTGCATGTGTTGTTGGCAGATTAAGGAGGTCATTTGGAGTTCACGGTACCAGTAAGACATGTTAAGGTGTTTTTGTGTCATATTTGTACATCTACTGTGTTATAGACATATAGACCACCCTGCTCCCCTTCTCGTGATTCCCAACAAATTTACGTTTTTGGGCCAAAGGCCACTCCCTCCTCCAGTAATGCTGGTCTGGTGCAGGGTTAGCAGCTGGGGAAGGAGGTGACAGCTGGCATTCTGCAAGCTCACTGAAGCAAATAGGCCCAGGCCACTCGCTCTGCACACGGGCCAACCGGACAGCTGTCTTGGGCTGGGCTGGGGGGAAATTATAAATTTCGAGGGGAGAGGAAGAGCGAGGCTAAGAAATAAAATTTGTAAGAAATTGAGGGACAACTGAAAAAAGTCTGATATGCCTCAAGGATTGTTAGCTGCCTGTAGAAAGCTCTAGTGGCACTCCGTTACGTCCCTAAAAATGTTTTCTTTTGAATAATGCAGATGGGATGTGAAGAAATGGCTTTTAACAAACGTGGCTTATGAAATTTTTCCGAGTAAAACTGAGTCATTCTCTGCTGTGCGACATGTGTATCGTGTCTCTTTTATTTTGCAGGTTTTATACGGTTTGAATGCCAGTTTGTGGCTCCGGCTCAAATCTTCGAATGAGCTTTGCCTGCTTTTTGCAGTGTCATTCAGATGTAGGTTGCATGACGCAGTGCTGTCATTTAGTTTTTCATCAGATATTTGTACTATATGTTGCTTAGACCCAGAAATGGAGCAATTTTACACAGGGCATTTATATACTGTGCATACTAAATCACACACTTAACTTCCAATAATCCAAAAATAAGTCTGGTTTTATGACCCATATGGCCAAGAGCTTGTCGTGTTTCAAGGGATTGTGAAAGTGCCTTTTTTTTTTTTTTTTTTTTTTTTTTAAGTTTTTTAAACTAGAGTAGAACTTCAACTCCAGACTCGCATTGGATGATGTGGCATTTATGTGTGGGGGAAAAAAAAAAAGTGAATGAAACAACACTTATTTAGTCCTTGTGTCAAAGTGGTGACGTGGACGCGCATTAATGCACCACCAGCCCGGCACACCTGCACTGTGTCAGACACGAGTGCCCTTGCAGCTGTCTCTCTGTCACTCAGGCGTATTGATCAAGCAAGTAAAGCTTTGACTTCTCTGCTCACATACAGGCACATTATTATTTGTTCCTTTACTAATTAGATGCCGGCTCTTCAACACATTTTAAAATGATATTCATGTGATTGTATTTGCTTGTCGCTGTCCTCGCTTAGTTTTGTAATTTCCTCCTATTTACCTAGCCACTATCTAACATACAATACATGCACCCTCCTAAGTCACAGGAAATTAATGTCAGTGCTCTAAAGCTAAATTTGGTAGCTTGATTGCTTATCTTTGGTTTCCATTGTTGACATTTTTATATGGCACTAACGTGATTGTCTCCTCTTTCTCTCTCTACTCTTTCTTTTTGTCAACACCAGGTATTAAATGAAGAGTGTGATCAGAACTGGTACAAGGCAGAGCTAAATGGAAAAGATGGCTTCATCCCCAAGAATTACATAGAGATGAAAGCTCATCCGTAAGTATTCCACATACCAGTTTTCTCTAAAGTCAGATTTTAATTGGTCTCTACCAAAGTGCTACATACAAGACCATATAATGTATGAATTCTGCTGCACTAATAGTACAGTAGCGGGTATATTTTCCTCCCCGTATTTATCTGAGATGCTACTGTATACTTACTGTACACTTGAGATTGAGTCTCTGCTGCTTTTGCTCTGTCTGAACTAAAATATTAATTTGGAACTATTAACTTTGTCAGGTTGAGAATTCCGATTCACTCTTATGAGACTTTGTACGTGATGCCTCAGTCATGTGCGTGCATGTGTGCGTGCGTGTTAAACCACTTTACAGAAGACCTGGAAGCATCCTTGGAGGACCTGCGCTCGGTGCCAGATTAGCTATCTTTATTAGGCCTCTTATACGTGATTGGATTTTTTTTTTTTTTTTTCTTTCAGATGTCACTGTATTGTACTTTCATGTGTATTTCCTGTTGTGAAGTCTTTTTATAGTCTCTACTTTGTACCAGTGTAGTAATAACACTCAAGTGCAATCTATATTATGGTTATTGGGAATCAATATATAGCCAGGCTTCACACGTCTGTACCACTGAACCTCTCAATCATTATAATGATGAAATGTTCAACATGCTATCAAAATTATAAAATTCCATAAATTGAAAAGATGGAGACCATTCGCAGACCGTGAGTCGTGTAAGTTGGCTTATCTCGGCTTAATTGTCACCCCTCAATTTGTTTATTACTTTAATATTACTTCCTCATCAGGGGTTTAGGATTATTTTTTCCTGCTTTCCGCAAACCCCAACCACATCAAAGGGCGCACGACCGGCTGTGGCATCGAGCAGGCTGTGTATCTGACATTTCTACACAAGAAGAGATGTGTTTATGTGCCTTCCTGTATCCTGACGCTTGGCTACTGAATAGTGCAGTTTTGTAGCTACTATGTTTCCTTATAGGGTAGTACTAATCTGTTTTTTTATATTTAGATTATGCGTGCACCCTTCCAAAACTATTTAATGTCACTGACATTATGTGTGTTCCACTGTCCAATTTGTCAACCTGGTTATAGTTCATGTCACATTTCCCAAAGATCTTTGCTCTAAAGAAAGAAAGTAAAAATAACTCTCTAGTGAAATCATTTTTGAACAGGCAGAACTATTTTCCCCTCAGACTACTGCATCCTAAGACAATAAAGTATCCTTTAATTAACTAATTTTGCATATGATTTAAGTCAGACTTGGTGAGGCAGTGGAATATTTTTACACCTTGTTATTTATGACTAGAATGTGTGGTTACTGGTAAAGGTTATAGTGGAAAACAATCCAGCACATTAATGATCACGAGGCAGTGAAGTGAAGCCTTTTTGTCTCCTATTGTGGTGACAATGAAGTGACACCCGAAAGCACCAGGCACCCACACAGCCCCCACACCCATGCACCCACAGCTGTGCTATACAGCAGGGCTGCACAATACAGCGTGGCTCTGCTCCAAGTCAGTCCTCTCTGTCTGCGCACGCATCTCTTCTCCAGCCAACAGTAACCAGAGCAGAACTGAGTTTTTAGTAGCTACTGCTCTGGTTTTGGTTGCTGTCTAAGCCATAGAGTGAACAGCCTGAATGATTTAGACGTTCACTGTTGCAAAGGTGACACGTGCGTGTGTGTGTGTGTGTGTGTGCACGTGCGTGTGTGTGCGCCTGGTGATACTGCCAGTCACTCTCCTCCTCTTGTCGTTTCCTTGGCTCCATTAATTGCTCTGCTATCAGTTTTATCAAACAGGGAAAGAGACTCTATGTGCAGGCACAGATCCAAATAGGATTAAGAGCTGGTCATTTCATTATTGATTTTCACCTATGTGTAAAGGAGCCACGATGCCATCTTTAGGCTCACTGTACTTTTTAATTATTAACACTAGTAAAGAGCTTTCACTAGCTTTGTCTCTTCCTCTCTGTTTATCTCCATCACTCTCCTTTTATTTTATAGGTGATGCTTCTTGATGTTTAGACTCACAGTGCACAGTATTAGAATTATGAAAAATGTTTCATTCATTAGATGTTAGATACTGCTCTTTGTTAATAACTAATCTACTTCCTTGTCAGTGGATGGAATGTGCATTTTCATGACAGGCCCACACTTGTGTAATGTATTCCTTACTTCCTGCTGTGTGCTTGTATTTTCACCTCTCAGAGTAAATGCTAAATGCCATTTATTTCCATGTATAATTCAGCTCATTGACTGTCCCCACTGTTGTGTAATGAAAAGCTATCTGAAACTCTAAATATGGTCATATGTGTAAGTGTGAGTGTGTTTTTGTGTACGTACCCAAAGTAATAATGTTTACAGTCGTTGGCCGTTAGCGATTGAATGGATGCAGTCAGGTGTATGCGAGAAGACGACTGTTAAGTGGTGTCTTTGGGTCGACTCTCATTTGTACCCGTTTCATTCCTCCTCCAGGTGGTTCTTCGGGAAGATTCCCCGAGCCAAAGCAGAAGAGATGCTAAACAAACAGAGGCACGACGGGGCCTTCCTCATTAGAGAGAGCGAGAGTGCACCGGGGGACTTCTCCCTCTCTGTGAAGTAAGTAGCACAGCACACGTGTATCCCGCCGGGAAAGAACGTGAGTCAAACTCAAAGCTGGTGTCTGTTACTACAAATTAACATTATCTGTACATCAGTACAGTTTCCTGACACTTGATCAGGTTCGTAAGTTTCCATGCTTGGTCCATCTGAGTCATCAGCACAGTCACTTCCTTATTCTTGTCAAGTCTCAGTGCTGCCCTCTGGTGACCAGTGTTTCTTCTAATCAGCACTTTTGAATACTTAGTAAAATAGCTCATTTCCGCTTTTCTGTCTTTCCTTTCTGACCTTCCCAAAAGACACATGAGTTCACAGCAGGTTACATGTAAAGTTGGTAAGATATGGATCTTAACAACTGTCTGGACTGTCCTGATTCTACTTCAGTCAGCTGGTAATGAATGTCAGTCTGTTACCGGCATGACCGATTAATTTGATTAAACACTTGCCAGTCTGTGACAGACACGCCTAATGCATTTGATAAGTGAGATTGATGTCTGAGCGTTCCACTACATTTGTTTAAGTCTGCGCACTGCCTTCAACAACAACTTCATATGGCTCCAGGCAATATTTCCCCCTCCTCATATTCCCCCTCTCTGTGTCCTCCTGCAGGTTTGGAAATGACGTCCAGCACTTCAAGGTTCTTCGCGATGGGGCTGGAAAGTATTTCCTATGGGTGGTGAAGTTTAACTCGCTCAACGAGCTGGTGGACTACCACCGCTCCACCTCAGTCTCCCGTAATCAGCAAATCTTTCTGCGAGACATAGAGCAGGTCCCACAGGTAAGACTCGCATCGCGAAGACTCAACAAAATGATTTGGAGGTGAACTTAATTTGAGGATATAATTGGACATACTTTCTTCAAATTAACAATACATGCTCATATAGATATTTCCCCTTCACTGTAGTATGCAAGACCACTTGTGGCAAAGGGCAAGTCCTGCACTCAACCAGAAAGAGCATGTTGGTTGTCAGCTTAACCACATGTTAGCTTTTGCTTGCAGAAATGTCGTTGGCCACACTAAGTCTGACTGTGGTTGGTGATCAGCTGGGAAGAAAAAAAAACACTAAAAACCACTACTAACATTTGGGTGCTTAGTGTGTTTGCATCTTGCACTTTTATGATACCGTGGGGAAAGAAAAGCCAATAATATGCTGCCTTGGTTTTACTGTATACTTCATGAGAAAACAAACAGGTAAAATTATAGACAGATTTACAGACTGTGACGCGAACCCACAACATTTTTCAATGAGCTCATGCTAACATCCTTTCATCATGGACCATTAGACTGATGCATGTGGGGATGATGTCTTTTAATTTTAAAGAAAACTCTAATGTCACCAACAAATTTAACAAAAACTTTGCAGCCAATTCAGGGCAAATGTTATGGTTTCGTTACAGAACATTTGCATGCTGACGTCAGCAAGTGAAGGAAGAAGTGAAACTATAGAGGCATCTTGCTGTGTTTTGAGTTTCATAAAAACTTCAGAAGTCATTCTCTGTATACGTCTTTTAATCCAGCGTCAGACGCAGGAGAATCGGTGGCATTTGAAAAGTCAGCCACTCAACTTGTCAATTTTTTTTTCTTGACTGCTGCCAGAATATATCAGTGTTACTACAGCGAGTAGATTGGTGTACATGTTTTTTTTTTTTTTTCTTTATCACACCACACCCTCGCTAACCTCTCTTTCTCGTTTTCACAGCATCCCACATACGTGCAGGCGCTCTTTGACTTCGACCCCCAGGAGGAAGGAGAGCTGGGTTTCCGACGCGGCGACTTCATCCAAGTCCTGGACAACTCTGACCCCAACTGGTGGAAAGGCGGTTGCCACGGCCAGACGGGCATGTTCCCCCGCAACTACGTCACGCCTGTCAATCGGAACATGTAAACAGTCAGACCATGTAAACAACAACAACAACCACAACAGTCACCACCACCACCATCATCATCATCATCGTTCTTGATCTCATCAGCCCCCTCCCCCATCCAAACCCCCAACCACCACCACCACCTTCACCCCTCTTGGCCATCCCACGATAACAGGAGCAGACAGGAAGAACGCAAAACAACTGAAAGTGAGAGAGAGAGAGAAAACAGGAGCAGTGCTATCGTAGGCGGCGCCGTGTGGGCGGCAGCTGAGCAAAAATCAACTTTAACTTGCGCTGAGAATGTTCACCTCCCCAGTGAACGCGTCGGCGAGGATTGAACTGTCTTTGAGGGAAATCTAAATGCAGAGAAACTTAAGCGTAGTGCACCAACCGTGAAGATAACCAAATGATTCTACCGCTAGAAGTCCCACAGCTGCTTCTGTCTTCTCCTTTAACTTCTTAACATTCTGCCTTTTTCTTTTGTGTTTTTTTGTTTATTTTTGTTTGTTTGTTTGTTTTTTTTCCTTTCTTTGCCGCATGATGTTTTAATCACCTAAATGAAACACCTACCGATAAATCCTAACTGTTTTAAAATAAAAATAGAGAGAAAAATATAAAAAAGAAGTGGTTTTAAAAAAAGAAAATACAAAAAAAAAGGAGAGAAAAAAAAAAACCTGATGCCATCTACAGCAAGTTTCCATGTGTGAGATCATTTGGCACGTGAGCATTGTACATCAGCCATGGGCTGTATAAATAAATCAACTATAGAGAGAATCCATTTTTTAAGAATATATATTATATATTTGTATGTGTTTGTCTGTTTTACCTCTCATCACAAATTGTATTTTTTTTTTTCCATTTGTAAATTATGTTCAATCTTTTGTTAGCCTGGATGAGACCTAGTAGCTCTAGAATGTGCTGAATTGTCAGTCGAGTTTTTTTTTTTTTTTTTTCTTTTCCTCTGAATCTTATCTGAGGGCTCTCAGATAATAATGGCATGATATTTAAAGGGTCATGAATTCCATTTGAGAAGGTATCTCTCGTCTATAACGCGAGAAAAGTAGTTGGTTGTCTAAGAAGAAACTAAGTCTGTCAGGAAGCTAATGTTGACCAGCAAGTAGAGCCATGAATGCTGCAAGAGCTGTTGTATTACAAAACCCAGTATAAGGCCGGCAATTTTTTTTTTTTTTTTTTTTCCTTTTCAAAGCCAATGTATTTATTGCAGCAGCCATGTTACTTGGGCAGTGAATGTAGCTGACTGAGTCCGTAGACATTAACATGAGGGAAGCACGGTCGGAGAACTGAACTACACAACCATGCAAGGGATTTTAAAAAAAAAAAAAGAAGAAGAAAAAAATAGACATGCTGAAATAGTAATGTTGTCAATATTCATTCATAAAGACAGTGGTGTTTGAGGATATGTACAGCTAGTTAACATGCATTATTCAAACACATTCATTACATGCATGCATACGCAGACGCTCTCCTCCTTTGTTATACCTGCACGTAGCAAAGAGGCAGAGTTTGGATAATCATTGTGTAATCACCAGTGCAGATCTGCGGCTGGCACAGATTAACAGTTCAGAAAACTGAGAGATTGTCTTTTATGCTAAAAGTTGAGAGATCAGCTTAAGTGATGTAAAAGATTTTTTTTTTTCCCTCTTTTGTCCAATGTGGTCAAAGCACTTTTTTTTTAATTTCTGCTCTGGTCCAGTGTGTTTGTTTACTGTGTTTGTGTTAATGGTTTCTGTTTTCTTGTTCTCTCTGGATAGTGCCTTTCTCTCTGGTGTTTCAGTGTCTCCGACCTGCTACTTTGAGCCCCCCTCTTTTATGGGGCCTGCCAGTCCTGCAGTGAGAAACAGTGTACATAATCCAACCTGTCCCATGCAACAACGCCCCTCTCCCCCTTCTTACATCAACCCGCCTCCACCTTTGTCCTCACCAACATGGAACTCTTCTTATTTAAGTGTCTCTCGCCTTGTCTTACCTAATGATACTGTTTTGTTTTGTTTTTTTTGTTTTGTTTTGTTTTTGCTCTTTTTTTTATTTGCATTTGTTTTTTGTTTGTTTTTTGTTTTCAATTAATAAAATGCAATTATTAAAAAATGATAAATCATTTCTGTGGTTTATATTTTACTTTGCTTAAAAAATTGAAAAACTGCAGCTATAACAGCCATTGACTGCAGGTGGCATGTGTTAAAAATCAGCCACAGTTCCTCTCATTGCCTGTAGGAGGCGACAGCAGCACAGCACTACAGTTTCAGTTTCTCCTACAAATCGCAACATCTTAAATCTCTGCATAATAAGAAACAGCAGCCACAAGTGGTGATCACAGGATGACTTTCTCTCCATTCCTGGCGTCTTAACTTTTTGTTGTACAAAACCAATGAAATGCTTGTCTGTTATATGCCAATATGTAGAGCAATAGTTATATACTCAGTGACAGCAGTATGTAGCTATAATTTGCAAACATAAGCCACCTTATGCTAATGTACAAATCAGAGCAAGGCTACATTTCATGTCTAATGAATTCAGCTCGTTATTAAGAGGAGAAACATGTTATTTCTTCTTGCTTTTCCATCACTGCTGATCATTTTTTCAAAGCAGCAAAAAAGTTTCTTTGATTTGATAGATGCATCTTCTCACCTTCTAGGCAGCTGGTGGTTTGCACACATGATGTCAGTGCAGTATGTTAATCAACTTGCACACTTGAAACCTGTGATGAGTAAAACCATCACAGTGAATGTCTGCGGAGCCTTGATTATTGGCAGAATTGCTGTTGCTCATTAACACAGTTGAAAGCACAGATCGTCTTTTTCATTTGTGGATGGTGGTTCTGTGTTCGTGCGAAGCTTTAGAAAAAATGCCAGGATTTAATAGCCGCAGTCATTTGCTCTAGTTGTAAAATCAAACCTGGAAGACATAAATGTCACAAATAGAACAACAGCTCATCAGCACGTCAACCCGTGCTTTGAGCTGTGCACAACACCCAATGATCCTACTCACAGTGATGGATCAGCCTTCAGATGTATGTTTAAAAACTTCAATTCCTTGCTGAAACAGGCTTCACAGGAAAAAAAGGAACTCAAAAACAGTACAGTGTGCTTATTTGGTCTGAATTAAATGGGCTAAAACATGAAAAACACCCAGATGGTCACATGAGGGATTTTTCCTTTTTCACATCCTGGCCTTGGATGATCTATTTCTGTCCAGATTAAAGTATCTTGATCTGAAAATGCACTACAGATGTTGTATCTTCACCCTGTGACCAAAAGGGAATTCTTTTTTCAACACCAGGACAGTGGCAGTGACTCAGTCAGCGGCTTTTAGCTGAACGCCAACTCAATACATCAGGCCTCATTTCATTATGAAAGCCATCCAAACCATTGCTCTTGAGGTGCAGATTTGCGTGTGTCAGTTGATCCGAGGGTGCAGCGAAGAGGAAGCTGACAATTTCATTTCTTGCAAAGAAGCCTGGGACGCTCTGCATGCTGCACGCTGCTGCTGCTGCTGCTGCTGGTGCATCACAGTGAGATCTTTGACATCACGTTAGACACGGTCTGCTTCACTGTCTGCTCCACATTTTGACTTTAGCACTCTGAGTACCACTTTAGCTCTTCCCTCCAATCTGGCTCCTCTCTGCCTTCGTTTTTGTCAACGGCTGCCTTAAGCAGACTCTGTCACATCAGTGCTTCTGTCCTCTTTCTGAACCTTTCATCTGGAATCTGTTCTGAAAGATAGCTGCTCGCTCCACTGCCTCCATTCATCCTAATGACATCTAGGGTGAAGTCAGGTCATTTAAAACACTTTTTGGTAGATTACCAAGAAAACCACCTAGAATTCCAAAGACTACCTTAAGTGTTACTTTTAGAAGTTGCTATGGATCTCTGCGTTATTTCTATAAAGAAAAATATGCCAACCAAGTAAAATACTTTAAGAAATGTGAACGTCAAAACACATCAAGAACCCTTACCTCGCTCTGACGACATGTTCGGGTCGCTAATGATTAAACACCAAAAAATTCATCTTAATTGAAGAACAACTGTATTTCATGTTTGTTTTTTGACCACTTGTGGCCCTGACAGTAATTCAAACAAAATGAATATAAATGTACATGTATGTAAACCTATATAAAATAATAAGTCTTGCATAAGTATGAGAGACTTTAATAAAGAGTAAGACCCAAGCACAAACCCTGCCCCAGGAGTTTTGCCTCTCCAGCTGGATGAGGCTGTTTGCCATATGGTGCAGCTATAGTAGTCGACAACAGTCACATGCCAGCATTAAAAAGCCTGTTTTGACATTTTACGATGAGAGGATTTACACGTGAGGAGGACACTTTGTGCAGATTTGAGAAGATTATTATCAGCGTGTGAACCAATGATTCGTTTGTGTGAATTCACGCAGCATCGTAATTGTAACCACTGATGTTTTCAGTTCAGTCTGGACAGACACATTTTTATGGACAGCTAGATATTATTTGAGGTGAGAAATATAAAAATTTAAAATTAATAAAATAGCTGACTCAGCGTTGGCAGGTGTAAGAAATAAAACACGGTTTGGGGAAAATGCATGAAAAGAGAGATGTGCAATGAAAGCCTCACTGTCTGCTGTGCATCACCTCTGACTCCAGCTGAAGGTGAAAACAACAAAGACCAGCGGCTGCTTCACTCAGACTGATGTTTCTGGACATGTTTACTGCTGTTAATGATGCCACCTGAGTGGGCAGCAGTCTGCCACCGCCGGCGACATTTAACCCCCACTCCCTTAAGCAATATATTATGATCCCGTGGAAACAATCTGTGTCTCTGTGTAGGTGTCTGATATGTGATATGAGTTATCAGATCACTCGTTTCAACTCTATGAGTACATGCATTTATCTGGTATGCAAAGGTTGAGACTTTCCACTCCACTCCCCACTGGCAAACAGATAGATGAGATGAGTGCAAACACCTCTTTCACATGTTGACCTTTGTGGCTAGTTTGTGGGTGCTTTCAGGGTCTCATAAAGTGGCAAAGTTTCATTCAGAATCTAAAAGTCATATGCTGTCCTGGCCGCTGTTGTGGTGAGGCAGTTTAACAGAGATTTCTGTGATTTTAACAGTGCTGCTGGCCTTACTAATAATATAAGTTTATATAGTTTAAAGGTGTGGGAGGAGGGCTTATCATTTCATAGAAACACAGCTGCAGACAAATATTGATATACTGTAATACTGAAAATGAAAAATCAATTCAGGTCTGGTTAAGCTGACTTGGTGTACTCGCTCTACAGAGCCATTTATGACATATCACTGCCACCTATTGGCTTATATCCACTCTATATTTGATGTGGGCACACATTGCATCATAATTCGGTGGTATTCACAGTTATTTGGTTTGTATGCAAGGGGAAATTAATAAAGTCTGGAGCTTCTATCCTCAGGGGAAAAAGGCTTTCTGCACAGACTTCATTTGACTTTATTTATTTATTTATTGATGTGCATGTATTAGGCATTGAATATAACTTTTGAATTACAGATTTCCACTTAAGGTGACCATGAAAGCACCCACAAAACAGTTGCAAAGGTCAACATGAGGCAGGTGTGTGTGTCTGTGTGTGCATCAGTCTCAATCTGCAATATTAAGGTAGCAAAAGCTTACATGTTAAAATATATTTAAAAAAAAACAGATTATTCTAAAATACATAAAAATATTTGCCAAATTTGTGCAACTAGTTTGAATGTATGTCAGTAAAATATAACATATATTTAAGTATAAAATGACTTTGTTGCAGTAATTAAACAATGTGTGACAAAATACATAGACTCTTGCCTCTAAAAGGAGTTTAGGTTAGTTTTAGAATTGGACTATTTATCTGTTAAAATTAAATCCATATCACTGACGTGCAGCTGAGCAGTAGGGGGCGCTGTATCATTACTCTACGGTCACAGCGCTGATTTCAGTTATTGAGACGATGTTCAGTCACTTCCAGGGTTGTCGTTTGGACACAAATGCGACAATTCGGTCGCACATGTCGTTTTATGTTTTGGATCAGGTTTGGATCAAATGTACTATCTGCAGAGAAAGCATCAAAAAAAGTGACGACGTTGTCGGCAGGATTCGAACCTGCGCGGGGAGACCCCAATGGATTTCTAGTCCATCGCCTTAACCACTCGGCCACGACAACCTGCTTCCTACAGGCTGTCATAGAAATATATATGGAAATGGAAATATGGAAATGGAAATATGGAAATTGTCGGTGTAAGATTAGTTTAAAATGTTGTATCATTCAACTACACACAGTCATATGAATAATGTGCTCGTATAATGCTGAGGAGCGACACAAGCGCTCAACTTATTTTACATTTTTTATCTTTGAAAAGAAATGCAGCCATATATATATTTCTTACGTATTAAATCATGTATCAAATAAATACCACTGCTGAGGTATTTGGTGTTTTGGTAGTAATTAAATAAACATTCTTGTAATAATTCTTCTAAACTGACATATATATATATATATATACACATATATACACGTTATTTTTTTACTTTATCTCACGGCCCTTTGCTGAATAATCTATTACATGCAAAACATACGATAAACATAATGGTAATCATAATTCAAGTTGTAGCCTGGTCTAGTTCAGCAGTGTAAGAAAGACTTTGTGCCACATTTACTTGCCTGTTGTTAGCTAGCCTGGTTTTGGGGTGTGTTTATCAGTGGCGTTTTATTATTATTTTTTATTATTTTGACGTATGTAACAGGAAACTATACATTTTTTTACGGAATATCCCAAACATTTTGCTTAAAATCTCACACACAATTTCTGACACCCCTTCACCTGCAACTTCATGTGCAACCGGATATCATTTATTTTGTATTTAGGCAGCCTCGCAGAATGATTTTTCATTTGATATATTCAAATGTATCATCCTAGAAAATTAAAGGTAATGTGACTCAAAAACATGAAACTAATAGTCTTATAGTCATTTCTGTCGTTGCCACTGAGTTGGAAGCAGTATCACCACGTGACCACTCTAGCGAGGGCCTGCTGTTTGTTGAGCCAGTGAGGCAGAGAAGAAAAATGGCGGCTCTGGGTGAACCTAAACGGGACGCCGGGCTCACATTTTGAGCTTTCACACCCGAAAAGACGCAGGGGCTTCACGGGGTTACTGCATCGTCTGAATCCCGGCCGATTCAGCTTTGTGGAGGTACCGCTTTCGCACAGGCTAAACAACCGTAAACATCGGGATTGTAAAATAACTCTTTGCCTATCATGAGAGGGAAAAGAGGCAGGCCGCCCAAACCGCTATCAGCGGCGGAGCCGTCCACTGCCACGGCCCGGGGCTTACGACCGAGGAGGAATCTGAAACCCAGGGCGAGGGACAGCGGTGAGGAAGACGTGGAGAGTCCCACAAGGGAAACTACCAGGCCTAGTAAAAAGAGGAGAGGGGGATCCGTCACGTCAACACGGGGCAGGGGACGAGGCAGAGGCGGCGGAGGCAGAAGGGGACGAGGAGGAAGACGAGGAGGAAGGCGGACGGCTGCGTCCAAAACAGTGGTGTACGACGACCACGAGAGTGACGAGGACGACGATGCTGTCAGTTTGAGGTCGGAGGAGGACGAATTTATTGAGGAAGAACCCCAGTCCGAAGAGGACGAGGCCCTGAAACAGGACTCGGACTGTCTTGATGATGGTGATGATGTGCTGGACGAAGTGGAGGAGGTGGAGGAGGAGGAGGAGGAGGATGGTGCTGCCAGCTACTGTACAGAGAGCAGCTTTCGGAGTCAGAGCACACACGCCAGCACCCCGGGTAACAGACATTATGTCTCAACACACACTGCAGGGTTTAGAAAATATACCCAGAAATGCTGCAGATGATTGTGTTTGGTCATCAGCGGCAGGAAGCAGTGAGGTTATTGTTCAAAATGGAGAATGAACACAGGCCGCAGTCCGCTCAGTAGAGCTGCTGCTGCAGGTGGACTGGGTCGGTAGCTGTATCACTAGCTTACCTTGGTGTCAGCACACCATAAAGCACACTTCTCAAATAATTGCCACTTATCTTACGAATATATGCGAATTATCTGTAACTCAAAATATCTTTCAGTTTCCTTTAAGTAGGCATTTAGCTGCTAACGTGCTAACATAGCATAGCATATAAAACTAGCTCATGTCTGTTGATAAGTCGCCTGCTGTCATAACGGCAGCTTAAAGTTCTTATAGGTATCCCCATCACTCAGTGCGTCTTGTGTGAATAAGATATTGCAGTTATTTATTGAAATTGATGTATTAAGAGAAGTAGAAATGAGCTAGCTCACTAAGTTAGCTAGGCTAGCATGCCTGTCATTTCTGTCACTTTATCAGCTTCTAGCTGTAGTTCGCTTCAAACTTATCAAAACACTGACAAACTAGTGTCGTCCACGGTGCAACACGGTTTATAATGTCTGACTAACATTTACATTATTGCACAACTAGAGTTTTGCTGGATACATGAGGATAAGGCAGCTTCATTCAGCTAATTATGAGACTGGCCATGTGTTGAGCCAAAGTAGCATATTTATAACTTTTGCTACAAATATAAAAACCAGACTTCACAATGACAACTGCTAACATTATGGTGCAAAATATGCTGTGTTTTAAAAATAACGGGAATTAAAACTCTATAAAGTATACACTAAATATCCACCATGTTAGCTCTATTGATAGGTTACACAAAATATGGTTATTGTTATGTTGGCCTATATGAGAGCTTATTGATACTGACTGCTTCAATACTTCAATATAGATCATGTGACAATATGTTAAGACTTTCACTCTTTTAATGCTCATTCAAGCTATTTCCTCTGCTGTAGCCTATAGATTAAAGCAATGCATTCATGGTTTACTAATATCACTGTGTATCCCACAGGGAAGAAAAAAGCACGGGCTCCACGACCTCGCACTCCCATGCTGGAGGAGAAGGAGATTCCCATTCTAGAGCTTCCTGAGACTTCTGAGGATCTCCTGGTGCCTAATGAGGAGCTGCTCAATGCCACATCCATCTACGAGGTGCTAAGGAACTTCAGCACGGTGCTGCGTCTCTCCCCTTTCCGCTTTGAGGACTTTTGTGCAGCGCTTGTAGGCCAAGAGCAGTGCACTTTAATAGCAGAGACCCATATTTCCCTGTTGAAGGCCATCCTACGTGAGGAGGACTCCTCCAACACTACCTTTGGTCCTGCTGACCTCAAGGACAGCGCCAACTCCACTCTGTACTTTATTGATGGCATGACGTGGCCTGAGGTATTGCGTGCATACTGCGAGAGTGACCGGGAGTACCATCATGTCCTACCATACCAGGAGGTGGATGAGTATCCCTACGGTCCACTTGACAGTAAGATCAAGGTACTACAGTTCTTGGTGGACCAGTTTCTCACTACCAACATCGCTCGCGAAGAGCTGATGTCTGACGGCGTTATGCAGTATGACGACCACTGCCGCGTGTGTCACCGCTTGGGTGACCTGCTGTGCTGTGAGACCTGCTCAGCGGTCTACCACCTGGAATGTGTGAAACCGCCGTTGGAGGAAGTTCCAGAGGATGAATGGCAGTGTGAGATTTGTGTGGCACACAAGGTGCCTGGTGTCACAGACTGTGTGACGGAGGCACAGAAGAACAGGCCTTACATCCGCCAGGAGCCCATTGGATATGACCGCCACGAGAGGAAATACTGGTTCCTAAACAGAAGGATTATTGTGTGAGTTAGGACCCTTGCTGCACCACTTTGTTCCCTAAATCTGATGAATTATGTCAGCACCACAAATTAAGACAAACAGTTGTACATTTTTTTTATTTACTTAACTAGATGTAAACCTACTGACAGACCAGCGTTTGACTAGCTATAATAGAAGCAATAGAGTTGCAGGTAGTACAGGACACATTACATCACATATTAACTCAATTCAGATATTATCACTGAATACATTCAAAACAAGAAGAGAGAAAAACACACAGCAGCAGCAGCAGCATCACCAATTCAGTGCTGGTCACCAACAGCACACACAACACAACAGCATTTTTAATTCACCACTAATTCTTTTGCACCACTAATTCTTTTTGTTCAAAACAGAGGTAGCAGGTAGACATGTAGTATGGCTGGGCAATAACTCGATAACCGTAACATATCAGTACAGGTATTATAATCAAAAATTAACATATTTCTTTCATTATTAAGGTGGTTATCGCTATATATGACAAACACAGCCGGCATGTTTGGACAAATGAAAAAATATTTGTAGACATAAATGCAGCCAGTTGAATACTGTTTCTCTCTCTCTCTCTGTGTGTGTGTGTGTGTGTGTGTGTGTGTGTGTGTGTGTGTGTGTGTGTGTGTGTGTGTGTGTGTGTGTGTGTGTGTGTGTGTGTGTGTGTGTGTGTGTGTGTGTGTGTGTGTGTGTGTGTGTGTGTGTCTGTGTGTCTGTGTGTGTGTGTGTGTGTGTGTGTGTGTGTGTGTGTGTGTCTCAAATGTGAAACTGAAAGTTGCAGGGAAACTCATTTGGTGCACGAAAATGTTTCTTGACATTGATGCGTTTCCTAAATGCCAACGTACGCTGTATTTGAGCGTAGAGTTCACCAAAGCACTATTGTTAGACAGTATTTAAAGGAGGCCTTCAATATTTCAGTATTTTTGATTTGGAGGACAATGGACTGGATCCGTTGTGCAAGATATCAGTGAGACATTTGGAGTAGATGAGCAGTCTACTACACTGATTAACATGCCCCTTGACACTCGCACACAGTTTTATCACTAATTGCTGATATCATTCTGTATGAATCATCTTGCTTTTGCAATCAAATTCTATTATGCTTATACAGGGTTTCCTGTACCATGTACAGATACCTAGAGTTTTTCTCAGAGAGCTTTTCTCTCTGCATGCAGAGACTGAGTGTTTTGATTTTCATCTTTCTAATAATCTATCCTGTTGTCTCTTCCCAGTGAGGAGGACGGAGAGCATGAGAAGAAAAAGATCTGGTACTATAGCACCAAAGCACAGCTGGAAGAGCTCCTCGAGTGTCTGGATAAGGAATACTGGGAGATGGACCTCTGTGCCACTTTGGAGGAGATGAAGGAGGAAGTGCAAGCTCACATGGACATCACAGAGGACCTTACCAACAAAGCCCGCGGCAACAATAAAGCCTACCTCACTGCTGTCAATGGTACATATTTGATATTATCTCTATGCCCCACACATGTGTTCAATTTTCAAAAAGAAAGAGGGAAACTTGGAAGTAGTGTAATCATGTTGTGGTGAAGAGATCAGGTTTATGCAAGCAGCGTCTGATGATCACATGTTGGTAAAAGTGTGTTATCTGACAGTTAATGATCAGGCAATTTGTGACTCAAGCTGTGTGGCGTGTTTGTATCCTGCAGGGTAACATTCTGAAACAGTGAGTCTCAGCTCCAGCTAACATCGTCCCCTCAGGCAGCAGCGCTCTGCCATGATGGCAGTTGATACTGAAATGTTAACTGCTGCTTCATGTTTTCTCAGACAACAAGCAGCCGGCTACCCTCCACCAAGGAGACACGAGTGGTTAGAAGACTTTTGATTGCTATGCCAGCAGTTTCCGTTTCTTCTTGACAGGCTGCTGTGTCGGTTTTAGTATGTTACCAAACGGCCTGATCTCAGTTCACAGAAAGACAGTGAGGAGCGCTGTTTTGTTTTTTTTTGTTCCTTTTTTTTGTGCGTGATGTGTTGCTGGCATTTTGTCAACAAGTAGAGCTTTGGAGGTTTGGGTCTCGTCTTTTCTGCCTGTACCAATGATTTATGAGTGTTACTGGCATTTTTCATCCGTTAAAAAGCCCGCTTCTGCTGCTGAGGCACAATGCTGCCTGCACCTTGCTCTTTAACTGCTGCTTCTGTCCCAGTAAAAACTGTAATTATAAAGCACAGTTCTCTGGAGATTTTGGTCTTGAAATGAAATCTGCGCTGTTTTAATGTGTTTAGATAGGATTTTTTTTTTTTTTTTTTTTTTGCTATTACAGATTTATGTTACATTTTATTTTGAATATAATCATGAGAAAGCTAGCATCTAAACCCAGTCCATACTATTACTGTGTTAGTAATTCCTTCATTCACATATAACTAGTCAGATTAACCAGTAAAAATCAGCATTTTATTTTATTCAAGTATATATTGACCTAATAACCGATACAGTATGATGCAGTGTGGATTGTATTTACAATGTTTGAACTGAAAGCAGTAGTCACTTAGTGGATCAACGGAAAACTATTCAAAATCACTTGAGTCATTTTTTAAGCTAAAATGACAAAAATAGCTGTGGTGTTTTTTATGCTTTCTTGTCATACATTTGAAGGTGTCACCTTTGGCTCTGGAAAATTATAATATAATAATAATTAGTAGTCATTTTTAGCCCCACACAATATAACCAACATACATCTTTAACTAAACGCTTCATTTCCTCTCAGGTAGTTTTATTTTTTCCCCACTTGTGGACAAAGAAAGTTTTCTTTTTCTTCTACTACTGTATTATGATCCCAGGCTCATTACAACATCATTAAGCAGTTGCTTAAATCAGAGTGTTTACATTTGTGTTTGTAGATGTGATCCTGGAGTGTGCGAAGGTCAAGCAGGAGAGACGGGAAGCAAAGAAGCAAACCGGGGAGACAAAACAGGAAGCGGAAACGGGGTTTGCTAAGACAGCGGAGGACGCCACCAGGCACACAGACACTGACGCCGAGCAAGACGATAGTTCACAAGGTAAAAGCGAGGTGGACAATTTTACATACAGGATTTTGTTTAGCAGTTGGCTGTCGCTCCCTTTTAATTCCTTTTTAATAGAGAGACCCAACAGCACTGGTAACAGCGGGTGTGCTGTTCTTATACTGTACAGTGCAGCTTAACTTTGCTTGACTTGCTGATAGAAGATATCTTGACTCCTGGTTTGTATGTCACGCCACAGCAGCCGCGGTTCCGCGTGCTGCAGAGGAGAGCTGCGTGTCTGATCCTAACCTCGGCTTAACCGCCCAGGACGCAGGCACGCCCAAAACGGAATCCCTCGAATCAAACAAGGAAACGCAGCCTGTCGAGGAGAGCGGGGAGTCCCCTCCAGGGGCAGAGCAGGAAAGGACAGGTACTCATGTCCTCGCCGGTGTCCTGCTATCACCTGCATCTCTAGCCATTCAACTAATCCTTTTCACTGCATACCAGCCGCTCGTGTGCATCCGTCCTCTTCTGTCTGCTTGTCGCCGCTGGTCACCGCTAACCATACCCTCTGCTACTCATTGGGCTTATCGGGCGTACGGAGGAAGCTACACTGATCTGTTTTCTGTTTGTAAACATTAATCATTTTACAGTCCTTATTTTTTTTATTGGAAATCAATCTTGTCGGAGCCGTGCTAATGGTGTTTCTGGCAGTCAGTCTGTCTCAGTCGGGTTTTCATTTGTTTTAAGCTAAAATCAGTCATTTTTTTAAAGGACTGATTTGTCATCACTGTCTTTGTTAATTGGAGTTAAAGGTTTTGTTTTAGGGTAAATAGTGAAACTGAACACCAAGCCCATGGAGTAGGCAGTAATTAATACAGTTTAAGCAATCTGAGAACAACTGCATGTACATGCCTTTTGAATTTAATATTTTTTTCTCTTTGAAGTAGCACAGCTACGGTCAAGTGTTTCTCTTCCTTGCCTGTCAGGTTTAGATATCTCTCCAAAATTCCATCCCCATTTTGAAAGATCAGTGTGGCTGTTCCCTTTTGAGTTTGTGCATCATATGTTGCCATGCTAACTCTTTATTACTGGTCTCAGGTTGCTGGTCAGCAAGTTTGCATTTATTGTGCTGGCAGGCAGCTGGTTAATGGAACATTTGTGTTTCACATGGCTTCGAGCGTGCGTGTGGGGTTGAGCTTTTATTACACATGCTGTTTATACACGTTTGCACTTGTAATTGTGTGGATAATTCTGTTCCCTCAGCTGAATTTCTATATCTATGATCCACCATGTATGCCACACACAGTGAAAGACGACTTTGTGAGTCTCTGACATTTGAGCCTCCTCAGACGAAACATTCAGTTAAATGGTGTTCATTTGTACAAACTCTGCTGTCTTTGTGTAGCTCAACCAAAACAATTAAGTTCTCACCAATGGTGCAACAGTACACTGACCATAATTAGCCTGAACTTTTGCAAATTCCCTTTCACAGCCTCTCTTCATTATCTTAACTACACACCTAATTGGATCGTGAGAAGCTGTTGCAGGCCATTTTTCTGTTGTGCATTCTTTTTTCTTTTTTTTTCTTTTTTTTTTGTCCCCTGCGCTCCTGGTCTTGAAAAGTCTGCTTTTGGCACTGCGGTAGACGACGTCCCTGGCAGCAGTTGTCACAACCAGCTCCTTATTCTCATTCCAATTTATGGGCGTTTTGGGTGCGTTCCAGTTGCTCAGACAAAAAGGCTCACTGCCTGGAAGCCCCACCTGCTACCTCATCAACAAAAAGCTGCAAATATATATGCAGGACTCTCTCCTGTAACAACTCGATGACAGAACTTGTGTCTTAATTTGTCTTAGCAGCAAATGCATGGCTTGTTTTGAAATTGTGCAGCCTTTCCTGTCCATGATGGGTTTGATATTTATAGGCTTTGACTGATGAAGCACTTTTTTGAACAATTTGTTACTCGTATGCCGACTATTTATTTTGGTTCACACAGCTGTTGTCTTTATGAGGAATATGTTTCACCACTAATACCACTGTACTTTTTGAAAGCAGAGTCTAGCATAGAAGACGCAAACCCTGATGAGACGCAAGCACAAACCCAAGATCAGCAGCAGCCGTCATCTCAGTCAGAGTCGGGTGGTGGCAGCAGCAGCCAGGTTTCAGGATGTGGGAGACTCAGGAAACCGGAGCAGCCTGACCTGGCCGATAGGTCCTCTCAGTCCTCTGTTACCAGCCAGGATGGAACAGGTAAATATGGAGTGCAAATAATAAAACGGTCTCTATGTCTCGATTTGATTTAATGCTGGTTTTGTTATTGTCCTGATGGTGTCATCTGCCTTTTGAATGACAGACGAGTATAATGAAAGGGTGAAGAGTGATAAAGGGACAACATCCCATGAATCTAATAACCAAACGCCCAGAGGCAGCAAAGAGGTGAGTCATGACTGTGGTTTTTGAACTACAGTCCAGAACAAAAACAATGTTTAACAATACAGTTACTTTGGTTCATAACACCTCTAGTCAAAAACTGTCAGATATATAAATGTTGATAGACATTATAAAATGTATAATTGTTACCAATTTCTGGTTATTAGATCTGTCAGAAGAGAGCATCCTTTAAATTGAATGTTTTGTCTCCTTGCATGTTTCAGTCATCTCCTGCACAGTCCGACGGTGAAGCGTTGCGTCTCAGCTTCTTGAAAAGGGACCTTGCTGTGAATTTGAACAACTTGTTCAAACTGGGGCAGGAGGGTAAATACAGGGTGTACCACAACCAGTATAGCACCAATGTCCTGGCTCTCAACAAACATCAGCACCGAGAGGATCACGACAAGAGACGCCACCTCTCCCACAAGTTCAGCTTGACCACCGCCTCTGAGTTCAAGTGGAACGGCTCCATCTACGGTTCGCGGGGTCTGACTGTCTCCACCTTGCGTCTCACTATCATTCAGCTGGAGACCAATGTCCCTGGACCATTTATGCACCCTAACTGGGCATCGCACAGGTACAACTTAGATCAGGTTTCAGGAAGTTCAGTGTTGTTTCACAGGCTGCTGCACAACAACACTTTTTGAGTTGATAAGGTGGACATTAAGTCTTTAATTCACTGTGTTCACTTTAGATCCTCTTGTTGTGGGGTGAGCAAAGGAGTAGATTATTTTTGTGTAACAAGTTTATTCGCTTGGTTGCCATTAGATAAAAACATTGACACCACACCCATGTCTATATGATAAATATGAAGCTACTGTCAGCAGTCGATTCAGTTAGCTTAGCATAAAGTCTGGAAGCAGGAAGCCAGCATGTGTTGCACTGACAAGAATTAGTCCAGCACATGACTCCCCCCCCTAAGACCACAAAAGTAGGTTTTACATGTCTGTTTGCCCTCCACTCTTAATGCTAAGCTAAGCTAACCAACTGCTAGCTCCAGCTATGTATGGATCACACAGACAAAATGATTAACTATTCCTCTATGGAAATGAAAATATGTAACTTTGATTCTTGCTGAATATTAAGATACATTTTTGCTTGGTGCAAACTTATATGAAACGCTATGGAAGAAATTATCAGTTTTTCTGGGTTATCTTTATTCTAGTATATAGTTTTGTCTTTATGGTTCTCTTCTTCCTTCTAGGACCAACTGGAACAAAGCAGTGCAGATGTGCAGCAAGGCCAGGGAATTTGCGTTGGCCCTGGCCATACTGGAGTGTGCCATCAAACCGGTGGTCATGCTACCTGTGTGGAAAGATTCTCTTGGACACACGAGGTAAAGGAAGAACAAAACTTATCCGCAGGAATTGTATGACACTACCAGGCTCCAGATTCAGTAATTTGTTTGATTCCTTATTTTACCTTCTGACTTACATCTTGGTTATATACTGAATTTTCTTGCTTCAGGCTACATCGCATGACCTCCATGGAGCGAGAGGAGAAAGAGAAGGTGAAAAAGCGAGAGAAAAAACTGGAGGATGAGGAAACGCTGCAGCAGGCCACTTGGGTCAAATACACCATCCCTATCAAACACCAGGTAAAACAGAAGTCATCAGTAGGCCATGTATTTCACATCATAGTTACTGATACAGCACTGGAGGATCAAAGCAGTGATATATTGATGTTGCCGTTGGAGCCTAGAACTTGTGTGGGATTTTGATTAAACTGTTTTTACAGAGCTTTGTTTTCTCATTTTTAATGTCTATACATATATATATATATATATATATAGCTTCTAAAACCATCCATATGTATTGTGGTTTTTCCGTCTGGAAGCTGCATTGTGTTGTGCCTCACCCAAGTGATTTTCTGTCTAGGTGTGGAAGCAGAAAGGGGAGGAGTACAGAGTGACTGGGTATGGTGGTTGGAACTGGGTCAGTAAAACCCACGTGCCTCGTTTTGTTCCAAAGCTACCAGGAAACACAAATGTAAACTACCGCAAAGAACTGGAGGGTAAAGGCCAGTACTACTTTTTATTTTCCTCAATATATTCTCCTGCTGCTGGCACTTTGGGCTCATGTACTTATTTTTTCTTTCTCTATCTTCACAGCAGCTGAAGTGAGTAGGGAAAAATCAGCGGCTTGCACAAATAAGCAGAAAAAGTTGCTGGAAAAAGAGAAGCAGACCACTTCAAACGCAGTGGATGAGGACATGGAGCAAGCGTCCATTAGTGAGTCATCTCGGAGCACTTCATCAGAGGACAGACAGACCTCAAATGAAGACAACCCCGCAGAGGAGGAGCTGGGAAAGAATGTGGAAGACAAGAGAGAAGATGAAAAAATGGAGGTTGATGCCTGCCCAGAAATTGCTGCTTCAAGTGACGAAAAAGGTGAATGTTAGAAATTAGATTATCTACACACTGTATAAACTGTATAAAAGTCCATCATTCACTGACCCCTGTGTTTATGTTATAGATAAAGTTGAAAACAAAAGCCTTTCCTCGCCTGCTGTCCAACCTGTGAGGGAAGAGCCAGTGCAGAAAGTTGAGCAACCCAAGAAGGAGGAGACTGCTGCTTCGAAGCCTTATTATGATGTTGTCAATGTGAGCGAGGGCTTCCAGTTGCGAACAGCTTATAAGAAGAAGGTAAAGCCCTCCAAACTGGACGGGCTCTTGGAACGCCGCGTAAAACAGTTCACCTTGGAAGAGAAGCAGAGACTAGAGCGGATGAGACAGGCTGCCCTGCAGTCAAAAATGTCTGCCACGAAGCCTCCTTCTGCCGTTAAAACTGAAGGATCCACACTAGCCAAGCAGCAGCCTGCTGTGACCCCGTGTGTTAAAGTAGAGGGGAAAGAGGAAGGCATACAAGTGAAAGATAATGTGGTTAAAAAGCTTGACTTTGAGCAGGAGCAGACAGAGGTAAAAACAGACATGGAAGTCAAATCTGAGTCCACAGCACCCAATAACAGCAAGCAGACGGAGGTAAATCCTGCGCAAGGGAATAGTGGGCAGGCCCCAGCACACAAAGAAGTGAATGGAGGACCCTTAGAAAGCACTGATCTCAACAGTAAAAACAATTGTATATCACAGGCAATAGAGAACAAAGAGAAAACACAGAAACCAGAAGTGGCTCGTGTTGGAGAAAACGCTAGGAAACGTGGGTATGAGGAAGTTGAGCAAGACAGTGAGCAGAATAACACAGGGAGCATGGAGGTAGACCAAACCAAGGCCACTCCGGTGCAGGTGAATGGAGAAACTGTGACTGCTGCTCCTGCAGACTCAAACTCAGTCCAAGGTGATATCAAAGAGCCTCTGGTGAATGGAAACCTCTCCCAGAATGATGTATCAAAAATGGTTCATCCACCTCCCCTGAAAGTCCCAAAATTAGAGAACCACATGGCAGAGAAAGGAGACTCTCTCAGTGCCGTAAGCAATAAGAATCAGGATGTTCCCGTGGAAAAGCTTCCATCTTCAAGCCATTCTTGTCTAAATAGCAATAGTACTGACAGTTGCAGCGTTAGTGAAAGTTTAAAGACATCCACACAAGGAACTGTCACAACTAATACCACCACAGCTATTAGTAAGTCTGCCGCGACGTCTCTAGCAGCAAGTAGCGCAGTCACCTCTGTTACCACTTCCACTTCCTCCATCACCCAGCCCAGCTCCTTGGCACCAGGGGCAGCCGTTTCCCAGAAGAGCAAACCCATCACCACAGCGGACACCAAGACGGGCAACCCTGCTTCACTAACAACCAGCTCCATGACGATTAGCAAAGAGTATTCAACCAGAGGCAGAGTCAGCCTTCTCAGGTTCTCCAAATCCAAGAAGGCGCGTTCAGGAACAGCCCTGCCGTCCTACCGCAAGTTTGTCACCAAGAGCAGCAAGAAGAGCATCTTCATCCTTCCAAATGATGACCTGAAGAGGCTGGCAAGGAGAGCAGGTATCAGAGAAGTGCCAATCTTCAACTATAACGCCAAGCCAGCCTCGGATATATGGCCCTACCCTTCACCTCGGCCCACGTTTGGCATCACGTGGAGGTCGGTAACATTACTTTTTATTACTATAGCAGTATGCTATAGTACTTGCTGAATGCAAGGTATGCACTTATTGTTGGATAAAGTAATTAATGGTTTGGGTTTTTTTTTTAATGACTGTGTCTCATTCAGGTACCGTCTCCAGACTGTGAGGTCGCTGGCCGGGGTCAGCTTGATGCTGAGGCTGCTGTGGGCCTGTCTGAGGTGGGACGACATGGCTGTGAGGCCCTCTGCTGCTGTAGGGACAACTCGGAAAGGTGTGGAACTGTTGAACTCTTCTTCTGCTTTACCTGTATTGAGCTTGTCCTTCCTTTGGGCTCTTTGAGTGCTGCTTCCTGTTACTGTCTGTATCATTTCAAGCATGCTAATTTCTCCCTCCATGTATTGTCTTTTGTGATAATCAAAGTGATAAAAATAGAGTAAACATTTCCAAAATGTATAGTTTTATTAGTTATCATTCATTCCCTAAAAAGGTTTGGCAGTTGTTACAGTTATTACAGCTTCAGCAAGTAGAAAATAAACTAGCTTATACACCAGTTACAGTCATAAGACCAATACAGAACTGCTCACAAGTCAGTCACTAATCAGATAAATTACTGATAGTGCACTGATGAGTCACTCATCAGTAGTAATATGTTGTTGCATTATATTTGATTGTCTTACACAGAAACTACAGACACGGACATTACCACAACAGAGATTATAAAACGGAAAGACGTGGGGCCTTACGGCATCCGCTCAGAATACTGCATCAGGAAGATCATCTGCCCCCTCGGAAACAGAGACACTCCCAAAGGTAAAAAGTGTGTTGAGAAACAATGTAGGATTTTTAAAAAATGTATATTAAAGTGCAAATTTGTAGTATGACCAAACTTACATAAAAACCTAGAGATAATTAATATTTTTTTCTTCCTTCCTATGAGTAGAAACCCCCACTCCACAGAGGAAAGGCCTGCGCTCAAGCGCCTTGAGGCCCAAGAAGCAGGAGCCAGCCAAACTGACTGGGCCTATCGCTGTGGAAACCTGGGTTCCTGAAGAGGAACTGGAACTGTGGGAGATCAGGGCCTTTGCAGAAAGGTGAGACACGCACAGCTCGCCTCCTCTCCTCCAACAGCATTATTCTGGGGAACACTAAATTCTTTCTGAAACACATGGTTTGCCAGATTGTCAATTTTTTTTTTTGGTGTTACAGAGTGGAGAGGGAGAAGTCGCAAGGTATAGATCCCTCCAAGACCGGCAGTAGCCTGAGGACAGCGGAGGATGTCAAGGCACATTTGGAGAATCAGCTGAAACAGGCTCGACTAGCTGCTCAGCAGGTGCGAACATTGCACACTGCATCAGTTTTTCTGGTGCCATAAAACCTTATTCAGGTTTAAATGTCACCAAACTTAATGTACTTAAAATGTTTTAACGTGTTTTTTATTTTTTTATTTTTTTTAGAAACGCCTGGAGCAGCAGAGACCAAGTACAACTGCCACCACTTCCACAGCAACAACCACCACCACCTCAGCCATCACTCCCATTACAACGTCCACAGGCCAGAGGACAGGTCAGGTCACATCTGGAACCAAGATGGTCCTGGCCTCCAAACTGGGCTCGCCCGTCTCCTTCCAGCAAGACAAGAATTTTCACCAGTCGTTTGCTTCCTGGGTCAAGCAGGGTCAGAATAACAACAGCTCAGGTAAGCCAGTGGTGAATTTGAATCATCTGAATCTCATCTGAAATCGTTCATAGAGGAGTTTTGTTTTTGTTTGTTGTTTTGAGAGCTACGTGCCTTCCATCATATACTATTAGAAACAGACAAACAAGTTTGTCGTAAGAGCCTCTTTTGGTTTTCCAGTTTGATTTTTTTTTTTTTTTTTTTTTTTTTTTCCCCATCGTTGTTTGATTGTTTGAGTCATATCAATTTATTAAAAGTCAATCACCGGCATGACTTTTCACAACTTTTCATTTTTGTTTAGCATTTTTCTACATTGCTAAATGTGATTAGCTTGCCAATATGACTTTGTGGCTCGTGGTGTCCACTTTCAATCCTATGAAAACTCGATTTTAAATTCATTCATATCATAGAGGGATATGAGCCTGTGTATTATCAGAATTGACTCAAACCTTCCAGTGGACACCACAGCTGTAGACTGGCTGTTGTGGTGGCCCTTGTGGGTATACGTGACGGCAGGTGGCATGGTGTGTCTTGCAGCCTCCGCTGGCTCGGTGGCCGCCGTGGCTGGCAGCATCACCACCTCAGAGCAAACCTTCCAGATCGCTGGCAGCCCAGTGACTGTGGCTGGTCAGGTCCTCACCGCCAAACTACCGCTACCCGCTAACAGCAAGATTGTCACGCTCAACATGCCCACTACTCAAGGAGGTAGGGAGCACGAGTGTCATCCATTTCCGCTAGTTTGGGCTTTCACTCGCCAAAATGGATGGAACAGGAAAGACTGTCTTGTGATAAAGACACTGAGCATGGATGATTCTACCCGCGTTTCTTTTTTCTTTTTTTTTTTTGTTTGCGATGGAAGAACTATGGCCAAAAGTTTGCCGGGTTTGCTTTTCTTTTTTGTTTGTTTCTATTTTTTGTTTAAGAATTTTTTAAAACCATTTTTGAGTTGTGTATAAACTGCTGCCATCTCTTGAACTGAGGGCATAAGTGTTGTTGCTTTAGAGATGCGCATGAGCATGTCTTGCCACTTCTGTACATTCTTCACCTGTATCACTACATGGATCCAATGCATAAGCTCCTCTCCTTACATCATTATTCTTATCAACAGGTGTAGTCCAACAGAAAGTCCTGGGAATTTTCCCTTCCGGGCCTCCTGCAAACCTGAGGACATACAGCACACTACATCCTACAACTGGCAACATCAACCTCAGAGCCTCTGCCTCAACGACTCAGCAACAGGTATTTTAATTATTCACACTAACCTTTTTATGTTTTACTTGAAGTTAACATGAAAAATATTAAGCATGATGATTGATCATTTTTTCTTTTGCCTTTGTGCTCCAGGCCATCAAAGCAGGAGGCCAAACACAGCCTGGCGCAACAGTGAACCAGTCATCTACCCTGTCTACCTCCATGGGCACAACAATGGTCAGAAGTCCACTGTTGGCTCAACAAGGTGTTCTGTCAATTTCCATTCTCAAATACATCTTCAGCTTTTTGTGGCTTGTGTCTTTACAAATAAAAGATAAACATTTTTACTCCCTCTTCATCCTTTCTAGGCCAACCTCCGCAGGCTCTGACCCAGATGAGCAGTGGCCGGCCTGGATCCACAGCTGTGCCTGGTTCTACACCTGTGCAGACAACTGCAGGTCAGAGACCAGCAGGTCCCGCGTCATCTCCTTCTGCAGCCACCTCGGCTTCTGGACAGTCCCCTGTAGCTTCACCCCAGACGAACAGACCACAGCAGGGTCAAGTTAAACTCACTATGGCACAGCTCATGCAGCTAACACAGGGTGCTCAGGTGAGGGGCATTTTTTTTTCTAAAAAAATCTCTTTTTTTATGGTGTTACAATGTTTTAATGTTTGTTTGCCTATGTAAAGGAAGTTGTGTACATAAAGTTATATATATAATGATTAAATTATGTTACAGGGAGGTAATCCAGGTCTGACGGTGGTGATCCAGGGTCAAGGCCAGACCCAGGGCCAGTTGCAAATCATCCCACAGGGTGTAACAGTCATCCCCGGCCCTGGTCAGCAGCTCATGCAGGCCGCCATGCCCAATGGCCAGGTCCAGCGCTTCCTCTTCACCCCCATACCCCCATCCACATCAGCATCAACTTCAGCTCCCACCACTGTGACCCCTCAAACCCAAATGTCAACTCCAGTTCAAGCCAGAGCCCCTGCACAAGTCCAGACGACTCCTTCAGTCTTAGCCCAGGCCCAAATGGTAGCTCCTCTGCCCACCCCAGCACATGTTCCAACCCTAGCATCAACACAAATGCCAAGTTTGGCCCCCACCCCAGCCTCCATCCCTGTGCCTGCCTCAACACAGGATGCAGCGCAGGTTTACACCCCTACAGCCCAGGCCTCATTCTCCACACCAGCCTCTATCCCCACACAATCTCAAGTCGCAAGATCCGTGCCTGCCCCAGTTATGGCCCAAACCCAAGTCCCTGCCTTTACCGCAGCCTCATTTCCTACACAAACCCAAACTCCAGTGTCACTACCTGCTCTAGGACAAGTTTCACCCCAGTCCCAGGTGCAGACACATGTCTTCAGCCCTGTCCCTATCCAGGCGCACGTTACTGCTCCTGCACCTGCTTTAGCCCCCGTCTCAGTCAAGGCTGCTGCCCAAGTTGCTGCTACATCGGCTGCTACCCACTCGGCACAAATGCCTGTTTCTGCCTCTCTCCCTTCACCTGTCCCAGTTCCAACCCCTGCTCTCGCTCCCGTGTCCGCTCCTGTCATTGCTGTTGTGTCCACCCAAATTGCTGTGCCGTCCCCAGCCAAAGCTCTAACTCAAACCCAAGCTACAGCTCCCGTTCCCCTTCACGCTGCTGTGGCCAATGCTGTTGTCACACCAGTCACAGCAACTTGTACGACACCTTCAGTGCCAGGTAAAGAAGCCACTGCGCGTCCTCCAAACATACACAATGAACACAATCAACACCATATAAATAACTGTTGAATCTGACTTGAATAATTGTGTAGTTTAATACTTTTCTTCTCTTAACTTCTCCCTCTTGTTGTAGCTCTGACAGAGCGGAGGGCAGCTCAGCCCCAGGTTTGGACTCCAGCCTCATCTCAAGCCCAGACTCCACTTCAACCAGCTCAGCAGGCTGCAGTTCCCGTGCAGCCACCTGCCCTGGCAACTGTACCTGCCTCCAGCCCTGCATCGGTCTCCACCTATTCACCTGTTACCCCTCTGCCCCTAGCATCTCTTCCTCCACAGTCTCAAGCACAAGTCCAGCAACCTGCTGTTGTATCTATACAGCAGGTGTCTCAAATACCAGTCTCAGCAGCGCAGGTTCATATGAAGGGATTACCAGTCTCTTCTGTTGTTACTACTGTGAGACCCACCCAACCTCAACTCCAGCCCCAAACCCATACTCAACCTCAAGCCCAAATCCGTGCACAGATTCAGGTCCAGCCTTATAGCCAAGTCCAACAAATGCAGCATCTTCAGGCCCAAGCACAAGCCCAAATCCACCCCCAGGTCCGAGTTCAGTTTCAGCCACAAACTCAGCAACCGCCCCAAGCCCAAGTACAGCCCCTCGCTCAAATTCAACCTCAGGTGCAATTTCAGTCCCAAACCTTGCCCCAGGCCCAGGTCCAGACCCAAGCCCAAACCCAGCTCCAGTCAAGGGTCCAGCCTCAGTACCACTCACAGGTACAAGTTCCACTTCAAACACAAGTACAAACCCAACCCCAGGCTCAGCAACAGCCTCAGGTCCAACCACAACCCCAGGTTCAGTCGCAGCCTCAGGTTCAGACTCAGGCCCAAACTCAGCTCCAAACCCAGATCCAAACCCAACTCCATCCACAGCTTCAACCTCAGGCCCTGCAGCAACCCCAAGTTCAATCCCAGCCCCAGTTTCAAGTCCAGACACAGCAGCCCACCCAGGTCCAGCAACAGCTTCAGGTCCAAGCTCAACCACAAGTCCAAGCTAAGCTCCAAGTTCAGTTCCAGCCTCAGAACCAAGCTCAAGTTCAAGCTCAACCTCAGCTTCAGGTCCAGTCTCCAATTAGGCATCAACTCATCACCGTTCCAGGACTCCAACAACCAGTTCAGCTCCTTTCAGCCCTGCCACCACATGTTGCAGCCCAGATCCAAGCCCAGATCCAGGCACAAGCACAGCAGCAGGGTGGCACAGTACCCCAGCAGATCAAACTGCAGCTGCCCATCCAGATCCAGCAGACAGGAGGGCAAATTCAGGCCCACCAGATCCAGAACATGGTGACCATACAGGCGCCGGCGAGCATGCAGGAGCAGCTCCAGAGGATGCAGCAGCTTAGAGACCAACAGCAGCAGCAGCAACAACAACAACAACAACAACCACCAACACCACAACCAAAGAAGAAGAAGACTCATGAGGCTAAACGAGAACAGAAAGAGCTGAATCAGCAGGCCGTTAGCCCTGGGGATGGCATCCAGAAACAGGTTGGATTCAGAAACAATTGCCAATTATTGATTACTTGCAGCACGATTACTTACAAAGCGTCTAGTTACTATACATATTAATGGAAAGTTTGTTTGGTTTCAGTCGGTAGTGAAGCAGAACGCTACAGCAGAACAGCTGAAACAGAGGAAGACTCTGGCTGCAGCTGAGCGAGAGGAGAACCAGAGGTTTGGGTCTTAATAATCACACAAGCTTTATGTCAAATGCTAATATTTAATAACCACCTCTGAACTGAAATAACTCTGAGATACTGTGATGTATCTGTCTTCTTTCTTCAGAATGATTGTGTGCAACCAGGTGATGAAGTTCATTCTCGACAAGATTGAGAAAGATGAGAAGCAGGCAGCTAAGAAGAGAAAGAAGGAGGAGGTGGTGGAGCAGAAACGCTCCAAGCAGAATGCCTCCAAGCTGACTGCACTGCTGTACAAGCACAAAGAGCAGCTGAAGGCTGAGATCCTGAAGAAGAGAGCTCTGCTGGACAAGGAGCTGCAGCTGCAAGTGCAGGTTAGCACACATTTGGCATTTAAGTCAAAATAGGAGCTGGACTCAAACATAAAATTTACAGAGGTGTTTTTAAAATTTGTGAAGTGGGATATTAAGACATTCTGTGACATGTCTCGTCTCCCTCTCAGGAGGAGCTGAGGCGGGACATCGCCAGGCTACAGAAGGAAAAGGAGAAAGCCCGAGCTGCGATCACCCAAGCTGCCGCAGCAACGGTCAAGGCAGCCTCCCACTCTCCCCACTCCTCCCATTCCTCTCACACTACTCATTCCTCTCACAGTACCCACACAGTGACCTCACCCTCCTCATCCCATAAACGCAAGAGGGAAGAGGAGCGAGACAAAGACCGAAACCGAGACAGGGACAGGCATCATGACAAGGACAAGAAACGGGACAGGGAGAAGGACAGGGACAGATATAGAGACAGAGAAAAAGACAGAGATCGGGATCGAGAGAGGGAGAAAGACCGAGAGCGGGAACGTCATCGGGACAGAGACAAGGACAAGGACAGAGATAGGGACAGAGACAAGGACAGAGATCCCAACTTATTAAAACACAAGAAGAAGAAGAAGTTATCCTCTACCTCAAAGGATCACAAGAAGGACACCAAATTGTACTGTATCTGCAAAACATCCTATGACGAGTCAAAGTAAGCTCTCCAGAAAAAGACACATTGCACATTTTAAACACGCCTCCTGTGATTTTCATGTAATGCTCACGTGACAATTTCAGTGACAGAATGATGATCTTTTCCTCTCAGGTTTTACATAGGGTGCGACCTGTGCTCCAACTGGTTCCATGGCGTGTGCGTTGGCATCACGGAGAAGGAGGCCAAGAAGTTAGAGGACTTTGTGTGCAATGATTGTAAACGTGGCCAAGAGGGAGGAAGCAATGAGGAGCTATACTGCATCTGTCGGACACCATACGACGAATCACAGTATGGCTCCTAACTCATAACATAAAGATTGACAGCGAGGACATCTGTCAGCATATATCAAACACTAAACAATGTTGCCGAATCTAAGCCAACGTTTCCTAATATTTATGGAACGTGTCACTGGTATGCTAACCGTGTTTTTAACCTGCAGGTTTTACATCGGCTGCGACCGCTGCCAGAACTGGTACCACGGCCGCTGTGTGGGCATCCTGCAGAGTGAGGCCAATCACATCGACGTGTACGTGTGCCCGCAGTGTCAGTCGACAGAAGACGCCATGACAGTCCTCACGCCACTTACTGACAAAGACTATGAGGGGTTGAAAAGAATATTACGCTCGTTACAGGTATGGAACCTATTTCAGGATGCCTTTAGTTCACATTATAAAAAGTAGAAAATAAAACGTAAAATATGGAAAATGCAGCTGAAAGAATAAGAATAAAGAATACTGAAGTATAATAAACATTATAAATGGGTAATATCAAAGTTCATATGTAATATATGTGTTTTTGCTGTGACTTTCTCCTGTGATATATTCTAGGTAGTATATTCATTTTAGTACCTTGATTCCATAGTAATCGTATCTGTTTTTAATGGCCTGGAGCATTATTTTTGAGTATTCTTATTTAATTTTATTTTGTTATTATACTCAATTTTTAAAATAAATTGTCTGTAATAATTTCTTGTCGTGTCAACAGTCTCATAAAATGGCATGGCCTTTCCTTGAACCAGTGGATCCCCATGACGCACCTGATTATTATCGCGTGATCAAGGAGCCAATGGGTAAGACGGAACAGATGATGGCTCATGTTTGGCTTCTTTTTCAACTAATGTCACACACAACATCATTGTTTTTAGTAAGACCTATGCTTTTTCTACTATGTAAGACTTAACTGTTCAGGTAAACAAGGAAACAGGAAAATGCTGATTAAATGATCCAGATTGATTTAGCTTTCCATACTGTGTGTTCCATGATATTTTGCATTGGAAAAGTGGGAAATTCTTCTTACACTTTGCATCTCTCTATATCCGTCCCTTTTTCTAGACTTTTCCACAATGGAAAGCCGCCTGCAAAAGCGACATTACCACAAGCTCACAGAGTTTGTGGCAGACGTGACCAAAATCTTTGACAACTGCCGCTACTACAATCCTAACGACACGCCCTTCTTTCAGTGTGCCGAGGTTCTCGAAGGCTTCTTTGTACAGAAGCTTAAATGTTTCAAAGCGAGCAGGTAAGGTTAGGAGCTGTTACACTCAAACTTCATGCTTTTATATATATATATATATATATGTGTGTGTGTGTGCACTCTAAAGCTTTGACTCTGGCCACAGCGACGTATTAAAAAAAGTTCTGTCATGTCGGCTTTGCTTGTTCTTTTCTCAATGTGCACATTTATGGCTGCCATTCACTTTTTACTTTTGTTTGTACCACTAGCATGTGTGTTGTAATGGTATTGTGCTTTAGAAGAGGCTTTTCATGTAGACGAGAGTTGGCTTTAAACTATCAAACAATTCTAAAGGGTTGCTTGGCTGTACTAAAACCAACAAAGCTGACAAGTGATGAGACATTATGTCCAGTGTCTTAACAGAACTCGGTGCCATGTTACATCGTGTATCATCTTGCGTTTGTGTCTGTTCACCTTTGCTGCATGCCTTTTGATTTATGCCATCCCATTTTCTTCTTTCTTACAGATTGTCAGATTCTTAAAAGGGCCAGTCTAGCTGGAGTCTGGACTGGATGCTGGGGTCTCTAGTAATAATGGCATGGGAACTTTGTTTCCAAAACAAGCATAAAAAAAAATAAATCTATGACTGTAGGAAAAAAATAACACAAGAACACACTCAAACACCAAATGTGCTTTCATGCAAATGCCAGAAATTACCGCTTGTAATTAGGATATTCTGTAATAATCGGAAAATAGCAGCCATGTTGACATTAGTTGATCATGTAAATTGAGGGATATACTTTCTTTTCATCATTTCACCAAATCAGGATATTAGCCTTAATTAGCAATCCATCACAGTGGTTTGGTTGTTTTCAGTGGAATTTTAAATGCATTTTAGTTCTTAATTTGTATTTATTTTCTGGTGTACATCTAAGTTGGACTGGATAATGTATTGACTTTACCAATTATAGAAATATACAAAGCTGCATATTTTATTATAGAGAAATATTTATAAGAGGTTTTGTATTTTCCTTCCCCTTAAGTTTGATTTAGCTGGTTGTTACGGTGGCTGTTTTTTGAATGTACATACTTTTTTATCATGTACAGTGGTTGTAAGATATATCTTGCTCTATAATTGAATGTTTGGATGTTTTAAATAATTAGCAAACAAGTCATTTTTAGATAGTGTTATTTTATGAGACTAAAATGTACTACAGCGAGTGAGGAATTTGACCTTAAACCTCATCATATTCCTCACTTCACAAAGTAACCTCAGTTTGTAGTTGTGGAAGATCTCTTCAGTAATAAAGGCATTCCCAGTAAATTATACCAACATGGCTGCAGGATCATCCATTGACCTCTTTGCATCCTCTTGTGTCTGTGTGAACAATTAAATAAAAAAAATAAAAATAAAAATGCGAAGGGCTCTCAACTTTCCCCTCTCTCCGCATTCTGTAGGTCTCATAACAACAAGCTACAGTCTTCATCTTGTTAGAAAGCATCGCACATTGCTGAAATGCTGAAACAAAAATGCACTTGCCAAGAATATGGCTTTTCTGAACTGTAACTCTGTGGCGGACTCTGCCTCATCCTGTGTTTGGGATCTGCTCCTCTGACTGTCTGTGCAACCGGCGCTGCTGCTTTCACAGAAATGTCCAGGCAGAGCTGCCAGCTGTCCATTTCAGCTCTAAGGGACCTTTTTTGGACCTCTCTTCATCAGTGGGACTGTACTGAGGGGCGTGAACAACTGAGACATTTCAGAAGAAAGTTTACCTCGGAGAAAAGACTCTTAAAGGAGCTCTCACATTTCCATGTACTTTATTTTTGATCGGTCTTTTTATGTTTTCTTTCCTGTTATAAAACCCCTGACCATCCCTGTGGTCATCATGTCCAATGAGAATCATGAAAATGAATCATGAAATTAAAAGCTGACATACAATGGCTGAGTTTTACTGAGCATAATGTATCAAGAGTTTTTGTGTCCAAATTCAGATATCACGGTGGAACAACGTTTTTCTCCCATTTCCACTCATTGTTTAGTCTGAAGTGGCATGAAAAGTCAGTTGTACTAAATATCTGGACATCAGTAGTCTGCTTGGTTAAATTTGTATAACCTACTTAAAAGTATGGTAATAAGCTATTGTAAATGAAATGCTCTGCAGTAGTGACTGACTGAGAAGGATGAAATAATGTATTTGAAGGTTCCTGCCCTGTTTGTAAAAAATCTGTCAGATTTTGACTAGATTTCTTTTTCCTTTTTTTTGTATTCCAGCTGAAGAAATATTGATGTATATGGAACTTAATAAAATGCTAAAGATTGATTTATCCGTTTCTATAGTTTGTGGCAAACAACAACAACATGCATGTGGGTGTTTTTTTTAAATCTTTATCAAACTTTTAAACTGTTGAATATAATTATAAGGAACACATCTGTTATTGGGGTTTTTTTCAACAATTGGGGAATATACAAAGGTCTGTGCATACATAGCAGCATACAACATTGATTAAATCCATTCTAATAAGTAATAAAATCTTTTTTTTTTATCTTAGTACAGTGGCAGTGTTGGTGCTTTTCAACTGGGCTAAGAGATTGTTGTAAGATGCTTAAAAAATTGGGGGGAAAAATCTGATTGTTGAAAAATTGTTGGAAAAAAGTGATTTGTTGGTTGTTGATTTATGAATGGTATTTCCTTGGCAGTCACAGTCAATAACAAAAAAAAAAAAAAGTAAGCATGTATTCACAATAAATACATTTAAGGGTCACATTTGATTACATTCAAAGAAAATGAAGCAGCTTAACTTTGGTCTAGGAATGTGACAGCCTGCATGGACGATTTAAAAAGAGGATGTGACGTAAGGGGCTTTACAACTAGAACCCAAATGCACCGATCCGGGAACAGTTAGAATTCACACAGAAACCCCAAAGAATACAACATCCTGGTCTCTGACTGGTCCAGGGTCAGAGTTGACGCAGCTTCCGGTGCGCTGCGTGATGTTTTTTAAAGCGTCCAATGAACGGAGGCGGCTGGATGCTTTTGCTCGAACAGGCCAATCAGGAGGCTTTTTTGTAGGAATTTAAAGGTCTGTGCGGCTTTTTACGTATCACATCTGAGAGAGAGGCAGGTACGTGTGTGCAGACAGCTTATGTAGTTTCATAATATATGTATTTATTTTTTCTTTAAAGGAATGTTATGTTTGACATGCATTTCTGTTTTGGCTATATATCTAAACTTAACTCCTTTTGAGCCTTTTTCTTTAAATGTTAGAACAAGCGGTCTGTTTGACATGCTTGTCATTTGTCATGCTATAGGATCACGAGGCAGCTCCATGTAACGTTTTTTTCTTTTTGTGTGCAGGAATAACTCCAGAAAACTTAATTTTCAGTGTTGCTAAACGTCCCTTCACTTGAAAATGGCTGAGAACGTCCCTCGTCTGAACAAGTTCAAGAACAAAGGCAAAGATGCCGGTGTAAGTTTTCATTATCATGTGTAAACGGTCTCTTTCCCCCCGTCTTATTCGTAGCTGTGTGTGTGACTGTTTTGTTTATTTATTTATTTATTAATTTTTTGAACTTTTTAAACTTACAGGAGCTCCGACGCAGGAGAGTGGAGGTTAACGTCGAGCTCCGCAAGGCGAAGAAAGACGATCAGATGTTCAAAAGACGAAATGTGGCTGCATTTCCTGAAGAGGCGACTTCTCCTCTTCAAGAGAAAAACCAAAACAGTCAGGTAAGCCTGAGACCAGGATTATTATTATTATTATTATTATTATTATTATTATAAAATTTAACTAAAAGCCCAATGACGTATGTGTTTTTAGACTGATGTCTATATGACTGTTTGTTTGTATTATAATACATACGAACCTCTTAAATCTGGCAAATGCCCCCATGTTATAATACAAACAAATACTGACACTAATACAGGTGCAATAACTCTCTTTTGCAAAATAAACTAGTTGAAAACAAAACTGAAACTAATTTAAAAAAAAATACAAAGCCATGATAACTTTGGTAAAGCCTTTGAGATCAAGGTTGGATTCCATATGGTGAACAAATTAACTTATAGCTTACTCTTGTAAAAGCCAATAACACTACTAACAGAAAGGCCTCGAATGCAACATATATGTAGTTGAGACTTTTATGAAGAAGAGTTTATTCAGCTCTGTATGGCTGGATTGAATATATTATCTTCCCTTTTTGATGCAATATAAAAGGAAGTTGGACAAAACGAGAGGAACCAGTGCCAACATGTTGCAGGCTCAGGTCTCGGATTACTACAGTGAAACCAGATCTCGCTCACTTTCTGACAGGGTTGTTTAGAAGAGATGTGTCTATGTATTTTATGTATCCCTCATAATTCATGACTGATGGGTGTAACAATTTGCAGACTTTCAAGCAGTGGACGGTTGAAGAGATTCTCACTGGAGTGAACAGCGGTGTTGTTGAGTCCCAGCTCCAGGCTACACAGGCTGCACGGTAAACGCAACATTAAAGAACACTGTACATTGAGATTCACTGTGAAGCCAAAAATGACACATTACCACTATGATGGTTCACTCTTACTGTACTGTGTCAAATGCAGGAAACTGCTGTCACGTGAGAGGCATCCTCCCATTGACCAGATCATCAGTGCTGGGCTGATCCCCAAGTTCGTCGCCTTCCTAGGGCTGACGAACTGCCCTCAAATCCAGTTTGAGGCTTCCTGGGCTTTGACTAACATCGCCTCTGGGACGTCTGATCAGACGGCGGCTGTTGTCGGGGGCGGGGCCATCCCTGCCTTCATTAACCTGGTCACATCCCCCCACCAGCACATCAGCGAGCAAGCCGTCTGGGCCCTGGGAAACATTGCTGGTAACTAACAGATTTTTTTATTTATTTATTTATTTGTATGGTAATGACTATTTGGTTTAAAAAAAAAAAGTTATATTCTAATATTCTGTTTCTGCTTTTATTTAGGTGATGGATCAGCTCTCAGAGACAAGGTTATCAAGCATGGAGCTGTGGCTCCTTTGCTCAGTCTGCTGGCTGTCCCTGACCTGTCTGTATTGGCTGTAAGTAGTTTGTATAAAAACAATTGACTTATGATGCTCAAAATTCTCACTTTATGCACACATTAATCACATTTATTTTCCTCAGTGACCACTAGGGGGCAGCCTAACTCAAATGCACTGATACCTGCTCTCTTTATTTCTTTGCAGCCTGGCTACCTGAGAAATGTGACATGGACTCTGTCAAACCTCTGTCGCAACAAGAACCCCTCCCCTCCTATAGCTGCAATCCAGGAGATCTTGCCTACACTCATTCGTCTCCTACACCATGACGACAAGGAGGTGTTGGCTGACGCCTGTTGGGCTGTGTCATACCTGACGGATGGCTCTAATGACCGCATTGATGTGGTGGTCCAGACTGGCTTGTGTTCTCGTCTGGTGAAGCTGCTCGGCTCTGGGGAGCTGTCTGTCATAGTACGTATGAAGACTCGCATGTGTGTTATGTGTGTGATATGCAGATCTATTGGCCTCTGCGTAACTCATCTGGTACAATGTTAACCTGAGGGCAGCTGATTGAAGATTCTCACAGATGGTAAAATAACCCCTTTCACCCTCACTACTTCAGACCCCCTCTCTGCGTGCCCTCGGCAACATTGTGACTGGTACAGATGAGCAGACTCAGGCGGTACTGGATGCCGGGGCTCTGTCACTGTTCCCCCAACTGTTGCGCCACAACAAAGCCAACATTCAAAAGGAGGCAGCCTGGACTCTGTCCAACATCACAGCAGGGAGGGACGCCCAAATCCAGGAGGTCATCAACGCCGGACTCGTTCCACACATGGTTGATGTGCTTGTGCGGGTATGAAATTTTTTTTTTTTTGCCAGTATACTGTTGTCAAAAGCGGATGCACACATGAGCCATTTACCTGTTTTCAGGTCATGTCGTAGAACAAATGGATCGTTTTACTGACTGCTTTATCCTCTACTTCTCTGCAGGGTGACTACAAAACTCAGAAAGAGGCTGTGTGGGCTATTACAAACTTCACCAGCGGGGGAACTGTTGAGCAGGTGGTTTACCTCGTCCAAGCCAATGTGCTGGAGCCTCTCCTGGTTCTGCTCTCCTCAAAGGACAGCAAAACTGTCCTAGTCATTTTGGATGCAATTACCAATATCTTCTTGGTAAGTGCATTTGTCATGAAGTAAAAATTGTGTGTTAGTTTTGCCAGATCTGATGAGTCGACATGAACTGATGTCTTTATGTATGCTTTCCCATCAGGCCGGGGATAAGATTGGGGAGTCGGACAAACTGTGTCTAATGATTGAAGAGAGTGGTGGACTGGACCGGATCGAGGCTCTGCAGTGTCATGAGAATGAGATGGTTTACAAAGCAGCTCTCAACCTGATTGAGAAATACTTCTCTGGAGAGGTAAGTAGTGTCTTAAGACATTTTGAACTGATTTAATTTATTTGTTTTGCCCATGGATGTTCTTACTAAAATTTATTTATTTATTCTTATTTTTAAAGGAGCAGGAGGTGGAGTCTCTGGCCCCAGAAACAACCTCTGACGGTTATGCTTTCCAAACCAGTGAAGCCCAGAGCACTTTCAATTTCTAAGTAGTCATCCTCTACTCTGCTGTACTGTACCCTCTTCTGTTTGTCTGTTCATGTAAATGTGGAGTTCTGGTGTCTGTGTGTATTGTACATACTCTTTTAACATTATAAAACATGATTGTAAATAAAGTTGGTAGATCATGTACGGTTTGGTTTTTTTTTATTTTATTTAAACACCATGACAAATCTTTTGAGGATAATGACTGTGTATTGTACTTAAAAGGTCAGCTGGTGTAGAATCAACAAGAAACTGGTAGATTTGGTTATATTTGTTAATGAATGTAAAATCAAGATATTGAAGCATGACTAACTAAAAGTACAACAGCTGAATATAATATACATTATACAACATAGAGTGTGTGTGTATATATACACAGTAATTACAAATGTAGATTAAAGTAGCCCATCTTTAAATGCCTACATGTTTTGAGAATTATTATATTACTGTTCCAGTACAGTGAAATCAAAACCTTCAGGTTTTGGGGTTAAATAACTGATTCTCTCATGTTTGGCCAATCATTCTCAGCCTTTGTAATTGCCTCTGGTGAAAATTGTCATTTTATGACTAGTACCAATATGGTGGCAAGTAATAAATCCTGCAATGTCATAAAATATACTTTTTTTTTTTTTTTTTATTAAAAAAAAACTCTTGATTTTTAGTAGTGTTCAAAGGGATGTGCAGTAACCTACAGGAGTCAGGAAAAAACAAGCACTGTTTCTGTCATTGACAGTCATTCTATTTGAAGAGTTAAAGATGAAAAGAATAGTATAGTGCTTTTTTTTTTTACTTTAAAAAAAAAAAAATCAATTGCCTGGGCCCCCCAACTAAAAGTACCCCAAACAGCTATAAATGTATAATGTTAGATATGGAAGATATTGTTTTTTTATTGATATGTTACTATTCTAACTCCCTATGCTCTTAAATATCTTACAGGAGGCCCCCAAAACACTAAAGCACAAAAAATGTAACTGTATATAGAGGAAAACATTGTAGCATTACATTTGCCTGGCAGATAATTAACGGTTGTGTTGCAGATTCAGATTTTACTCACAAACGAGTTTGCCTGGGGTCCCACATCAGTAAATCCCACCCTGATGACATTGTCCTCATAAATGAAGTAACTGTGGTGGTGAAAGGGGGCCTATAGCTCTGTATATTCTGGCTACGCCCCTGTGTAAAGTCATAAATTGTCATAAACACAGGGAGTGTTTATTCATGCCATCAAAGTAAACCAAGGACACACTGGGAGCTGTGTGCGAATTGCAGTTAGGTGCCACATGTTGAGAGAGAAATGTTTCACTCCCCCAAAAGTGTGTTGTCGTCACTGGTCAGCTCCTAGCAGCAGCAGCAGCAGCAGCCTCCTGAGCCTCCTGAGCTGGGATCCGCGCCGGAGGACTCAACAGTTCAACTCTGGACGAGCGGAGAGGAGGCAGAGGCTCCTTCCGAAGATGTGAAGAGAAACACGGCGTTACAGCACCGCGACTAGCTCGATTATATATATTTTTTCTCCAGAGAAATACTTTCTAGTGAATGCAGTTTGCAGCAGTGCAACATTTTTTTAAATTAATATTATTATATATTTTTTATATATATATTTTACATTTGTGAGCTCTCGCTATGGCAGTTCAGTCCACATCCGGGCCACAATGCCTTGACTCCATTATTGTCTAAAACTGGCGGAGAGGTTGATAAACCTTGTAATTTTGTTTTTACAGTTAACGACACATTTTTAATATTACGTACAGTAAAGGCTGGAACCAAGAGGAGATGTCTAACCAAGGAGTTCGGCGGAATGGCCCTGTGAAGCTGCGATTAACAGGTAGCTAGCAATGCTTTTAAATCCCCAAAGCAACGCTGTACTCTCCCACACACACTAGCTAGGAAGGCTCCGTGTATTTGCTGGATAGGGTTAGGGTTCCCATGGGCCATAGAGTTGGCTTACCGCCGGTTCTGTCTCCCGTGATTTCTACGATTTTGTTAACAGCTACAGTGTATTTTAAATACATACAGCTTTACAACGTTACGATAGCTAATGTTAGAAAACTGACTGAGTGTACTTGCAGCTAGATAAAGCTGAATGTGGATATTGTTGCTCTTGGAAGTAGTCTGCACCTTGTGAGAGTCGCCAGTAACCACTACCAGCTATAAATCGGGTCCCGGAGTAACGTAGCTAGCTGTATATTGTATTGCCCTTCCATTGAGTTGGTTGTCGCTAGATGAAACCAAACTGTGGAGTGATTTCTTACATTTCTATTCATTTAACCTGTTTTATAGATGTAAATAATTGCAGTTTAGTTTAACAGTGCTACAAAACTATCATACAGTTCTGCTGACTGACGGGCTCCCGTAAAGTTGGCTAGCTGACGTTAGCTTAGCTAGATAGCCTGGCAGTTAGCTATAATTAAGCCTTTATGCGAGAACAAGCCTCGCCTGAGACGACATGCAGCTCCACAGGTCACAAGAGTCTGCAACTGCCACTGAACAGTGAGCAGTGTCCTAGAACTGACCACAGACGGACAGCTGCCTCCTTTGTTAGTGTTGTTACAACAGGTCACTATTAAGTTGTTAATTCCTGCATTACAAACAGCATCCTCCAAAAAGCTGAAAAAGTTCAGCTTTAACCAATGCATAGTTTGTACTTCTAGTATATCCGGTCTAAAACACTTGAAGTTGTCTTTTTTTAGACTGAGTAATGTGTTATGAAGTAACCTGTAGTTTGTCTGCTTGGACATCTCCCTCTATCTTTCTCAGCTGTTTTGGTTTGTGCCTTTTCAACACAAACAGCAAAAATGTTTACATGAGCTCACACTGTTTTGACTGAGAGAAGAGGCCAACAGCTGCCCTTTTTGATGTACGTCCAGCATCTGACCTGAATCAGATTCCAGGGCAGTCTATTCTATCTGGAAGTGCCAAATGAAATATTTAGGCTGGTGCTGTTTCTGATAGGAATAAGTGGAGACAACAAGGAGGGATCTTAATGAGATGGATTTAATGAGCTGGAGAAGCTAGATGGCCAAGGACAGCAAGCTTTCAGCAGCATTTTTTTTTTCTTTTTTCTTTTACAGTTGTCGTAAGTCATCCAGGGTTCATTGCACCATGAGAAGGGTTTTGCACAAAAACTAGGTATCAAACATTTGTAATAATATAACACATACTCTGTAGTTTAAGCGCACCTTTAGGTTGTGACAGTTTGAGTTGTGTTTATCGTGAAATAACCTTTTTTATATAGACATGTTGATATTATGGACAACCAGGAATCCTAGTTTCTGGTACTGCATGTAATCTTCAATCTTACTTTGTTACTTTCTTTATCGTTCGGTGACGTCCCTCAGAGACTCAATCTTTTAGTACACAAGACAACTGTTTCATGCTAAAATCGAGATGAGCCTGCTAGACAGTGATTAAGTTTGTCACTGCAGTTTGAGATGGACCGCAGTGGTCTCCTGGTGGAATGCTAAGAATGTGAGTCCACTGTGGAAAAAAAATGGCGAGAGCGGGACCTCTCGTACCACCTCTCCTCTTGATGCAGAGTGACACTGTATATCCCTCCGGATTAAATATCACCTGTTAAAAAGAACAATAGCAATTTACCACTTCATAAAGTTTGTATTTTTTCATCTGGCATCCTTTTCATAATTGCTTCTTTGTCTCTGTACATTTTTTCAGTGTGTTAACTTAAAGTTTCTTCAAGAATTATGTAATATTGTGCCATGTCATCCACATGGTCAGCCCCCGTCACGTAGCTGAGCTCTCCGAGCAGAGCCGAGAGCAGCAGATGAAGCTCCATAAGAAGGCAGCCGTCTGGTGGTAAAGCCCAAGTGCTCCACTACACACTGTCATTATTTCCTTGTTTAGCGTTGCACAGCTGTACATTTCTGCATAGAGAGTAATGGGCCCAGAGAGTGTCATTGCGACATTGTAGCTGCATGTTGTCATCTGTAGTCGCGTTGATTTTCGACACATAGCTGCCGCTGAATTTGTTTCCAGGCAGGTTGTGAATGATGAGCTGCTACATTTAAACAGGCCTGTAGCTGTTTGTGCTGTAGGCGTCTCTCCTTGCTGACAACCCCCCTGTCCATTTGAACCAGATGTTGCAGATGTTTGCCAGCTATTAAACTGGAAAAATATGGCAAGCAAGCTGCTAAAACTAACACTTGGGGTGAGAATTGCCCCTTGACTACATGGGACAGGTTTCCATTATACTCCACAGCTGATCACTCCTAAATTATGTGACACACAAACACACCGAATGGCATAACATGCGTGATCCACCGACTCAAGAATTACATCATTAAGTCACGGCTCATTGCTTTGTCTGATCATTCTTAAATCCTGTCATGCAGACATAGCTCATTTCCACCACTTTCCATGCAACCATAAATTTGATGACACACAGTTGAATGTCAAGTCACAGTTTCCTCTAATATGATTTCAGACAGACAGAAAAGACAACGCATCCCTTAATCTGTTACAAACTGTCTGTCACAATGACGTGAAATCAGACTCACAGAAATCAGTGAGAGATGTTCTGTCTTTGCCGTTTTAATACCATTTGTGCATGTGCAATAGAAATTTAAAAAAAAGAACTGAACTGGTTTGATTGTGTTTATTGCTGCTTTTGTCTTAGCTAGGAGTTTACATGTGACTTGTTAAGCATATGGTTTGCTCATCTGAATTCTTTGGCGCGGTGCAGACTAGCGAAGAGAGCTATCTCAGTGGGATTCCCTAGAATTCTCCATTCGCATTCCCACCTCTTCCTTTCTGAGTCACTCCTGTTCTTTCCGATTGTAAGCTTCTTCCCCCTCAGACCGAGTCCAAAGTATATTTTACACCCACCCTTACTAACTGAGCGTCCTCTGCGCTCTCTGATTCCCTTTCTGTCTGATGGACTCTCTGTAGGTTGTTCTGTCTTTCTTTCCATTTAATCAGCCGCCTTTGCAAATTAACAAGATTTCTGCCAAAAAGAATTGCCTGCGCTATTTAATTTTGATGAAATAGTTGCAAAACTTCCCTGCTCTGTTCCCTTATAAGACAACTGACAGTTGAATGGACACAGATGCTGCTTGTGAATAAAACAGACTTATTTTAAAGATTCAACAAAGGCCTTGGGGTTTGACACTAGCCCACTGTGTGTCTTTGAGTGAAAGGCTTGGGTCTCTCTTTTTAGTGCAAGTCCTCGCTTCTTCAATGCAGCTTGGTGTGACTGCAGTCTACAGATGGGGCCTTTGGATGTTGGATAATTGAAGAAGAAACCCCCACAGCTGGACACAGATGGGGCTGTGAAGGCACAGGACCTGATGATCAAGAGAGGTTTAATGTGGTCTGAGTTGGTGCTTGGTATATTCATGTGGTCTCAGTCAGAGCCATTTTTACAGAGTGGCTGTATGGAAGTGATTTGGGTTCATCTGGGTGTTCAGACAGGATACATTGTAAATACACAGTGATTAGCTGCATGTGGTGAACTGCTGACTGTACTGACCCATCATGGAGATGAATTTCCACATTTTGCATTTAACAAGATGTGAAGGAAAAGAAAATTATAGTGGCAAAAGACCTGGGGGGAAAATAGGGACGAAGGAATAAAAAAAAAAAAAAAGGAAAGGTAACAAGCAATTGTTGCACATCATTTATAAACATTTTCCTTCCCACTGCTGAGAGTCTCCCATAATTTTAAATTGTTCCATCAATTAATTGACCGGCTGGGGTAGGCTTTCCTGTTGGTTCAGCTGCTCTTCAATGAGGACAAAGCCTTCTGCGGTTGCTCTACCCTCAACTGCCGCCAGCAACAGCCCGGAGGAGACCAGATGTAGCAGGGGGAGAGAGAGTGGGCAGCTTCTTAGAGAGGAAGTGCTCCCCAGACCCAAACACTTGTCCAAACGTCACCCCTGACAGGTGGGGGGCAAAGCAGTCCAAAAATCAGCCCCTTTGAGGTTCCCCTGTAATAATAAAGTGAAGAATTGCAGTCATATTACTCAGCAGGACGTTAGACGACTTGTGTGTTGCTCATAGCGCTGGGTGGCTTACAGCTCTATCATGTCACTGCATTATAACAGCGTGCCATGGCTTTGATTAGTGGGCGGCATGTGTGGTTTGGGGAGACTAGCTCTTCCTGCTGAGTAGAGCATCAGCACTTCAGAATGGCTGCTTTGTAACATTAGCAACAGACAATATTTTCCTGTATCCACACACCCTGTTTCATTTGGAGCCAGAAAGAACAGAGAACATGAACCACCATGTTCATTGTTTGACTGTCCTACAGCTTCTGTTGATGGCTGATATTGTTGGACGTAGTTTTATATTATTTGTGTTATCAGCTCTCCTATCATGTGGTGCTCAACGGAGAGAGTATAAATGTCATTGGAAGTTCATGGGATGGGACTTGGTTCGTTGATTTTTCCCCCATGCTTCCTCTCATTGCAGTGCTTTCATTCTGCTTTTATCCACCGAGAGTCAATCCAGCTGGGAACTGATGGCAACTAGCTGATGGAGTTGAGCAGCATTCACACCTGAAAACAGCCCTACAGTAAAACAATGTGGGAAGGGCTGCGGAGTGTTGTTTAAGGTACAGATGAGATGTTGAAACACAATCCAGGAAGTTGAGTTGGAGCTTCAGATTATTGTTTAAAAAGGCTTATCAGATACTAAAACACAGCAGTTTGTAATACTAGCAGACAGGAATGTACAAATCTGGAAAGTCATCATGGTGCCAACTTTTTATCTTTAGTCGCAACAAAACTTCAAAAACACAGCATTCACCAGAAATTGCGCTTGCATGTGTGTCTTGTCCAGATGACATTGCTGCAAACATCATTTTCCGGAGCTCTTGGCGTTTGCACACTCACTGCATCAATACGCTGCCCCCGGTCGACTAAATGCGAGTACTTTTAAATGCAGCTAATCGGTCTGAACACCATCGTAGCTGCTGCCACCAGAAATCTGCTTTCTGCAGCACAGTGTAAGCCTTTACAGTATCCTACACATGTCAGACATACAGGCCCACAAGTCACCCTCTGCCTTATTTAATATAGACACACACTTTACTCAAATGATATCATTCTGTATCTTTGCTCCTTGGTAAAGAAAAAAGTTTAGTGCCCCCCCCCCTTGTGCCTGGAAGTGTTTTCTTTTATGTAGTCATTATGCTGTAAGCTACTGTTAATTACAGTTCATAAAGAATTGAAATTAATGTGGTGTATTGAGCCAGGGCGAGTCATCCATGCCACATCGCAAGCTTGCACTGCTCGTGAGCCGTCCTCAGCACTGCAGAGGAGCGAGAGTCTCGTTGGCCTTGAAGAAGTGCTAATCCTCCTGGGTGGTTTGGGAAAGGCCTGCTCTGTTAACCTGGCTGTGGTAGTTAATGGGTCAGAATTGGATTAGCGGTGAGTGTGAGGGGGGAGCTCCAGTGAGAACTAAACTGATTCTTGTCTGCAGGCTCTTCTTCTATCATTTCTGCCCTTACATTTCTTTCCTTTTCCTTGCCTTTGAAGTTAGAAACTCCACTTGGGGGTGTTTTTTTTAAATTTCTTATCAGAGGCGGCTGCATGCATATCCAATGTCAGAACCCTGTTTGACTTTAGATGCCCTTAGTTTCCTTCAGACAGTCTATATGCAACAGGAGTATATTTTTCAGTACATCTGGTTTTATTGACTAGCTGAGCCATAGTGCATTTGTGTGTCACTGCCGATGCTTTGGGAAAAAGTAACTTGTGCAAATAAATTGTGATCCCATTTTCATTTTTATTTTTTAAGGACTGTATGCTTGCTTGCATAATATGGAGAATTAAAGGCATTAAGCTTGTTTTCTCCTCCATTTATTTGTAGGGATGTGATTATTATCATCAGCAAGTTTGCACAAAGTCTCATTAGCTCTGATAAATATCCACATGCAAGGGTTGTTTCACTTTCCCTACAAACATAGGTGGAGGCACAGTGGCCGGAACGTTCTTGCCCAGCTGTCTGTTGGAGGAGAGTAACCTGAGATTATTCTTCGTCGTGCCGTCTCTGCTTTAAACCTGGATGGACACGGGTTGATACGATTAACTCTGTAACTCTGACTAACCTCAAGCAGATGGAGGTCTCTCAAGTCTCCAGTGTTACTGGCTTAAAGGTGGGGGGTTTGGAGCAAAAGCCGTAAGACGCCAACAGCTGACTAGAGGCGTCTGTCCGTGCCTGGGCCTGACGTTTGAGCCCCTTCGGTCCTCTGAGGAGACAGGATCAGAAGAGAGATGTTTATATTCACACCAGATCACATTTCAAATGGCATCTCTGCTCAAGTTGAACAAATAGACCACAGGCTTCCCGTGTAGTCAAAAAAAACAAAAGTCTGACAGCATATGTACAGAGAAGCAAATGTGGTATTTCAACACTGTTTTTTTTGCTTCATAAACACTCTTGGTCTAGATGCAAGATGAATCCTAAATATGCACAGCAGCCATTAGGTGCTCAGTATTCATTGTCTATCCGTGATGACTCGAGATTGACCTTGGTGAAGTAACTGTCTGGTTGATAAGAATGTGCTTCACAGGAAATTCATTATGAAACTAACCGTCAAATCAAAGACAGAGAGTGCCAGATGTCGTGTGATTCATATGTTTCAGCAGGCTTTACGGAAACTCTAGTCGGGCATGTTGGGAATGTTCAGAGATGTAGGTTAATATTTACTCTTACAAACATTATAATTACAGGCAAAGCACTTGATGTATTAATTTTCTGTCAGGGCCTTAAGGGTAAGACTTTCTGTTAGCCAAATTAGAAGTTACATACACCTTGGTTTCCCACCACTGAACGAAATTATTGCTTGGTTTTTGGATAAATGAAGAAACTCAGTTCAGGCTTGTGATGGTTACATGTAAGCATTCTTCACACATCAACACATTTTGTGCACGGTCTAACTCGATAGCAGTGAAACTGATATACCTTAAAGACAAGCGATAATCTTACTTCAATACGGCACTTGTCGCATTACACAGCTTTGATGACATTTGTCTTATCCGCCTTGTTAAAAATAACCTCAGTGTGACTCTTAAATATGCCTTCATTCGACAATCCAGAGGCTCAGAGGGATGATTTCATCGATGCTTGGCTAAATTTGGGACAGACATGATGAAACATGTCCTGCTGACACTTTAAACATGAGTTCCTGCACATAGTAAAAGCTGTTTATGGTCTGCACACAGCAGCATACGGTCATGGGTTTTGATCAAGGGACCACCACTGCATCCCAATGAAACATCAGGGGTCGTTCATGTTGAAAGTTACTGATGATGAACATGTCACATATGGATAAATGGCAGGAACACATAATCTTGAGAGGCAGGTCCAGTCAGTCGAGGCTCAGTTTTAGTCTTTATCCACATTTCCTACGATTATGACGTGATTACTGTCCTGATTCTTAAAAGCGATCCTCAGTCCAACACATTCAATGGCTAAGTAGACACAGTATAAAAGGAAAAATATGGCTGGGTGGTGTAATGATGTAACTCTGCTCTCAGATGAAGTTGTGAAATCATACTTAGAAACCCAAACTCCTCAGGATTGAGAGGGGGGCAGGGGGTGAAGTGGAGAAACACAGCAGCATTTCTGGCTCCATACTGGGCAGTGGTGGTCCTCAACTTCTGTTAAACAGGTTGGTACTATCCACTGTCTCCGCTACAGGCCTTTCCTCTGCTCTCCTCCATTACATCAGAGAGGTTAAAGGAGCCAAGAAGCAAGAAGAGCCGTGCAGCCACTCAAAACAGCTCGGGTCCCAGCCAACAGCAGTGCAAGCTTGCAGAAGCCGGAGCTGTGCTGGGCTCTGCTTTGCTCACTGTTTTGACTTCTCACTATAGCGGCAGCGGTGATGGTACTGTGGAAGACTTTACTCGCCTGGATGACTCCCTGTTAGGCACGTTGTATCACACAGAGTGGAAAGAGAGAGTGATGTAATATGCAGGACTAACAGGAATGCCACTAAATATTGCCATTGTGGCATGGTTTCCCACTATTTGGAGCTGAAAATAGTTGGGGTGGACTCCTCTATTATGCAATTACAGTGGACTGTATCACAGAGGGAAAAGGTGACGTGAGATGGATGAAATGTTCTCACAGTAAGAATGTTGCCAGTCTCTTTCCTTTCACGTGTGTATGTGTGTGTGGTTAGTTTCCTCGTGTAGTCAAGCAGGTTTTTTTCAAAAGGAAGACGAACACTTCACTCGCTTCCGTTGGTGGATTTGTTATAATTGTGCATCTTTGTATTTGTTTAAAGACTGGTTTTCGTTAGAAAGCAATCTGTTTGGCAACACTATAGACAGTGAGTGTTTCTCACAGGTTGTCGCTTTACTCTCGTGGTGATATTTCATTTGTTTTTTCAGATTTTCGCACCGCAGATGTCCTGTATCACAGACACAATGAATTATGTCATTGTTGAACAGATATTATCTCTGTAGTGACAGTCGTCCTTCACTTGGCAGCATCCGGTCTTGTAAGAAAACTCTGTTTGGTTTGAGCTGCCAGCTATATGCATCATGGCGCCTAAAACGAATAGAAAACCAAACTCAACCTTCGTGGCTGGTTGCCCAAATATTAACAATGTGTAATAATCACTGGGCTTTGATGCAGCACCATTCTCTTAATGCAGCATGTTATCTACACACAATTCCACCTGGCTTCCCCCGAGTGTCTGTGTTTCACGAGATCTCTCATCACTTGTCCAGCAGGTGCTGAGTGTGATGAATAACGATATATGGCTTCTCTTAGTCACGGCCTTTTATCCTTTTTATGAAGAGAAGCTATGGGGGATATATTATGTCTCCTGTCTTTTCTTCAGATTCCACTGTTTTTCTTTTTTCCTGGTCACAGTGATTTCGTGCAACAGATGTCCCCAGACGTCCTTTCCTCAAGTGTGTAACAGGAGTCCTGAGAATCTACATTGTCTGTGTTTTCTTTGCAGTATTTAATGCACGTCATAAGGACTATGAGTTCTTTAATACATTTCACTGCTGGTTTCCTCTCCTCTCCTCAATTGTTGACAAGATTGTTCTTTCCCCTCTTGCTCGGGCACGTGTGAGATGGAGAAGCAGCATGTCTTTGAATGCCTCCATAATGTTTTGAAACTTGGAAATTGGGGATCAAAATCTTTTTCCCCTCATTTTTTTTTTGAAGTGTTCCTCTCATTCTAAAATGATGCAGGGGGAGATTTTGTTACTCTTTTTCCTTCTTAATTTTCTAAATCTTGGAAATTGTAGGTCTGTTTAGAGGTATTAGAAGATTTTCCTGGCAGTTAGTAGTTCCATGATCACTCTCGTACCATTGACTCTAATATCTGTATTATGTCACCAGAAGAAGTCTTATCAGATTTGCATATTTACATAAGTGGATTTGCAAAGATATAAAAACCTGCCAACGCTGGGATATTTCCTGTTGTCTACAAGTCAGTTTCCCTTAACCACATTTCCACAGGCTTCACCCTGTGAAGAGCTGGACTGAGTTCCTGAAAGTCAGCTCTAATCTGCCTGTCTGCAGTTAAGTGGTGTAGCCAGGTCTTTAAAAAGTAACCCACTTATGTTATGAACAGGGTGGCGCTGAATACACATAAAGTAAGCCTTTTTTAGAGGTCGATTGACTGGTATCAGCTTTCGAGACATAATGAGGGTTTTTGCTGCACTTTCACGTGCTCACATTATGGTCCACATGAGCCAGAATATGGAAGTAGACATTAAATCATTTGGAATTTTCATTTTGTCTAAATAATTTTATCCCTGTTAGTGAGAGTGTAGGCTTCTGACTATGGCGCTCGGCAAATGTCACTTGTCAGTTGCTGAGTTTGTTCAGTTCAAAATGAACTTGGATCTCTTCCCATTGAACTGCGCCTTATTTCCTTCCTGTGTCAGACTGAATGCCTGCATGTCTGCAAGGTTGCCAAGCATGGAGGCTCCAGCACCCAGCTAACATCAGCCTCCAGGCCCAGTGACAGGAGGTTTACAAATGCAGTGTTCAAAACCAAACATTACCCAACATACTGTCATAAGAGATTGATTAGGAGATGGTTCAGAGATTAGCAAGAGACAGATAACAGGTTCACATGCACAACCATCAGCACTTGTCAGTCACAACTTGCCCTTCTTCATTTCAGTTTCTCTCCCTCCCTTTAGGTTTGAAGTCCCACAGAGGTTAGGGAGGAGGAGTGTAAAGGGGAAAAGGAAGCCTTTGTTTATAGAAGAACAATACTGCGCATGAAAGTGCACGGTCCCGGGCCTGGAGTCAAAACAGGGCAGACAGACAAACAGGCAGAGGAAAGGTTGGGGGTTGGGAGAGCATGGAGGAGGTAGGGAGAGTACTGTTGACTGAAGATGTGTCAGACTGTCTGGAAGATTGGGTCAGTGCACTGGACTGGAGGAACCAGGTGGACAGGAAGGGAGGTTCAGAATGGGGTCAGCCTGAGCTAGTGGGCCTGAAGAGATTTGTTTAGGTTCACACACACAGTCATGATTCCACACAGCCAGAGTAACGGCTGATATTTTGAAATGTCACTCCCTCTCCCCCTTCCTCTTATTAGGCTGTGTTTCCAGACAGTTTTGACTCTGGATAGGGATGGGAATGGTGGAATATTACCAGGCAGTTGTCTCTGTTCCCACACCCCCATTTCCTCCCCCTCATAGGCTCCAGTGTAATGGTTAACCGCAGAGCAGCAGACTAGAGGCAGTGTGAACCCTCTTTTCCCCACAGTGCTCTTTTCTTTTCCCATGCATCCCTGTGTTTGTGTGCGTGTTTGTGTGTGTGTGTGACTCTCGGCGTAGACTCATCTTATATGTCACTTCACAGCAGATGAAAGTAGAATCCCAACTGAAGTGTCATCCTTCCATCTCGTCTTGACCAGTGATTACTGCCATGGCGCCCCCCCCCTCCCTCCCTGAGATGTCACGTGACCTCTCTCCCCCCAGGTGTTTGGCTTGCGTCTGGTGGAGTTCATTGATTCGCCTGCACAGTAGGGCTCTTTGTGTGCCAGCCTGGGAGAAACTCGGCCCATCCTCTCCCCACAGGTGGAACTTTAACTTCACCCCAAGGTCTCCGTCTCTGCCTACAGGGTGCTGCTGTTACCACTCAGTGGAATTGTTTTTTATTATGAGGTGGGCTGGTTAAGGAGGGAGCTAAATTCAAGCTGATAATCAGTTGTGCGAGGTGTTTGTTTAGCTTTCTCCTCTGCCCTCAGGGAAGCAGTCCTGTTTGGGCAGTTATGTGGAAAACCATTATGTGACTAAATAAGCTGCAGTCAGCCGAGCAGCCACCGAGAGCATACACACGACGCCCCTGCACCCCATGTTAGCCGCCAGGTTATATTTCCACTTAGTCACTGACAAATTTGCCAAGGATTCGTTTTCCTCCCAGCAGCAGTATGTGAGGACGTAGGTGGTTGTTAGATGATGTTGCTTTTTTTTTTTTTAAACAGTGCCCTGATGTTTTTCAGTCTTTTGTGTGGGTGAGCCAGTCTGCCTCAGTCTGCTATCACTTCCTCACATTCCTTATCCTTACCCTTCTTCTGTGGTCTTTTTAAAATAACAATGCTCAGTAAATGTGAAGTGAGCCTTCAGCCTAAAAGGTTTTGGTCATTTATCAGATGGCATTGTGTGTGTGATCCCTGTTCCTACTCAGAAGTGTTGTGTAGACGCTAGCGTAAGCAGTCTGATGAGCAATATGTTAAACTTATTACGCAGTGACTAATTCAAATACACGTGTTTGACTTGTATGTGGATGGCCTTTCACAAAACCAGCTGGCAGTGGAAAAACTGAATGCTGTCTTATCTAAATGATGGCTGTAAGTGGGAAAATGCTCTTAATGCTGTTTTCTATGTTTATTGTCATTTTAAGTCTTGCTGTGAATGTCTCAGTGCTTCTCATCCTGCCCGTCTCACCCTCCTCTGCCTCAGCCCCATCAGTCAGCGCTGCAGTGCGACCGGAATGAGAAACACAGGCGACACAGAGAAACCCTTCTCTCAGCTTTGCCTCGATACTTGCCGTCGCTATGACGACAGAGGATTTTAGATGGGACCGAGATGCGAGGGGTTATTTGATGCTTTTCCGGAGTGTGTGTGTGTTTGTGTGTGTTTGTGACAGAAGGAGATAGGTAGAAATTGTCAAGGAGTGTAATAGTACAGTCACGGTTTAGTACAATATATGATGCAGACTTCACTGCTGATGATAAACATTTTGATCAGCACCAGATTTTCTGATACTTTGTCTTTATTTATTTCTCTAGTGATTTAATTGTTTGAAGACAATTCTAACAATTTTGTTGCAAAATGCAAATAACAAAAATATTTGTCAAGTACTCAAAAATCCATAAGATTTAGTATATAATATATAGCAGTCCAGAAGGAAAGTGAATAATGTCACCCCCACCACTGCACCTTTAAAAGACATTGTGTCATTGAAAGTTTTTTTTATGGTATTTCTAGTTTTCCCGTTTTTCTTTTTTTTTTTTTTTTTTATTCATAGGGCCATGTGTGTGTGGGTGTCCTTCACATTGTGGTGTTGACTGTGTACGTATGCTAACGTTTGTGTCCCTCTTTTTTCTTTAAGTACAAGGAGAAAGAGCGCATAATTATATTTGTCAGTGTTTGAGAATGAGAACTCCTGTCCAAAGTGACCAATAAAGAAACAGATTTATGACGCTGCCCGGTAGGTGCAAGCTCTCCCACTTCCTTTTCTTGGGGAAGGCTTCTGTCATCAGGACCCCATTTCCCCATTTCCCATAACAGCATAAATTTTGAGAGATTTCATTGTGCTGCCGGGTAAAGGGGCACTGCCATTTCTCTTCATGCCATTATATAAAGCTTTTTCATTGGGAAAGAAAATTACTTTTTGTACATGTTGGGTCATTAAGCTACTGATGATGTACTGTGTCTCTCCAAGGGGTTTAACATTACTGAGGTTTTCCACTCAAATCTGCCGAACACATTGCCTATTTATGAACTTAAAATAATGGCATAAAAATAAATATTTGTAATAACATTTTTCACATCACTGGATAAAAATATTAAGCTCCTTCTTTCATTTAGTTTCACTCCTTAAGCTTTCCATGCTCCTCCTTCCCTTTATTCAAATTGCCCCTCACGCCGCTTCTTTCTACTTATTTCATTTCTTTTCAGATGAAATACAGTTCAAATTAAAACATCATCAGGGACTTTTGCGAGCTGGAAGTGTGATAGAAATTGAGATTCATGCGCACAAAGAGGAAAGTGTTTTGTCGGAGAGAAGCTCCGTCGAACATAAATAAGGCCAATCCTGTGACGGAGGGTGACACGACAGCTCGAACCAAGGGCTCCAAAAACACACTTCATGTTAGATTGCAGATTATCACATGTAGATTATGTAAAATTATTTGCGTCTATAAAATAAAGCGTCACTTAAGTTACATCATCATTACATTTTATAATGATTGTGTTTTGTTGATAGTTTTCGTTAGGGTGTAATGAGAGCTGTACTCTTCTCCTCCTCGCTGCTCTGCAGCCTCAGACTCCTAATTGGCCTCCCAGCTACCATTGTTTCCCTGCATCTACCATTTTAGCGGTTTTCTCTCCATTTTCTGTTTTCAGCTGCAATTCGCCCCATGTATATTTGTATAAGAAGCCTATATAGGTCTAATTGTAGTGTTGCCTTCCTGCTGTGTGGCTAGCTGAGGACTGCATATATACTCACGGGAGGGTCTGCAGGTTTTCCTTTGCTTAGCTTGGTTTAGGCTGAGCTGGCCATTGTGTGGGCCATTTCATGTCTTGCCATACCCTGCAGTTGGTCTCATTTTGTCTTTATTGTCATTTCTGTATTCCCTTCTGGACTTTGAATGTAGGTTTTGTCACTGCCTTGCTTTACTTTAGAGTCATATTTCCCAGTTGTTCACTATTCTTTATTTTTAACTTTAAAACTATAATACATTGTGACTTCTAGACTTGGGCGCATAGTGTTTGATTTTTTTTTCCCTCTGGAAACACCATACAATCACAGATTTTTTTTCTTCTTCACATTTTGTACATGTTGTCTGAGGCATGTGGGCAGAAGCATTGTGGCAACACTAAAAACCTGTTACCTGTTACCTTACGCCACCTTTTTTACCTCCCTGAAAGCATCCAAGTGGTGTACATACATGCTTACTCCTCTGTGCCTGTTAATGATTAATTAGATCACTAGAGTTGGGAGTGGAGAAAGAGTTGTCTCATGAGCCTGCTGTGTGTGTGTGTTTGTGTGCACGCGCAGGAAGAGTGCAACCGAAAGCGATGCATACCAGATGTTTTCGAAATGAGGTGGGTTTCACTGGAACGTAACACATTCCCAGGGATGTTTGCGGAAAGAATTTCTTCCTCATCTGTCGAGCATGTTCTGCACCCCCCTCTCTTCCCAAGAGGGTTTGCATCCAGTTTAGTCACTTAATGGGGTTCTCGTCATTAAACCCTCAACTTTGTGTGTTTGTGTGTCCATTGTGCGTCATGTAGAGGTTGGTGTGTTTCACTTCACGCTGGTGATATGTGTATTTAATTTTGTTAACACAGCAGCCCCCCCAATGATTCAGGGTGATATTTGAGTATGTGTGGCATGGACTGCAGGCAGCGGCTGCAGATTGAATAGCTTAAGCTGCAGTCTGCCACTATGGGTGTTGTGTTGCGTTAGCAAAATACAGTTTGAGTAATCTCTCCTGCACATGAGGGAAGTAGGCAAGCCAGGCGCGTATAACCAGTCTTGAAGCTGGACATGGACATCACACACGACAGAAAAATGAGCTCATATGGTTGCATGATGCCTGTCCCTTTACCACTGTCATCTGTCACCAGTCTGCCTTTATATGAACAAAACTGTGACTGTATGTTGTGGGTAATACTGTTGATAGGTGAAGATTTATGTAAAATCATTTGAGCAGGTGGTGCATGATAATTCTTCCATATTACCATATACCAAAGAGGCAACTGCACACTGTGAGCATCGGTAGCCAGTAACCAAGTGAACAGGAAGTCAGCAGGTGGAGCAGCATCATATGCAGCATGTCATGTGAATAAATGACTTGATAGCGATGAGTTTCATTGTCTTGCCTTGAATCTTTCCACTTGCTATTTCAAGTGTTGGCGAGCTGATGTTACAACTTGAGCTGTCTGAAGTTCTTTGAAGCAGTGAATCATCAAAAAGTCAAGTGAAGAGATGCACATTATAGTTTACTGATTATTATCTCTTCCCTATTCAAGCCCAATAAAATAGCCACATCATTATTGAGATAATATTAGTGTCTGTGTTTCTTTATCACAGATAGTAAGCTAAGCCAAAACTGTGTTTCCATATGCCTGACTCACTGGCTGTAACTGTAACTCCAGACACCCAGGTGGTGACTGAGCTTCCTCATCCATACACACACACAGAAGAGGAGGGTGTAAGTGGCTCTGCCTCATCACCTCAGCAACCGCCTCCACGGCTCTCAGACTAGATCAGCAGGATCAGTCTTTCTGCTGCAGGCAGGCTGGTTTGGGGACAAGAAAGAGACTGAACATCCAGAACCTCCTGTTAACAGACAGCTAAGGAGGTGCTGTTGACGTGGTTTTTGCATGCACTGTTGTTCTATAAAGTGCAAAGAAAGAGATGGTTTGTGTAATCTGTATTAAAGTTGGCCCGTGTTAGATTCATGGCTGTAATGCTGTAGTTCTTACCACGACTATTTTGCTCCTTGATTCCTGAACTAGACAAATGATTTCCTGCTGCTTACCCGTGCACATTCCTGCCACTTTTCTAACATATGCTTCTAAAGTGAAAACTGAACACGATAAACTTGAAAGTAAATAAATAAATTTGAGATTTGTAATCGCTTTTGTGGTGCTTAATCGTATAAAGGAATGTCAAACATATTACCTTGCTTGAGTGTTTGTGAGTTGGCGTTTACATTAAATTAACGATTGACTCTCCCTTTTTCTTTTTCAGTCCTTTGTGCCAAAAACCTGGTGAAAAAGGACTTCTTCCGTAAGTATCTACCAATCACTGCCGTCTATGATGAACCTATATTTGCTTTTCAGACCCTGTTTGGTTTCCATGTTGGGTTCGGTGGGTATATAATGCATGCACTATCAAGGTCTCTTGAGATTGACAAATGTGGGTCACTTTGGTCTGATAAAATGCATGCTGTTAGCTGATGGTAGCCTTCAACAACACTCAAGGATCTACTTATTGAGCCATTTGAACAGATGTGGATTGTTTACTAACTATGGCCTTGGAAGTAGAAGAGTGTTGTCTACATAGTGCTCTGTCACTTTACACACAAAAATGCAGACTAAGACTCAAGTATTCCTGATGCACTGTATTTATAATAAAATTTTGTCCATTTTAGACAATTGCTCCATGTAGGATATGGTGCAAAGATGATGGTCACAGTTCAGGTCACATTTTCTCTTTAAGGTAGTCTGTGCAAGTGAATTAGTTATATCTTTACGTTCAAGTTAAAAAAAAAATACTAGCACATATTATTATTCCTATTTAATCAATATACAACACACTATGTAGGGTAAAGAGTAAGGTAAATGAATATAATGCCATTTTGTACAATTTTTTGGCAATTTTGCATAAACTAGCCTGTTAATTTTCTCCTCCAAAGTCTTAATAAATCCTGGGTAGGTGTTTATAGTGTTGTGAGTGTTTTGGTGTGTTTGGGTCAGGCTGTCATGGAGAATGAGCATGTAAAGGTCCTCTGCTCACTCAGGTGGTTTCTGTGGTGCCCATTCCTGCCATTCCAACGCTCAGGAGCTGAGCAAACATTCAATCAGGGAGTTGGTGGAGAGCAAAACTGAAACCATATATAAAAATACCTATATGTGTCCCTTTATGTGTGAATTAAATCCTTGTGTTGCTTGTCTGTTTTCGTCAGTTATTATGCAATATGCTTCAACCATATTGACATTGTTTGCAGAAAGAAAAATGTCACACACAGGTCCCACCTATCAGTTACAGACCTTAACCATTTGCATTATCAATTAATCTCAAGTAATGTTTTGAGAAATGAATCATTTAGTGAATAAATGTTTTCAAAATAACAATAATTGCGTAATCACACATCAGATGCCAAACCCATGTATTTGGCTTCTCATAAAACAGTAGCATAAAAATCAAGCTTTTTTTTTTTCTTTCGGTGAGTTATTATTTTAATCTGCTAATAAATTCAGCAAAATCATGTGGTGCGTTTTCACATTAAGCTGACCAGATTTCCAGTCTACGCAGCTGTATTTTTGTCACCAAAAGATGCTATTTGGCATCAAAACACATGTGTAATCTGAGTAATCTGGATTGGTCCCATAGCAGACGTGTTGTAGACACCACAACATCTGTGTCAGTTGTATTTACCACCCTGTTCCATGCTGTGTAATGTTGCCATTTGTGTCTTGTTAAACTGTTTGTTATCTATTATTTATTCTTGTCGATGTGGCTGAGGCTGAGTGTGGTGGTGTTCTGTTTTTCTTCTCTCCCTGCAGGCCTCCCTGATCCCTTTGCTAAGGTAGTTGTGGACGGTTCAGGGCAATGCCACTCTACAGACACTGTGAGGAACACACTTGACCCCAAGTGGAATCAACACTATGACCTGTGAGTTACCAGAGCATTTTTATGACATGTTTCCGACATCTGTTCTCAAAGACAAATAAAATCAGATTTATTTGAATACCTCCCACCTTCACATACCTAATAGCAGTTTGAGGCCCTGTTTGGGCTATTACAATGCCTCGCAATTTTTATGTCTTTCTTTATTTATAACCTTGATTAGTGAGAACACTGAGAAGTGTCAGACTTGGCCATTAACAGGACTTGAACAGTAACAGATGTAAACAGCCCTTGCATCTGGCGTCTCACTTATCTAGATACACTGTAATGACACAACCGCTTCATTGCCAGCAACAGTCTAAAAATGTCCCTCGGAACGGTATTTAAAGCACAGGAAAGGAGAAGGCGTCTCCAATAGTATTTTCTTCCATTGACTGAAACACGTGCATGTTTTGTTGTACCCTATTTGCCGTTCCCAAAGATGGTTTGTCCTGTGAAAGTAACCTGGAAAAAGCTGAGATGGACCGCGTGAGTGAAAATGTGAGAGTGAAAGTTTCCAGTATTCGCCCGGTGTTTATCCAACTGTCATGTGTAGCCAACAGCAAGAGGAAGCACATGTCTCCGTTTGTTTGGTTACTCGGGATACAGGACCCTCTCTGTACATGGCTGTTAAATTCGCTATTCATGTCACATTTGACAAGAGAGGAAAAAGTCACACACACACACACACGTATGCACACCTTGGAGAGTACACTTGAATTACTGAAGAGAAGACAGACTCGTGGCTCAGTTTATGTAATAGTTACTTGTGTTTCTGTGCTAGAGAGTTTAACATTACTATACATCCTTTACCGTCTATCAGTATTACTTGTCATGGCCAGCAGGGCTCTCAGGTGGTGTGTTGGAGGAGAGGGGTTTTAATTGTGAGCACTGAGAGCAGCCTAGCTAGCTGTCTGGCTGGATCACACTTATTGAAATAGGGCCTGCAACACCTGGTGTTCCAAATACAGCCCAAGTGCATTAAAGCTGTTGGCAGTGAGTCTTTTTTTCCATTCGTTGTATGTGCTCATGCAAGGGTGTAGAAACTCTGTGTAAATGTGCCTCTGCGAGTGTGTCAAGGGCCTTGCTTTTATTGGTCAGCCTCAGACAGCAAACTGGCCTGTGAACTGTGACCCTTCAGCATTGTCGCAGCGTGCCAAGGATAGCAGGCACAGTCTGGCTGCCTGTCTCTTATGCTCCTTCTGCATGCACCTACTTTGTTGAAAGAGGCAATCACTAATGACTACAAGGTTGACATTAGCATAATAACCAATCCTGTTTGTAGAGGACAAGGGCACAGTAATTATTAGTAATAGGATGATTTTTTTTTAGAGCACCTTCATTTTTAAATTGAGTGTTATGAAGTGTTTTCAAGCATTTTTAAAGCCTCCTGTCAGTGCGCACTCAGTCACATTCATTTAATTTGGAGTCCTTATTTAAAAATACTTGTGCAATGTTAAGTGCCAGTCACGACTCACAGCCAAGCTGAATCTCTGTGCAAACAGCACCGCCATCAATGTCTTTCTTAGACCCTGAGTATTACTATGTTGAATAATTAGGGCTGGGAAACAGGAAAAATAGCAGTCACTGTGTGTGAAGCTTCAAAATATTAACAAATGACCATGATGATAATAAATAAATGTTAAATGTCAAAATATCATCCTGTACTGATTGTTTTTAACTGCTTTCCTTGAATGAATGTGATCACTTAGCCTTTTCACGTTGGTGATTACAATTTGTTTTTAATCTTTCTGGGGTTTTTAGTTTTTAACAGTATCAGAAAACAGATTTAGTCCTTGTATTAAAACATTCAATCAATCAACTTCAGAACAATTGCAGGTTCTGTTGCTGCCTTTTCAATAGCAGTGGGCCTGCCATTCTGTCACACTTGTGTTCTCAAATTGCGACTTAGTCTTGCTGTATAATGTAAGGCTTTTCTTTCATTTTGACCATATGTTCTTGGCAGTAACTTGGTGCAGGAAAAAGCTACTAAAAACATTTCCAAAGATGCCTCTTGTATGAGAACAGTCTGCCAAATAAAAGGATGTATTTAGAAAGCACATCTGACCCTTTAAGTCTGCTGCTTTTTCCTTTCTTTATTGCAATTTTCCCATTGTCTGTACAGTGTGTGTGTGTTATTGGCTATGACTGCTATTAAAAATCTTAGCCAGACTAATGAATTTTATTACATGGAGGGTGATCCAGATGACTGGGGTTTGGTTATAATACTTCCCTCCCGTCACGTCTGTCTGACATAGCAGCTCTCTCACATCGCACCCCAGACAGGCATTTGGCATTGACTCAAAATGTCCAGACGTCTTACTCACAGCTCCATTGTTTCATATCCCTTTTGGTAAGCAGCATGATAATTACACTGGGATGTAGTTCTGCGAATTGTACAGATGATTAGTTTGAGGCTGAAGGAGGGAGCCCACACGAGCAGATGTGCCACAACAGGTTCACATGGCGCAATTTTTATCACACCCTGGCCTCGCCTGACACACGAGGGGGAGAGAAGAGAGCAGCACTAATGACCTGAAGGAGAAAAATACAGGCAGTCAAGAAATCATCTGTTTTACGTAGCTGTCTCTCATTCCCAACACATCTTTGACTGTGTGTACATTATAATTACCTGATGATAGAGTCCTTTACTTGCACGGGCGCTGTAGAACTTTTCACTTTTCTTGTGTGTTATCTTTCAATCAGTGATTCTCGATAGAAGCACAGCTCTTATTATGTTAATTTTCTCTATATAAGCGCAATCAATGTAATTTTTTCACAACTTCTTCAATTAAAGTTATAATTCTTAAGCTTTCAGTTACTACTGGTATTAGGAAGTGCAAGTTAAAACACTTGTTGAGTAGTTAATTTGACAGAAATGCAAACGAATGCCAAACATTTTTTTTTTTTGATGAAAGATTGTTGTGGGCACTGACCTCAGCGATACATACTTACTACATATTTCCTGTGACTCTTTCGCAGTTAAAGCGTTAGTTGAACATTTGTAATGTGAAGAGGCAGTCGTAGGACATGTTTGGTTTGCATTAGCAGTAGCTTAATACCGTGATGATACAGAGTTAGCAAACATTAAACAGTGTATTAACCCATGGAAATGGCAGACAGATTTTTGACAGGTTTTTGAATGCTTCAAACTAAAGTTCTTACACACATCTTGCATATTGCACCTTTAAAAACTAAAGGAGTACGTGAAGGTCGAAATCAGTGATTTTTAACACGTGTAGTGTGTCACATGTATGTTTACAGTATTATTTCTGAACATCTCATCGACCCATCATATCCTTAGACAACCATCTAATATTACTAATCTAACCATCTAATATTACTCTGCACATTTTACATTATGACTGTTTAAACTCAACCGCATTTTAAATCAAGCTAGTTTAATCAAGCTGATCAGCTTTACTTTTCATATATTAGGGACATAGTATTACCTTTTGTTTTTTACAAATGTTATATTTGTAAACACTGCCCAAACCAAAAGGGGCTAGAGAACTGAAAGCTTGGTGATAGCCTAATTTAAAAAGACATTTAGTAGACATATTGACACGTTTTCCACTGTCTGACAGATTCTTGGAAACAATGTCACATTATAGTCAAAGTATTTATAGTTGCAGTAGTTCTGTTCATCCGGTCGCCATAACTAAAATTTGATGTTGTCTCCTCGCTGTATCTCTCTTCCTTCAGTCCTTTGTCTCATTCCCCCTGAAATGTGGGAAGGGTTGCTGTGAACATTGTAAATGGTCACGTCTCATACTCAGATGCTCAGGTTGGATTCACACATTCACGTACGCTGGATGGAAAATCCCTCTCAGCCGCCGTACCTTCCCCTTCCTCTTCCTCTTCCTCTTCCTCTTCCGCTGACTCGTCTCAGCCCTGTCTTGTAATGTGTCCTTGACTAGGAGACTTAGTTGTGACCTCTGGGATGTCTGCCTCCCCTGCAGTGACATCCTGAGTAAGATTCATAAAAACTCGTGTCAACACATTAGCTGTTACATGTTGACATTACCAGTACTTCTCTAATAATATTATGTTTCACAGCAGACAGTATTGCAGAAATGTGATACTGCAATACAGACAGTGTCCAGAGTTAATTAAACCCTGCCTCAGAATGAATCTATGAGAGAGCCTTTCATTATTGAATATTAATTATGTCTCCTCCTCATTTTTTCCCCTCAGATACATTGGAAAGTCAGATTCCATCACTATCAGTGTGTGGAATCACAAAAAGATTCACAAGAAGCAAGGTGCTGGCTTCCTGGGCTGTGTCCGCCTTTTATCCAACGCTATCAACCGCCTTAAAGACACCGGCTGTAAGTGGCAGTGTTATTTGACTTTTTTTTGTGTGCAATAATATTGTCATTATTTCTAATTATTATGTTTTTAAACATTTACATTCTGGCCACTAATGGAAGAAGCCATGCTGCATATTACTAAATGCAATACTATTACTACAAATACTATTACTAAATACAAAATTGGTCAAAGTATTCATTCTAAGATATTGTTAGAATTCTTCTATTTTTTTTCCTGGGTGTCGGAGAATCCCAAAGGGTGAAATATTGAGATGATGCAGTGGGCCGACATAGCGTGATTACTCACAGAAAGATCAGAAACATGTGGTGCGCTGTGCTATGAACAAAACATAGGATTGGGCCGTTTATTACCTACATTTCCATGGAGTATAAGAAGGTACGAAAAGAGATACTGACAGCTGCTCGTATTTGATTGTTCATCATCATTATGAATATTTTTTGCTTTCAAGCCACAATCTTCTAAACCAGTTAAGAATTGAATTCAGTTTTTTAATTTTTATTGTTTTATGCCAAGTAATCACTTCACAATCTGTAGAGGAATGTGTTTTACTAACAGGGGAGGGGGGGTCAATTCTCAGTTTGTCATTCACTAATGGAGAGGAAAATGACAATTACTCATGGGACATCAGTCGTTGTGAGATAATTATCAGATTGCCACAGCCTTAATGTATCCATCATGGTAGGCTCATACCTGTGGTGTGATAAGAAGCAGAAGTTAATGACTAGTGCTGCTGTTGAAGCTAAGTGACAGAACATAGAGTAGCTCCTTTTAGTGTCCTGTCTCCCTCGCTATGTGTGACAGAGGCCAGACCAGGGTGTGAGAGGGGTCAGCATTCTGCCCCTGCCAGAACAGGAAGAGCCAATCAACATCACCCTGCAATTACAGTAAAAATGTCTCATGTCAGAAGCTAAACTGGATAAATGAGATGGAGCCTTCTAGTAAAAGCAGTGACAGACAATCGTAGCAACTTGAAGTGATATATTTTTTTTTTATTCCCTGTGTGTGGTGAGCTGGTACCTGCTCACTGTGCCTGCAGCCGTTTTGTCAGAAAAGGGAAAGAATCCCGCTTCTTTTCCTAGAAGCCCCTGACATGTTGTTTTCCTGTTTTAGCGACATAAGAAACCTGAACCTTGTGCCACAGCTGCGAGTGGTTTGCCTCTGCATTTCCTCTCTGTCCTGGCCTCCTCCTCATGTCATGTACACACACACATACACACTCACAAAATGCCATTGTGACTAACCTCCCTCTATCTCTGTCTGCTGATCTAGACAACCGGTCATTTCACGCAGACATGCATAATTGTACAGCTATTTAAGTGTAAGCGTAGATTTGTTGTGCTGCCTCTGTTGTGGTCTCTCCCCCTGTGTGTTTGTCATTCTTTTGTTTTTTTGTATGCATTTACCAGCAGTTGCAGTTTTGTCCACTCCACAGGCCTTAGAAAGGGCATTTGGGTTAACTACAAGATTTGTGTATAATTGCAGTGTCTTGGGTTGACTCTAACATTTATATATAATTGTAGAGTGTCTGTATTTCTTGTCTTCTATGTCATAACTATTTAAATGTACGTACATGCATCTCAAAGTGTGAGAGCATTCCTCTGCATGAATTTTTACTGTCTGTGTGTGTTTTCTGTTTTCTCTGCGGCTGCTGACCTCCGGCCAGCCTTGTAACGGTTTGACCATTGCCTGTTTTGGTCCATGTTTAGTCTAGACGGACATCCTGAGCTGATCTGCATGACACCCAGACAACAGAGAGCAGATAGTGGCATTTCTCATGTCTGCAGGCAACTTGGACTTTTTTTTTTTTTTCTTTCCGCCTGATCTTTCTCTCCTTCTCCCTCACTCTCAAATTCCGCAGACTTTAAGAACTTCAGACAAAGAGTTTCCAGACTTTGGCAGAAGTTCATGTCCATGCTAAGACTGAGCGGAATAGTGCAGGCTTTGTACTGAAATTTGTCAAATGTTTGACCTCTGCATTTGAACTGAAGCCTGCTCTGTACCGATGCTCAGTGAGATTTTTACAGCCCGTGGCTGTTCCACAGACGAGACCATCTGTTTTGGGGCACAGCCAATATGTGGTCTACAGACAGAAGAATGAGAGACAGATAATGAGCAAGAGAGGGATTGACTCTGAGTGATGTAAATGATACAGAGCAGTGGGACTTGTCCAAGGAGGAAAAAAATGCATTGCAGCACATGTTGGTTTACATGTATCTCTCTGAAACAGATTAATCTTCTTTTCTGCTTTTCTTTCATCTGTCTCCTTTTTTTTCTACTCCTTATTTTATCAATTGAATATATGCTTTATTGGCTTAAATGTAACATTTCTATTCTCATTTCCTGCTTGCCTCACGCTGTTCTCTCTTTCTTTTGTCTCTGCCTTTGCTTCTACGCTCTCTCTACTTTCTGTTTTATCCTAAGCAGACCAGAGACTAGACTTGAACAAGCTGAGTCCCAATGACAGTGACACAGTCAGAGGTCAGATAGTGGGTGAGTACACATTGATGATGCACACAAACATGGACGCATTTGGTAGTTCCAAAAAATCACTAGGAATTGTCTATTATTGTTGTAACATGATTCAGTCTTCATGTATAATTTAGTTAGATTGTATAATACCAGTCCACCCTTGTTGACTGAGGAAAACGTGAAATGGGGAAAAATGCAACAGATGCTCCGTTTCATCAGACCCTCCACTGACAAAATTTAAACCTATTCCTGTTACTGTTGATATATATCTCTGTTTTTTTGCTATCTGTTACTGCACTACAATCTGCTGTCTAGTAATCCTGGCGTGTGTGCATCTGTCTGCCATGTGTTGCTGCAGTGAGCCTGCAGTCTAGGGACCGGATAGGCACAGGAGGACCTGTGGTGGACTGCAGTCGGCTGTTTGACAATGATCTTCCAGATGGGTGAGTCGGTAGAGAGAAATCTCTTATCATCTCAGAAGGAGCTTTTTTTGGAGGCTGTTGCATATCTAAAACAATAAATGCTGCCTTCAAGTACATGGGTAAAGATAGACCAAATATTATATTTGCATGTGGTGAGACAGAGCAGCGAGACAGAACACTACTTGATGGTTCTGTGGCTGCTTAACCATGTCCGCTCACTGCTGTGTGTGTGTATGTTTCTGTTGCCAGCTGGGAGGAGAGGAGGACCGCGTCTGGACGAATTCAGTACTTGAACCACATCACACGCACCACACAGTGGGAGAGGCCTACCAGGTGAGTACACTGTAGAGCCCACAGAAACTCAAACCTGGACCTCTTAAATCAAAGAGCAACAAGCTGATGGAAGACCTCATCTCTGACCTCAGTGCTCCCAAACATGGGAACTGTGTCCAACACTCGAGTGGGCTCCTTAAAAAAAGTGTCAGACAGACTGCTCTAGACTGTGACATTTAATGATGTGGAAGAGCCAGGGAAGTTACAGAGCTGATGAGCAGGAATAAGGACATATCTTCCTCATTCTGCCTCTGTCTTTTGTACTCATGTTTCTTTTTACTGTCTTTATCTGCCGCTCTTAATGGTCAGGACATTTGTATTTGATGGTTGATTTGCTGTTTGTGTTGATGGAGAGGTTCCTTTTCTTTTTATTGGTTCTGTGATTGTCTATATTTCCCATCATCCTCCTATTTAACACTTCCTTCCACCTCCTCCTCCATCCTCTCAGACCTGCTTCAGAGTACTCCAGCCCCGGCCGGCCTCTCAGCTGCATTGTGGATGAGAACACGCCCATCAGCACGAACGGGGCCACACCCACCACAGCATTACCGTCGAGTGACGGTGACCAGCGGGCCCAAGAAAGACGTGTTCGCTCCCAGAGACACCGCAACTACATGAGCAGAACACACCTGCACACACCCCCAGACCTCCCTGAGGGATATGGTTAGTGGGAAACCAGTATCACAGAGTGGACTGTATATTTGAACATACACATGAGCAACTGAAAGACTAGTACAGTGTTACATTTACATACATTTTACAAGTTGCCTGGCAGCTGAGATAATATAAAGTGGAGCCATATTGCCCTTTTTGGTCAGCCAGTACTAAAATTATTACAACAATGACTGTGTGTATGTATCATTCAGTGTCACGATATAATAAAAAAATATGAGCAGTTCTGAAACCTGCCTGCAAGCCATACATCACTAGATTAGGTTTGCTTTTCTTTGTTTTGATTTGAAGTCACAACACCTACTGGAACTAATGATTGAGAGGAATTGGAATTGGACCTCAAGTTCAGATCAGTATTATCTCTAGGTCCTCCAAATTTACCTGAAATCTAGTTGACAAACTAGCAAGTTATCTAAAATAATAAATGGATGCATGATTGAAATAGATGGCTAAAATTACTGGATAAATGGTGGCCAAACCAACTTAAATACTGTCAGGTGAATTGTATAAAATCCATTTCTATATAGTTTATAGAACATCCAGTTAAATAAATTTAAATGAACACATTTGTAACATGGCTGGCAGTAATGATGAAGGGGAATGTGAGCTCATCTGATAGGGCTGTGGGGCTCCGACTGTAACCTAATAATACTGCTTGTTGACTATAGCTCTCTAATCCTAAAACAGATAAATATTTTATATTCCGATTGCACTTTATATCCCCAATGAAAGCTATCTCTACCTTCCACTAAGAACCATGTCATCACTGTAATGCTATTGTGTTAATTGCTTCCCCTCCTGGCTCAACACTGGGTTCAGTAACCCAGCTAATCTGTGTCCTCACTCAGTCCAACTCTGCTCTGCTCCACACGAGCCTGAAATGCTGGCTCCATTTTAGACAGTCTAATTGAATTGATCTCCCTGTTAAGGGCTGGCGACAGCCATTCACTCCTGCCTCTCCCTTCTTCTTTCTGGACGCAGTGAAACAATCAGATGCATTCATGTAAAAGAAAACACACACATACAAGCTGCAATCCCCCACACACCCTTGGCGAGTCTTGTTTATCCTCACAGTAAAATCTTCTGCAGGATTTAGAGCCAGAGCCACAGAAGCGTATCACAGCCTTGCCCTCAGTCCCTCAGATTAGGAGGCTCCTTGCCTCTCTGTGCTTGTCTCTCTATCGCTCTTGTTTTCTTTCTATCCTAGTCCTTACTTCCTTAATTCTCAGGCTTTTCCTATAAAACCTGTTAGGAGCTCTGATTCTTCTCATGTGAGTGCACATTAGCCAAGAGTCACCCCATGTTTCGAATGTAGAATGAGAATGGCTAGTCCACCTGAAACGCCAGTCCACCTTAAGTGAGCCTGGTCATGTTAGGCTAATCCATTGTCGCTAACTTCGGGGCTAACCCCTTTAACTTTTCCTGCGGTTAGGGAGACAACAGACTTTTCTTTGTCTTGAGAATATGCAGCATTTACTTACTGACACACTGTAGCCTATACTGTATATTTTCTACTCACAACTTACTGCTAATCTTTCACCATCACTTTTCTTTTGCTTGCTCTCTCACACTCGCTACGCACACACACATCACTATTCTAAAATTGCTCTACTCTTATAACAGTACCTTTCACTTGGATGTCCTTGGAAGAATGAAGAGAGGGAGGATTTTGGGATGTGATTCACTAATCAGCGATTTAAATCAATTCTGCACCCGACATATATTACTGATGGTGTGACATTTTAGCTGTGGTGCTATAGGGGAAATACTGGTGTGGGTTTGGAAGGTTATGTGTACATGCATACATGTTAAAACAGGGCAGTGGGTCCATAGGGATGCCAGAGAAGAGCACTTTGGCAGGCAGCTCCATGGAAATATCTCTGTCAGGCTGTGATGAATGAGCTCACCAACTCAAAAGTCAGACAACCCCATCTCTTCTCTTCTTTCCTCTCTAATGTTCGTCACCCTGTCTATCACCTCCCTCCCCTGCCTCTTCCTGGCTGCCTTTGGGATCTCCACTTACTCAGGCAGTCCCTTTATCTCCATCTGTGCTCTCTCTCTCTTTCTCTCTCTCTCACTCTCTCACTCTCACTCACTCTCTCACACACACACACACACACACACACACACACACATAGACAGAATATAGCACAATCTGTCTACATACAGCACATGAATTAGTCAATTTAATTTCCCATATATTTTAAATGCATAACTTTGACATACATTTGATGCCAAGGTTGAAGCAAAATGCTTGAGTTTCATTATCAGTTAACTAAAATCTTGCACTGACAAAACCCCCTTTCCTCATCCCCCTACAGAGCAGAGGACCACGCAGCAAGGCCAAGTGTACTTCCTCCACACTCAGACAGGTGTCAGCACGTGGCATGACCCCAGAGTACCCAGGTATTTCCACCACAGGACCTGTGACCTCCTTATGTTCTCCATTATCACTCTGTATTGTATTGCTCTCTTCACTCATACATATAGGTTGTGTTATGATATGATGTTGTTGTTGTTGATGATGTCTCTTAGCCCTGGTATTCTTGTCATTTGCCATACACCTGCAGCATGATACCAAGCTTGACATACAGTGAAGACCCATATCCCTGGGTTCTGAGAGTTATTCAGTCCTCATTCTGGGACACATGGTATCGACCGAAGCAGAGGCTTTTGAGCAATACTCATTCAGGCATGTGTGTCCAGTTGATTGGTATATTCCAAGAGAAAGCACACAGGCATGTGCATTTGCAAAAACAGACTCCAGTGCACGCTTTCAATAAAATATGACTGATATTCTAATACCTGGCTACTTCTCTCTTGCATTCTGTCAGTATGTGAGTGATGGATGATATTTTTATTGCTTTTGATAGGGGGCTATTGGTCATGTCGCACCTTACTGAGTGCTTCTCAGACAGCTCCAACATTAGCAAGATGGCTGAGCCGCCAAGCTCTCATTGCTTTTGAGGCTCTGGTCCCTTTGGCTTTAACCCTACAAAACAGAAGAGTCAGCGCCAGCGTAGCAAGCCTCCTGTAATTTCTGAAGCTTTTTGTCTCCATGGATTCCAGCTGAAAGGGGTTGCAGGGCAGCAGTAAATAATTTAGATGGGAGGAAGAAGAAAAATTGAATAAAAGTGATTTCTCAGACATCTCGGAATCTTGCTGTCCGCCTGAGTCCAGTTAGTCAGTGCTCTGGTATGTTTTATACCTAGAATTTTAATGTGCGTGTGCTTTGTCCCCCCTCCCCCCCCGTCCCACCCTGAGTTGCCTCTATTTTTCTTAAATACTTAATGCTTTGTGTGCTCTTCTGTCACATTTTAGAGATTTGAGTAATGTGAACTGTGAGGAACTGGGTCCCCTCCCTCCTGGATGGGAGATTCGGAACACAGCTACCGGGAGGGTTTACTTTGTTGACCACAACAATCGAACCACGCAGTTCACAGACCCACGCCTCTCCGCCAATCTGCATCTAGTTCTAAAGTGAGTCCTATAGCACCCTGGAGCCAGGAATTTGTAGTAGTGAATCAGTTAGGCAGTACATAAAAATGGCGTATAAAAGTATTCTATAACTGATTTATTTCCTGTTTTCTTTTTTCTTTGTTTTGCATCTGTAGTCCAAGCCCCAATGGTTCTCGAGGAGGCATTGAAAGTCAAAATGTCAGGTAAGGTTTGGGCTTCGTGCCAGTAGTCCTTTCTGCACACAGACAGGAACACACACAAGCACACGCTCTCTCAGACATTCACAGACTTACTCGCTTTGCCTCCCCCTCAGTCAATGTTTTACAGTGGGATTTTGTGCCAAGGTGTGTTCACCACCTGTAGAGGTTCAGCACTCAGAGTAGCTGTCTGCTGAGCAGACGTTTGTGCACACATACAGAAATACCTACACAGAATAAAGTGCACTCCCCCGTACTCTTTCTTTCCACACAAAAATTCAAATTCCTCAGCCCTGCAGAGGTTTTGATCATAAAGGCGTTTTAGCACACAATCCGTCACAATGCTGGCTTTGGCCAGACATCAGATAGCAGAGTGAAAACCAGGGCTGCTGTGTCTGTGGCTTAGGAGTGTCTTGCATCCAGGAAATGGTGCATAAATTTGATGCCCAACTCAATGAATGAACTGTGTGTGTTCATCTCTGTAGGTTATGTTCATGTATGTAGGTTCATGCTTCTGTGCTTGTTACATGCCAGTGTACATGGATGCATGTGTTCAGAATTTCTTCCCCTGTGCAGCTGTTCAAACACATACTGTGCTGCGATAGTCGTAGAATTACCCATAAGTCTTTGCTCCACAATGGTGGAGCAGTGTATGGGTGCCTTGAAAGGCCTCCTCCGCCTGACCTCATTCCTTCTACGTGCAGACGGAATGCATCGACGGAGAGATCAGGTTTCTTTTTTCCCCGTTCAGATGGATCAAAGAACGTGTTTTGGATTTTGTATTCGTTTTGCTTTTTTTCATCTATGGTCCTCTGAAAAGTCTTATAAAAATGTAGACTGGCACGCCACATTTGTTTTTAATATAGGATTTTGTCACGAGCATGATTATGGCCAGATGTGTGAAAATCTCTCATGCATAGAATTTCTTTTGTGTGTGTGTGTGTGTATGTGTATATATATATATATATATATATATATATATATATATATATATATATATATATATATATATATATATATATATATATTCTGGTAAGATAATTGGTTCACATCAAAGAGTGAGAATTTTTTTTTAAGTAAGATCACAGTAATAATAATTTTACATCTGTCTCACTAAAGCTATTAGTGTTATACATGTTGTGTCATTTTGATTATGTATATTTGCACAGTTTAGTTACCTTTGTTTCATGTGAAATAAATAGTATTTACCATATCATAACAAATGTTAGATTTGTCATGATACTTCTTTATTATTAAGGTTTAACCTTTGGTTATCTCAACTCATTCTAATTATACTTCATTAATAATAGATGATCTATTACATTTTGGTGTAGTTTCTGTCCAAGCTACTCTTTAACTGCAAATTGAATAGATTATGAGAGGGACTTTCTTGCTTGTGACAAAACTCTGGAAAAGATATCGGTCGTCATGGATTTCCATCAGGACATCTGCCTTTTATCAAGTCAGGGATTTCAGAAATTTTCAACCCTCATGTGCCGTCATCCCACAAGAATGTTTATATATATATATATATATATATATATATATATAGTTACAGTTTATTGCCTTTTTTATATGCTAAAGACATTGCCTGATGATGTTGCAATCTTCTGCTGAATTTAAGCTCCTTGACTGGTCAAGGTCACTGTTCAATAGGGAACTGAATCCTCGTCTGGTTTTAAGACCTGGCTGCAGAACTGCCCTCTGTACAGTTAAATGAGAAATAACTCTGTCATTTCCAAGAAGCTTGTGATTTGTCATATAGCAAAAAACATTGCTTTTATTACAGTGACTTCAGGTAACATGCACCAGAGTTCTGCTCATCAGTACGGACTTGGAACGAGAAAAGAGAACCCCTGGGCATGTTTGTCTGCAAGTATGAGAGAAGGGGCAAGAGAGACAGAGCAGGAATGTTGTGATTTATGGGTGAAAGTGCAGGAAAAGATGCTCTGTGCCTCTTCTCTCCTTCCTTCCCCTCCCACCCTCTGAGTTGTCTACAGTGTTTGGGTGCTGTCGGGGGGAGTGCCCTTCCTGCCCCCCACCCCTCTTGAGTCTAGTCTGCAGGAAATAAAGGGATTCAAGAGGAGGTCTCGAGTGTCCGATGGGGCCCTGTGGCTTTCTAGAATAGCAGGAAGTGATTGAGAAGCCAAACTGGATTCGACTGGGCAAACACTGGAAACCGAACTCTGTCGCTTTGTCAAAGAGAAGTTGTCATTGTGGTTATGGGGAATGCAGGGATATGCAGACATTTAAGAGTAGAAATCTTGAGCTAAATTAACCTTCTGACAACTGTATTCTGTCATGAAGCGAGCTGCCTGACATTTTCACTTCCCCTTGTATTTGTTTTCTCCTTTGAAAACACAGTGGTTTGATCAAATTACTAACAAAAATATGTGAAAATGTTTATCTTAGCCCTGGCATCACTTTGACTACTACAGCCTACACATCCATACTGCATGCACACAGACTGATATGTGTATGACTCCACCACCCTCTGTGTTTGGCTCTCAAGTCTGGTGTTTATGACCCTGCTCAGAGCGGAGCACGCCTGCTACCCCCCACTAAAGTGCAAAAGGCCATTGTGCAAATAATCCTTTAGTGCCGGTCCCATAAAGGGTCTTTTGATTCTTTGTGTGTGCGTGTTGTGTGACCCCTTCCCAACTGTGCCACCCTCTGAGGCCACAGCTTCTAGTTTAAAAGTTGTATCCTTCATACTTTAAAGTCAACATTAACCACAGATGATGTTCAGTCATGCTGTTGTTACTGTGGTCAACTGCTTTTTTGTTACTCCGTTTGAAATGTTTGCTGTTTGCACATGCAAATCTTGGCATATTTTGACTTTTTGTAGTATCCCGTAGAGGAAGAGGAGTTTCTAAGTAAGCAGCACAGCCTATCTATCTGTCACAGTGTCTACACTATTCTCTCGTTTCTTAAGACAAACTTCTAGACAAAATGTGCCAGCTTGCCTCTGAGATGTGTCCTCAATGACCCGACATTACCTCAAGTGTACATGATGAGTCAAAAGCAACAGAGGATCTATTTGTACAACGTTTACTTCAACATTCTGCTGCTCCCCTGTAAAAAAAAAAAAAAAATCAGCCATCTCTCTGTGTGAGGTCACCAGGCCTTTGCCAGGTAAAGGAGGAGGAAGAGAGAGAGAGGGAGGGCTGTGTGTGTGTGTGCGGGAGGTATCTTACCTCCAGTAACCCCACCTCCACCTATGTCTGTCTGTCTCTGAGGGGCCGAGGCAGCTGTTTGACTTGATGTGCTTCCCAGATGACCTCAATGTGTTTACTCCTGGTTCTGTGCAGTCAGCAAAGAACAGACACACAACTCTCACTCTCAGAAAACTGTATTTTGAGTTCCTTGGCATTCCTCTTGTTGTTTTTGAAAAAGCTCTTGCTTTTTCAAAGTAAGCTTGTTGGAGATGAGTATTGGTACATCTAAGGCTTATAATTTTTGACTAACATTTTGTTTCTTTCTCTCCTCTCTCACCTCTCCCATGCCACTCCTTTCTGCCTGTCCCATCACTGCTCTCTCCTGTTCCCTGTCATCCGTCCTTCAGTCGTCAGAACCAGTTGAAGGATCAGGCCCAGCAGGCTCTGGTGTCCCCCGGTCAGCTTCCAGAAGAGGCAGAATGCCTCACGGTGCCGAAGTACAAGAGAGACCTTGTTCAGAAGCTCAAAATCCTCCGCCAGGAACTGTCCCAGCAGCAGCCTCAGGCTGGCCACTGCCGCATAGAGGTGTCCCGTGAGGAGATCTTTGAGGTGAGGATGGAAATAATCAGTCATGTTGTCATATTGTCTGTATCTCTATGGAGGCACGTTATTAAAGATATTCTGAAATGGGTACATAATTGAACACAGAGAGAAATTCAGTTGTCACAGCACATGCATGAAACAATTGAAACACAGAAATTATCTCATATTTGCTTCATTGCTCACCTGCCCCCTAAAACATACTTCAAATTACAGTAAAGCCAGTGCACCGCTTGCCCTGTAAGCATGTCTTTTTTTTTTTTTGTACCTGTATGTAAGTGTACAAGTTATTTATAGACTCATCCAAGTTATGTGAAGGTTTTTTCCTCCCTTCTTGTCTACTCCCATAAAGGTCATTGCCCATGGCAGTTTGGCTGTGAGAATGATTTCTCACACACAGTTATCTATGATGTGTGAAGGTAGTCTGTTCCAAATCTAAAGCAGACCTCTTGTTTGGGATGAGGATTTTCTCAAGTACATTCACTCAGTGGGGGAGTTTTGTGCATCTAGGAGGTGCAGGGCCTTCATCAGAGCAACAACACCTGCAAAATACTGCGTGACCCTCATAAAATATGCACTGGAATGTGCTGGCGTCTTAATCTGAACGAAGACATTTTTGTTGGCTGATCTCTATGTGAGAGAGAGGGGCGGGGGCTGGGGGGCGCAGAGGACGTCTTGAGGTTGAGCGAGACATAACTGCATAGCTTCTCCAGACCAGCTGAAGCATTAAATTATGACTGAATAGGCAAGTGTTAGCTGGTGGACTGTCAGAGCTGTCTTTATGTGTACTTTTTTGGTGTAGATAAGACATTCCCATCTCTCCCTCAGGAATTGTCCGCTGTATCTGGAGGGCTTATTATAGTCTTATGACTGTGTTTATTATAACTGCCCCTAATCCACTTTAAATGAACCCCCCCCCCCCCCCCCCCCCCTGAAGCTGTGAGCTGTCTGCACGTGGGAGGAACACTGATTGAGGTGGAGCGATCTCTGTCTCACAACAGAGAACCAATTGGAAATGACTGCTGTAACACCACACTGCAACTGTCTCATTTCTCATAAAACTGACAGTAGAGAAACTCTTGGTGTACAGTGCTTCCCAGTACACTCTCTTCTTCTATAGCCATTTAGTTCCATAGTTTTAGAATAGTTTGTTTTTTTGTGTAGAGAGTGTTGATCATGATTTTTGGCAGTGTCTCCAGAAATGGGCCTCCACAAATTGATATTGCAAACACATAGATTTTCTTCTACTCTAGTTTCTTTTTACTCCTCACTGCTGAGATCCCAGCATGGCAAACACATTAAGGTCACAAGCTGTCTAACTGTTACAGTCTTTGACGAGACGTGTGTGTGTGTGCGTGCATGCATGCATTTGTTTGTGTCTGCCTTGCAGGAATCGTATCGACAGGTGATGAAGATGAGGCCAAAGGACCTGTGGAAAAGGCTAATGGTGAAGTTTAGAGGAGAAGAGGGGCTGGACTACGGAGGAGTGGCCAGGTAAGGAGTCATAGCTAAAAGGAGCACAATAGCTGATTTTGGTTTTGTAAATACAGCATCACTTTTTCCACTGAGGTATGCCTCCTAGTGGAAGAATACCAAAGCACACAACTTACTCACTTTTGGTTTTGAATAATTTTTTAATCAGCAAGTTGTTTTTTTTCTCTGAACTTGTAATTACTTCAGAGGATTTCTTCATTCTTCTCCCCATCTCCTGTCTGTCCTCTCTGTGTGGTGTGTTCTGTGCAGAGAGTGGCTCTATCTGCTGTCGCATGAGATGCTAAACCCGTACTATGGACTGTTCCAGTACTCCCGCGATGACATCTACACTCTGCAGATTAATCCGGATTCTGCTGTCAACCCTGTAAGTCACAGTCATTACTAACAACTTCTTGTGTTGAGTGCAATTTACCGCTTGTACCATGAGGATGAGGGTGGTCTGTCAAAAAGGGGAATTCCAAACCTCTGCTGGTAACTCACTGCCGTCTCATTTAGAAACTAAATATGTTGTGTCTACCACCAGGAGCACTTGTCATACTTTCACTTCGTGGGACGTATCATGGGGATGGCAGTGTTCCATGGCCACTACATAGACGGAGGCTTTACCTTACCCTTCTACAAACAGCTGCTGGGGAAACCCATCACCCTGGACGACATGGAGTCTGTAGACCCAGACCTGCACAACAGCCTCGTCTGGATCCTGTACGTACATTTTTGTAGAAAAATCAATAGCAGAATTGACTTTTCCATGTAAATGAAAAGTGACAAAGGATTGTTAGACCAACAAGGTCAGCGGGGTTTCCATGTGGTTTCTGTTATGTGCTTCTCGTGGCTATGAGTCTGTCCTTTTTGACTTGATTTATAAAGTCGGAAACTGTTTGCTACACATCACGCATTTTTCTCAGTATCTCTATGCACAGTTAACATAAGACATAAACATAAGCAATTCTTCTTCAATGTTCGTCAAAGAAAAATATGCAACTTTAATGTAAATTTCACAAATGAACATACACATCTCACAATCTACCACCTGATGAGAAAAACTTCTCTCGCATACAATGGTGACAGCACCCCCCAGGGTTATTGAACATTTCTTAAATCATTGGTCTGTAAGCACATTCATGTGTATTCAGTTCATGTGTATATTCATATTTTAACTCCAGCTGAACATCACTGTGTCCATACATTCAAGGACATTCAGAGCTGGTGGATCTGGTTCAGCTGGTGATATGAATAAAGTTTTAATTTTTTTTAACCAACAAATTCAAATGTTTCTCTCTCTTCAGGGACAATGACATTACAGGTGTGCTGGACCACACCTTCTGTGTAGAACACAATGCCTATGGAGAGATCATCCAGCATGAGCTCAAGCCCAATGGTAAGAGCATCCCCGTCACCCAGGACACCAAGAAAGAATACGTCCGTCTCTACGTCAACTGGCGTTTTCTGCGAGGCATAGAGGCCCAGTTCCTGGCTCTGCAGAAAGGCTTCAATGAGGTCATCCCCCAACACCTGCTCAAGGCTTTTGATGAAAAGGAGCTAGAGGTACTTTAATTTCTCTTTGTCATGCCCATATTGCTTGATTTAATTAAACACAGATATAATTTCCTGACACTCCTGTCGTCTCTCCTCTACCTGTAGCTGATTGTATGTGGCCTGGGTAAAATCGACATCAATGACTGGAAGTCCAACACGCGGCTCAAGCATTGCACTCCAGACAGCAACATTGTTAAATGGTTTTGGAAAGCTGTGGAGTCCTTCGACGAGGAGCGCAGAGCCCGCCTGCTGCAGTTTGTCACCGGCTCTTCCAGGGTTCCCCTGCAAGGCTTCAAAGCCCTACAAGGTAATGACTCGCATGACAGAAACTGTGCATACTATGTTTTGTTATGTAAATACGTTCCCTAACATTGGAATTGCAAGAAAGTCCTACTTATGAAACGTCGTATGAAGTAGCATGGTGTGAATTGTTTTCTTTGTGTGAAAGACTCAAACCAGATTAAGCATTCAGAATTATTGGCCACGTCATGCATTTTAAAAGGATGCATGTGTTAATGTGATGATCCAGAGTGTAAGAAGGTGTGGTAGTATAGTCTTTGTTGCACAGAGTGCTCCCTGTTTATAGGCTCTGTCACCACAATCTAGTGTGTGTGTGTGTGTGTGTGTGTGTGTGTGTGTGTGTGTGTGTGTGTGTGTGTGTGTGTGTGTGTGTGTGTGTGTGTGTGTGTGTGTGTGTGTGTGTGTGTGTGTGTGTGTGTGTGTGTGTGTGTGTCTGTGTCTGTGTCTGTGTCTGTGTCTGTGTCTGTGTGTCTGTGTGTCTGTCTGGGTTTCTCCGACCTGAGATGAACCCTGAGTTTGTGTGTAGTGCAGTGGTTCAGTGGGTCCATCCTGGCAGACAGAGCACCCAGGCATGAGGAGTACACCGTGATCCACGGCTCGTCTTGTCTCGCAGGCAGACAGCACCCTTCCACACCTTTATATAACATGGCTGTCCTTTATTGGTCAAAACATCACCAGAGGCCAGAAGACCCAAAAACAACACACAGACACACAAACTTGGACTTGCTGTGGCATTGCTATCATTCTAAGAGCTGGACACATGGTTGCTGTCTACTGACAAAGTCAACTCATTTATCTTAGTTGGTATCTACAAACTGTCCTCTTTATTTGGCTCTCTGTACAATAATATGCACTATTAGACCACTCAGGAGCATCTGATTTATTTTCTTGTTTTGTTATTTACTTTTAATTGGGTATTCCTTTTAAGAACACAGATACATAAAAGTAATACATATGTGCCAAATCGACACAAAACATACACTTTGAAGAAAATAATAATATAAAAAAGTAAAACAAGGATCCATCTCTTGTATAAACAGTTAAATCTAATATATATCTACATACTGTGACAGGGTTTTTTTCCTGGAAATACTTCTGAAAAAGTGGGGTCATCTTATATTCATGGTCTTGCTTTTTTCTATGTCAATATGCATTCACACCAGCAGATGGCGCCAAAAGCAAGCCACCATCCCTCACATTTAACCTGCAGCAGTGGTGCACTAGCCAATCAGGAATACTGGGACAAATCCCAAAAAAATTAATTAAAAGAAATCCAGCTCCAGCAGGTCATCTGATCAGAGGCGTTAGTCTGGAGTCACATTCTTTTATAACTGAATTCTCTCCAGGAGGGAGATTACACATCATTAAACATTTCTCTCTGCAGATCCCATCCCATTCTGACAATATTATTGTGAAACCTTCTGCTTCCCATCTTGCTTAAATATATGTAATCTAGGCTTCATAGGTTGTTTTTTTATTTTTTGTTTTTTTTGGGGGGAAAAAATGTGAAGGTTTTTTTTTACCATTGTGGTGTCATCTTTTCGAAATTTCTTCCATATAAAACCAACAAAATACATCCAGAAAACATCACACTGGAAAATTTGACCATTTAAAAAAAGCAGTCAGTCGCTAATGTTCGTTTTGTTTTTTGCTTGCTTGTAGTTCTAAAGCATTAAGATGTTTTTCCCCCAGGTGCTGCTGGCCCGCGCCTCTTTACCATCCACCAGATTGATGCCAGCACCAACAACCTGCCCAAAGCCCACACCTGGTGAGAGAACTGTCAACATTATCATATTATCCAGTCATGCAACATACGTCTTTGAGATGTTGAACCTTGACAAAGCACTTCCTATTGGTCAATCCATTTTCCACATAAATAAAGGAATTATCTATCAATTATCTTGATGTTTTAAATTTTTTCCTTCTTCTGTTCCAGTTTTAATCGGATTGACATTCCTCCCTACGAGCACTATGACAAACTGTACGACAAGTTGCTCACTGCCATCGAGGAGACGTGTGGTTTTGCTGTGGAGTGAGTCACTTGTGCAGGAAGAGCTCAGCGACAACCTGAAGCAACACAGTTTGCCCCCCACCCCTTTACAGATCAGTTTTCTCTGACGGGGGACATCTACGGTTGCTTCACCCAGGGACGCCCAAACTTCCTGGGGACACGTGGCCAAGCTAAGGGAAGGTGGGCAGAGAAGACGAGAAAATATAATCTAACGCTGGGTTTTTTTTTAAGACCCTCCAGCCCCCATTTATGTCTTTTTTTTAATCATTGAAAAGGATCTCTTCAGCTGCTAATAACTCAGACTATTTACTAACTTGTGGAACCTGCAGAATTTGCTGGCTCCTCCCTTTTTTTTCTAAGTTCATTTCAGCATTTAAAAAAAAAAAAAATCTGTATTCCATGTAGCAAAGCTCCCTCTCACCAAGCAGAACACAGTCCACTCTGAAACAATAGCTGCATAAACAAGACTGGTTTGTTTATTACAGTACAAGGTTAATAATGGTTGCTACAACCACTTGGAAACATTAAATTTGGATGCAGAGTGTGCATGACCCAGGCTGTTTGGTGCCTCGGAGTGATCACATTGGAGCGATCAGTAATGCCAAGGCTGGAAAAACGGGGATGTGTGCGGATGAGAAGGCGAGACTAGAGACTGAATTAGGCCGAGCCCGACTGTTTACAACCCTCTCCAAAGACAGCAGCAGGGATCTCTGCTCCTGAGTCGCTGCCCAACATCTAGCGTTGCATTCCCAAACACTTATTTCACGTTTGACAGCTAGTTTTGTTTAAAAAATGAATAAATGAAAGAATAGCTTGAAATGTGTTATTTTTATATAACAGGGAAAATTGAAAAAGAATCAATAAAATTCTATATAATATATATAATTTATTGCTGTTATATTTCAGAAACCCCTTTCCATTGTTTCCGAAAAATACAACCTTTTAATGTTAAATGTTGCTGTCTTAAATTATAGAAGACAATTTGTGAAAACAGAATTAAGCTTGACTGAATTTCAATTAAGAATGCTGTGGTTTATTTCTTGGCATTACCTCTCATACTGTGCAAGGAGAGGGATACCTTAAGGGCAACAATTCCTAAACACACAATGTCCACTGAGTGCCATAATCATTTTTGAATGAATGAATCTTTGCCAATATTGAGCAGACCCTTTAAATTCTACTGAGTACATCCTGGAGCTACATATGGTGATGTGATGTTTCCTGTCTATTACTCTTTTTTAGCAGTTTGTCATTTGTAGCAGGGCTATATTTATATCATTAGCATGAAAGCTACCATGAATCTCTAATGTCTTCAGAATCCAAGAGTCCAAAGTCCATCATAATCTACTTTGTACTGCCTCCATATTGTTGTCGGGGAAAAAAAAAAGAAAAACCTCTACTACCTTCTAGCCATGTGGTGCTAAAAAGCATTAATGTTTGTCTTATATTGGCAACCTTACTCACTGACATACTACTGTTTAAAGTGCACAGCACACTACTCATGCTCATACCTGTTTGTGGCCACAAAAGAGCTCTACCTAGCCACATTCTCAGGAGATGTCATGTAGTAATGATGTCATTTGATTTGACGACTGACAAGAAACTAATTCTGACCATTTGTCTTGATTTTTCTGAATGTTTTAAGAGGTTGAACAGTCCTGTCCATTAACATACGGTAATTGTTGCATGTCTCCATATGCGCTTTTGATTGAAAGTGAACTGAATGAGAGAAACTCCTGTTTTAGCCTGCTACAGTCCTATCAATAATGTTTTATTTAGAGAAAGGGGGAGGGGTTGTTTTCTACAATTTGAAAATGAAATTCTTGAATGTTTTCAAAAGATGCTGCCTGTCTAGCAATCTCTTATGACCGTGGACTGTTCTTAACATTTGCATACTCAAAAAAAAAACAAAAAAAAACTGTTCTTTTATGTAGACAAAGTGTATGCAAAGTGAAAAGTGTCCTCAGATGGTGCTTTGTACAGTAATAAGATAATGTTCATATATGTGGATCAAGCAACCTGTAATTTATCTTTAACTTAAGTAGAACAAGATTTTCTTGAAATGAAAAAAAAAAAGGAATTGCACACAAACAGAATGCGGTTGCCGTTTGTATTGAATGGTGACCTCTTTACCAGATATTCATTCACATATAAGTCCAGTGCACAAGCTGATCGCCCTACTGTCTGTTCCTACACTACATCGCTCAGCATTGCCCCGTAGCTGCCTCTCACCGAAGAACTGAACTTTTTATTCAACAAGTCAAAGTTGAGAGATGCCGCTCTCTTTTTTTTTTTTTTTTTTTTTTTTTTAAATAGCATGATCCACTAGCAGGACTATATCTCTCATAGCTGACTGATGCAATTTGATGTATGTTAACACTATCATTTTGTAAGAGTATTTTATTTTTGTGTGTAATTAGTTCTAATTAAACTTGCCTTTGTCTAACAATGTAAGGCCTTGTATAAAGATATGACTTGGCTCCTTTTTTTTGTTTTTGAATGCTTGTTTCAAATGTCATAAAGAATTATTGTTAGGCTACTAACAATAGTAGTTGTGTAGATCTTTTGGTAATTATGTACATAAGATCAATTTATCAGGCTTGTTGAGAGAGGCTGAGAGTACATGTTAAGTAGGGATTCAAAGCCAGGGGAGGGGGTCTTTATATCTGAACGGCACATCCCTAACCACCCGCTGTGTATTCATTGATGGTACACTGAATTAAAACGTCTGGCAGATGGCTCAGACGGGGGCAGGGAAATGGGGGAAAAATGCACTGAGAAGAAAAGGTGTTGAACTGTTTTTGTTTTGTAGATATGTAACCCTTCATTCAACTAAGTGGTTTTGACTCTGAAAGAGGAAGAAGGAAAGGAGATTATCAGGATAAAGTCATTGGTTCATATTATGATACTTCCATAGCAGTCTGGGTCAAAACAAACAACAATAAAAAAAACCCAAATCTGTAAACAGTATTGAGAACAAGTATGTCAAAGCAAAATGTAATAAACATCCAGTGTTTGAATTTTGTCTTAATTATTTTGGCCTCTTTCAAACAGAGTTTTAGTAGAAATGTATGTTTATTTAATGGCGTAGCATTAACATGGGTTGTAGACACATAATCATGTAAAGGCAAAATACAGGTACATCAGAAGTGGCCTAAATGACCCTGAAATACCTGAAGCATCCTGATAGAGTGCAGTGATTGTGTTGCCTAGGAGACTGATGGTAATCAGTTGGCTTTTCTTAATGTTGTTTCATGATGTTTCTTTTAAGAAGCAGGGAAACTATTTGCTATCTATCTGCTACACTTTCAACATCGTTGTATCCGTTTTGTTTGCCAAAAACATATATAAACAATTTATATATAAACATTCGCTTTTTAACTTATTCCAAAAGGAGCTTCGTGAAAATTCTTCTCATGTCATATTTGGTGTAATGGAAAAGTAGATAAGGGGTCGTCTCTTTCATGTTTGGGTTGTTCCTGTTGACGTCATTTACCATAATAATACATCGGAAGCAGAAGCCGGATTACCAGTTTCTGTCTAGTACATATTCATCCGCCAACGTTCTCCGTAATCATCAACTAGCAACAGTAGTTTTAGTAAAGAGGAAGTACCATAAACAGAAAATTGAGCTTTTTAAGATGTTGCTCCCTTAAACTGTTAAAGTAAATAATACAACGTGTGTTCAGATGTTTTTTGTCCAAATCTACATAAACAAGGACTGCGTGTTTTTTTTTACAAAACGTTTTAATGTTCTTCAATGTTATGTCTGCTGTAATTCAGATAAAGATAATAAACAATAAACATGGATATTTGGACTTGAAGCACAATTTCACTGTCCTATTTATCTGTGTTGTCAGTCACGAGCAGCTGAAGTTGAAAGCCGTGTGGCGGATGAATACATAGGAAGGGGTGGAGACTTCCTCTTTCCATATATACCGGGCCTCATTTTTTTCTTTACCGGCATTTCAGCAGCACTGCCACTCGAGGTTTTAGTCGGCAGTTGAACCACAGTGTAGAGTATTTATCTTTTTATTTATACAGCTTGTTTACAATATGCCAGGATATGCGGACAGAGATCGTGGCAGAGACCGGGACAGAGATAGAGACAGAGGGTAAGCACATTTTCTTACATGTTTTAGACAAGTTTTGCCCTCGCGTAATCCGTACAAATGACTGACTTTTTATAACCAAGACAAAATTAACCGATTAGTTGAATACTGTAGTTGTATGATATAAGGAAACCTACATAAATCATTTTTGTTACTGTAAGAACCTACTGATTGGTAAATGTCAAGCTGCATCTGTATTCACCCACACCAGGCCTAGGCCGGAGCCCGGTGTGGTTTTGTTCGACTTGAGGCCTTCCGTTAGCTTCAGGATAGCATATCGTTAGCTAGCATGCTGTTGCGTTATTCAAAGTAATAGTTAACATTGATAGACTACTACGTTACACATAAATTCTAACGACAATGATACGTTAATGATATTGACTTTGTAGCGAACATGTAATGTATGTATCCGGCGCGGATTAGCGTTGCTAGTACAGCTGGCTAGTCGGCATTTCGCCATGTGGCAGCATGAATGCGGATACAAAATGCCGGGTGTTTTTTTTTCTCCCCCATTGTTCCTCTGCTGGTTGGAAAGTATATGGCAGCTATATCGTTTCACAAAATGACGCAGTTAAGCCGGTGCTGTATTAATATGATGTGGCTTATGATTTGCTAAACGACTGACGGAGCCGAACTAGACTTTGTAAAAACACGACTGTCGTTTGCTGCAGCTATGGCGGCGGTCCTCCCCGCTTCGGTGGCAACCGTGGTGGTGGTGGCGGAGGCGGCGGAGGGAAGTTCGGCAATCCCGGTGAACGACTGCGGAAGAAACACTGGAACCTGGACGAGCTCCCCAAGTTTGAGAAGAATTTCTATCAACAGCATCCCGATGTTGCCCGGAGGTCTCTGGTATGTAGGCAGCGTGCTCCATGAAATGTTATGCAACACGTTCAGAAATGTGCTGCCGCCGGCACGTGTTGCAGTTACACAATCGCTTATGATCACTGCGAACAATTTATCTCATTTTTGTCTTGTAGCAAGAAGTTGAACAATACAGGAGAGCCAAAACAATTACAGTGAAGGGGAGAGAATGTCCAAATCCAATCCAAAAGTTTCCGGAGGCCAGCTTTCCATGTAAGTGTAAATATTTTTAAAAGTAACATTTCAGGGGAAATTTTGTACATCTTGACTAATTGTTGTCCTCCTTTCTCCAGCCTATGTGATGGATGTAATCAACAAACAGAACTGGACTGAACCGACACCCATCCAGGCTCAGGGTTGGCCGCTGGCTCTTAGTGGCAATGATATGGTCGGCATTGCGCAGACTGGCTCTGGCAAAACACTTTCTGTAAGTTGTAAGGTCTCTCTGACATGACCTTAGTGGCAGTGTTCAACAAACACTGCAGTGAGCCGCGCTGACTGGCTCAAAACAGCGAGAACATGTTTCATTATTACTTATTTAGCTCATGAAAGTGACTGTTGTGTGTTTGCTCTGCAGTATCTATTGCCTGCAATCGTTCACATCAACCACCAGCCTTTCCTGGAACGTGGAGATGGTCCCATTGTAAGTAGTTACATTGGTTTGCACGTTTTTCCACAAGCACATGGTTAATTATGAATTTTAGAGTTCATAGTGGAACAACTGACTAAAGACACAATGGTTTTCACTGCTACACAGCAGTAAGCGACCTGTTGCTAAAATCACCAGAATTATGATTGAGGTGTATGTATTTAATTGAAGATGTTTACTATGCAGCTCTCTGTTGAACTTAAACATTTCTCCATCCACAGTGCTTGGTACTGGCTCCGACCCGTGAGCTGGCGCAGCAGGTGCAACAGGTGGCTGCAGAATATGGCAGAGCTTCTCGCCTCAAGTCCACCTGTATCTATGGAGGAGCACCTAAGGGACCCCAGATCCGTGACCTTGAAAGAGGTAGTGTGTTTGTAACGCTTTACTTTTATTTTTTTTAAGGCTGTGGATTTGCAGGGTTTCATCTTCTGAGGAGTTCTCACTGACTTTTTTTTGTTTGTTTTTCAAGGTGTGGAGATCTGCATCGCCACACCAGGCAGGCTCATTGACTTCCTTGAAGCAGGAAAGACAAACCTCCGTCGGTGCACTTATCTTGTGCTGGATGAAGCTGACAGAATGTTGGACATGGGCTTTGAACCACAGATCCGGAAAATTGTTGACCAAATCAGAGTAAGTTTCTGGTGTTTCTTAGATTTCCATAGCTGTGTAATGTATTAAATATGTGCATTGCTAACGGTTACACTGTCTTTGCAGCCTGACCGTCAGACTCTGATGTGGAGTGCCACATGGCCCAAGGAAGTTCGCCAGCTGGCAGAAGACTTCCTGAAGGACTACGTGCAGATCAATGTTGGCGCTCTCCAGCTCAGTGCCAACCACAACATCCTACAGATAGTCGATGTCTGCAGTGATGGAGAAAAGGAGAACAAGTGAGTGGCAGTAACACTGTGTTGAAGCAGATCTAGTTGACAAGTGACCACAAGACACTTTTTTTTTTTGCAATATGTAAAACATTAGTAACCGAGTGACTGTCTTGTTTATGTAGACTCATCCGTTTGCTTGAGGAAATCATGAGTGAGAAGGAGAACAAGACCATCATCTTTGTAGAGACAAAGAGGCGATGTGACGACCTTACCAGGCGGATGAGAAGGGACGGGTAGGTTGAGACTGAAGTACATATTCACAGCAGGACAACTTTCACTGACTTAATTTAGCCAGTACTCATGAATTAACGTTGAAACCTTCAATTCTGTTAGGTGGCCAGCTATGGGAATCCATGGAGATAAAAGCCAGCAGGAGAGAGACTGGGTTCTCAATGGTAAGTTTGCATCAACTGACATAACCAGTTAATCTGAGCTGTTATACTGGACATCATGTCTGACTGTAATGTGCTTAATTTTTCTAGAGTTCAAATATGGAAAAGCTCCGATTCTAATTGCTACAGATGTTGCTTCCAGGGGTCTAGGTGAGTATCCTCCCTGAAACTGCGTTTGTACTCTTGATAAAATTTCAAAAAGAAAGTGCATTTGCTTTCTTTAACTCTTCTGCTTCTTTCTGAGTTTCTCCCTGTACCTGAAGGAGCAGTCTGTGTGGCAGGGCCTTGGCATGACAAGCCCAGGTCTCCAGAGGGGGAAGGAGGATTCTTGGAGGTGTCCTGACTGGCGAGGCACGGGTCTCCCAGTTGTGCAGATATACAGAGGTGACCAGGCCCAAGTGCAGCATATCGCGCTGGCCTGCCTAAAAGTGGGGGCGAGTTGAGGGCTGGCCACAGTTCCTCCCCCATACGCTCGTCTGTTCTCTGGCAATGGTTTGGACTGCTTCTCACACCCAGGCTCTGTAACTGTCCCAGCTCAAAGCCCAGCTACACTGTCTCCTATTGCCTTGCTTGTATGTTATGGCACTGCATTGCAAGTCATTTGAGTCGTTTGGAAGGTGCTTTCTGTTGTGTAGACTTGTTGTAAAGCATGGGTGGCGTTAATGTTGCAGTTAAACTCCTGTCGGAAGAGCAGTCTTGTCAGATCGATCATACCTTCACCTCTGTAATGACATGGCTACTGGCGCTTTTGGTGACAGTGGGACATGCTAGTTGGACACCCTTGGACAAAATCCAAGCTCACACTCCTCCCTCGCCTGCGTTTCAAAGTCATGTCGAGACCTGCCAACGAGAGACATTATGATCAAGTGAACACTGGGTCTGGAAAAATCTTGCCATGACGAGAGTGGGGATGCACTGTTTGTAGGCATCCTGCAAATTGGTTCAGATCTACACTTTGTTGGCAAGAGACACTGCAGTGAGCTTTTAGAGTAAGAATCTCATGTGTGCGTGACAAAGGGACCATGGTTATGTGCTCGTTGAAGCACACTAGGAGGCAGTAGTGTGCATAGCAGCCCTACTGTGTAGAGACACTCGGGTCACTTGACAATATACGGGGCGTGTGCTGCAATGGGAATGGACTAGTGAATGCATACTCCAAAAAAAGGGTAAGACTTCTGATCCATTTTTTTATTTTTTTTCTGAGGGTGGTTGTGCAGTGGTTCAAGAGGGGAGGGTTTTTATTTTATCCCACTGGATTGGAAGCGAATGGAGTGTGCATCGTTTCTCTTTTCCCACCGTAGTCTCCCCGTGGATTAATGTACGTTTGTAGTTTTTGTCTAATGTCAGTTTTTTTGCAGCCTTGTGGTATTTGCTAGCCATACCACCTCACGACAGCACTAACTTGGCTTTTTTGTTTTTGATCTGGTTGTTGTGGTGGCGCCGGTGCACGTCTTTTGTGTGCTGTCCTCCTTTTCCTTTATGCCACACTGCAACACAATCTTACAGATGTTGAAGACGTGAAATTTGTCATCAACTTTGACTACCCCAACAACTCTGAGGACTATATCCACCGCATTGGCAGAACGGCACGTAGCCAAAAGACAGGCACAGCCTATACCTTCTTCACTCCAAACAACGTGAGGCAGGCCAGTGACCTCATCTCTGTGCTCCGCGAGGCCAACCAGGCTATCAACCCCAAGCTCCTCCAAATGGCAGAAGTCAGAGGAGGTAAATCTAATTGGTGAGATACAGAAACTGTGCTGTGAACTCCAGCCGCTTTTTTTTTCTCTGCTGCTCTTCTTTTTCTGTTCTGAGACGTGGATGGTTCATCACTGAACTTATGGGTATCTCAGAACAGTTATTTGTTAACTTTGCTTAAAATGTGCACACACAATACCATACATCTAGTCATAATTTTAAGTTTTTTTTTTTTGTTTTCCTCTGCAGGGCGTTCAAGGGGCGGCAGAGGTGGTGACTTCAGAGATGACCGCCGGGATAGGTATTCCTCTGGAAGGCGTGACTTTGGCAGTTTTAGGGACCGGGATAACGGTAGAGGTTTTGACAACGGACCAAATAAAGCCTTTGGCACAAATTCACAGAATGGAGGCTATGGGGGCAACAATGGCAGCACCAGTAGCTTCAGCGGAGGCAGCTACAACGGTAATGGACAGTCCAACTTTAACAGCCAAGCGGGATCATTTGGAGGCCCGAACAACTTCCAGGCCCCGCAGTTTGCCCCCAGTAAGGGTGGCGCACAAAACGGTGCAAGTCACCCCCCTTTCCCCTTCCCCCAGGCACAGGCTCCGCAGCATCCTCCCCCACCCCTGGTGCCCTACCCCATGCCTCCTCAGTTCACCCAGTAAATACACAAACACTTGAAAGAAGTAATTTATTGCTTTTTTGATTTGTTTTAAGTTCAATACTTAATCTAGATGGTTTTTTGTGTTTTTTTTTTCTTTTTTTTTTGTATTTACAACAGGGTTACAAACAACATCAACCTCTATCAAGCCTTTTTAAGATCTGCAGTGCAGCAATAGTGACATTGCGCACTCCTTTTCCTATTACTATTTAATTTGTTACATTCCTTTGTAATGTTTTGTACTAGATAATTACAAATGTATTGGTGTATCCTTGAAAGTGATGTTAAGCTCCTATTCTGGAAGTGGCACTGCATGATCTTTCAAATAAAACACAAAAAAAAAAAGACTGTCGGTGTGTTTTGTTCCGCATTTTCTGTCCAGTAGGTGTCATGTTTTGCAAAGATGCCTCCATGTATCTTTGTTTGAAGTGTTGTGTAATCTGTAGGTCGCATATGGTAACCTGACTGACATTGCAATGTGTACTGTACCTCATATGTACAGTAAATCCTACAACAATACAGAAATCTGTTATGTTGCTCGTGTTGCCAAAACAGCAAAAATACAAATAAATCTGACCTGCACATTACTTCCTTCCACCCTCATGAAGTAGTACTGTTTCTAAACACCCGAGGGATTGGTAACTTGTTCTCTGTGACTTTTGACAGCCTGCTAATTAATGTCACATTTCTAGCTAAACATGTTAACATCTTGTTAGCCAAGATGTTGAGTCCAAAATAGCCTCGTTATAATAACACCTGCAGTTGTATCTAAGGATATAAATTTTGGTAAATGGAAAGAGAGATCAAAGTATAGTTTCCCTCCTCAAAAGTCTTAACACTAAAACCAGGTTTTTGGTTTGCTTGCAAGGATTCAGTCAATGAGAAAGAAGGATCGAGCAAATGACTTGTCTATGTGCATATGGAGATGTTGAAATAACACCTGTGCAGGTGGAGTAAGTTAAAAATAACCACTGTTGCAGGATGTAATGTAAGTCTGCGGACTATGTAGTTGGCATTTAGTGTATTGATTTTAATCTTTGTTTTTAGATTGAGTTGAGGTTGGTTTCTCTCCCGCTTGCTGTGTAAATACTTCTGTTTGACCTTCATGTTATGAGTATGTTTTCTCCATCTTGATAAGTTCCAGCCTCTCCCTGCTACGTACTATTTGCTTAAAAACATTTATGAACTTTTTCTGCTTGCAGGTTATCTATTATATATTCATCAGTTAAAAAAGAGGCGGACACATGCTTATCTCACTCATTGCACAATGTGGAATTTAAACAGGTGGGCTGGCCTTGATTATATAACAAATATTCAGGCCTAGCTATTAATACTACCACTGTGAAGCTTATAATGTGTCAGAGAAATATTAAAAGCAATCACACACCGTATCAATACATAAATTCTGCTTCCAAACTAGTAGAAGAAAGTAGAAATGTCTCACTCTAAATGCTGATATATTAATGTCAGTTAATGACTAAGATGAATATTTATTATATCTAAACTTCAAATACAGCTGGTGAGAACGATTAATGTCAAGTGAAACTACTCTGCTCTTTCTGTTGCCACTTTCTGATCCTTTCACCCGCTCCACTGAGTACACATACTGCCTAGTGTGCTCTTGATTCTTTTTAACCTTTTTGTTGCTTGTTCCTCCGTGTCCCCGCAGGTATGAAGGTGTTGGCTCAAGGAGTCATTGCTCTGGGTGTGTGTCAGACACACCTACTGCAGGCATGAGACGGAGCAGCATGGTGAACTACGAGCATGAAATCGCGTTGTTCGAGAGTCCTCAAGCCAAGGTGCAATACAACACAAATACAAATATGGACACACCACAATTAAGTAGTTATGCACGCTATCGTTGTTATCGTTGTTATCTTTATTGTCAAGATCTGTTTGTTTTTGTTTTTCTTTGGCATTCCTCAAACTAGACTTTGACTCCTTCTATGTCATAAAGGGATAAAGGTGACAGGGTGTGTGTTTTGATAAGCAATCATAGCTGACACAAAAAATGAAGTTTAATTATGAAGTTTATCCGGTTATAGGATGCATCAGGCATCTGGAAAAACTAGGATGTGAAAATATCGAATATAGAAAAACATGGAAAAGTTTTTCTTTTACCACAATTATTGCTCTTTATTTCTATTATGGGTAACGGTGTAAATCTTGGTATTCTGGTGCTTTACAAATCTAACAAATGTCTTTAAAGGAGACGATATGGAGCAATTGTTGAGGTGGAATCAGGAAAACATTTTTCAGGAAATTCATACTATTCGATTACAGACATGTTGGCCACAAAGCGCAGGTGATTATATTCAAAGAGCAGGTAATTGTCATTAAACGACAATTGTGGCCAATGAGCTGTGGAGTTGTGCCATAGGCAAAAACATCATGAAAACAGTACGAATATGTAGTTTATAATTAACCACCTAAACTAAATACTGAAAAAGCTACTGAGATTTGAATGTAGTTAAACTACTGCAAATCACAGTAATTGAAGTACATGTAGTTAACTACTCCACTACACTGGTTATTATATGGCTCATACTAACAAATACTGATGATATGGCAGACATGAACCAGACATTTACTCTAAAGGTCAGGTCTAAAGTTTCTATAATGGTCTGAGATTCAGCCATCAAGTGACCCGATCTGCTACATTTCACCATGATTGTATCGATACGTGGAAACAGTGAGTCATATATAATGTCCTGCTTTCATGGCGCTGATAACGGAGCAGCAGCTTTATCAGGTTCAGAGACCATGTCTGTAGGCAACCAGGTAAAAAAAAAAAAAAAAAAAACTCTCTTAAAGTCTGATACCCGGAGCATCACGGTGCCCCCTCAGGGTTCATAAAATAAAAAAAACCACACACCTAGAATCGAGGACTGTGAAGCGTCAGGAGTGTGTGTGTGGAACAGGTCTGCCCGGTCTGCTCTGCTGCTTTTACTGACGACACACCTGCTGGCCTGGGAGGAGCTGAGGCAGGTGGACGCTCCTTAACTGAGGAGAGACAACACAGGAGGAGTAAAAGAAGAGAGTGAGGAGTTGGAAGAAACACACTTGGATTCAGATTACAGGCCTGAGCAGCCTCCCGAGATGTCGAAGCAAAAGGAATACAGTCCTGTAAAGATCAGCAAGTAAGTTTGGACAGTTTCCTCTCTCTCTCTACATATATGTGTGTGTGTGTGTGTGTGTTTCAGGTTTCTCGGTGTTACATTACTGCCCACTTGTCTTATCTGCTCTCCTTCATTGCTGCCTCACGCTGTTTTCCCCTGAAGGGCTGAAATGAAATGTGGCACGTTGTCAATGTTTGCACAGGACGAGGCTGCTTTTATTTTCTCTGAATAATACAAGTGTACCACATGAGTCATATGAAAGCAACAATGATCTGATTGTAAGAAATTCTTTGTTTTCCTTGCCTTTCATTCATTCGTTGCTAAATGAATGGACTCTCCCTCCAACATGTAACATCGCAGTCTTTACCGTGTCAAGGTCCATTTTGCTTTGTTGATTCTTGTCACCTCACCTGAACCACAGCAACCTACCGAATCCATTCGTGATGCCAGTCAACAGGGTCACAGTTCTGACTCACTGAGATGGTAACAGCAGAGAAAAGGTTACAACAGAGTGTGTAGCTTGTTGTCATTGCTGTGTAATGGAATCAGATCTGGTTGAGTAAAGTGTTTTATGAATTGGAAATTCATGTCAATGTAAATTTTGCAACCTCAACCTCGCTCCTCCCGAACAGGCAGAGAAGAGTAGGATTGTGAGTGATGGGAAGACAGACAGGAAGGGCCGAGGGAGTGGCAGGGCCGGTCTGTTTGTCATGTTTGGGGGTTTTTTTGTGTTTTTTTTTAATACAATAAAATTCTCTTTCTATTTTCCTGTTGATATGCAGTGGAAATATTGTAACAAAAACAGGGTATTCAGCACTAAAAAGCCTAACTTTTAAGATGTCTATGTTAAATGACTAACTCAGACTGCTGAAGCCTCATATTAGCGTCTCATCAACTTTTAAATACATTTTTGTGCAGGAGAAGGCCTGTGGCTATTCGCAGCACAGATAAGCACCTGAATGAGTAAAGGAGCAATAAAAAGAAAAAGCACCCCACCTATGAGCCATAATGCCACACTGGGAATGAATGGCACCAGTCATTTGATAAGAGCTTAATGGTGCAGTGTGACATGTCTCAGGAGGAATGTCTGTGTCGCACACGGACAACATTCCTGACCATTTAATGGGAGAGGAAAACAAGTGAGTTGGGTGGGTGGGTAGGTGGGGCACTCCTCCACGATCTATCTGATCCAGGTGTGTCAGAATACATAGTTGTCTTTTATATCACAGCAGAGGAACAATGACAGAACAAAGACCCAGAGAGCACAAACAGGTCTGCAGAAATGGTTCACGGGTGACATATTGATAAAGAATTACGTTGAGCAAGTGAAGGAATTTTCTTTGTTCGGGCTTTCAGTGAGTTTTACGTTCACGTCTGAAACACCAGATTTAGAGTCCTCTCATTCCATTTGTGTCTGTCAGTGACCGACAGAGTAACAGAGCACAAGTAACATTGCTTGTGTTTACAGCTACTCGAGTAAAAGTGCAAAAGCATATATATATATATATATATATATATATATATATATATATATATATATATAGACACAAACATACAACATAATAATCACAGTCATAAGAGTACCTGCTTACTTTTTTTAAAGGTTTTTTCTGATGTCTTAATGTCCTCCAGTCACGCCATCAAACATTTCAAGACTCACACTCTGCACAGACGTATGTCATTGTTCAGGAGGAGTTTCACCATCATCTTTCTCTCGGGTGTTTTTCTTTCTTTTTTTTTACCCAGGAGCCAGGCAACTGACTTGACTTTGTTGATCGCTCGCATGCAGAAGAACGCAGACCAAGTAGAGAGGAATATCCTGCAATGTGAGGAGCTGCTGAAATTGGTAAGAAGTCTATATAAGCCTATATTACACTCAGATGATGGAAATAAAAGAGCTATGACAGGGCTTGATTCACTTGATTACTTATCAGCCCGGAAATCCCTGCAATGAAACTTATAAATGTTCTTTGTGTATTGAATCATGCTGCCATTAATGGTGGAAATACAAAGTGTGCAAATGTATTCATTTAACTTAATTTAAAAACACAGATGGGTGTTTGTGTGTACTAAACACTTGCACACATATATATAATATACTGTACATAGTACACACACACACATACTATGCTAATAATGTAACAAAGTGTCAAGACTAAATCAAGTCTGTGCTGCTTGCCTAAGAGAAGTAGAGAAAAACTACTTTTGTTCCTGTGTAGGACACAGAGCTTGATGGGAAGAATCAGCCGCTGATCCACCAGAAGGTGAATGCAGACAACCTGGCAGAGGCCGAGGAGCTGCTGAAGGATCTCTTCATAGATGTAGACAAAGCCAAGAAGCTGCAGCACCCGCAGGCTGATGAGATAGAGAGAGAGTAAGTTTTTTTTTTCTGCATCATTCACAGACATAACATACAAAGACATGCACTCGAGCCAGCAGACACACCTGAAATCAACTGCATGCCATTTCCACATTCCCCTTCGCTGTTCATCCGTCTTCTCACAGCTGACTGCGTCTGATTCTTTTCACTGACAGTGTGAGAAATCTCCATGACCGTTGGTCTAAAGACTGTGCGACCTACAGGGAACTGTATGTCCAGGTGAAAGAGTTGGAGCAGATACAAAAGATCGACTGGGGTCCTATGCTGGAGGAAAAACTGGTCAGTTGGTGCAACATCCACCACAAAACCTAATCAAGCCAATCTTGGATTTTAAGGTTGAGTTCCTCCCACGTGCTCATTAAGTGTCACATGTTTAACAGCTGCCTGCTGTGTGATGTTGTTTTACAGATACAGTTTAATTTAGCAGAGGCGTACGGCCCCAACCTGGCTGACGTAGAGAAGCAAATTGCAGCACATAATATTCTGCACCAGGAGATCAAGGCCTACAGCTCCCAGCTGGAGCCCAGAACCACCGCCTCCCAGGTAACAACACAACAGAACACATCGTGCACACACTCTGCAGGAATACATGCATGCATGGTCGCAGTAGAGTAATAACATTTTCCTGTTTCTTCATCTTCTTCGTTCATAGGAGCAGTACGCCGCCATCAAAGAGAAATATGACAAACTTCTTGTGAGTTGTTTCACTTGTTGACCCTGAGTCTTCAGTGTGTGCTGTTGAATGGAGTTCAGTCAGGTCCAGAAGGATGTGTGTAATGCATCTTGTGTGTTTTGCAGGAGAGCTCTGAGAGGAGGCGCAGCCACCTGGCCTCTCTGTATGAGTACATTCAGAGCTGCAATAAGGAGCTGGGCTACATGTCAGGCTGGCAGGAGAAGATCCTCCAGAGAGACTGGAGTGACCACATGGTCGACCCCCCAGGCGTCCGCATGGAGTACGAGGTGAGATGCACTTCATGCAGATGCCAAAAGTGTTGTACGTGTGCAGTTGGTGGGATGTGGTGAAATATTTTAAGTTCTGTGTTGTCTTGTGATCAGAGTGATGTGTTGGGTTTAAAGAAGGATATTAAGATTTTGTTGGCGCGCCGCTGAACGGCTGAACAGCCACATAACTGCAGCGTCCCTGGTTCGTCTCCGCCTTTGTTGATTAAAGTCAGAAAAATATATCTTCAAGAAAAAACAAAAGCATAACCCTCTCCGGGCCTGTTGCACCAAATAACAGACCCATCTGGTGGAACCAGTAGCTGCATAGCTGCTGGGAGAGTTTGATTTGAATATCATTATGTTTATTGTCATTGTCTGCCTTATTTATTATTTCTGTTTGTGTGCAGAAATTTAAAAGTAATGGCCTACTGGCACATGAGAGTGAAATCAACCAGCTTCAGGAAGAAGGAGACCGTCTGATTCAAGTGAAACATCCCGGCAGCCCAGCAATAAAGGTACATCTGTCAGCTGTGTCAGACTTTAGAAATGTATGATCATCTTAGTCCTCTCATATGTAAATACGAATAAATGGAAATCATATAAAACAATATATATATAATTATATTTCTATCAAATTACATTGAACTGAATTGAATTTTTGTTTTGTCAGGCACACAGTGAAGCCGTACAGAATGGGTGGCAAGCCTTTCTCAACTTGTGTCTAGCACAGGAAACTCACCTGGATAACATTGAAATGTACAAGAAGGTAGAGCGTCTCTGACTGCACCACGCTATCACCGACTGTACTAATATTTCTTCTTCCTGTTCACCTCAGCGCGTTGTTAAGAAATGATTGTTGACTGGTGTTTGCTCATTCCAGTTCCAGCTGGATGCAGAGACGATGTCAGAGTCCCTGGAGAGACTCAGATCCACGCTGGACCCAAAGACTTTGTCTGCCAAGAGCAACCCTGAGGTCCTGTTGGCGCTGGAGGTACAGTTTGCTAAGTTTTGCAAAAAACAACAACATTTTGATACCTGATTACAGATTTTATGTGTGCCTATTGTTGAAACCTGCAGTAGGTTATTATATATGTTATCATAGGTAATATTGCATTTTGTATAAGACATTAAGAAATGATTTACAATCCTGATCAGGATCTATATTTATCAAACACATTACATTTCAGAAGGCTTTAAAGAGCCCGTTTAGGATTCAAAAAGTTCTTCACTGCGTGTGAATATTAAGACACACACACACAGCTACTGGCATTTAGAGCAACATCACAACAGCATCACATGTATACTCAGAACAGTTTACTCATTCTAGAAAACCATATATTTTAGAAAGAAATTGAAAAGTTAATATTATTTGTGTGAAATCTTTTATTGCTCCAGTAGAAATCAATAATATATATATATATTAATATATTAATAATATGTACACGAGGAGCAATAAGTAGGAATGAATATAATAATTTACATGTACCTAATGTATTTTTCATCATGATAAATGATATTGATGATATTTTTTATAACCCCTCCCTCTCAGAGTGTGTGATCACGTGTGTGATCTAAGATCTTCTGCTGACTAGCATAAGAGACTTCTGGACTGATAGTTATATCCAGAACAGATCTTTTTAGATGAGTCCATATTCCAGATTTACTCAGCATCCAGGTGTCTCACTAAACCTGTTACTTTTGTTTTAATTTGATAATACTTTCAGGGAGATGAACCAGCCGTGAAAAGAAATGAGCAGCGCCTGGCTGCCCTCAGGGAGCTCAGCAGCAACGTCGCGCCTCTGAAGTTCCGCCGAATCAAGCTCACCAAACCCACCTCTGTAGTGTCCCTGTGTGACTGGAAACATGAAAATGTAAGAGAAGTATGAAAAAAATTTGGAAAACATTCTTGGGGTCATCATCTTTAATTTATCATCTTCTCTGTTTGTTTTTTAGGACACAGTGAGGCGTGGTGAGGAGCTAATCCTGAAGTCCAACTCCGATTATAATCACTGGGAGCTTCAGAACAGCTCAAAACAGATCAAAACCCTGCCTGGTGCGTGTTTCATGGTTCCACCACCTGATGCTGAGGCCTTGGAGAAAGTAAACAGGTACAAAATTACAAACTCATCACCTCAATCTGTTTTCCCTCCATTGTTCAAAGCTTAACCCCTGACTGATGACTTTAAATGAAACGTGTTTGTGTGTGTTCAGCCTGGACAGAGAGCTGACAGACTTGAAGAGCCATAGAGCTGCACTAATGGCCTCCTTGAAGAACCCTGTTGTGGAAGTGATTCAACCTCAGAAGACAGGTGAGAAGAAAAACATTTTCACAGAACACCCTCTTGTTTTCAGTGACTTTCAGACCATAAAAGAGACTTTGCTGGAATGTTTGAGCTTGTCTAACACTATTTCATTACTGTTGTATTTGCTTTACCCAGCCACTGCAGCCAGTGCCCCAGAGGATCCTAAAGCTGCAGAGCTAGCCAGTAAATTAGATGAGATCAACAATGCCCTGGCTCAGAATGAAAAAGAAATCCTGAGCAGACTGAGGACCCCTCTAGACAACCGCAACCCAACACAAGACCTGACGAATAGGCTACAAGAGCACGAGGTGAACATGAACAACATCATGCTTTAATAATATGATATAGCTTACAGTTTTGTTAACTTATTAATAAGTTCTAAATGCCATGTGTCTGGCATGTTGTGATCAGTAACACCACATGACTTGTCCTCCAGAAATCTGCTCTGACTGTACGGAAGCTGGAGTCCGAGAAGTTTGCAGTCCAGAGAGAGATGGAGCCTGTCCTGTCCAAGAAACCCCTGGGACCCATCGCCTCTACCCTGCCCCTCAAACTGAGTGCTGCCAACAACAAGATCAATGACATCGACACCCTTATTGATCTTTATAATAAAAAGTGAGAAGATCATAATGGAATTATTTAAGGCAATTCTTCAAATAAAAAACAACCTTTGTTTGATTTAGGTGCACATTTCTTGTTTGACAAATTGCATTTAGTTTTCTGTTTTGTTTCTGTGTTTCTCTTTCCTTCTTTCACCAGAGCTACAGCCTCCATGTTCCTGGAGAGGCAGATCCAGAACGTGGAAGGCATTGTCTCTGGGTTTGAGGAGAAACTGGCTAAAGATGGCTCCATTCTTGACCAACAGAATACCCTCGCTAGTCGCAACCAGCAGCTCCAGGTATTGTACTTTATAACATAACCAAAAAAAGTCAAAGATTTAACAATGTCAAGATAGACTCATATGATCCAAATATGTCTTTTTGTATTTATCTCAGTACTTTTTCCTTATGCCATTAAACAGGTAATGAGTAAGGATGTTGCCTCAAAGAAGGATGAGTTGAATAAACTGGGCAGAGACTTGGACCTGATAAAGCAAGCATGCAGCTCCCTGCAGCAAAGTTCCAACGAATATTGCCCTGACATTCGCCGTCAGGAGAATGAGGTGAAACGTCTGAACAACCGTTACACAACTGTCAGCAATCAGCTCCAGGAAAGGTGAGAAAAAGACAAATCAAACATTATTGTACTCATATGTATGTGTGTTTTTTGTGACTAAAAGTGTTTTTATATTGTGTTTCAGGTCTGCTCTTATACAGAAAGCAACCAATCAAAACCAAGACTTCCAGAATGCTGTTAAGTCACTGGATTTCTTCTTGGTTAATTTGCCCACTAACAAGATCAAACCTACTGATGATGTGACGCAGGTAACGGCCAAGCAAAACTCTCAGAAGGTGAGTGGACGTATTTCTTTATATACCTTGTCTATAACTTCTGCAAAAAACACTCAAGTCTGTTTCAGCAGCTTTGTCTTATCAGTTGTGGTTATTAAACCATGTCCCTTGTTTAGAAAGTGATAGAGGACATCAGGAAGAAATCAGGGGATTTAAACCGAGTCAAGGTTCTTTCTCGTGATCTGCAGAACGTCTTAAATGTGAGTTTTATTTACTGTCTGCAACTGAAATAGAGTAGACTAGCACCTCCTAAGTACTAAATCAAATATATTTCCATTTAGGAATATGAGGTTAAGTCAAACACTTACCGTAGCACTCTGAATGATGCCGATGATGACGACGCCGACGACGCCGACGATGATGATGAACCAGTTCTAAAGAAACAACAAACTTCAACGATGGCTCAAGCTGTACAAAAAAAGGTACAGTGATAGACAGCTGCTTTAAGAGAACTTCTTTGCTCTAACATTTCTACTTCATTGTCTTCAATTTTTTAAATTTGCATTCTGCTTCTACTACAGGAGAAAGATCTGCTGAACCTTTTCTCTGAGGTGTCTGCCGAAAATGACCAGCTACTCAACCAGTTAGGAACAGCAAAGAATATCATGGCCAGGGTATGATACTATGGAAAGAAAATAACATGGTAAAGTAGAATAATTCCCGGTGCACAAAATCATCATTGTGTGTCTTCTGTCATTTTATTCGTGTGCAGAATGAAGAAAAAATAAGTCAGGTAGTCGTCAGTCAGCAGCTGCAGCTACAGAGCCAGAAGAAGACGCTGGAGGAGAGCGACAGCCTGAAGAAAGAGCTGAGCGAGGAGGTTACCAGGCGCTTGCATGCTGAAAATGACCTTGAAACATACAGGAAGAGGTTCATGTCTCTGAAGAGCAGGAGAGGAGTGGAGAGGGTGGAGGAGAAGGAGGTGGTGCAGTACTATCGTGACCCCAAACTGGAGCTCGACCTACAGTCCCTGAAAAACAGGATCCAGGATGAATCTTTGAAGAGGTCAAGAACCCATTCAGAAATAGAAGTCATCAGTGAGAAGGTTATGAAACTGGAAACACAGCTGACCAGAACTGAACCTAAACTGGTGACCAAGATACTGACTGAATATGAGAGAGACCCACAGCTTGACAAAGAAGCTGCCAAGATCAGAGATGAGATGCAGATGATACGACTGAAGCTCCAAACAAGAGATGCTGAGACAGTTCAAGTAAAAACTGAGCTTACAGTTCTGGCTCAGCAGAAACCAAAAATCAAGGAGAAGGTTGTGAAGAAGGAAGTGGTGAGGCTCGAAAAGGATCCAGAGATGCTGAAAGCTGTTCTCACATTCCATAATGACATTGCAGAGGAGGAATCCCAGTGCAAGTCCCTCAATGATAGCATTTTCAACACAAGGAGCCAGATAAACACACTTGAGAGGGTCATTCCCACCATCCAACCTAAGGTAATCACAAAGGTAGTGAAGCAAGTACAACAAGATCCAGAAACACTCAAAGAGTCAAACACGCTACGTATGGCCTTGGAAGATGAGAAAGATGAGAATGTTATCTTGATGAAGGACCTGACCACATTGCAGCTACATTATGGGGAACTGGAAATGCTCAGGCCTAAAGTTGAATTCAAGGAGATCATCAGTGAAATTTACAGAGTTGATCCTGAGACAGAAGTGGAGCTGGTACGTCTCAGAAAAGAGCTCAATGAGTGTGGCCGAAACCGTACGGAGCTAGAGAAAGAAATAAATACAGTGATGGAGACTCTGACTACCCAGCGTGCTCAGAAACCCAAAGTGGAGTATAAAGAGGTAACCCAGGAAGTGTTCAAAGAGGAGAAAAGCCCAGAGGTTATCAGGGAATTACAAAGGCTGAACAACCAAGTCTCGCGTCTGCAAGTCAATTATGAGACAGTCCTAGAGCTGCTGTCCCGTCTACGTAAAGAAAGAGATGAGTTGAAAGTTGAAAAATCCAAAGTAGAGACAAAGCTAGTGAATAAAGAGGTCATTAAGTATGAGAATGACCCTCTCATCGAGAAAGAGGCTGAGAGACTTCGAAAGAATGTTAGAGAAGAGACTTGCCAACGCCGCCTTTTGGAGGAATGTCTCTTTGACCTTCAGAACCAATACATTGTCCTTGAACGACAGAAGCCAGAGGAGAAGATTGTAATTCAGGAAGTGGTGTGTCTTCAGAAGGATCCTAAGCAGATCCTGGAGCATGACAAGTTGAGCAAGTCCCTGGATGATGAAGTTAAAGCTCGTAGAAAATTTGAATTAGAAGTTAGACAGCTCAGATCTGTGGTTCAAGAAAAGGAGCATATGCTGACTGAGATGGACGATCGCCAGAAGAAGATTCAAGTAGAGTTGGAGCTTAAGCAGATCAAATCTCGCATTTTTGAGTTGGAAAGTTCTCCAGCACCAGTTGAGGAAAAGATCATCATTGAGGAGGTCCTGAAAGTCGAGAGAGACCCGAAGTTGGAGAAACTCACTGATTGTATACGTGTTGACATTGAGACTGAGGGAACCAGTATTAGTAATCTAGAAAGAGAAATCCGCAACCTGAAGCTCAGGTTGGAAATTCTGCAAAAGGAGAAGTCATTTGAGAAGGTTGTTTACAGAGAAGTTGTTCGAGTAGAGAAAGACCCAGCAGTGGAGGCTGAACGGGAGCATCTAAGAGAGCTAGTTACCAAGGAGAGAAATCTAAGGCGTGACCAGGAAGATAATCTTCAGAACGTCAACATCAAAATGACCCATCTCCAGACATTTAAGTCCACAACCACTCAGGAGGAGAACGCTCTTATTGCCAACAAAGATGCTCTGCAGAGAGAGAAGGAGGATCTTCTCAATCAGCTCAAAATGCTGGAGACTCAAAAGCAGGACATTAGCATAACCTTCCAGCAACAGTCTAAGATGATGAGTGAAAGAAACCAGCTTGCACGGCAGAAGAGCCATAAAACATCTTCCGAAATACAACGTTTGGAGAAAGACATCCTCAATGAAAAAGACCAAATACACCAAAAAGAGACGCTCATCAATGAACTGCAGGCGAGCATTAACAAAGAGGAACACTCTGAAACTCAAACCAGAGAAACTAATCTTTCCACGAAGATCAGCATCCTGGATCCGGAAACTGGCAAAGACCTGTCTCCCTATGATGCCTATTTGCAAGGGCTACTTGATCGCAACCAGTACATTAAACTTTCAGAGCTAGAGTGCGACTGGGAGGAAATCACTTCAACTGGTCCAGATGGGGATACAACAATTCTGCAGGATTGCAAGAGTGGGAGGCAGTTCTCTGTCAAGGATGCCCTGGGGGATGGCCGCTTGACCCAGTATGACTTGATCCGCTACAAAGAAGGGAAAATGCCCATTTCTGAATTTGCCCTCCTCGTTGCAGGGGAAACCAAAACACCCTACGTACCTTTATTAACAACCCCAAGATCACTCACCAAACCCACCCCAGCCTTTTCCTTAAACTCCATGTCATCTTCTCTGAGGTCCTCCTACACCAGCCTCAACACTCACCTTAGTGGCAGTTTGAACAACCTCAGTGTTTCAGCAAGCGATGAGCATTATCCAATCTCTGGTATTTTTGATACCACCACTGAAAGCCGTATGTCTGTGAGAAGTGCCATGACCCGCAAGCTTATAGATGCCGACACAGCTCTGAAGCTGCTAGAGGCACAGGCAGCCTCAGGTGGAATTGTTGATCTCAGCAAAAAGGACAAACTGTCTGTCCACCAGGCAGCTGAACGTGGTCTCATTGACACAGGTCACATGTACAAGCTTTTGAATGCCCAGAAGGCCTTTACTGGAGTGGAGGATCCTGTGACCAAACAGCGCCTGTCAGTGGGACAGGCAGTGCAGCAAGGGTACATTCCCAAAGAAAATGCCAGGAGGTACATGGAGGCACAGTATCTGACTGGTGGGTTGGTAGATCCCAGTAAAACTGGCCGCCTCACAGTCCAAGAAGCTCTTGCCAACAATCTGATTGACAGCACAACAGCTGATGACCTGAAAGATGTGTCTTCCTACACAAAAGAACTGGTAGACCCCATTACTAAGGAGAAGATGTCATACAAGGAGGCAATTGACCGGTGTAAGAGAGACATCAGCACAGGGCTCCTGCTGCTTCCTGCCGCCTCCACCAAGGACACAAATGCCCCATCATACTCAAACTATCATTTCAGTTAGTCTTAAAACGGAGAAAATGTGGATGTGCAGTTTGAAATCTCATTATGAAGGGTGTATGATAATGCTAACTTGACATGTAAAGAAAAAACAATGGAAATTTAAATGTTTATACACATTTTGAACACTGCAAAAAATGTTTTTGTGAAACCTGTACTGTGGATCTGTTCTTTTTCAGTGCTATGTTTGGGTTTTGCTGTAAAATGAAGGTAATGGTTGTTTTATATGGTTAATTGTTGTTTTTTCTTCTCAAATAAATTCTCCATAAGTGGCTATTAAACTCTACAAGCCTAGCATTTAATTTTTCTATCCTGTTATTCGAAATATTAACATTTAAATTATTGCGACATGTGCATATAATTTAATTTAATTCAGGCACTAGACATTCCCAATACTTAGTATTTACGGGGAAAAAAAAGACATTCCCATCAGCCTCAGCTGTACTTTGTGGTTGTTGCTAATTAGTTAATGTTAGCATGCTAACATGCTGGACTAAGATGGTGAATATGAGCCTTCACATCAGCATCTTAACATCACACTGATGTTAGCATTTAGCACAGTTGTGTCTAAGTACAGTCATGGCTGTAGACTGTTAGTCTTGGTATTGACTTTTGGGGAAAATACAATTTATTTTCTCATTGTTAGAAACAACTTCACTCCACAAGACAGTGAATCATCTACTAAATAATGCATAAAGCATACTGCATGTACACAGAGGACAGAGAGATTTGTTTTTTGTGGGAATTCATTTTACACATGATTTGACTTTGAGCCAGGTGTGATTGTTGGTGTCAGTCATAGTCTGTCCAGAATCTCAAACAGCTAACCTCCAGCAGGGTTGGTTTATCATCAGTGTATAACTCAAATTAATGTTGCACTAACCCTGACCCTGCTGCATTAACACGCTGTAAACTGCATCTTGTGGGAAAATGGCTGTACTTAATATACTATGCCCGTAAACCCTGGTGAGTCATATGCTTGGAAATGATGGATTAAGGATACAGATTAGATATGACTCACATACAAGCTCGTAGTATGTTAAAGTGAACAAGGTCAAACACACAGGTTTACGGGGATCAGTCACGCATCTAACAGATACGCATAAAACAGACAGACAATTCAAATTTTAGATTCAACTGCTGCTTATATAATACAGTTGCTCATTGCCTTATTATGGCTTATCTGGCCAAATAAGTGTCATGAGAAAAACCAACAAATTATCTGGTCTGGTCTTTTTTTTGGTTTTCAGTGGCGTTTTTTAAATCCGTAGAAACCCATCTGACCCAGTGGTTACAGTAAATGGTGTTGATGTGGGAATATGCCGCCTCTGTGCTGGGATGTCTGCCTAGCAGATTACCTGGTGACTGAAAGGACTTTGTGGGATTACTGCACATGAGCCTGTCTGAAGGCTGAGGTGGCCCCACTCTGTGTCTGGAGGGGGGTGGGGGGTGGGGGGGTGAAGGATGTTCCCTGATGGTTAAGTCATCTCACTTAAAGTAGTTAGTTAGCATGATGCTGTAAGAACAAAAAACAACATGCATTGTATAGTGTTGTCCTCTTACTACAGTAGTTTTTGTAACGAATGCCGAGGTTTTAATAGCTTGTTTTACTCTAGCTTTTGTCATTGGTGTAGCGACCTAAGTAGTGACACTGATGCCACAAAGTGCATGCGTGATGGCTGCCTTCCTTGATGAAAAGCCTGCTAAACCACCGAGAGTGTGACAGCTTCACATACAGTAACTAGAAACACAAATGGAACATTTGCTCTGATTGGACCATTGCTTGAGTGACGTATATATAATTGGTGGCTTCTTTTTGTTTTGCAGGATTATTATTGTCATAATTCTAGACTGCTGCACTGATGGTTTAAACCCTGACAATCAGCATTTGCACATTTGTCTCTTATTCACTCTATAAATGACAATAACAAAGCCTCCTGTACGCCTGCTCTGCAATCATACCAATATATATATATAAACCAGTATTTAAGGCACTCTTATTCAGTCAACGCCGTTCTGTATTTTCCCTAAAATAACAATATCAGGAAAATGAAAAAACAAACAAACCAATGTTTATGGGTCAGCCAGGTTTCAGACAAACTTTATTATTGCTATTGGAAAGCCTTGTTAAGACTTAAAATAAACAGCACCAATAGACTAATAAATATCCTAAAATACATTTACCAAAGTCAAGCAATTTTATGTACTTTTCTTGGTCTAAACCCTCCGCCAGAAGGAAGAACTCCAGTAAAGCTGGCAACAAACTGTGCAAAGATGCCAGCTGGGTGCATCAGCTTGAAACAGCAATGGAGCTGCAAGCCATCTTCATTCTGCAGATTTCTCTCCAGAGGAGAAAATGCAGCTACATCACCATCATCCTCTACATCATCCTTATTACAGAGGTGTTCTGATCAAACATCAACTTGTCATTGGTGCCAGAATCCTCACAGCAATACTCCTGATTGCCCTGTGACACTAGTCTTACAGTGTTTGTCTCTATAGTAGCAGTGTACAGTAGGAAAATGTGGTGAATCAGTGAAAGTGCAAAGTAGCATTATCCTGGTGATACTGGTGTAGATTGATTCATTTATCAAATATGTTTGTTCATTTCATCTCTGAATTTAGCTGCATGAAAACATATATATATATAAAACCAGCAAATTAATTTTCTCTGTAAATTTTTATGCTTTCCTCTATGGAGAGGAATTTATCTGAGACTTTCATTGCCATGTGATAAGATGAGGCTTATATTTGCTGCTGGCAGTATTAATATCTGCCCTTCACCCTGCTCACTGTGTGCTCACCATTTTTGAGGTGACCACTGAGTGTCACCTTTGTCCTTCAGAGCAGAGGGAGCTACTCAGCCTGGCACAGTAGTGGATTAGACATGAGTCTGTGACTGTATCACGGATTAAAGCTCCATTCAAGAGCATAAGGCTTCCCACTGACGGGAATGTGTCTCCAGTGGTGTAGGAGCAGACACAGCTGACGATATAGACATTAATATACTACAGGAAGGCTAAGGAACCACTCATTAAAAAATAATTAATAATGAGGTATTTACTGAAATCTGTAAGTAAATATCTGATTACATAAAAATCAATAAAGTAGTCAGTCAGTGTGTATACGACGCTTCTATTTTGGTTAATGTTAGCTCTTGATAAAAACATCTAATCAAAATCGTATCATCTTAAAAAACCGTATAAAACGTTTTATTGAAATTGTGATACTGTAACAGATACATGATCCCAAAGAGAAGCAAACTTAAAAACAACAACAACAACAACAACAAAAAAATACAATACAAAGTCTGGCTTCATAAACTGAAGCAGCTGTAGTATAGATGTTAGTTAAAGTAAGGTCATTGGATCTGCAATTTAACTGATGAGTGGATCCTCTTCTAAATCCTCCAACGTTTACAATAGCTAAAGCCCCCTAATAGAGCTGGAGGAGCTGCAGTTGAGCGGCTAAAGCCTGATCACTGACGTCAGTCCATAGTAGTGGGAAGCCCAGAAAGGTGCTAAGCAGGAGACAGCTTACAGCCACAAATCCAAATGTCTAACACAAATGCAACACCTGATCAATAATACAGAGCTTGTTGTTGCTGTTGTACTCCTCTCACAGGCGAGTGATACACACTAGTCTAAGAAAGTGAACTGTTACACATAATACATCACATTACATTATAGTGCATTCTTGTTTTATTGTACAATCTCACAATAGGAGAATTTCACACGAAATACATTGACAAGCTTTAAGTAAGACCCTGAAATACTCACCAAGTGAGCATCCTACACAGAGTACAACACTGAATTTTTTTTTTTTTTTTTTAAAGAGAACCTTTTGCAAATATATCATCTGAAAAATAGAAAGCAGCATGTCATACATCAACATGTTCATCAGTCTTTGTCAGCGGCATAGTTAAGGGATGCTGCGGGAAGCGGATTGCTTCACTGTTGCGCCGCATGTAAGCGTGGCCGCTGATGGGGTACCACATCTCTGTGAAGGTCAGGTTGGCCACGGTGATGGCACAGCGGCCCAACACCTTGAAGCCCAACTTGCGGTAGAAGGGGATGAGGAAGTCTTCACACATCAGTACCGCTCTGCGCACATTGGGCAGGCAGCGGAGATACTGCATGTAACGCCACATCAGAATAGGACCTTTACCCTGCTGCCTGAAGGTGCGATGGACAGCCAGCACGTGGATGTGGACGGTGGAGCCACGGGGCTTGTGGAGAGTCAGTGCGTCCTGGTGGAAAGTTAAAAAAAACACATGGTCGGATGTGATAATTACTGCTTATATGTATAATATGCGTTTGTTTTTTGTTTTTGTTTTTTAAAGATGGAAATGATGGGAGTGGAAAAGTGGAGACATGCAGGATGTCTTACTGTAGCGAGCTTGTCCTGGTCCCACAGAGAGCCGATGATAAAAGCCACCAGCCGGCCCTCCTCAAACCAGCCCATGGACAGCTCCGGACATAGCGTGAGGAAATGACGCACCTCATCCAGGTGAAGGGGACACTCACCTGACACTGAGATAAAAGCTGAGGAGAGAGAGAGAGAGAGAGAATAGCTCATGCGCAAAAATGGTTTTACGCACACTTAAGGCGGCCTAAATTACGCACTAAACGCTTTGCTGACTGTGGAATAATATAGAACACGATCACTTAAAAAAAAGCAAGCAAACAAATAAAAGTACAAATCTGACAACTGAATGTAACATGAAAGTGACAGCGCTTCTTTTCACTTAGGGAAACTTTAGAGCGGATCCGATAAGATTCGGCGTCTTACCTTCACGCTCGATTTCAAAGACGCTTATGGCATCCTGCGTGTTGAGCGGTCGGACCTCGCTTGCGGGAAGTGTGTGTCTCCTTTGGATACAAGGCGAAACGGACGGTGATGGCTGCATTGGTTTGATGAAAGGCTGAGCGCCCACAAGGGACATCATACGCTTTTAACACGTCTCCCTCCTAAAAAAAAACTTCTCCTGCCTCCTTCCCTCTCTCTCTGTCTCTCTCTCCTCTCTGTCCCTCCGCAGGATCACCTCTGTCAGGCCCTGCGAGGAGAACAGGATGGGTTGCGTCTGTATTTATAGGACAGCTTAACCGTCTGTGATTCACTGGCCGATTTGCATTTGAATATTTGATGTCAGACTGAAAGGTCACAACTGTGTAGGGCAATTTACTGGAACCTATAATTAACTGTGTCCATTGTTGCCGGTTTTTTTTTTGTCTCTCAATAGAATTGACAGATAATGGCAAATGATTTTCATTGAACCACCTGGCCTCCAGACTATTATAGCAGCTTTACGACGTATGTTGATGTAAAAAAAAAAAAAAAAGTTTCTTATTTGACAAAGTGCCACTAATTTCGCTCATATTTACACCACATTTCAATATACTGGTCAAATCTACGCGTAAAAGGTGGCACAGACGCACATCTATTGGTCCTCATAGCGTTCTGTTGCACATTACTTACCAATTTATGAATGAATTAAACCAAACCATCTAAACAAGAGCCACCTTGAGGTCTCTGGTGATGGTTTTCCGGCGCAGCAGCAAGTGAGACTTACCGGAGGAGGTTGTCTTCTGGTTGTCCAGATCTCCTTCTCTGCCTCCGTCTCTCTTGCTTCCACCACAGACGCGTCTTTTTCATCATGGAGTGATTATTACTATGAGTCACATGATGAAGGATTACTGAAGTTCTTTCCACAACTCGGCGCATTAGAGACACTTTATCTCCTCTCTGACGGAGAACGTGAACACATCACAGCAGATATATTTTTGATTTATTTTGACAGTCTCTATTTTTTTTGTCTTAAAATGAATGGAGACATTAGGACTAAATGAACACTACAGTGTGGTGTATCTCTGTATCCAGAGAGATATTCTATTCAGGTTTCTAGCCCTCCTGTTATGTTACATATGTTATGTTCTGCTTGGCTTAATTAGTGTAATAAACATATGATATAAAGTGGTGAAACTTTAAAATAAGTTTGAGCATGTATCTTTTTTTAAATTTTTTTTATGAAAAATGAGTGAATTATCCTAATTGAACTATTACCTGTTAGAGTTAAGGAGCATCATTACACTAAATATTGATAGTATAGTTAGTAATGGAATTAATAATGAGATATTAACAATGCTTGTTAGGATTGTTTTGGTTTCAGACATCTTTTGGATAATCAAACATGCACCAAGTCAAATTGACCCGGGAACACCATTGCTGTTCAAACAAATGAACATAACAGGAGGGTTTAATGTTTCCACAGTCTGGATTTAATTCAGTGGAAACACACACACACACACACACACACGTTTGTTTGCTGTCATATGGCTAGGCACTATTTTACAATGGACTATTGTCTAATCCCAAGTATTTTAAATTTTGACCGGAGTTTGTACTGTACACAGCTGAGTTATAAATACAATGGAAGTGAATTGGGCTCCATAGACTTTAATGCGTTATATGACTCCCACTAACTCATAAACTGTACATAATGAGCTTAGGTACAGTTGATCAATGTGCAATACTGAGCATATTGAAATATGAATGGAGTTTCTTTTCTTTTTTTCACTGTATACAATAGCAGAGATATAAATACAGTTGATGTCTATTGGATTGTTTTTAAATCTTAATAACTCAAAAAGTATAAAAGTTATCCATAAGAAAAGTCGTAGCACCCATCTACAAAGAATCCCGCACGGTTTCACATACAGTATGAATCACTGTTGTAACATCCAAGCAAAGAAAATCAGTTTTCCCCATCTCATTATATATGCAAATTTATGAAAATACATTGACCTCCACAAAATTACGCATGTTTCAGTATATGAACAGTATATGTGGTGTACATGTGTTTTGAGTAAGCGAAAAAGGCACAGAAGAAGAAAACAAGAGAGACATGAGTGATTGCTGCTCTCAGCACACAAACCAAATAATTACAAGTCGAGACTGACCTACTGTCAAACGTCTGAGTAACCCAATACTGGTCAAGAGAGCAATGTTTCGTAGCGCTGAGGCAAACAAGGCAGAACACAGTCACATTTCTATATTCATATGCAAGCAAACAATCCTAGCATAGGACTGGAAAACATGCTATTCAGTTACAGGTCAACTAACATAATTAAACAGATTCATACGATGAATATGTTGTAGATTCATGAAAAAAAAAAAAAAGAAGTCAGAGGGTTGTGTGCTTTCATCATAATCTTTTCCTTTCAGATATTGTAATGCTATAATTTTTCGCATTTGGAAGCATTTTAAATAGCTAAATACTGGTCCAACTGAGGATAATTATCATATTCATCCGGACACATGTGCAACACTGCATTATTAGCAGGTAGATGAACTCAGAAAAGGTTTACTTATTTCTAATGTTGTGAGATTTATTGAGGGTTTCTGAAGTAGTCTCTACTCAAAAGAAGTTGCTATTAAACAGCCCTGCAGCTTGACAAGCAAAGGGTAAGGCAGAGTAGTGCTTAAAGTTGGGTCCAACTGCTGGTGTCTGCTAAGGTTTAGGGTTGAGAAGGTCAGGAATATGGTGATTTAGGTATTCTTGCTTAGATCATGCAGCATATGGTTTGGAGAGAAGAGATCTATTTAGACAGGATCTGTGAAGGACTTTAAGTACTGAAGTAACCAGAGGGGCAATGAGAGGGTCCCTATTGAAGCTGGAAGTGTCTGTGTTTTTCTGGTGGGGTTGACAGGTGATGCGTAGATGGGAGAGCAAGAGTTAAGGCTTTTTCTCTTCTACTCTGGCTGGGGTGCTGGTGTCTCGTTGGCGTTGCTGTCAGTGATTTTGTTTTCAAGCTCATCATCAGACAGAAGGTCCAAGGACGTTCCCTCCACCTGCAGCGGACGTCTGCCTGAGCGACTGGAGGAGAAGCTGATGGGGCCGCCGCGCCTGCAGGAAGAAAAAGATGTGGAAATAAAAGAGAGGGTGTTGACACCACAGGCCAAAGTAAGAAACTAAGCAAAAACAAAAACCTGAGAAGGAACACGATATCTGATAATTGTCCCTCATTCATCAAGCTAACAAATGTTCAAAGGAAAAATGTTTACTGTGCATTTCTCCATCAAATCACTTTGTTGCCTATTTAACAGTTTCTGTACTATAAATGACAGACTGTTTAGTAAAAATAATAAGAATGATATTTAATTGCTCTCCCTGATACCTATATTTATCAATTCTATATTAGAATTGGATCCACTGGGTGGATAAACCAGAAGTTAGCCGGCTTGAGTGATGGACGTCTCTGGTGCTCATGCTGACCAACGGTATAACTTTATCACTCAGTAAGTCATCATGCCAAAGACTTTGGCATTTAATGGCCGCACTGTTGCATCCAGCAAAAAACTAAATATTTTATGTATTAAAATATATAGAAAGCTGCTAATGAATTTGTAATGACTTCATAAACAGTGGGAGGTTTATATTTAGCAAGTAGAATTTGATTGTTGTGATATTTATTTTGTTCTGACACTTCCTGACCAGGTAACACTGGGGGAAAAGCTGTTACTGATATTATCAGTAACAGCTTTTAAACTTCTCACACAGAAATATATTTCGAAAAATGGGAAAATGTTCCCAACAAATGCATTTCACATTTAACTTTTCACTTCATAATTCCAAATTCAGTCTGTTTACATGTAATTGTTAGTACCAGGAGATTATATTTCTGCACAGGCATCCATCTATCAGATATAGATATACAGTGAAGGGGGATTTATTAGTAAGAGTAATAAAGTGACAATCGGATTGCAGGCCTTGCTGTTGCAGTCCAGCCAAAAATGTATTCAATACTGATATGTAAGTGAATAGTTATCCATGAATATAGCTTTCCTAAAAAAAAACAACTGCAGAATAAAATGATAAATAGTGAATGTCATATGGTGGTACCTGAGGCGGTTCTTGAGTGTGTGGACCTCACGGCTCAGACCCTCGCTGGCCTCTGTAGCGTCATCCAGCTCTCTCTGCAGTTTCCTGCGCGAGGCATTGGCCCTGGTGGCCTCCTCTTCAGCTTCCTCCAGCTGACGCTTTAGCTGCTTCATGCGGGAGTTCGCCTTTTCCACCTTCACACACACACACACACAAACACAGGAAATGAACAGATAATGAGAAATTTAAAATGGGTGCACGGGGCAGCATTTTAGGGCTGCAGGGTTGGCTTCTGGTGGAGATTGGGATGTCTGAAAACAGCTTATTACAGCAGCGTTCATATCAGCAGTCATAGACATACTTGCTCTTTAAACTGGTCTGCATGGCGACGCTCATCCTCCACCTGCATGCAGATTTCTTTCAGCTTCTTCTCGGTCCTTCTTACAATCTTGTTGGCGGCTGCGCGCTCCCTTTAATGAAGAACAGGTAAAGGTTAGAGAATAAGATTTTGTGCTATAAGTATTGATGTGCTTTATACTATTATTTTAAGAGTCTGATCTGGTAATAATAGGGTTTTGAAAAGTGCTCTGCGAATAAAATCCATTCAATTTGAGCAAGGAGGAGTGTAATCATTTCTCACTTAGCCTCCTGCTCCAGCTGTTCCTCCAGCTGTACTATCTTGGCCTCCAGGGCAGTGATGGAGGCTTTAAACCTGCTCTTCACCGAACCCTCGAGCTCGCCCAGCTTGGCCCGCAGCTCCTTGTTTTGACGCTCCAATTGCTGGCGAGCATTCTCGCTCTTCTGGCCTGTGCTGCGCTCCGCACTCAACTCTGTAGTCAGTGTGTCCACCTGGAAGGAGGAAGGTAGAGCGAATAGGGGGAGGCGATAACAGAGAGAGGAGGATACAATGTGTGAACTTCATGTTATCTATGATTAGACCATAAACCTCGTATTTTGTGACATGTGTATGCACAGGCTAATTAAAACTCCTACAAATCTCTAGATGTAAAATTTGTCCAATAAAATGAAAATAGGGATGAAGAAAGATGGTAAAAAAAAAAAAGGTATGAACACCACACCTGCATGGTTGTCTTTCTGAAGCGGTCATTGAGTAGCTCCATATTACCCTGCTCCTCTTCCAGTTCCTCCTCCAGTTGGGCAATACGAGCCTCCAGCCTCCTCTTCTCATCCATCAGAGCTGACCTGATGTAGGAAAAGTAAGACGATTATAGCAGTCAAACAACAATCATCTGCTGACAGAGAAGACCATACAAATACTGTACTTCCTAGCTGAGAGGAGCATCTTAAAATTGGTCACTAATCCCGCCTGGAGAACCAAATATTTATGGTTGCAAATGTATTGATGCAAAATAAAAAAAAATAGTACACGAAAGTTTAGAACAAGAGATGTCGCGGTCGAGCGGGTTTGGTGTAACTTACTTTCCAGAGGTGCTGTTGGAGATTTCATCTTGCAGCTCATCCCGTTCCTGCTCTGCGTGGCGTCGGCCCCTCTCGGATGCTGCCAGGTCCTGCAGAGAGAGAGAGCAGAGAAAGGTCAAAGGTGAAATGCAGGTTATCAGCTCTGCACTTGCGTATCATTGAATGCTTTATTATGAGTTAGACTGTAGAGTATACTCCTGAATTTGGAGAAGTCAAAGTACCTCATGTAGCTGAACAATCTCAGCCTCAAGACTCTTGAGTTTCTTCTCATTTTCCTTAGATATGGCAAAAATGTCATCTCTAGAAGCTCGGGCGTCTTCCAACTCCCGCTGGTAGTCCTTCATTTGAGCCTGAAGGAGACAACATATAGCTGAGAAAGGGGATCAAGTATGAAGCGTAAATGATTCAAATATATATACATATCAAATCTCTACCTGTAACTTGCGCAGCTGTTTGATGGCTTCATCTCGAGCCTTGTTGGCTCCTTCTATGTGACCCTCTATATCCTTCAAATCCATCTCTAGTTTCTTTTTAGCAGCTACAGCCAGACCTCTCTGCTTCCTCTCATCCTCCAACTCCGCTTCCATCTCTCGCACCTGAGGGCAGCAGCCAGAACAAGACATTAGTGTTGTGAGACATGTAGGATATTCTTCCATTATTGCTTTACTCGTTTGTTTGTGTTATGTGTGTTATCCCGCACCTGTTTGACCAGCGCTCTCTTCTTTTCGTCATTCTGGTCGTCGCGGCCCTGAAGGTCTCTCTCGAACTGAGCCTTCATGGCCTGCATGTTGACCTCCAGGCGCAGCTTGGCGTCCTCTGTGGCCTGCAGCTCGTCCTCCAGCTCCTCCAGCTGAGTCTTCATCTCCTCCAGCTGCTGCTCCAGAGTACGCTTGGATTTCTCCAGCTCGTGCACCTGATAGAGAGGAGATATACAGAGGGTGATTGGTGAAAGGGAGATGGAGGTTTAGAAGGAAAGGATGAAAAACACATTGCAATGTTATAAGACGGTGGAAAAAGTTGCTTTTAGTTTAATGTTTATTAAATTCTTTTTTTTCTCAGAATAATTTTATTTCTACTGCTATCATATGTGCTTTATTGATCCCAACACTCACATTCTTGCCCACGTCATCCTTCGAGCTCATCAGATCTTCCATTTCGGCACGTAGCTGCTTGTTAACCCTCTCCAGCTCCTCTTTGGCCTCCAGTGCCTCATCCAAAGCTCTGGCCATGGAGAGAGCTTTGGTGTCCTTCTCTCTGGCCTCAGCTTCGGCACGGTCACGCTCCTCTGCATAACGAGCTGAGATGCTCTTTTCCTCAGCCAGCATCTATAGTATGGCAATATATAAAAATATATCGAAGACACATTTACAGACTCACTCAAAATCATTTCCGAAAAAAATATCTTTAAAACTCAGAATTTCCCCAATAAATTGCGTACTGACCTGATCAAACTTCTTCTGCTTCTTCTCCAGGTTGGAGACGATCTGTCTCTGGTGATCCAAGTCTACAGTTAGATCATCCAGCTCCTGCTGCAGACGGGTCTTTGTCTTCTCCATCTTTTCAAAAGCGATGGTCTTCTCTTCCAGACGCTGGCTGGCCAGCTCCAGGTCCTTCTGCAGCTTCTTCTTCGTCTCCTCCAGGCCATCGATTGTTCCAACATCATCCTCCAGCTTCTTCTTGCTCTCCGACAGCTACGAATAGAAAACAGGAGATATTCAGAAAGGAATTAACAAAAATATGACCTAAACATTGTTGACCATCTGTCCTACCTGAGCCTGTAGTGTCAGCATCTGTTTCTCCAGATTCTTGCGCGCCTCCTCATCTTCTTCCTGCTGTTCCTGCACAGCGTTCTTCTCTTCTTCTAACTGGCGTATACGGCTGCTCAGGTTTAGCTTCTGACGGGTCTCCTCCTGGAGCAGCTCCTAAAAGAAAATCAATACAGTATTTATCCAGTTAGTTTGACTTATTAAATTAAATTATTCATTTAATTTTCAGTTGTTAGACGCTGTACGTCACCTGTGTGTCTTGTAGCTGACTCTCTAGTCCAGAGACGTCTTTGGCCATCTTGATACCCTTCCTCTCTGCATCTTCCAGCATGGTTGACACATTGTCCAACTCAGCCTATATGGAGAGGTGCCAAAGTAAAACCAGTTTAAGTTTAAGTTAAAGTGAATCAGTTTAAGTTAAATGTATTGTTAACTTTGTCATAAAAATAAGCTTGTCAAAGAATAAAATCCTAATTTAAGAAGCATGTCTATCTATGTGCTTGAACTTATATCTGTGTTCCTGTAATTGCTAATTACTAAGAGTTTATGATTTAATAATCACAATAATTATGTATACTGTAATATAAACTAAACTATACAAACCTAATTACACAAATTACTTCTCCATTAATTCAAATCAACAGACTGCTTATAATTTTGACCAATGCAGTAAGCTGTAGTTTTACATCATATCTGCAGTGTTTACCCATAATGACCTAAACTGTTTATGGTTTCCATTCATTTTTTTTTGTATACTGCTACTAAACAAAACAAAGAAGATGATGATTATACATCTAGAAGTGTTCAAAAAGTTTTGACATAAAAGCTGAAGTTTACCATTAATGAGAATATTTCTTTAATGATCAGTATATTTAAAAATATATGGTTTAGTCTTTCTCATAGTTGGTACCAGTTTTACCTAAAACACATGAATTCCGTAAATATTTAGGGCTAAAAAAAACACTACTATTGATTTTACCTGGAGTGATTCCACTGTATTAAATCAAGCATGTTTGCATCTCCGCCACTCACCTGCAGTTTGTGTGCGCGTTCGGACAGTTCTCCCTTGGACCTGTCTCCCTCGGTGACCCTGGCCATGTACTCCTGCAGCTGACCTTCCAGTTTCTTCCTCTTGTGTTCGGACTCTGCCTTCGCCTGCTGCAGGATCTTGACTTCGCTGGACAGCTCCTTGTTGGCACTCTCCTGACTCTGCTTGGTCTTTTCCAGATTAGCCTTGAACTAGACATAATGAACAGCAAACGTTAATGCAGCCGCACAATGAGGTCATGTGACGCTCTCTTTGAGAATTAGACTGTAGATTGTAGAAAAGTATCTCACCCTCTTGGCCTGCTCCAGCTGTTCAGACAGCTCTTCCAAGGCAGTGGCATGTCTCTGTCGCATCTCCTGGATCTGACCCTCATGGTTTTTAGTCTCATCCTCAATGGCCTTCTTAAGCTCTGTAACTTCCTGTTCACGTTTGGTCCTATATATAGAATAAGGGTACAGAAAAGACATGACTTCCCCTTTTCCTGACACACCACTGTCTCTGATATGAATGTAAAATGCTTAGCACAGTACCTCAGCTCTTGCTGAGCAGCGGTCGTATCAAGGGTGTCCTCCAGTTCCGTTTTAAGGGCCTCAAGCTCTTCACTCAAGTCTCTTTTGAGCTTCTCGGCCTTGTTCCTGGCTTGTTTCTCGGACTCTAGGTCCTCCTGCAGCTCAGACAACTGGGCCTGCAGCTCCCTCACCTGTTTCAGAGCGTTGTTCTTTTGGCTAACCTCATCTTCACCCCTGTTAAACAATGACAATATTGAAGAGCATGCAACAAGATCTCAGATATGAAGGAAAATAAACATTGTGACTATGATAGTATGATTGAAAAAATATGAACCAGGGAACTCACTACAATTTTTCAAGAAAAATATGCTGCAGCATGAATTATTTTATTATCATTAGAACTTTTTTTTCTTCTAGCAAGTCATTCATTTTATATATACTGTATGTCTGAGATTATCTTAATTATGCTTGATTTTTGCTTATTTTCAAGCTTCTTCAGGCACAACATGATGATGCAATAATTCTGTTTAGTTAACTCACTTGTGTTCATTGATAAACTATTGCTTGGAAAACACACACACACACACACACACACACACACACACATTTGGTTACTCGAGTGAACTCGTCTGCTGTGTGACCACTGGGTGGCAGCACATACATAATACATTTGATGTCTACGGTTTTCTCATGATGGAGATTCCTTACTGAGCTGTGCGCAGTACAGGACACTTAAATGCACGGTTTTACATTTACAAAGACTCATTAATACCACACACACGTTACATGCACACCCATCATTCAGTCCCTGTTGTGGTGGAAGCAAACACATTCTAATGCAGTGAGACTCAGTGAATGAATATATTTTGTTGAGGCAACCTGCAGGCTATTTTTAACTACATTATAAGATCTCTGCTGTATACGTGTCTGAGGTAGGTGTCAGTCCAATAATTTTGTGTAATATAAACCAGCAGGTGTGAATGCATCTTGTAATAGTGTTGAGTGTAATGACTGTTCTGTAGAGTTATGCAGCACTTATCTCAGACTGACTCATAAAGCAGAATTTCAATGACTCAATATTAAAACCCTGGAACCTATATTTAGCTCACATGAAGTTATCTAATACTTATGTTGGTGTAATGATGTGACCTGTGCTGAACAGTTTTTTTCCATTATCCTCTACTGTGGTCCCAGTATCTCCTACCGAGACTGCAGTATCTGCTGCTCGTCTTCCTTCTTGCATAGCTGAGTTTTTAGCTCCTCTGTCTGGGCCTGTAGTTCAGCTATCTGGTCTTGGAAGTCGGTTGTTTCCCCATCCAGCTTCCTCTTAGCCTTCTCTAGCTCCTGACGGGTCTTCTCCTCCTTCTTAAGTCTCTCTGAATTAGAAACGAGAGGATGGTTTATTAAAAACACCAACAACATCTTTTCATGGTTTAGTGTTAAAATGAGTATGGTTCAAAGTTCGAAGGCATGTGTATTTTATAGGCTCTAAGTTTATTCTGCTTTATTAGTCTATGTATTCTGTTTTTTAATTTACTCCTTTACCCTCCAAGTCGACCATCATCATCTCTTGCTTGTTCTTGACCTTGGCCAGGTTCTTGGCTTTTTCCTCCTCTTCAGTAAGCATCGAGGTCACCTCATTGATTCGGTCCTCCATCAGCTTCTTTTCCTGAAGACGGGAGACGTACAGGCAGGTTACCACACAGTTAGCCTCTCAAATCAGTGTCAACATGTTTCAATGCTCTGAAGCTTTTGGCTGTATTGATATTTGATTATTAATGGATCTTTATAGACTGTGAGACCCTCCAATTCTCTAATTTAAAAATCAATCATCACAATTCTTTACTACATCTCTTCACATCCAAAACCATTAGCTTGAATTTAGACTATTTTCTCTCACCTTGATGAATTTCGAGTTCTGGTCCTCTAGTAGCAAAATGTCCTCTTCAAACTTCTTAATTTTGGCCTCAGCTGTCACTTTCTCCAGCTGCAGCTTCTGCCTGGCAGCCTCCTCTTCATCCAATTGTTCTTCCAGGTCCTACCCACACAAGTATTTAATCATAAACATTGTTTTTACCATTTTTCTCCATTGTTTACTCATAAAAAAATAAAATGAAATTATGCACACAATTCTTAAAACTTGTACAACAACAAGGCTCCAGACCGCTATTACATTTTTGCTCCCAAGGAAAGTGAGCCAATATTTCTAATGAAATCTGAAAATGACCGAAATGAATCCCTCTCGTTAACCTGCCATTCCCCTTCTCCATCACCTCATAGCAGAGAGATTGTGCAGGGGAACATGGGTTGTTTAGGTGAATATATCTACCTGACTCATTGATCCTTTATCTGACTGAGGTTTGTGCAGATTAGAGTCCATGGCCCCGACCGTGGCTCTGAAATATCAGTAGCTTAACTGTGCTGTGTGCTGATAAATCCATGATGCTGTCCGTGGTGCTGAAGCAGCAGAAAAGATTTGTAATTGCGTCTTTTTTTCCTCCTGCCCTACTCTCAGTTCAAATATAGTTTCTATTATAAATCGTTGATGTAACCTGGGAGACCAGAGAGGGCTTGAACATGATGCCAGTGCTGCTCCACATTCATTCGTATTCACTGATGAGGCAGGGTTGAACCTGACCAGGACCAGGCAGCAGGGGAGGAACATCATTGGCAACCGTTGTCTCTGTCTCTGGCCTACGTGTGACCATGTGGAGGTGGTGTGTGACCGCATCCACGCAGACATTTGCCGGATGCTTTTTACCCCCCGCTGCTTGGCCAGGGACGTGGCAGCCGAAGCAGATGATATCTTCTGGCCTAATCAGGATTGGACGACTGATGTGGACTGATTTACACCACCTTGAATATTTTCATTTTTATGTTGTTGTGGGCCTACAAAACCTTTTTTGGCAGTAAATATTTGCTTTGTTACCTTTTTGTATTTGTGCACTGATTTTATCATTACATCCCTAGAAAGACAGTCTACAGTCTGGGACACACCTGAATATGGGACTGCATCTTCTTCTTCTCATTCTGCAGGCCTTGGCCTCGTTCTTCTTCTTCCTCCAGTCTGGACTCCAAGTCATGCAGGATCTCCTCCAGCTCTTGCTTTTTAGAAGCCAGGCGAGCTCTCATCTCCTCGGCCTCTGCAAACAGCTCTGTCTCCGCCTGCAGCTGCTCTGCTAGTATGTTCTTCTCCTCCATTAACTGCACATAAATAATGTTAATGCCTTCAATTATGTGTCATAAAAACCTTAAAGTGAATCCATGTTTTTAAAACGGGGCACTAACAGAGCATGTCTATGGTTGTAACTGACCTGCTGGTGTTTCCTCTCCATTTCCACCAGCTCTCCCTCCACCTTGATCTGCTTCTCCTTCACCTTGACCAGCTCTTCATCTTTAGCCTGCATCTCCTCCTCCTGCCTGGTCACCTGCAGCAGAGGCTTCACCTGCAGGTACAGATGAACAGATATTTTAGAAGATGAAACACATTCTAGCTGCCATATTGGCGCTATAAATAAACGGGAAATTATAGTATCTCTATTTATAAATTGGATCAGTTCTCCTCTGGACCTCAACATTGGCACAGCCATCGTTACCAGGAACACAGGGATTTCTATAGGCAGACAGCACTAAGATTACATGTACATACACACAGGCACACACCTTGGTGAAGAGTCTCCACCACTGCCAGTGACGCAGCTTCAAGTATGCAGCGCAGTTTCTCTGGAGAACCTTCAGTGCACTGAGCTGCTGCTGCTTCTTAGCAAAGGCTCTGAAGCATTACAATGAAAAGAAGACGACAAACATTAAGACAGTGAAATTTACTTTTTTGTGAACAAATCTTCAAACTAAACTGTAAGCCTTTATAAACAAATGACTCAAAAGACAGCCCTACTTGCGTGCCAAATATCCTCGACAGACGGCCTGGAAGAAAATGATGATGTCAGTGATCTTCAGGTCCCTCTCTTCCTCCAGGTGAGCGAGGACTCCAGCCCTGAAGAAGATCTTACTCTGGCCGATACGAAACAAGTTGCCATCCAGCTCCAGAGCTTTGATCTACCAAAGGGAGGGAAAGATATGAGATGGCTTAAATTAACTGCTCTTTATTGTGTGGTAATGGGACTAGATCATACATAACACCTATTTTCTATTTAGAAATTTAGAAAGTGCTTCTTACAACTTTAATTTTGACTGTTTTTACACTCAAATGATTAACATTTGGATTGTTTTGTTGCATTATAACAATGAGAAAGTCAGAATAAATGAAGCACCTTGTCAAATGTGAGCCTTGTGACTCCGAGGCAGCACTCGACATAATTACCACATCGTTTGTTGTGGGCTGAGACACAAGTCCTTACCATTCTCTCGCAGGCCTGTTTGCCATCCATGAAGCCCTTGGGAATGGCGTTAGGAGTGAGAATCTCATACCTGGACACAGAGCAGAGAGAGAAGTCCTTCAGTGCTTCAAAATGCATGAAGCTATAAGAAGTAGAACAAGTGGTAGAGGCTTCGGTCTCCTACATGACAGTTATGGAGCTACAGATGTCAAACAACTTTACAAAGATGAAAGAATATCTGAGACCAGATCCATCTTTTATGGACAGAGTGCAAAAGCATACTCCTACTCAGGTGAAGTGCTTTACATCTACATTTTTTGCCTTTCATAGGGCATGTGATGAGTAGAGGGTTAACTGAGTCAGAGGTACAGCATTACCTCTGTCTGAACTCCTGGAAGACGATGCGGTTGGGGAAGCCCTGTCTGCAGATACGGATCCCCTCCAGTACGCCATTACACCTCAGCTGGTCCAGAACCAGGTGGGGGTCCAGTTTACCAGCCTGGATGAGGAGGGAGTAAAAGAAGAAAGAGAAAGAAGGGAGGAAAAGGGGAACAAGAATATAAAAAAACAAACTTTGCATTTGGGTAAAATCCATTAAAGCTGTTCACATGTAAGCTTTGTCAAATAGTACAGTCTGTACTTGAGGATGACTGTGGCAATCTTGAGACAAACCCTTTTTTCATGGTTTGGGATGATGCAGCGGACAAAGTTGGGATTGGTGTTCCTCAGTGTGGCCATGAGCTTAGACAACTGCTCCTTATACAGTTGTCCCACGGTGCGGAACATTCCCTTCTTGGTCTTGTAAGCAGCACCAAACGCTGTCTCATTCATGCCTGCAACCTGGTCCAGACCCACAATTCGGTCGACTGGTGATGAAAAATGAGATGAAGAGAAACAGACAGATAACTGTATTAGTATCAGATGATGTGTGTAAAATACATCATAGTGCTGTGGTGGTTATAATATGTAGAAAAGAGAAAAGCCAACATGTTGACTTTTAGGTTTTTCGTATTAGTGTTTACATCCGATGTGGATATTCATCAGGTAATGTTCAGCTGAGAAGGATTTGCTCTTTTCTATTTTTGTGATAAAGCATGAAGACATACAATGATGCTGCGGCTGTTCTGAAAACAGTCGTACCAGCTGTGATCAAAGACCATCAGCTGTTTTGATTCTATAGCAACATAACACATTAACACGCAGAGCTGGTTTCTCCCAGGCATTCATCTGCTAAACAGTCCTTCATTCAAAAGTGATTTAGAAACTGAATCCATCTGATGTATCCGGATACTCATCAAGAAGCAATTGATTGCTTAACACAGTCAGAACACCGAGATTAACTTTTAAATAATAAACATACATTAGATTATTGCCAAAACAGGGAGGTTATAAATAACTCATTTTATATAATATGGGATATTTATTTCAACCACTGGACACAAGAGGAGACTTACTGAGCACATCAACAGAAACACGTCAGCAGTATTTCTGACAAGTTGCACTCTGTAATTAAAAATAGTGTCATTGCTACTCTGCACATCAATTCTTCCCCATGCAACTTGGTTGCATGTAACTAAATTTCAACAGCTTTGTGCTGTGTGTCGCCACAGCATTTAATCACAAATTGCATGCAAATTAGTTTTTGCATTGAAGTTGAACATTCACTGAGGTTTTAAAAATGACGTCTAATCTCTCTATCATCATAGCACTGACGAGCCCTGACGAAGTCTGTTGAATGCAAACAATATTATTTAATCACTATAATATCTTTAAATATAACTCTATCAGTGGATTGCTAATCATTGCATCTTTGCATCATGTGGATAGTGGCTATTTGCCCTTTTTTAGGACGCCTCCTCTGAACATGGTGTCCCATCAAATCATTAAAAAAACACTTTTTACTTAATATGTACCAGGCCCTAAAGGCAGTTCACAGTTCGTCCCTCTAACCAACCCATGATAATATTTACGGTGTCAGATGTTTAGCCTTGACAATAATTGTATTAATCTGTTTTGCATTGTGTGAATTCATTTTGTACCTTACCTGACCTGGCTTTTAACGTTTGAGGAACAGTTATTGGAATAATTAGTGGGAGTAAGCCATCAACATTGATGGAAGAATGAAAGTGTACAGCCATGCAAAGCCAAAGGGGAGCTTTCAGAGAGGCGCACATATCAGCCATGATAGGACACCTCCAGTGCAGAGGATGAGGAGAAGCCAGTGGTACATGAAGGTTAGTTGTTACTATCAGTCACCTGGAGCTTCATGGAGCCCAGGCACATTGTCATAGAAAGAGGCTCTCTGAAACGTCTGAATGTCTACAGCAACAGAGACACAGACAGAGAGAGAAGACAGGAGAGTGAGACAGAAAAAGAAAGCCTGCAAACACCCATATTCACACACTCACACAAGCATTCATTCATCCCATTCTCTCTGTGTTAAAAGAGTGAAGAGTAAATGTCAGTTCATCCACTGGAATACTATAGTTCATGCATAATAGAAAGCTTTTATTTAAAGTTGGGTTATATAACTGATCATTAATCAGGAGGACAATTAGTCCAGAAAGTGTTTTATAAGCATTCGCTTTAAATTCGACTTGTTTGTGATTCCATAAAAAAGAAAAGTCAATTTCAAATAAAGATTATTGAGAGCATAGCTCATTTGATCTAATCTATTAATAACAATGTACTGGCTGGGGGAGCTAATACAACATTTGCAGTTAATCAGTCATTCAGATCTGGTTTATCTCACTTACATTTGGTGCTTTTGTTGGCAAAAACTCACACATTAGTGAAGCTATGAAACACACTGCTGGATGAAAGTCGTGAACGTGTGAGAGAAGAGAGGATGTATTTTCTGTTTTCATCTAATATGAAGTTCACCGAGTTATGATATGCTTTGTAAACATCACACTAGCAGCTCTGGATATTTAGGCACAGGTGTTGTGCTTTGTGGTAAATGCTCAGTATGCTAACATGCTCACTAACAATGTTTAGCAAGTATAATGTTTACCATGTTTGTTCCCCATCTCAGTTTAGAGTTTTAGCATATTAACACTTGGGAATGTTTTTCACATGCATTTGCTGCATTTACAATTTCATGACATTTCATGCTATAGTTGATGAGATAGTTTACTGAAAACCAGAAATGTCAACCTCAGGGTTGGGCTTGAGGTCAGGGATCATCCTCTGAGGACAATGAATGTTTGTGCAAACTTCTATGGCAATCTATCCAATAGTTTATTCGACTGGACTAACTGATTGGTGGACAGACCAACACTGGCATCACTAAAGACCTAAAAGAGATAAAGACAATAATGCTTTTCACTCCACAATATGTACTGTATATGTGACTTTTGGGTAGCTATGGATACATGCAGGTTCATTAAAATATAATATAGCAGTTTACATTGTATTTGAATATACGTGTACAGTTGCGAGCTTGACGAGCTCCTACAAGGCAAAATATTGTTGAGAGGCTCACCGTCTTTCCAGAGCTCAGCCACGAACTTGTCAGTTGACTGGTGCAGCAGCGTGGCCACATTGTCATTCAGAGGATCCATGTTCTTCATAAGCCATTCATCAGCTTTATAATCCACCTAAAGGAAATATAGTGATTCCTCAGTATCATTTTAATAGTCGCACAACAAAATGTCCCACTGTATTTCCAGTTTCCTAAAAAATCTCAAACACAAACAGACTCAGCATTAAGAAACTGTGTTTATCTAAAATAATAATAATAAAAAAGATAAAAATGAAAATACTTTTAAAGCAGTGACCTGCACTTCCAACCCCAACGAGCTAACGTGTACTGTACATGCCAACAACAACCACACACACCACCTGTTATAATTTGAACACAAAGGAAAAAACTCCAAAAGAAAAACAACTCAGCATCATATCAGATTTCACTCATGAACTTTGTTATATGTCATCCGATCCCCTTCTTTACTGTTACACCCCAGTGTTAACTGTGTAAAGAAAGAAAAAAGGCTTTCAAAATAAACTCTCAGAGGATTGACTTTCATTCTCTGATTAATTGCTGCTGCTCTGTTGCTCCACCTGTCTGCAACAGTCTGTGTGATATGTCTAAAGTGACAGCTAGATCTGACACTAATAGTACATCCAAATATCACTCGGTGATTGTTTTAACTTACAGGAAGTACCAGATGTGCTGTATTTGCTATTTGGGATCATAAAATAAATAGAATAAAATTTAATAAAACATTCAGATAATCACACCAAATAGCATAAATGCATATAATACTAATATAATAAGAATCACTGTTGGGTTATACCTCAACCATCTGGTGATTGCACTAGATTAAAATAACATTTTATTTGACTGATTGCATGATGCCCACCTGGGACCGTGTCAGGTCTTACTTGATCATAGTGTGTTGATTGGATTAGTCTCTGTAACGACATAACTAACATACTAGCACACTAATAAGTAATTGACACGAGCAGGAACCTGAGATGAGGAATGTAAGATCTCCATATGGGTTTCATCAGAATCCAGGAAAAGCAAACTCACAATGTTTGCACTTATTTCCTTCTCTGTCATGCAGGATTTATTTGATGAAGTTCAAATTCAGTGTTGACTCTGAATACCTGATACTTAATATCTAAATGCCAAATCTGAGGTTTACACCTGTTTGTCATGGTAAGTTTCAAGTCCAGGACTGATGTTTAGACATGGCTGACAGATGCTTTTCAACTGTTCACACATATGTGCAGGAAAGGAAAAGAAGACAGTTAAACCTAATCAAACCATCACTCTAGGGATGATATCAGCGCCGATGCTGCGAATGACAAGCCTCCTCTCTGGAATGTTGTGGAGTATCATTTTTGTCTGTTAAGAGAAAAATGTCAACTTTCACAAAGGTGAAAGTTGACAGCCTCCGTTATGTAACCACCAGGCACCAAAAACTCAATTTCACACCAATGTGAACCAGATGTGGCTTTCCTCAGGCAGCAGTATGACAACTGGGATTTTGTTTTCAGGCAATGACCTGCTTAACTGCCTTCAGAGGAGCAAAGTCTGCCTCCGAGAAAGGTTTCAAAACACAGGACAGACAGTTGTTGCGCAAAACAAAGAGGACATGGATGAATGGATGAGGCTAGAGACCAGGAAGAGGAGGCTAGGGAACATGAAGTACTACAATAGTTAGTACTTTTAAAGAGACATACCATCTGCTAAAAGTAGTAGCACAGTACTACAATTCCCAAGAGAATAGTCAGGATGCACTTAACGGGCCTGAAATACATACCCTCCCTGCGTAGTGGATGATGCAGAAGTCAGCTTTGTCCTTGAGCTGACGTGGCTTCTGAAACTTGGTGTGTGTGCCCTGCTCCTGGAGCACCTTGTCTATAAAGGTTTTATCTGTGGCCTTGGGGAACCAGCACTCCTCATCCAGCAGAGCGAGGATACCAGGGGGGTTATTCTGAGAAGACAGATTTCATTAAACACACATGTATTCATAAACAGAAACTCACATGCACACACAGACGGGGGCACTGACCGGCCTCTCGATGAGGTCAATGCAGGGCTGCAAGTCCAGACCGAAGTCGATGAAGCTCCACTCGATGCCCTCCCTCTGGTACTCCTCCTGCTCCAGGATGAACATGGTGTGGTTGAAGAGCTGCTGCAGCTTCTCGTTGGTGTAGTTGATACACAGCTGCTCAAATGAGTTCAGCTGAAAGGAAAGCATGAAGCAGAAGATACTTTGTTTATATCATTAGATTAGGTGGGTTCTTTTAAACCTCATGAACTGATAAAACTAATATATAATTCTAATGATCAGACGAGCTGGATCCTTGGGTTCTGTTTAATCCATAACAAATAGAAGCTTGTTAGTGTTAAATTATTACAATCAGCACCTCAAAGATCTCAAAGCCAGCTATATCCAGGATGCCAATGAAAGACGCCCCCTGGCGTTTAGTCCGGTCTAGGGCCTTGTTGATGCGATGGACCAGCCAGCGAAACAGCCTCTCATATGTTGCCTTGGCCAGAGCTTCAATAGCAAAGTCAGCCTGAGGGAAAAACAGAGAGTGTAGAACCAGGGAGAGTAACCATGAAACACTTTATAATACAGAGCCTGTTGAACCTGGTGCAACTATAGGAATATTAACGAGTTGCTGTTTCCGTTTAAACAGTGTTGTGGATTTATCACAGTATGATGTCAGACCACCAGCTACAGTCTGGATGAACTATTATCCAGATGTTGTATATGACCTGCCTAAACATATCCTATGTCCCGAAAGTTTGCAAAAGTGAGGTGTATTTTAAACAGAAGCAAAGCACAGATATATATAACTAGAATTGAATGCATCCAGGTGTAATGTTAAAGCTAAAAAATTATACATAGAAATCAGACATCAACAGCGTTAGTGTTTTACCTGTTCTTTGGTCTGCGCTTTCTGCACATAGTCTCGTCCGACTTTAATCCTCGGGGTGAGGATCGCTCTGGTGAACTCCATAACGTTCATCCCAAGCAGGTGGCAGAGCTTCTGCGCCGCTGGGAGTACAAGGAAGCAGGGGGCATGCAATTTATTGCTTCAATATAAATCCAGACGTCATACTAGTACACATATACAACATCATATTTCATTAAAAAAAAATGATTTGTGTTTGTAACTATCTTAAGAATGTGACCTCAGTTTAGTGCTGGTTCAAATAATAAAGTCAAAAATGAAATACACCAATAAGCCTGAATACAACACTGCCTTAACCCTGTTTTAACAATCCAGGATATATGATTTTATTCAATGTCTGCAAAGCTCGGTTGTGTTGAGAACAATTTATTTAGTTCTTAGGAAACTAAGATCAGAATGTTTAATGGGTCTGATCTCAAGACAAAATACTACCAACTATGTCATCCATATATTTTATGTGACTTCCATCTGTCTTATACTGTGCTATATGTCACTAGAGTATAAAATCCAAACTGTAGGGACATCTGATGGTGGTGATATGTTGCCTGCCAACAGATCTGAAGAACAGATTCAGACATTACAAATCTTAACTTTGGTGTAATTACGTGTCTAATAAAGCATCTGCTCACAGTCAATGGGAACACTGTGTGAGCATGTTTGACGTGGATATGAGTAAGCTGGTTTTCGCAGCTGTTGTGATTCGTGGATCATGACTGACAATAGCGACTGAGGTGTTTTCCTTTCGGCTGAATGTCGGGTGTTTACCTGTGTTCTCGGGCATGGAGGCCTGATCGGTGTTTCTCTCTTTCTTAAAGACAATGTTGCCGAACTGCAGCACTGCAGACACCACCTTCAACATGCCTGCCGAGGATAAAATAACACGTACATAAAAAAAACATAAATGAGATTAAACTGCATATCGAGGCACATCTGGAACTACTACTCACAGACAATCTCGTCATGAGTGAAGCTCATGATGTGCATGGCCTCCAGTGTCTCCTGAAAGTTGTCTTTGTCCTGCTGACCAGGGATGGGAATGTTACCGTTTGACAGGAAACGGTAGTTGTTAAAGCCTTCGAGGAGCAGGTCCGCTAAAGAAGGAACAAAGAGAAAAAGCTTAATTATTCTAATGAATCCAGTTTCAGTCGAAACAACCAAAGTCGTCAAGAGATCGAGTGACCTTTTCACAGTAGAAACATGCTTTTAAGTGTTGACTTATAACAGTCCGGACACGTTTGCATCATCACGAAACAATGTACTAACAAGCTAAATTAGCTGCCTGGTCCTAATTCAAAACAGCTTTCTTGCTAAAAAAAATTAGCATAAACATGAAACCTTGCCGTTCTTGCTTTTCAGTTTATTCTGACTGCTTCTTACAGCAGTGGTTAGACACTCACTTCGGAGATGCTCTCCAGCTCCTGCCAGCAGACGGTAGAAAATATGGAAGGTCCTCTCATCTTTGGCCTGTCTGATGGCCCTTGACTTTTCCAGAAGGTCTTAGAGCAAAAGTTAAGGACTGACCAGGTAATTACACCATGAAAATACTGTCATTGCTACTGATTCTGTCAAAACTGTAAAGAAAATAAATGTACACGTTATTATTACATTTCTAATAATGAGAAAAGTCAATTTAGCCACATCTTCAATCTTCTTAGAAAGCCCAGATGCTAGAGGAACCCTACAAATCACTGGTCAATCCCATCTTTACACGTTCTACAAGTGTTGCAACAATAACATTTTATCCCAAAGAACTTTAACCATTATTCTCCCCACCGGGCATAAATAAAAGTGAGGAATTACAATGAAAATGTGGTTTCTTTTAAAGAGCTTAGTGCGCTCTAACTCTGTCTGAGGTAAACACAGAACAGGAGTTACATTCTTGTGGTTAAACGTAAGCTGGAGTGAGTCGTGGGTTGTGACCCTCACTCTCAGCTCTAACCCTCTAAATGTTTTATCTGTCCTTGCTGTGTTTAAAACAATCCTTTTGTCCTTTTGCTCCGTCAGCGTGTCCCGGTAATGAGGATACAAGTTTCAATATTGGCCCCAACAATGTAGCCTGTGACATCAAAGTTGATTCTGATGAACTTCCCCTGCAGGACACAAGATACGTATTTATTTTAAAACATTGTTCAACTTGTTAACATTTCACAGGTTAATTAGAAAGCCTTCATGTGTACAGTACTGTATGTGTTTGTGTGTCCGCATCTGTTATTTCGTTCTTTAACTTTCAGGCTCATGCTGGTTTTATATAACACTTTATGGATTCTTGCACATGACAGATACACGGCGAAGAACAAAATGACCATATTAAGAAAAGCCTGGTTAACAAGTGAGAAAGACTCTCAGGCATGTCTGTGGTTTCCTGACAGTGAGTGTGTATGCGCCATGGTGGGTAATCTTGGCCACGCGGTTAATTTAGTCACACATAAAATATTTGAATGATTTGAGAGAGAATGGTTGTGATTACTATATAACTAGAGATAACAACATTTTAGAAGCACTGCATCAGTCCTGATTTATAATAACAGATGCTGTAAGAAACTAAATTGAGAACAAAGGTTAATGGCTTTTTTTTCTAATCTGCTAAATAGTCACAAAGAAATATTAACTAACACTAGTGCATACAATTCAAATGTGTGAAAACAAGGAGGCGATTGTTATACTTACAAGAAATGACACCTTTTGCGCGAAAAGAAGAATACATGTATATACTGGTATAATTTGAAGTTCTAAGTAAAATCATGAATGTTTTAAAGCCTGATTTGGATTATATACACGTCTTTGTACACATCTGCACTGATTTTGACGTAACTGACTGGAGTTGACATGAATGTGTTTCACTGCCGGATATTATTTGTGTAAATCAAGAAAATGATCATTGAAACAGGAACGTAAAAACTCACAAAGCGTGATGAGTTGTCATTTTTCACTGTCTTGGCATTGCCAAAAGATTCAAGGATGGGGTTGGCTTGCAGGAGCTGGCGTTCCAACTCACCCTGTGGAGAAAGACAGAGAAGTAAGAGGCCAGCTAGCCGTCAAACATTTCCAACGGCTGGCACCTCGTAATGAATCTTTTTATCACTAGTCACATTTTTCTGTGTCTGCCAAAAAATAAAATTAAAAAAAAACCCCATAAGCTGGCATGGCAAAAACAATTCTCCATAACAGAACAGCTAGAGGAAAATGTAGCCGAGATGATATGCTAAACCGATCTTTCAGACAGTCAGTAATTTATCATGGCTCTGTAGGCTTTACTTTAGTCTACTGCAGTACAATGTGATTTTTGTCAAGGGAACTCGACAAGTTTAAGGGGCCAAGACAACCAAACAGTTTGACAGAACCTGCGAAACCACAAAGGCAATATAGGAAATGTTTTTCGACACATGCCCTATAGTAAGTAGTTAGTTCGGGCTGATGAGTGAAAGCCTTCTTCCGTCTTCCTCATTCCTATGGTGGTGATGATATATGCTATATATCCGCAGACTGTACCACAACGATGGTAATGATGGCTTCCTCCCAAAATCTCAAAACCTTTTTGGGTTGATATGTTGTTGGGACATTCCTTACAGCACTTGAAACCTCGAATTCCTCGACACATGACACAATATCCTCTATCCAGAGCACTGGCATTACAGAAATAGCTCCAACTGCTAGTGTCACCACCCAGGGCACAGCAGATCACACCCTGCCCTGAACAGACTCCAGGATAGTCCTCTGGACACTGACTGCCCAGGGGGAACAATGTTCTGACTTGCTGCCTGGCTTGCTGATGCTGTATTGGCCATCAAAAATAAATATGGGAATACTTATAACGCTTCTGAGATGTGATGTTAAGCAGAAGGCCAGATAAGTTAGACTGACAATGTAAATTCCTGTAGCAGAGATAGACGAGGAATGAATCCAATAGAAACCACGTCTACAATCTGATCCAATGACTACACTTTGAAGCACACTCATCTACTTCCATCATGACCAAGATCTCACTGTTACATCTTACTTGGCAAGATAAGCTGATTAGATGAGCAAACATTTAACCTAATCTTTCTTTTAATACACCTTTTATTGAGAAAATCCTCTTCCAGAAAGTTGCGGATAGATAGTCGAAGAAGATGACATATAATAACCAGTGCATACATCCCTGTATATGAACTATAGAACACACAGAGATTCCCATTTGTTCATTTCTGATCTGCTTTACATCTTCTCTACTGCTTTCCACCCCTCTGCAAACTCCTCCAGCATATCTTTGCTCTCCCCTGATTTCTGGTTCTGCATTCCTCTGGCTTTTGCTCAGAGGCAGCTGTAATGCAACGCAGAAGGAGAGCAGCATTAAGGAGGTCAGTGTGGATGGAGTGTTCTGGCAGGGGGAGTACCGAGGCACTGAGTTTCAGCTGCTCACTTACAGCTACTGACCCGCAGCATATTAAACAAGCATTCACCTGGATTGTGTGTGTGCTCAGAGCTGCAGATTATAGGAGTCACTCTGCTTTTATAGTTATTAGATTTACAGAAGACCCAGAAACATCAGGTATTGGTTTGAGGGGGAGAAAGAAAAATAGCTGCCTGATAAATCAAACAGAGAAGAGGTGAGCCAGAAAGTATCAAGTTATGTAGAAAGCACGAGAAACAGATTATATCTGGAACAAAACAATTCTGAACTAAAGTCTTAAAATCAGGTGAGGCTATAAGATACATAAGCAGAGAAACTTCTCCAGATTATTGACTGTGCAATAAAACCACATGTAGATTGAAGGACAGAGCTGGTTACAGGGGTGATATTATCATAACTAAGGCTATAGACTAGGCCAAACTAGATTGATTGATTTGATTGATCAATTGAAATACTTTTCAAACTACACACATGCATCTAGAGTACACCAACAATGAAAAAACATGCATAAATATATGAAAGGTTTGATCTTCAATATCTCTCTTTTTACACCTGGGCTAAAATGGAAAAGATGAAGCTTGGCATAAAACATTCGATGAGAGAGATGTTTGTGGCTGCGGTCGGATTTTCACACAGTTCATTTAAAATGTGAATCACAGATCAAAAGCACTAATCAAAAGTTTGGACACACCTTCTTATAAACCTTTGAGTGTTACTGTCCACACAGAGGCTATACAGAGTCAGTTAATGCGCAACACTTTTAATGACAGCTATGACCTACTTATTTGCACTTCACTGACATGTGCTTCTGATAAAGCTTCTCAATTACCACTGTTCTACTAAACCTGAACCAACTGATAAAACAAAGTGTGTAATTATCATGAGCGTGCTGGTTCAATGTCAGATTCACTGGGATTCAAATAATCATGTGAGGAGACTGAGCCAGCACAAACAAATGCCTCATAAAGAAAGAAAGAAGCTTAGATTAGTCTGTCATGGTCATTATGGAAGCAGCAGAGATTTAGAGAGAAGGGCATGCACATACACACACACACACACACACACACACACAGACGCGCAAACACCAAAACTGAACACACACTCTCTTTGAGACAGCGGGAGATACACTTGCCTGTAGCTTGAATGGTTTGGGAGATTCGGGCTGTTTGTTATGGATAAACAAATGCAAGTGTTAAAACCTGAAGCGCTTATGTCAGACACAAGCCACAGGAAACACACCACCGGTACACACTGGACACACTCTCACAGAGTGGCAGTGAGGACATGAAGCAGGAGCAGTGATCAGTCAGGGTACATTCAAATCTATACGGTTAGATATTGATTAATACACAACTCTTTCAAAACTAAGCTATGCACTTTAAAATTTGACTAGAGCAGAGTAAAATTACAATTCATTCCAATATAATAATGATTGGTAGGAGGAGAGGAGAGGAGAGGAGAGGAGAGGAGAGGAGAGGAGAGGAGAGGAGAGGAGAGGAGAGGAGAGGAGAGGAGAGGAGAGGAGAGGAGAGGAGAGGAGAGGAGAAAGTTCAGACTTGGCAAAATGTTGGAAAACGTAGGCAGTGGGGCTCTTACAGGAATGTTGTGGTCTTTGCGCCCTTTGTGTGAGGAGGCAACGTGGGCCAGGTACTGGATGACCTTTTTCGTGTTCTCGGTCTTGCCAGCGCCTGATTCACCTCTGAAAACAAAGAGGTTAGACAGCATGGACACATGGACCAGTGAGTGAATGAATAATGAGTAAGAGAAAATAAACTTTCGTTTCACTTTAGTTCCTTCCTTTTTCATTACTTCCAGTAAATGATAAAACACCCTTTGTTTGCAATCGTGAAGTATAAGGTTTTAATTGTGAGGCAGAGCCAAATTACAGGAAGCAATCTGTTAGTTACCCGCGCTTTAGCAAGGTACACACAAAACATAGTAAAACCCTAACAAAAATAACTATGTCGGTTAAGAGTGAATCCCAAGGAAGCAATGAACAAAAAGAAAAGACACAGAGAGGCAGAGGGAGAGAGTGAATGAGCATCAGGCTATCTGTTGTTGTTTTCTACATCTATGTTCATCTGTCTGTCTGTCGGTTTTTACTGGAGAACTTTGTGGTTTGGTGGGCCAGTCTCCAAAGTTTCCAGGCTCTGCTTTTGGGCCGTCACTAATGATAGCTGTGTGTTCAGGCAGGGCCATCCACAGCTCCCACAGTCAGGTCCCAGATCTCAGAAAACCAGGCCAACAACACTACATCTAGTTACATTCCAGTGGCTTTAGTCTAGCTGACTATTAGCGCTGCTGCACACAGGACACTGAAGTTTTAAATGGCGCACTAGAATTCAATGGGCGTGTCCTCAAACACTGGATACAGGCATAGCAATATAGGTCAAGTTGGTTACACATCTCAGTTTGGCTTGATGTTCTTCACAGCCTCAATTCAGGGAATCTCGTGTCAGAGTATTTCTCATGGAAATAACCACTTAGTGACTTTCTCACATCTTTTCTCTTATAGACAAGGTGTGAACGTGTGAGGTTATGGGGTCGCTCACGGCAGGACTCTGCACTTTGTGAACTCTCTATAGCTCTAGCATCACATCCTCTGTTGATCACACTCTCACAACCTCTCTTTGTCACACGTCAGAGGGTCAACAGTATCCTCAACCCTCAAGTGAGAGATTCTACAAGTTGTCGGTCTCACAGGCTGCTCCCTGTTCTGTTCTTTGGGATGCAGCGTATAGACATTATGCAACAGAACAGCCTATTTTTACAGCTATAGTGCACACGGCATAGGGGACACTGGTTTAATCATTTATATGGGAATAGATAGATAGATATAGTACTTTATTAATCCTGAAGGGAAACGGCAGCCAAAAGGAAATTGCAGATTTGCAACTATTCATCAGTAACTACAGGGACACATGTAAATACCGGGTTTTGACTGTTCACACAAGACCGCGGGTCTGCAAATGTTTTTCTGAACACATCACTGCTGAACCACATAAGTGCACAAGAAAGGCCTTCTATAATTCTATACTATGCTGAATAGGCTTGTGGCATTTTAACTGGATTAAAAGTTGTTGTTACAAAGTTCATGCAGCCTTTTTTATTCCAAGTCAAAGGACCTGCATAAACAGAGCCGGCTTGCAGATCCTGGTCAGATAACATGTTTTCCCTTCTAAAACAAATATCATAATAGTTTTCTTTTTTTCCACCAGGATTAATCTTAATCATCTATAACAGTACTGAAACCAAGTGATGCTTCATCTCTTCAATTAAATAAAAGTCTTTCAGACCTACTATCGCAGCACATGATCTACTATTACTACTAGCACATGATCCGCAGCTTGTTGTGGGAGATTCAACTCTAACAGTTCATGTTTCCATGTACTGGGTCTACTCTACCACAATAATAATTAATCTTCCATCTTCATGGGCCTACATTTCCTTTTGAAGATGATTTGTTTTGATGGAGTAAAATAACCAAAAGTCTTTTTTTGGTTGTTACCTCGAATCAAAAAATGTATATATTAGAAATGTTTTTACAGTGAGAAAGCAACCTCTCCAAACTGCATGACCGTATTTATTAAACTGCGGCTCCACTGTGACCAACAGGGGGTGCAGTTTTCCGAATTTAGGACCGATTATGCAAGAGCTCTTGGCAAAGTTAACCCAAGCCACATTGAAAGAGTGTGGCACCTAATTACTCTTTGCCATACAAGATGAAGGCAGGGCACCAAACCACATTCATAACTCCCTCGGTATTGGGGAGAGCTGAAGCACAACCCAGAATCCACAAAATGCTATTGGAAACCAGTGTTTAAATAAAACACAGCAGGATGAAGGGAGCTGGCCAACTGACTTAGGGTGAGAGAAACATGAAGGGAGATGGACAAGCGGTTAGTATAATAAATACTAAGAGGAGAGGAGAGGGGAGGAGAGGAGAGGAGAGGAGAGGAGAGGAGAGGAGAGGAGAGGAGAGGAGAGGAGAGGAGAGGAGAGGAGAGGAGAGGAGAGGAGAGGAGAGGAGAGGAGAGGAGAGGAGAGGAGGAGTTGCAGTACTCACGTGCAAAGGATTGATTGGTCCTCACGATCTGTTCAGAGAAAACAGAAAATACACAGTCACCATCTGTCCATCGTCTCCCAGGTTTGACTTCATCATTCACGTCTTCATGACAACTAGAATAATTATATGTGTGGTACTGTACTGCATGGTGGGATCCAACTACATGAAAACAGCTGATATTGATTTTTCTTGAGAAGAGCAGGACACCAAAGTCACATTGATCTAGTGTGTGTGTGTCAAGAGTATATTTTATAGCCCATTCCTAAAACCTCCAGCATCCTGACTCCATTGCAATGCCATGCTGTGTAAGGGCCATAAACTGACACACACACACACACACACACACACACACACACACACACACACACTAGTCTCAAAAGCTTTTACACCTTTTATCACAGAGGAATTCAGACCAAAGTCCAGATGACAGGATTAGCTATGCCCACTGAAGTGTGTGACCTCTCAACTTTGAAGGTCCTGCTGCAGGCTACAAAGACCAGAACCTGGTGGGAAGTGACCTGTTTATCAGCTTACAGGAACTCCAGACTAGATCTCATGCTGTTTACAATCAGAACAGACCCTAATTTAATAGACCAACTGGTAAACAACATGCAATTTATGCCGCATATTTACAGAGACCACACATTAAGTCTGTAAAAATGATGTTCAAAAAAAAAAGTCACCCATTCATAGGGAATATGATCAAAATCAACTGAAGCCATCTAATAAAACACTGATGTGGCTTGAACCTGTAGGTATGATGTAAAAATGTAAAACCATCTGCTTGCGTACTATGTGAAGAATGAAGCCTGACATGACATTGCTCTTAGAGGATGGTGACATACTTGAAATGGCCTTGTCACATGTGTCTTCCACAAAGACCAGAGGCTAAAAACAACTGAGGTGAGCACCACACAGGAGGAGCACTGAGAAAATGTTTAATCATGCCACTATGACAATACAGAGACGGCAACGGGTGTAATTTCTGCCTCAGAGGGAGTCCTCCTGCTGGCCTTCAATATTTGCTGACATTCCTGTGGCAGGAAGTAAGAAGATTTTTTTTATTCCCTTTTTTTAACACCTCTACATTCCTAAACTCAATAAACGTGAAAGGAATGGGGCCACCTCATACGCACTCACACAGATACACACACCACATCCACCATTATAACCTTGCTCCATCTCCCATGCAGTCTGTATCATCTTCACAGCTGCATTCAGAGGGAATGATAGTAGACTCCATTGCTGGATACACTGTCCCTGTCTTGTTGCACTTGCACTACAAATGAAGTCATGCTAGGTAAAAAAAAACAGCAGCTCTCAGGGCGTTTTCTTTTTTCGAAAAATTACGAAAAATTCTCTAATTGAGTTACGTTTGACCCGATTCCATTGAGCAAGTTTGGCAAAAGACCATTGCATACATACATTAGTGTTCACCAAAACCACTCTGTGGGGATGACGAGCTGAGCTGTGGGCCTCGCCACAAATTTGCCCCATATAACCCATGAACTCACGCCTTGTTCATGTGGGTCAGTTTTCACACACACAGCTCAGAAAGGCTTTAAGGTGTTATCTTTCACAGAAGAAATTACCTTTTGTTCTTGCACTAAAGCGTGAGCTTCTCTCCAGTGACAAAAACTGGTGACAGATTCCTTTGATTGTGTGTGTGTGTGTGTGTCACTGAAAAAGGTTTCCCTTTTCTTAATACAGTGAAAGTCTATTCCGATGAATGTAATGTAATGCAGACAAGCTCAAGCACAAATATGTGCCAACATGCAGAAATAAAACAAGTGTTTGCACCCTTGTGTTGGATAAGAGTTACTGTAACAGCGGGAATGATGAATGAGCTGCTCAGAATAACTATCCCAATCTCCCCTTGATGAAACTCGGTCAAATCAAAGATTGATTAGTCTTCCTGTCTGTGTTTCACAGCCACATCTACACAAACCTGTTGCTTATCAGATGCAGCTAATGGGCGCGTGTCCAGTGGGACTGGACTGCGGCACGCAACACTGCGTATCATATCATTAAGAATCAAGTACATACTCACGAAAGAGCCCCTGAGCAACATCAACTCAGCTTTGCATGATTAAAGAAAGAACCAGTTTTCACGTGTGACCTCGTGTTTCTGAAATTAACACCTCATTGCAATCTGCGGTGGGTGAGATAAACATCTGTGTGATCTGTCTGTTTTTGTGTTTGCATTTGAGAAGTGCACTCTGGTCCTACCAGGTGTTGCTGACTGCAGAAATGCCCCTCTAGTTACCCCAAATGTCTTAATGAACACCATGTGACAAATAAGTCTTTCTTGAAAATAACATCTTCTGGTGCACGGGAACTGTTTGTTCCTCTGGCAGCAGCAGCAGTCCTTTCTTTGGAATTGTAGTGGAATTTGCAATAAGACACTTTGGCTCTATGTACAACTACAAAAAAAAAGAAATGACAGAAAAAAACAACGTAAAAGACTTTAAAACAGTCTTTTACATTATATTAAGATATTCCTGTATGTGCTGGCCAGTCATCACAAGGCCTGTCTGGTTATTGTGACCTTCAGCACCTGTTGACTGATATGATCATTGACCTGAAATGGAAGATTGGCTTTTCTGTCTGGTATCTTTGTAGGATAAATGATCTAACTGACCTATGAAAGTGATATGAAGGATGTGTTTTGTGTTTGTAGACAAGTGACTGGCACGTACACAGGTCACCTGTCAGTCATGACATGATGATCGAAAGGGAATGACAGAGAAGTGTTACGAACTTACACATCTTTAAACCTCCATTAGCTCTACAGACACTTCATTTACTGCTCATCAGACTGTGTATACCTCTGATACCCTGCTTTCATTTGACCTTATACTACTCTGCAGGCATTCATCACCTCCACATTTGACCCACTCAGCTCTTCCTGTAATATCTTTCCCTTTATGATTTCATTCTTCTATAAGATCAGACAAAATAAAGTAGATATTGACTGTACTTACAAGAACCCTAAGGCAGCTTTAGTAAATAGCTTTCACTTCCATCAAACACACATCCAAGATATTCTGCTTTTGGAACAGCGTTTGGAAACATTCTCTTGCATATACGTGTTTGTGTAGTAAATTTGTGAATCAAACACTTGTGATCTTTGACAGTCTGCCAATAACAAAACATATGTTCTTTTTTAAGTTTTAACATTTTGTTTTGTCTTGCTGTAAACATCTTGTGGTAGATTTGTTTTGTGTGAAACTGTCTACTGTGACCTATCTGCATCCATCTGTTCCATACTGCCCTCTTGGCAGCTGCTGCTTCCTAGATCACCACGGCAACTAACTGCTGGCTCATATTTACCCAGGATGCCATGCTGGCTAAGCGTAGGTCAATCAAACTGAGCATGTTCTTCCCTTCCAGTAGCTCATTACTGCCTCACTAAATCTTTACCTCCTTTGTGTTTCCCTTTTCTTTCTGTTGCTCTCATTTCCCCTTTTCCCCAGTATATGTCTCCACGACAGGCAAAGCCAGATTACTCAGAACACTGAGAGTGCCGACCTTACTGGAGATTAAATCACTTTTCCATAAGGACAGATGTTTTAAATTTAGTTACCTCATCAGAACTTTTAACTGCGCCGGTATTTTCTCCACAACAACTCATAATCATCTCGATAATGTGAGTGCTAGATGGAAATAAGTTAGCTCATTCATTTATCAAATTTTTGTGTTAGACCACAACAGCTTTCAGGCCAACCAGTGTTGCTGCAGTGTTACATCACAGTTTACTGAAGGGTGAAATACTTCACTTTCTACTCCATGTTCAAGATCGAGAGAAGGCAGTTCTGAAAACAATACTTCCAGTTGATGGAACAGCCATTTCCAGGCCTTTTCCACACACTGGTCGGTTGATTAAGTTCGCACAGAATATTCCATTCTGTGCACTTTCTGTTTCAAATATTTTTATTGGAAGCATTTGTGCAAAAACCTTGAGATTTATACAGAACACAGAACTGCTTCAATCTCTACTCAAATTTCCAAAAATGGCATTAAAATAAAACAGAAAAAGAGAAAAGAAAAAGGGAGATATATCTATTCTCATTCCTATTTTGTGCACTTCTTACGCAACTTTGCAACTGCAATCCATTTAAAAAACTGCACACAGTCTGTCTCATGAGTGTACAGTATCAATACACACAAACATGAATCTCACTTCAGACTCCCGTTGTAGGAGACAGCCTGGCGTTGCACAGCAGGGTCCCGTTTGCTGCTAATAATTTATCCCGACTGAGGATTAAACAAACCCTCATTCTTCACATTCCAGAGTATTCTCCCTCTTGTTCTGTTTCTACCAAAGCCTCAAACATTACCATATCCCCGTATTGTCAACTTCATTTAACCCTGTACACAGCCTCTCCAGACTGTAACTTTTTTTTAACCTTCTGTTTTCACCCCAAGTTCCCTATTAGTTAAATGTAGTGATTTTTATTATACATTCTCACTCAGAGGGTGAGTGTTTCCCTCCAAAAGCTCCCTACTGCAGCTTGGTAGTTCAATAATCTAAAACTTATGGTATTTAGTTATGGTATGCTTAGAAAATGGTCTAGTATGGTCAGATTGTCAGTTTTTTTATGTAAACTGTAAGTAATTAGTAGTTAATAGGCTAAAGCCTGCATAAATAGGCATTGTAATTAATACTATTTGTCAAAATGCTTACCCTGAAATTCTGGATAATCACCAAACAACAAGAGTAACATTCATTTATATTTTCTCAGTTTCAATAAGCCACAAGCCAAAAAGGCAACTTCCTCATTTGGGACCCAAAAGGCTGCAAAGGTTCGAGGTGTACTACTCTACCACAACCACCATAACAATCTCTCCAGCTGAAACCAAACCTTAGAGTACAAACACATTCTTAGAGTGAGGATCCTAATTACCTCTATTTATTGTGAATGGTCCTCAGTAATATGGGTGATGTTCAAGGTCTAACCCACACACAGCTATCAAATAACTCTTGATTACATTCACATTGATTCTTATTGATATCATACTTGTGAGAAACATTGGCAAAGATAACTATGCGTACTTTAATAATATTTAAGTATAAAGGAACTCACTGCCTGCTTCATGCTTATGCACTCACTTTTCAAAACACTTTTATTGGACCAAGGCGCAACTTTCCGACTATGATTCTGCAGCTAAAAAAAAACACTACTACAAAAATGGAAGTTGGCTTGAAATCATGATTTTCATCTTTTTGGGATTTTTACAACTGGATGTAGCACATTTTTTCCATTGCTCAAGCTCTCACAATTTGCTTCATAAAAGAAGTCGTAAAACACTACTGAACACAGTGAAAATTCTAACGCCATGGCAACCACTTCACACAAGTAATCCTGTGTGATAGCCAGCGAGCTGCTCTCTCATTAAGTACTGTTATATTTGGTCAGGGTTACGTTACAGCTACACACAAACACACACTCCCAGGTCACAGTAGAATATACTGATGGTATTAGTGCAAACCAAAGTCATGTAAAAATGGTGGTCTGCTTACTCATAAAGGCATAAAGCACAGACGGGATAGAATCCAGAGCTACTTCAAACCAGAGGAACAAAGCTGTGTGTGTGTGTGTGTGTGTGAGTGAGACAGAGCTCATTCACATTCCCAGACAGTGGAAGTAGCAAATAGTCAGTGTGATCTGGGAAGTGTTCTGGTCTGTGGGTACCTGCAGTGTATAACTGTCACTTGGAAGCTTCCGAAACAATTATGATAAGAAGCAAAGTAAACGCAGTTAAGTAGAGGGCTGAAGAAGAGTAATATGCTACATCCTCCAACAGCGGTTTTCATAGGATTAACAGACTAAGGAACTATAAATGCACCCATAGCGATTAAAGCAAGTTATGGAGTAAAGGAGAAGGCAGAATTTGAAGTATCCTGAATACATCTACAGGATATGTTTCATTTGCATTACCTTTGCATCCATAAGTGACCAATTTAGAAATTCTAAATCCTTATCTCAAAGCCACTAAAACATGCCGATGTGACGGCACCCCCCCCCTTGAGTGTATATAAAACTGCCTCATGTGAAAAACAAGTCCAAGTCACATCCAATCGCATCATTCACTTTTCTCAACCCAAAAAGCACCAATTGCACAACTTACATGTTTTACTACTACAGTCACAAAAGTGCAGGACTCAGTTTCTAATACTGGATCTGTAGCAATTTACACCGAGCTGTTAAGTGTCAGCAGTAAAATGCTTAATGAAATGACATCATCTAACATGAGGGAATGTTCGCACAACGTTCTGCCACGTTTTTACTGCATATTGATAACCGGCTGCAGTATTTACAGACATTTTGACTCATAGATCAAACTCTGTTGAGTGAATACGATGTACGTTTCTGTACATATGGCAACTTACATCCGCTGAGTGACTAAACAGCTCAACCGCATTACTCACTGCAACGCTATTGAACCAGCTGCCAGTTAGGCATTCATAGGCATTCATGAGCCTGCGAACAGAAGGGCAGACAGCCCTACGGAGCTGACTGGCCATTTGCGTGTATCAATCTGTGTGTGTGTGTGTGTGAGATGGAATTCGGATGGCCCTGGTTTCCCTCCCTACCATCACTGGGGCCTCTGGGGTGTGGAACAGGCGTTGTTTTAAGCAGACTGGCAGTTCAACGGAGGTGATTTTTAAGGGAAATGAGGTGCAGGTGTGGTGGAGGTTATGCCCGTTTTTATGGCTTTTAGATTATGTGTTTCATCGCCAACTTGTTGCCACACACAAATAACATGCCAATCAGTAACAAAAACGTCAAGAGTAACAACGCAGAAACAGGCCGTTGACGTGCAACATTTTCACGCCATGAATGGATGAATAAATGGGCAGAGACCGTCCTAAAATCCCACTGACAGCCACAGCATGTTCCCCTGTGAATCTGGCACCAGCGGATACTTCCCAGGAGAGGGAGGAGCGTAGAGCAGTTTAGGGATGTTGCTGGCTAGAGAAGGAGAAACGGGTGGGGTGGAAACGGACCAGATAGGAGAACATACTGGGGGGTAATGGAGATACCAGAGAGAGAGATCACAGTGGCCCATTGGAGTCATGATGGAAAGTAGAAAAACAGAGAATAGAAATAAGAGCTTTGCGGCTATAAATAATAGCATGTCACCCGCTGACATACTTGCAGATGAAATCCTTTGGGTGTTTCAGTGCTTCTGATTGAGTTTCAGGATAGTGACGACAGTTGGCAACTGAGATCACACACAGAAATAGATTATCTAGAATGTCCCCACCCTGTCGGAAATGACAAGAGTGTGTGAGGGACCACCTGGATGAGTGTGTGACGGCTGAGATATACGACACACACACACACACACACACACACAATGGCAGAGAGGAAGCTATTCTCATTATTCACACCTAAAGCTTCCTACTTCCTAACAACTGTGCATGTTAAATTCTATTTAGATTACTGTATTTTGTGGGATTTTTCAGGCAGAGTGAGAAATGGGTGTGATATGCAACAACTGGAATCAAAGCGGGGGCAATGCAGTTATATGTTATAAGCAGTAGGACACCAGTACGCCTCCTTGTTTATTGCATGTCAACTATCCACAGCTTCTGGTATAAAAGGGTTAATCATAGATGACAAGATTAAAGATGACTGCAGGGATGTCATCAACTAAAAGCGAATTATCTCATACATCCTACAATCAGTTGCGGATAAGACACCAATTTAACCCTGTAGAGACTCTGCCTTTACAGCAATAAAAAAATCTACACTGCTGATCATCCAATCAGTGTGTCGTAAAGTAAGAGAAAACTAAAGAGTCCCAGAGGTGACATGGAGAATGATTTTGTGTGCTCGTCTTAATAATCTGGCCTCTGCAAGATCAGACGAAAAAAATAAAAAATATTACATGATATTAAACTGAGAGCACAAAATAGTAGTTAATGTGTCCAAAATTATTACTTTAAGAGAATGAATTAATGAACTAATGAGGTGTTTTATTTCACACCCATGACAAAACAACATGACATGAATAAAATAGTTTTAGATTATTTGGACCTGCAAAAACACAGAGTGCTTCTATACCAAAATTGCACCGCATTACTTGGTCCACATAAAACAACCTCAGCTCCACTTGAGGACATGTGCTTCCGTTCATATAAAGCTAAGGAAAACTGACTTACCCCAAAGAATATCACATTGTGTCTTGGTCTGTGTTATCACTGGCTTTAAGTGTCATGGAAATAAAGGACATACATGCACACTGAGGCTGAGGGGCTCATGGATTTGCACTTTCTCACGCGTCCCTCTTTCTTAGGTGGTTGATTTTTCACATTTGGGGCCACTTTAATTGCACAAGGACAAAAATTAAACGAATTAATGTTTGAACTGTAATTTGATGATGCCTTACTTTAGTAAAAGGTTTGACCTGTAACAGGTTAACCAGTAGTTGTTAAAATATTTAACAATAGTGTCACACACACATATGGAAGGCAGAGTCTCTTGTGTGTTAATTTCAGATTCTTATCCCCATGTCCTGTGGGCTTGTGTTTGGCTTGTAAGGCTTGTGTTATACTGTCTGAGCTCTACTCTGCAGCGAGCATTCAGACAGGCTTTCGGAGTCTTTTCTTTTTCAAGTCCCACAAAGCACATTTTTCAAATGCTTCTGATGCAGGGGTGAAATGAGAAAAGTCTGCGAGGGAAAAAAGAGGGGTATCGAGATAGAGGAAGAGAACCAGGTCCCACATGTTTTTCATAGCGAGGTGCTGGCCTGGTGTGTGGTAAACTTTGTCGGACTAATTGGAAGACTCTTTGAAATCTAATATGTTTATTCCTGTGAATTCAGTGTTGTAGTTCATATCTGCTGCACCGGAGATATGTGCCAGCTATCTAGAGAGACAGCATATGTTGAAGGTGAAATGGTAATCTATGGCTCAATTTCACTGAATAGGACGATCACATCTGGTGAGGATGTGAGTGAACTATGTAACCCTGGTAACCTGGACAGATATAAACACATTGAGCATCACATGGCGATGAAAAGAGACGTAGCAACAGTGAGACGTAATCCATCTTTTGGTTGACTGAGCACAGTGGTGACGCCACACAAAGTACCAGCAGCATCAAAATAGCACAGGACAATACACAGAAGTGTTTGTGTTTTCAGTTTCCACTATAGTGAAGAGGGGTGGGGGTGTATTCCCTGCTTCTGTCGCTATTGTTTATCAGACTGGCTAAAAAAAACCAAAAACTCAATTACAATCCAGTCATGAATTTATTAACGATAATTGCTACAGATGAATGCAATTGAATCTGTTGTCTTTACCTATCTAACTTATGCACACCGTCATACAGAAACATTTTCTTAACAACATTTTATCCTTTTCCAACATATTTTCCTACACCTCAGCTCTGCTGCTGTAATGGCACACTTCCTCTGTGGGTGAAGTTCATCTTAGTTCTTACATTTTTTTTCAAGGGAAAATCCAAAGATGAAATTCAGTTCATCCTGTCCATAAACAATAGTAAGACGTTGCCCTGGAAAAAATTAAGAGACCACTGCAAATATATCAGTTTATCTAACTTTACTTCAGAAATCAATATTTGGTGGAATAACCCTGATTTTTAATAATGTGTCTTGGCATTCAATGGGGTTCAGGTCTGGAGACTGGGCTTGCCATGACAGGCTCTGGTGGTTCTTCATCCACACCTCGATTGAACCAGCTGTGTGGCGTGGAGCAATGTCCCGCTGGAAAAACAATCCTCAGAGTTGGGGAACATTGTCAGCAGATGGAAGCAAGTTTTCTTCCTAGATAACTTTTTGCAAACCTCGGTCGGCTATTCTTTGATGAAGGTTTTTTTTTTTCAACTTTACATGACTTGAGCTCTGCCCCTAGGCGCCTGTTTCGAACCGTTCATGCTGTGCACTTCACCCCAGCTGTCATTTGCCATTCTTTTTGTAGGTTACTTGCTGTCATCCTACGGTTTTCTGAGTGACATTCGAATTAGTTTATGGTCATCCCGGTCAGTGGAGTCATTTCTGCCCTCTGCCGGTCTGTAGCTTTGTTGTCCCCAGTGTCTGCTGCTTTTATTTATAATTATGGATGGATGCAACCTGATGCTCACTGTATCCCTCTGCCAGTAAAGTCAGAATCTTTAAATCTTTCTTTTCCTTACTCAAAACTTTTCTTTTCAACTCTTCAAATCAAATCAAATCAAATTTTATTTGTATAGCCCAAAGTCACAAAATACATTTGTGACTTTGGGCTATACAATCTGTACAGGGAGTGACACCCTCTGTCCTTAGACCCTCGGTTCTTGGAATAGTTATCATTGATTCCAATTATTTTTGAGGTACTACTAGCACTGTTTTTGCCATCCAACTGGTCCTATTGTAACAGTATATTGATGAACACAGCAGTGTTTTTTATACTTTTCCTCCTTAAATAAGCTTTGGATCAGGTGATCACTTAATCAGTACCTCATTAAGCAGAATGAGGTGTGTTTGTGTTGGAATTCAACAGATCCTGGAATGGAATGGCTGTCATACATGTAGAGATGCTGATTTTAAAAAAAAATGCAGTGGTCTTCTAATTTTTTCCAGAGCTGTATGTGAGCCCAGCAGACCCATAAAACCCCACAATCTATTCATCACCTGTGAAGCATCACGTATAACTACCAAATTGCCTGTTGCTGTCAAAACTCATGTCCATCCATTCTCCATGCCTGTGACTGTCAACAAATATTAACTGTTAGGGGTCCCATTGCTTCTTAACGTGATAGATTTTACATACTTCTCCGTTTCAGGGTCATTCCTTATATACGTGCTAGACCGGATATCTCAAGCTGCATTTTGAACTATTAGTCTAACACATGCACAATTTTGTTTTGCTAATAGAGTGTTAGTATTGCACAACAGCATGAAACATTACAGAGAGTATAAAATTAGCCTTGTGCTGTTGGGTGTTGCCTTTAGGCCAATGAAAGGGGAGAGAAAGCAGTTGCGGGAGATATGGCAGAAAGTATTTGGCAATGTAATCGATTGCAGATGGCAGCCAGTCGGGTGGCTTGTTTGGTCCACAGTGGTTCTTTGTGATGGCTAGGCCTGCCATAATCCAACAGGACAAGGCTGTTTTCCTGTGTATGTGTGTGCATGTGTGTTTATGCTGGCACCTCTAATATCACAGCGCTAAGCTCTGCAGCCCCACAGGAATCCAGACACACAAGGGGGAGCAGGGGTCCAGCCACAGAGGGGAATTTGTGTTCTAGCGTATGAATGACTCTGATGGGATCAGGGAAATAACATAGAATAATCTGAAAATTTGAAAGGGGTAAAAGGTTTTTAAAGCATTTTGTTAGAATGACAAATATAAATGAAACTAGGTCACCGCAGCAGTAAAATAAAGCTTGATTTATGGTCGCTCAGAAGTTGTCCGACCGCGTTGGAAATCAAATGTGTCCATAGTTGTTCCGAAGAGCTTCACTCAAAGGCGGAGTGAAAAGCTGACCGTTGCAGAGAGAGAGAAGGGAGTCGTTCAAATATCGTTCAAAAATGGAGATAACTGTGAATATTTTCAGACAGTCTTGGAAGGTAGTCATAGTGTTGCACTCGGCTGTTAATGTGAAAAGTGACTAATGAAAAAGGGTAGCTAGAGAGACATGTTGAAACTCTGACTCCTTCTCTCTTTTAAGTCTGATTATACAGCCAGCTCTAATGTACAGTCACCATGGGAATTTAAAAAAGTGATATGATTTGGATGACGCCCAGACTTTTGTGAATGAGTTCAGATTAATACACATACAGAAGTCATCGGTAGCTCATTCAACAGAATGACTGCAGCCAGACAGTATGAAACACAGCCGGACGGCTACAGTATCTGCTTTTCTCCCTGGGCTGCAGTGAGTTGTAAGGTTATGGGTGTCAGTGAGAGGGCAGTGAGAGCATCAGTCGGGTAACTCTATATGTTGAGCTGAGGCTGCTGGAATCAGTGCTATGTGTCTCTCATGACAACACTATCCAAGAACGAGAGGAATACATGACAGTGGCTCTATCATAAATCATATCCCCACAGCCTCTCACGGTTTTATGATTCTCTCTAGACACTCATATTGAACACAGACAGGTCAAGACATAGCAGCTGAGCGTTGACGACCACCGATTGCACATACAATGCACATGTGCAAACACACGAAAATGCAAACAGATAGACTATAGTTCAACTGATTTGTTAAAATACAGGTGAATTAATTTGCTAAATAACTGATGCACAAGAGGTAAGCAAGTAGAATACATTTAGTCTTCTCAACATTCATATTTATTGTTAGTTTAGCCTGAAATCCATCAGCCCATCATATATAATAAAAATGTGTCATCTGAGGGTAAAAAATAGAGAGCCAAGATGCAGGTTTCTTTCCATAACACAGACACATACTTATGTATGTCTGTGACAACGGACACACACCAGCACTTCCAAACATCACCAAGTCCAGGTTAGGTAAGAAAAGTGTCTGAATGTGTACATGTAGGGAGGAACATAACCATAAATCAGAACTGATCTATGACCCACTAACAGAAATATGATTTTATCCTGTATGAACTCCACAGCTGTCTGCCATTATAAGATGCATCTGCCTGTGCATGTGTGTGTGTGTGTGTGTGTTTGCAGTACACTCATGCATGCATGATGTTGAAACAGGTTTCCCCATTTGTCTGAAAGTCATCTCTTGAACAGATGATGTACAGATAGTCCTTTTGAAGACCACGAAAAAGTCCCTTACGAACATGCACAGACACTCTCTCTCTCTCTCTCTCTCTCTCTCACACACACACACACACACACACACACACACACACACTCCTTACTATCATCGACCCTCCGCACCTGTCTTGTCACTCAGGCACTAGGAATGCCCTCTACCAGCCCTTCTGTCAAGTCTTCACTGCCCCAACAAGAGGCCTCATTTCCCAGGGAAGAGCTCTGCAGCTCCAGGCCTCCTCGTTTGTACCCACACACACATACACACACAGCACTCTGGTCCCAGCCCCCTTCAAACTGCACAAAGCCCCTATTGTGAGGCACAATACTGGCCGCCCCCTCTGCCTTTCCCCTGTACCCTCTGTTCTGTTTCCCCCATAACTCACTCCCTTCTGCCCCCTCTTGCTTTTGCATGACTCCTATTCCCTCTTTCTCTGCTTTTCAGTCTTCTTTGCTCTCTTTCCTATGTTCCCGTCTTTATACTTAAATTTCTACTACCAATCCTGCTGAAAGTGTCTGTAGGGGTCACCAGTGTGCCCCTCTTTTATCCCTGCTCAGCTTTTTCCCCGCTATCCCCTTCAATATTAAGGTCTTCAACAATCCCTCATTCCTCCCCCCTGTCTCTCCCAGCATGGCCCTCCCTCTCACTTCTGTGTTGCAAGACATTTTCCACTTGTCTGATTGTTGTTTTACCTCTTATATTCCCTTCTCTGCTCTGCTGGATAAATGACATATTTCATATCTAGGAATACCTGAAGCTCATGCAAAGCAGGATTCATGATTGTTACTGGAAACAATATACAGAATGCAACTCTATGCATTACATCAGTTTGCAACGGTGTGTTCATTTACAACCATTAAACAATTCTTTTGCTAATGTTACAAGTGAAAAATGAGTAGTTCCCAACACTGCAGCATTACCAGTGTCTAAAGGATTGAATGGAGGCCAGCAATATTTATTGTGTTCTCAGACTACTGTTGAATACAGCACTGCAAGGAAATGGCAGTAGTATATCAACTGCAACTACAGATCTTGTGAAGTCTACTTCATATGAAGGACCTTGCAAGTTACAGTGGAGGTTGTATCTCAAAAGCTCAACAACACAAAACCTTTAAGTCTAACTAGTATATACAGAAAATATTGCAGCAAGCAACTAATGACATGTGTGCATGCTGCTTATGAACGTAGACATACCGCTAAGAAACCATGTCATTCATCCTTCTCACATTTCTAACAACCACACAGATGAAATCGACAACACTTTGGAGGCAAGTGCCATCCGTGTTGCTCCAAACTTGCCCCAAAGGTGATTCCACTCCATCCCATATGCAACCATAACCTTGACATGGGTTGGAGTTAAACCTAATTCTGTCAATTAAATGCCTTGGAAAAGCATAACACATGTGCATGTCTGCATATTGCATTAACATTGCTTGTAGCATGTTTTTGAAAGCGGTGGTGCTGTAGATGCAGAGCCATCCATCCACTACAGAAAATAATGGTCACGGTGTGACCAACCTTGTGTTTCCTTGAGTAAACTGGGTTGCAGTAATATTAATGCACTACCCAGTTGTCAGTCTGTCTTCCTGCATAAGAGCAGAATGAGCGACAGCGACTAATGAGGTGAGGGGAGAAAAAAATGAATGAAAACTGCTAAACACGCAAATGCACACACACAGACGCAGACACAGACACAGACACAGGGAACTTGGAAACCTGCCAGAGACTAAGCCTTGTTTGTCTGACTGGTTGAGAGGTGAAATAGGTGAAAATGGGGACACAACGCTGTCAGTTAAACAGATGCCTAACCATGGCAACGCCAGCTATACCCTGACACGGAGGAGAGATGAGAAGGTGGACATTTCATAAACTTGTCCTCCTGTGTTTCCTGATTAAAGGAGGAAAAGGGAAAAAACACAAAGCAAACTGAGCCACCACAGAGATTCTAGCAGAGCTGTGGTTGTATTTTTCATGTTAAGTGAAAGGCGACCAAAATGCCTTCAAGGATGTGGGGAATTTTCCTCTTCAATGTCTTCCAAGCCAGAACATTCTGGTTAAAAGAAAAAAAGAAAGGGGAAGACTGAGCAATCTAGTAAGTGAAGCAAAGGAAAGGGTGGAAATGAGAGAGGCCAGTTGCTCTAGTCCCTGACAGAAGAAAGAAAACAATTATATAACAGTAGGAGATCCTAAATACTTTGCAATAGTTCTGGAGCGTTAAAAGACACAGCTTTTCTCACCCTGAACAAGACAGTCGCTATATTCAACAGACTGAAGGAGATCCAGTCAATATACACACACAAAAGTCCCTCTTTTCTGCCAGCGAAAATACTGTCACTCACCAAGTGACACCTCTATTTGAGATCCATGGTGAAGGTTATTTTGGTCGCATGCCTACACACACAGATACACACGCAGGTATCCATGGTGATGCCCTCCTGCCTAAAGGAGCCCGACAGTGGGTAATGGGCTGCTCCTACGACTGTGACAACTTGATGACTCAGCTTGTAGAAAGATAGCACAGCATGGTATGGAAAGCTGGGACAGTGATGACCTCATTCCACTGCCCCGCCCCTTGTGAGAGACAGAGGACCGAAAGAATAAACGCCTCATGCAGGGGAAAAAAAAGGGGGTCAGAGACAAGAATAGTGGTACAATAGAAGTGTTGAGCAACATGAACTGTGAACTTGAACTTCACATTAAAAAGGTCCTGAATCAAACTTTGAAACACTGAGGCACTATGACATGTGGAGCACACTCTCTTGACTGGAGCTCACCCCAGAGCTCCAGTCAAGGTCTCAGCTGTTTGGAGATGCAGCCTGCTGTCCAGGGAGCAGAGAGCAGCCTGAGGGCACGTAATGACAGGGAGCCTAAAGCACATCAGTCAGACACACAAACCCTGAAGCTTTACAAGTGCAGCTGCGGAGGTCAACCAGACGAAGTATGACAAGGACACATTAAGGATGAAGAGAGTGTTGAAACAAATGAGAAATAAAAGACATTTGATTCAAATATCTCAGATGTGAAACAGCATTCAAGAGAAACAAAAGGGAGAAAGTTTTGCTGCTGTTCCACGGTTTGACAGTGATGGCACACAGCATCGAGGATAAAGCTGTCTAAACACTGATAGACTCTGATAAAGCTTCTGCTTATCACAGCGGTTCTTCTACATCACAGATTCAAAAACAATTAGTCACTACCCAACGTGTATCACCGGCTTTACTGGAGACAAACAGTGGTGGAAGAAGTACTCCTTATCCTTAAGTTAAAGCACCAATACAACAATGTAAACATACTCCATTACAAGTTAAAGTCCTGCATGAGAAACCCTATTGAATTAAAAGTATCAGCTTAATGCACTTGCAGTAAAAGTAGCGGTCAGTCCGTCTGACTGATATGTTATTATATATGATATCGTTAGATTATTATTACTGACGCATCAGTGTTAGAGCAGCATGTTACTGTTGGAGCTGCTGGAGGTGGAGACAGCCAAACCAGTAAGTTTCATCTAGTGTATTTTAAAAGCTTGTTATATCATCCACTGTGACTAATCTTCATCTGAAAAGTAACTAAAGCTGTCAGATAAAGTGGAGTGGAGCAGACAGTACAACGTTTCCTTCTGAAATGTAGTCGAATAGAAATATAAAGTAGCAGAAATTGGAAATACTCAAGTAAAGTACAAGTATCTCAGAATTGTACTTAAGCAAATGTACTTAGTTACATCCCACCACTGCAGACAAATGTGAGCTGCAATACAAGTCCATCAAAACAAGTCATTCAAATCCTCTCCAATATATCATGCTTTATTAATTAGGGTGGATGACTTGCAACTCAACACTTCAATACTAAATCCTTTTAGAGCATTTACAGCGTTGAGGACGGTGTTGAAAAGCTGCTTATTACCATTTAACTACCAATTAACCACATGACACTGGTGATACAGCTGGAAAACCTGCCAGACAGTTAATCTTCCTCTCAGACATGATCAGTGATGTCACATCTTCCCTGACCTTGTGACCTTTCACACACTTTACACACTTTCTTCACACACTAATCTCCAGGACTATGTAGGAAAACCCCACGCTGCCTGTAAATGAGCTTAACTCTGAGCCGAGAGAGACCAAAACAAAACAACCAACACCATCATTTTGCCAAAAGTCAAAACAATCTGATAAACTGAGCCATGGCTTATATCCCTTTCCCCACTGAGTAAAAGTATCTCACTGGATGTTTTTTTTTTTAATTCTGCAATTCCATCAAGTATCATTGCGAAACACTAAAATTCATGTGAAATATCATCAAATTTCATTATACTTGTCAATGAAGATTAATACTGATAGTTAGGCGCGTGATGAACGCTAGATCAAAGATCAATTTGAAGAAGGCGAGTGTCTGTCATACCTTGAAGCATGCAGCGGTACGCAGACTCGGAGATGGCGTAGATGTGTGGAGGCATCTCGTGCCTCTTCTTCCCTCTGTACATCTCAATGATGTTCTCTGAATAGATGGGCAGGTTCTTGTAGGGGTTGATGACCACACAGAACAGGCCAGAGTATGTCTGCAATTAAAGATAAAAAACAGACAAGCACGCTAAGTGAAGAGACAGTAAGTAACAAAGAGAGCCTGTAGACACTATATGTTTAAGAAATATATAAACATATTACTATGACATGTCTGTTTTTTTTTTAAATCCAGGTTGAAAGTGGCGGGATAAACTCATTCACCAGAATTTAAAGTTAATTTAAACATCAATTAAAAAAGAGCATGTAGGTTTATATTTTAGTTTAGTTTAGTTAGATTTTTTTTTTAGATCATCTGGCCTGCATTGTATCAGTTCAGCAAGACCTGTCATTGCTCACATTTTAGGAGCTTACATCATTATGGTGGGCACCCAGCACACTGATAGACACAGGGCAGACTGAGGGTGACTAAATGAAACACTGAACAGACTCTTGCTTCTTGTGAGTCCTAATGAGAGAGTTCAAATCTGAAACAGTATTAGACCATGTGAATAAAGAGTGTATCAATATTATTAAGAATCCCCAAATAGTTTGCACTGCAAATGTTTAACCTACTTTCTGTCTTATGGTGTTGCATTCGGCTGTGTGGTATGAACACTTCTCAGCTATGCTGCTGTCTGAATCAACCATGCAATAAGACAGCCAGGAATGAGTGAGGGGCCCCGGTGGGGCATTACCTCTCCCTCTCTCATTCTGCAGATGCTATAGGGGCTTAGCATTCCTCGTATAGATGACACATAGAAAGAGCTGGGTGCTGTTTACCAGTAGTATGACTTTCACCACTGGGATATAAGGCCAATCCTAGGGCCCCACACAAATACCCAACTGTGTTTATCTCACTAGTTACCCACCTACTGAATGTAAACCTTAACTATAGTTATATATATATGGACCTTACATCTTTAAGAGGGGTGAAAGAGAGCACAGTAATGACAAAACTAAAATACTGTAGCACTGGGAAGTCAGTTAGTGAATTAGTAAATGAAAAATGTCAATAGATTGACATTATTAGACATTATTATTTATAGATTGACTTAATAGATTAAGACAGAAATGAAGAAAACCTGAATGATGGGCACAAGAAACAATTAATATATATATCACATAGCTGGTCCCTACTGACTTCTACAGTAAAAAATTTTCAAGAAACACAACAAAAAAGGAGTGTAGGAGAAGAAAATTTAAAGCAAGAGCAGTAAAATATTTTGTGATGAAGATGATATTCTACAGGAATAGCCTTTCACATGTTCTCCGCTGACTTCAGTCTCTAAAGAACGAGCCTCTGTTTTAAAGCACTTTAACTGTTTCAAGAGCTGTTTATTGTTTTACTTCTTCCTGTTACACCACCTGCTATTAGATGGCCATATATGTAATAAAATATGTAAAAAAAAGCAATGTCATAGAGTTATCTTTGTATATCAAACCACCACACATCATCATCATCTGTATCATAATTAAGACTACATTCAAGGCTGAGTGAGGCATTGAGGCAAGAGTGACTCAGCAGCTCTACGTTGATGAAGGGGCCCCAGAGAGCAGACAGCATACTGTAGCAGTTATGCAATAGCTCAGTTAAGACCCTCAGTCAGCACTGAGCAACAATGCAGAGAAATGCTCTGTACTGCTGATGATATAGACAAAAAAAAGCAGAAAGGGGTAGAAAAACGAAGGTGAGGAAGGCGAGGGAGGCAGATAGAAATAAAGAGTGGAGCAATGATCCAGCTGACAGGGCTCCCTGAGGTCCAATCCGGTCGAGAAGCAGAGGTGTAAGAAACACTGAGCCGTGTTCTCAGCCTTCCTGTAAATTGCTCCCCACCTGAAGGGAGGAGAGCTCAGATAGACAGGGCTGAAATTCGAAACTCTCCACTCTCCTTTTTCGAAGCTAATGAAAAATGAATTTCGCCTTATCTGAAAACTGGAGCTGCTATAAATAGGGGGTCTGTTCTGTTGTCTTCAATTGTGCGGCATGCAGCAGTGAGGCAGACTGCAGAGAGATACCTGGATTGTAACGACTGAAATGTAATCTGAAAATAATAACAGTGGTTGCATTTGAGATTTGTGATTATTATATGTTATGAAAGTTAGATGTCCCTTGATTATTCCCAGACAAAAATACCTCAAAATCATAAAAGAAACTTTTTGCATGCTTGTTGCTGCACTGCTGCTGCTTCCACACTAGGAGTTGTTGTGAAATATCTTGCAGTTCCAAAGCAGGATCAATGCAGGATAAAGAACATTTACTACCACTGCTGCCAGATAACAGACCATACGACGAATTCAACACCGCCTGCCAAACCACTGTGGCTGGTCTGAAAGAGAAGGTGATATTTCCACTGTGAAATCAGATCCAGGGGAGTGGAGGCTGTGGCCTAGTAACAGCTGAGCAACACACAGGCAACAGTAGACACAACAGCCGACCCCATCTGCTATCTCTGATCAGTCAGGCAGCATGCCTTCATGGATATGCTGTTCCCCACTGCAGAGGCGAACACACTCTGGGTGCAGAGTCAAAGCCTCTGTGCTATTGATCTGTGTGGAGTATGAAAGACCTTGACCATTCCCTTCACAGCGCCCTGCTCCACTTATTAGAGAGAAAAATACTTTGAACTAAGCTTTTGAAATATGATGATCATCACTGCAGAGATGCATGGTATCAAATCACACCGACAGCAACCTTCTGCTCTTCTCCAGCTTTAATAAGTTGGCAATTCTTGCTCACTGAGTTTTAGAGCAGGGTGGCCAGCGGATTCAAACTTACACTGCAGCGCTTTAACAATGCAGTATGAATCAGTGGCATTCAGCACACGTAAGAGTATGAACGGAGAGTTTGAATCAGAGAAATATTCAATATTCCGTAGAAAGTTAGGATGCATGACGTAAGACGTTATCAAAATGCAAATGAAAGACAATGGCAGTATTTTGCAGGAAGAGAGAAGAAGAGTGTGGGGACCAGAGCAGAGTTGGTGAAGATAGGACGGACACTGAGCGGCGGCAACGCTGAAGTGGGCGGCAGGAGACAGACAGACGGACAATCTTTTTGCCATGGAAGAATGCTGAGGCTTTCTGACAGCTGAGGCTTATCTAACGACACAAAGGCTTGCTTGTAGCTCCGCTAGTATGGTGGAGCCTAGTGTGTAGCACTGTGGTTAGCTTGTGACTCACCACCTCATAGATAGCAAGCTGCTACAATAAATGAGTTGGCCCAACAGGATGACTGACTTCACACGGATGGAAGCGCCAGATGGGCAAAGAGCCACGGAAAGAGTCAGCTTATGACAGACGAATCACACCAAGACCAGAGGCCTAAATATGTGGTAGCCTTAAGGCTTCGGTTACTGGCTGTAGAATAGTTGATCAGTACCACTGACTCATCATCTGACTTTGAAAATTCAATTTGTGGTCCGTAATCTGTTTTGGAACAAAATCATCACCGCACACACGCTGGCATTTACGTTTAGGTTCAACAAATGAGGACCAAAGCAAGAGATTTCTATTATTGAGATTTGTTCTCCAGCCATTTTTTTTGTAGGATCATGGTTCAAATTCATCAGTTTTGCTTTCACTACTTTAAAAATGTGTCCATTATTTGTTCCAATTCCAAGGGTGCGGACTGTAAAAAGAGCCTTTAAAATCTTAAAGTGAAGCGAGCTATGGAGTGCAGCATGCATACTCATTAACATCCATACTTTTGAAAGCATATAATGGTTTACAAAAAGATTGATGTGTAATAGCCTAAACATTGAGCAGACTTCAGCAGATCTTTCTGACACTATAATTCAGCAATGGAAGTCTTCCCAACCACCTCAACCTGGGGGAAGCATTATAATATGTCTGCAGAAGATGTAGCTGAGCTCTGGGGGGGTAAGTCAAATATTCTGGCAAAGCTTTTAGACTGTAGTAAACCAACACATGTTTTCAATTTTTTCTTAGCCAGGGGGCAAATTAACAAGTTCCAACATCAATTCTGAACCGCGAAAAAGGACGACAACCACGACACTATGTTAGATGAGAAAGTGATAAGGAATTAAGGAAGAAACTGAGCATTTTCTGTGATGATTTGCTCTATTTTAGTGTTGACAAACCAGGTCTTACTGAGAGCCAGTGCTTTTATCACATCTTGTGTGGAGGATAAATCATAAATTCAACAATTCCCCCAGTAGTCCCTGAACCAGAGTCTCTCAGGTGATAACCAACCCACATACTATTCCTGGAAAACATGTCACTAAATGGGTCAAGATCACAACTAGAACATCACAAAGCAGCTCCATCTGTAGTGGAATTGGATTATGGGGACAGTGGCAATGCTGTGGTACATAACACTCTAAGCTCCGGCCACAATACAGTAAATTCAAATGTGTAACATTAAAAGAATAAAATAATAAGACTGGACAAGAAAACCATGTTGCTGTCCATACTGACACAGGTGTGTTTTGGATTACATTTTTGACCGAAGATACCAGAGCTCTTCCAAACTACGATACAAACTGTCTATGGCGATGGGGATAATTGAGCTTTTAAAACATACATACAGTATGTATATATATATATATATATACATGGTTGTCTTGTGATCTGGGTTACTGGCTCAGGATTATAGTGGACAGTAAAAATGATAGTGTCTCCATCTTTTGGCGGCATGCAAACAAGCATTTTCAAATTTATTGAAATTAGTTAGTATATCAAGATGTATATTATTACCCTACATTTTGGGCAGTTGGGCTGCTGCAAAAGAGAGAGACAGGGGTGAAACCATCTCTGTGATCAAACAAGGCCCACCAGTAAGAGCACCGGGCAGGACAAACAAACTGAAAGCAGCAGTGTTTATAGAAGAGGCCTGCCCTAGAATGAGGTGAGAGAGGAGCCACAGGGGGAGGTTACTATCTGTAACCCAGAGGCACCAAAGAGAGGTGATCAAGTTAAGTAAAAAGTCTGGCAATGGTTAAAAGACTGGCGTGATCTGTCACTCATACTGTGTGCAAAAATATGTGTGTGTGTGTATGTGTATGTATGTGTGTGGTCAGCATTCATTCAGAACAGCTAAAAGTTCCGATGCCCTGTATTTCCCCTTTCTGATAAATACAAGATCTCACTTTTAAGTGTGCTAGCGTGCATACAAGCATAAATACTGCCCATTATTTTGCAATTACAGCAAGTAGAGAGTAGGGGTGAAATTCAATATACAGCTGAGAGAAGCAGGCAATCTGTGAGAAGGTTAATCATTCCCATTCCCTAGTGTGGAAAATATAAACTGCTAGAAAAACATACAACAATATCTGAAGGGTCCAAGTTACTCACATATATGAGTCCAGAGTAGTAGCGGTCCTTCAGGTTGTGCAGCACAGATGCCTCATTCAGGCAGGTGAGCTCAGCCATGTCTTCCACCTTGCTAAACTTGGGCGGGTTCATCTTCTGGATGTCATCCTTGTTGATCACCACCTTCTTGCCGTTTTCCGCAAGCTCCACCTGCACCTCCTCACCACGCTCCTCTCGGATACTGGCCGCCTCGAAGCCATGGCGTTCTGAAGGGACCCACACCAGCTTCTTGGCTGTCCAGTCAGCCTGCGTTGCTGGGTTGTAAACCACAGCGCGATCCACAAACAGGTACCGCTCAGGGTCCTCTTGACCACTCCGATGAGACATCTTATCTGGGGTTTACCAGAGCAACGTGGCCACCTAGAACAGAGATTGGTAGTTTAGACATTGTAGGGTACAAGACATCAGGAACAGAATCCACACTTATAGAGGTTACGTTTGACATCAGGCCGACATAAGATGACAAATTTCCATATTTGGAGGTGGTGGGTTGGGTGGCTGGATAGATCCTAACTTGATAATGAGTCACTGTAGTGTCCAATCTGCCCAACACCTAACTACAATGATGTCACACAATAAAAAATAATTATTGTTAACATAAATCGTAACAGTTTTGTAAAGCACAGACTAATAACTGGTATGTTGTCTTGTTGAATACTACTAATAGAGATGCTATATTAGAAAACGCTCCCAGGGGTCGTTCTGGAGTCATGGTACTAACGAACCTATGTGGTCATTTATTTTTTGGAGGACTTGTTGCACAACAGATTAGTGTCGCAAATATTTTGTGCACTCAGTTTATTCTTATCTCCTTTTAGAACCATACAGATTTCATAACTATATGAACAGTCACATTAGAAATCATATCCTTCCGCGTGACGAAAGCATGAATGAAAATAAATGTCTTGTACTCATATCTGGTGTAACGCAGTAAAATCGTCAGGATACACAGTTAGGAAGGAAACCATGTGGGAAAGTTGGGGAACCACTGCTATGTATGAAACGTGATTTGACATGGGCTAACTTCTGTTGTGATTTGGCGCTATGTAAATACAATTACCTTGACTTGGTATAGTATTAGAACAGATTTTAGCGTAGGTCTGATAGTCTGCATTACTGAATGGGTCTGAGCCGCTATAATGCGCATACTGCGTAGGCTCCACGGCTGGAGCAGCACATCAAACGGGACGGAGCGACGTCGTGAATGGCAACAACACCAGTGTGAATTTTTCCTTCTAGAAACCTCGCAGAATATTAAATTATCTAGTGTAACACATACCGCTGTCACTCATGTAATATCTACAAGCTATATCTACAATTATATTATTATTATGGAGCGTAAACGGACAGATAAGATGACTGTGCATTGGCAAGTCCCCAAAAGAGCACAGACTGAACGGGCAAAACTTGCCGCTGAAGTCCTGTTTACAAATATTAGGCTCGTATTTGCAGTAATTTAACTGCGCAACTGACAACGTCTTATGCAAATTAGGTAACTAGAATGCGCCGCGAGATGGTTAATAACGTTTAAGGCAGCTATTAATTACATGTCCAGTCATTAGAATAAAAAAAAACACATTAGAAAACAAGAGAAAACATTACTGTACGTTTAGCGTCATTAATACCTACAATAAGGCTACTTCGCATTAAAAGCTACTTTTTTTTTTAAACCAACCATATACATGATAACTGTAGTCCAACTCAGCTTCTATAGACACCATCCTCCAGCCTGGAGACTAATGTGTTCATCCACACTGATGGACTAATTGTTAGTGATGAACTCATTAACTTACCTGGTTGTTGTCAACGAAGCAGCAGTCGGATCCTCTTCACCAAGCAGTCCGGTCTACCCCTCGATGTGCAACCTCTATGTAACTAACTGCTACACACAATTGAAATGCAGGCATGTATTTGGGCTTTGGTATGCACCACAGGCACAGTGCTGCTGCCTCTACACTGGGGCCCCTCCTAAACAGAGCAGACCTGACCGCTGCTGCTCCCGCCTACAGTGGACTGTGCTCACATAGAAAGTGATTGAGCAGATCAATAACACCACAGTCACACTCTCTGAGATGACTCACCTGGGGAGAAATATGGGTTGTGTTCTCTGATTTCTGTTACAGTATATTTAGGCTCAGGCATAAACACAATAATACGTATTTTTTTAGTAGGACTTTGTGCTGTGGTGGGCGCATTTTAAAATCTACCCCACGAATATCTATGTATAGCACACACCCACCAGATGCAGGCTGGAGGAAATTGGGCTCTCACTTTGCGGTCTTTTTCTCTCATTCTCTATCATTGGATAGAAGAAACCAACCTCCCAATTTGCTGCAAACCAATGACATGCATTAAATATTGATGGCTACTGCAACTGTTGCTTGTCTGCATGACAAATAACTCGCTGTTAAAACATTTTCTGCGCCTTCTGTTTGTTTCATATGTCTTCAGCCTTCACAAAAAAGAAAAGAAAAGAAAAAAAGTCAACTCAGCCAATCATGTTAATGTGTTCAAAGGAAAGCTTCTGTCATTTTTTGTTCTATTTTCAGCTCGTATAATTTCCAACCGGCTGCTGTGAACTCAAACATCCCCCTCTTGTGTCACTAAGAAGCAATAGCAGCATTTTATACCCAATCACCCTACAACAATCAAGCTTTTGTTTTAGTTATATTTTATTACAAATGGAAAAATGTCAAGAAAGGAGCCAAGAAATCAATGTTTTCTGTAATTAAATAGTCTTTTGCTTCCTGTACTAAATACTGGAAAACATGCTGTTGTCATCAAATTTAACATCAAAAACAGGAGAGGCTTTGTATGTTGTGGTTATGTACAGTCTTAATGGTGGAGGTTTCAGCGTCCTCCCCTCCAGGCTCCTCCACCCCTCTTCTTCCCTCCTCGTCCTCCTCCTCCACCACCTCCTCCAGGTCCCCCTTTCACTTTCTTCCTCACTCCGCTTGCTTGTTCTGTGTCATCTTCATCTGCGTCTCCTTTCTTGGGCCTTTTCCTTTTCTCACCTTGCTCCTTCATTTCCTGAGGAAAACAAAAATTTGTTTTTTCCTCACTTTACATTTCAATGGTTGAGTGTGATTTTCACTATACAAACAAGATATGTTTGACGTAACACCTGAAATACATTCAGACTTACCAGCCTGGCAAACCTCTGGGCCTCACTCACTCTTTCCACCAGCATCATTACTTCCTCTTCCTGGGTCGGGAAGGCAGGAAGTTTCTTACCGATCAGGCTTTCGATTCGCTGGAAAAGTTCCACATCGTACCTAAGATAACAGGATGTGTCAGTTCAGTGCAGCCAACTCATTTACTGAGAACATAATAAATAAATAAAAAAACACTTCTGAGTTTAACATTATTAAGAAATTTAACAATGAAAGCAAAATGGGGGAAAAGAAAGATAGATCAAGCAATAATTCTTACTGAGTGACAAAAGTGATGGATTTTCCAGACCGTCCCGCTCTGGCTGTTCGGCCGACTCTGTGGATATAATCCTATGAGGGCAGATTGATTTAAAATAAAGAAAATGAATTGAAACATATGAGGTTGTGAAATAAACCAGCAATGAGAACATCAACTCCAAAGTACCTTGGAGTGAGTGGGGATGTCGTAGTTGATGACGCAGTCAACATGAGGAATGTCCAGACCTCTGGATGCCACATCTGTCGCCAGCAGCACAGATCGAGACTTGGACTTAAACTTGTTTAGAGCTCCTAGACGTTTATTCTGACCACAAGAGGGAAGAAGATCCAGAGAGTGAGCGTGACAATGAATAGACAGCAAAACACACCAAAGGCAAGCTTTCAGCACTGATGGAAACACTTAGCGTATTTGTCGGACTATAAGGCGCATCTACAAATCATTACATTTTCTCAAAAGTCAACAGTACTCCTTATAATCCAGTGCACCTTATGTATGACCTTTGGTTGTGTTTGTTAACCTCGAACCGATTTTACACTGTACACATTACAGCTAATTACGCATTATTCCGTGAGTCAGGAGCCTTGCAGAGGCCGGAATCATCACTGAACATCCCGGTGACAGCAACAAGACTGACTCGGATAATGACGAGAGGGATACGGGCTGCTGGATCCTAAAAATCACCCAACTGTTAAACTCTAAACAACGGTTTTGTTTTTTGTGTTAAAACTGTACAATGTTGAAAGGGATCCGAGCATGTTTGACGCTGAAATCGCCCACTTATACTTGTATTTTTGTGTTAACCTACAACTCAGAGTTATTGTAAATTTGTTGAATAAAGTTCGACTTATCCGACACACGTTTTGCGCCTTATAAGCCGCGGTGAGACGCTGACGCTGTTCAACTCCGACACTGAAGAGAACAACTTCAGTGACTTCAGTACATGGAAGAAACTTCAGAGCTCGTAGGGACTTTTCTGTTTTGTTTATCAGCACTTTTATTTCTGCGTTTATTGCGGCACTGACCAGAAACAATCAGTTCAGGTATAGGAATAAACACTTCTCAAAATCTTTCTCTCTAAATAACTTATTTCTCAGCCTGGATATTGGCGTCTTATAGTCCTTTGCGGCTTATATGTGACTAAATATATATTTCATTCAAATATTAGTGGATGCGGCATATATTATATATAGGTGCGCTCTATAGCCCGGAAAATACGGTAAAATGGTTTTATGGTTATGTGCAGGAGATGCAGTAGGCAGCTCTGCACCAATTCCAGTTACTGCTGTGTAATGAAAGGTTGGCATCAGCAACCTTTTATCTATTTAATTAAAAATGTGTCCACAGATTAAATAACAGTTAAACAGGTGCTTTGTGCAAAACCGAGCATCTTTCAACAAAAGATCACAGCTCAGTATAAAACATCATAGTCAAGGCTAATGAGCTAAAAGCTCAAAGGAAACATTTGCAATTTTTAAACTCAACTGGATTACAAGTGTGCTAGTGTGGGAGCGTGAGTGTGTGTGTGTGTGTGTGTGTACATGCGTGTTGCTCTGACGCTCTCTACCTGACTCAGCTGGCCATGAAGAGGGATAGCAGTGATGCCCAGGTTCCGTAATAACAGCGCCACCCGCTGTGCGTTGTTACACGTGCTGCAGAAAATTATAAACGAGTTCCCGGCAAGCTCGTTCAGGATGGAGACCAGGTAACAGTCCTGCCACAAAAACAAAACACAAGAGCGGGACTGTATTACGAATTACAAGATACTATTTTTTTAATATCATTTATATCCTGGTTACATAGACATAAACAGCTTGCAGCAATATGGTCTCAGACATTACAATATGAAATGAGAATGTGCGTCTGTGTCCTACCTTGTACTTGGACGGTATGAAGATGTAGTATTGCTGCAGTTTGTCCACTGTAGAGTATTTGGTAGATACTGCACACTTCACAGGATCTTTCAGAGCTGCTCTCTGTAGTTTCTGGACCTGTTGACAAATCAAAGAATATCAGTGCAAGAGAAGAAAAATGGTTTAATGCTCCAGTGTCAACTTACTAGATTTCATGGTAAACCAGTAAAACACAACTTAACAAGGCTGTAAAGACTGGGGGTCAACTAGGTCTGAATAAAAGTGCGCGTCTACCTTTTTGGTCATGGTGGCAGAGAACAAGAAGGTGCGTCTCTCTCTGGGAATCACCTTCAAGATTTTATCCACCTGAGAAAATAAAGACAACTTGGTAAGAGAAAAACAGCCTAAAAGCGTCTGAGGTTTCATTATTTTCGCTGCAGTATTCCAAGTGTATTAAAGGAATACTTCCACTCATGGAATAATGTGTTTCCATATCAAATACAATGAGTGATGAATGATTTCTACCTCGGTTTCAAAGTCCATGTTGAGGATTCTGTCAGCTTCATCCATGACCAGGAACTTCAGAGCTCGTAGGGAGAAGCCCTTGGTGTTCTCCATGTGGTCTATCAACCGACCGGGTGTGGCTGCAAATACATGTGTTTCACTTATTCGTCATCACACTGACGTTGTAATTATCAGCTCATTAAACAGTTGAAAGGACAAGAAATATATAAATATATATTTGTAATAAAAAAGGTGTAGCGAGGTATTACTGTTCTGATTTCAGAGACTTAAGTACAACAGTAATAATTTCTATATAAAATGAAGACATTTGCTTGCTTTGAGTGTGATTGTAGTTTCTCTTAATGCCTTACCAATAACAATATGTGGCTTTTTAGCCAACACCAAAGACTGGGACATCATGTCAATTCCTCCGACTATGACAGCTGCGACAGGAATGAAATGGAAAGTGTTACGTGGAGAACCATAGAAAGTCTTCTGCATCACTGGAAACAAGCTTATCTTTAAAGGACACATACCACACTTAACACCAATGCTGGAACCCAGGGCCTCAAACTGCTCCGAGATCTGAAATGCCAGCTCTCTGGTGGGGGTGAGGATGAGGGTATGAAGCCTCTGGGGTGAGGACAGCAGAGACTGGAGGATGGGCAGAGCAAAGGCACCAGTCTTTCCTGAGCCAGTCTCTGCCAGGCCAATAACATCCTTTCCTGCAGTTCAAGACGAAGGTACAGACTCAGACAGTAGTCATGGATATTTAGCAGTGGTGGAAAGTAACAATGCATCAACTTTTTTGACTGTGTTTTTTTCACATAAAATCGTGCACACTATCAATAACACAAACCTATACGGTGTAAAATACAGTCTATAGTTTATAGAGCAAATTAAAACCAACCTACTATATATGACATAGGTAAAGTTAGCTCCAGCATAGCCAAGCTATAACGCTGCTTAAATGTTAATGCATCAGTAACAACAAAAAAATTATAAAATAATTAAAGCAGCAATGATCAAAAGAAAAATAATCTGCAATGATTTTAATTAATGATGTCAAGATATTTTTTTATGCCTTTTCTTCTTCTTTGTATTCTTTGTTTACAGTCCACAGTAATTGTTACACGTGTGTGTGTGTGTGTGTGTGTAAATATATATTTCTGAAGATTGTTGTGTTATTCTGTGCAAATGCATTGTGAGTCAAATTCCCCTACGTGCCTAAACATACGTGACCAATAAAGATGATTCTGATTCTGTTATATATGATGTAAACTGAATATCTTTTGCCTTTGGACTGTTGGTCAAACAGAACAAGATATCTGATATCGTTTTGGGTTTAGGGAAATGAAGTAGGAAGTTTTTCCATAATGTATTACATTCTTTAGACTGAATGATTAATCCATGAAAATGTTGAACAGAATAAATACAAAATTCAAAAGCAATTGTTAGTTGCAGCGCTAAGAAAAATAAATATAATCTTCTAATACTGACTGGGCCATTTGGCACCTTTACTTTTATTCATAATGAAAGTGTTACAAAAACTGTTCTACTTAAGTAAATGATTTGAATGCTTATTTCATAACTGACTATTTAGAGTTAGTACACTTAATGGGGTGCACAGAAAGACAACAGTTGCAGTTACTGACGCTGGCGGTGACCAGCTGACAGACAGTATGTGCTGTGATCCCTCACCTTGCAGAGCCACTGGTATCGCCTCTATCTGGATCTTTGTTGGACTCTTCCATCCCAGCTGATCACAAGCCTCACAGAGAACCTCAGTGACACCCTGCAAACAGCAAAGAAACCGGCTACAGACGCTTGTAAGACGCAGAAAATGTTATATCACCATTTTACAAACGTTTGTTAAACTTTGTCACATACCAACAATATTTCCTACGGTAAAAACCTAAATGTTTACAGGTGTGCTAGCTTACTTTAGCTAACTCGAACTATGACGCCGCTTGTATATGGTGCTAAAATAACGTCTCTTATGGGACAAACCTACCAAATCTTTGAATGTCTTCACTGCCTCGTCGTTCTCGCCGCTATTAACGTTGCTGTTATCATCATCACTACTCGAGCCTTCGAGTGTTTCATCTGTGTTTAGCTTCGAGCTCTCACAGTCGTCCGCCATGCTTTTCGCCCCAACGTGTAACCAGATTTGCAGTGCGCATGTGCGGAAACGACTCCAAGTGGCAATGGATGATGGGAATTGATGTTTTGTAATCCGCCCATGTGCCTTCACCGTGCGTACTGGTTGAGGTTGAATCTGGATTAAACACGGTAAAAGATCATGAAGCAAAACTTAAAAAGATGATTGATAATCAAAAAAAGTGATAAAAGGGTTTCATGGAAAAGCATATTCAGATTATTTCAGTTTCTCACTGGTGGGATTTAGGAAAGATTTCTCTCATATGTAAAGTTTATTATATTGTCTCTATTAAATTACACTAAAACATGAGGTAAAACAGCTTTTTAAGAATTTATTTAGATGCAGATCTAACAGTTTCAGAAATGTGTATTTTCAATGGCTGACAAACATTTCACACCATTGTTTTAATGTCCAACATGTTTAGGAGATCAATAAAATAAACAGTAATACAAAATGCCTTTTCTGGTCATGGCAAATGACAAACAGCTGGCTGGAGAAAAACACATTTGTAGGAAAAAAAAAACATACTGAAGAACAAAAAGCACTTGCTAAGTCTCTGGAAAAAATATTTTTCAGTACAGAACATAGTGTTCTTTTTATGAGTTGACATAGTAGAACAGTTACCAATTAAAATGTTTCCAATTACATACATAATCAGATTCATTACGTACATCTTTACATTCTCTTTAATACAACAGATAGTCCAGAATAAATGACGATGAGTCTGCTGAGACCAGTGCTAAGAGTGTAGCAGCCTTTCCTTGGTTTAAAAAGAGAAAATGATCTAGCTGTTTGCCTTGAAGAAAGCTACTTCTATTACTCTGCACAGAAAACAAACGCACTCCTTTTGTTCACTGAACATTATCCCCGAAAACCATCGAGTCTCAGAGGAGTCCTTCCATCTCCCTCATAAAGGCTTCGTACACCTGGTCCTTAGTCTTCATGTTGGACTGCGGCACAGCACCCATCTGGATCGGGTTGGTGAAGCCCATCTGAGCAGCGGTTGCCTGCTGTTTCTGCCCCATGCCGCCTCCCATGCCTTCATCATGCCTCCTTCCTCCGACACCTTTCTCCATAGGCCCAGGTGCTGCCCCGGGCATTGCTCCGCTCTTGTCCCTACGCACCCTCAGTGCCGTGGGCACAAAGCGGGTGACCTCCGCTTTGGGATTGATAATCTGAGGTTTGGCAGAGATGGTGGCCCCACCAGAGGCTGCACCTGCTGCCAGGCTGCCTGCTGCAGCGGCGACAGAGGTAATGTTGGCTCGTTTTTCGATGGTAGCTGTGTGGTGGTGGCCTGGGGGGTTGCCGCCAGGATTGGTGCCTGTGGAAGCTGCAGCAGTCCCCGGGGGAGGTGGCATCTGCATGACACCTGGTCGCATGGGCATGGGAGGGGGAGGCATGTTGTTCTGTGTACCATCCTGGTTGGATCCCGAGCCTTTTTGCCGCTGGACAATGTTGGGAGGAGCACTGAGCACGTTGGAGTTGAGAGGTGGAGGAAAGAGGGAGAGTGGTGGGGCAAGTGGACGTGGGGGCCCTCCTGCTCTTGGGGGAGGAGGTGGTATACCTGTAAAGACAGACAAGACAGAAGGATAAATGTGAGAGAAAGTCCTTTTTGACACTCCACAGGGTTGAACTTTTTCCATAAGTTAAAAAAGAATGATGTATATATGTATATATGCACATGCACACACACAGATGAGTACACTGTTTGCACACATATGCTTACCTGGTGGTGCTGGGGGTGGTAGTCTGGGAGGTGGTCCACGAGGTGGGGGGCCTGGTGGGAGGCCAGGAGGGGGGCCTGGTGGAGGGCCAGGGGGCCTTCCTGGTGGAGGTCCAGGAGGCAGAAGACGAGGCATTGGACCCCTCAGGCCTCCAGGTATACCAGGAGGCCTCAAGAATGGAGGAGCACCTGAAGACAACAGAGTATATAATCTAAATGATGCATAGTGTACCCTTTTACATATGACAAATTAATACCAGCAGCACATCTTAAAAATAATTTTTTAGGAGTTTCCAGTTCAGAGTCACTAAAAGTATTGCTACTAACCTGGTGGTGGGCCAGGAGGCGGGCCAGAGGGTGGACCAGGAGGCCTCATTGGAGGAGCTGGGGGTGGACCCAACGGTGGAGGCCCAGTCATCGGTGGACCGTGCAAGTGTGGAGGGCCTTGCTGTCCCACTGGCCCACCAGGAGGGGGTAGACGCTGACCGGCCATAAGATGAGAGTGGTTGTCCCCTGGCGGTCCCCTGTCCTCGATGTCTGAGCTGTCCGACTCATCTGTGTATTCCTCCTCTACTTCTTCTTCCTCCTCCTCTTCAGGAATAGACTGACCTGAAGACAAAACATAACGTTGTCATCAGAAATTGAAAAATGAGATGTGAGAGCTAAGTAAACACTCAGCAAAGACACTGATATAATCTAGTACCTGCCATCCTTAACATCATGGCCTGCAGGGGGGTAATGGCCTTGGTCTTCTTCACCAACCTCTTTTTCTTCCTCTTGCCTTCGCGGGGTGCATCTGCAGGGATGTCTGCAAAACGCACACTGCGACCTAAAGTAGTCAAGACATTAAAACATTCTTTAAAACAGATGCTTTTAGGCTATTTGTATTGTGTGAACACATCCACCAGAAAAAGTCTGTCTTCACTCAGAAAAACTATCCTGTATCACTTTTGGTGCTTTCGCTAAATAACAGCACATTTGTCTATATTTAACCTAAAGTACAACTGATAGGAAATTAACAAGCTAATTTCTCAAAACTATTCCCACCACAACATTTCTGCAAAATATAACAGAAATCACTAGCACACAAGTTAAATCAAGTCAAGTCTTGTGTGTTTTACAAGTCTAAAACACTCACTCCCATGTCTTTCACCTCTGTCGTCCTCTCTTTCCCTCTCATCGTCCTGCCTGTCCACACTCATTCTCTGGTCACCGTCTCCCCCTTCGTCTCTCTCTTCTTCACTGTCCTCCTCAGACTCGCTGTCATCATCATCCACATCATCTCGATCTCTGTCGCTCTCACTGCCACTGTCCCGGTCTCTTCCCAACTCCATTACCAAGTCCCTTTCTAAACCAGGAATGGAGGGCTCTGTAAAACAAAGAGTAAGGGCAACACAGAGAAATGTGAGCAGAAACAGTTGGGAAAGCAAAACTGTATTATCTTTAAGAGTAAAATACACATATACAATTCTTAACTCATGCTCCCACAAAAAACTAAATAAATAAATAACTTTTTTCTTTTTTTTTTTTTTAAATCACTGAATGAATTCAGAAATGTGATCATTAAGGGAACAATTTGTGCCTTACCTGCGTCTGTGCCATACCCTCGTCGAGCAGGAATGCCGTACAATGCCAGGACCTGTGGGGGCGGGGGGCCAGGTGGAGGACCAGGGGGTTTCTTTCCAGGAGGTAAACGTGGAACACCTGGCACTGTTGCCAACATCGGCCCGGAAGATGACAACAGAGGACCTTTACTGAGAGATACATAAAAACAGTCAAAGGTGAGAGATGATGATCGTACAGGTAAATAAAGTTGAGAGAAAAAACTAAGTTACTTTAGTCAACAAATGCCAAGTTAAACAACAGAAACCTTTGACAGGTCAATGCTTACCCAAAAGAGGAGGTCTTCTTCAGTATGGAGGGTGGCTGAGCCCCTGGTAATGGGATGTCTTGGATGTGAATATTGGAGGGTGCGTGAGGCATATCTGGTAAAGGAATACTGTCAACCTCCACAGACTCTGCATTCTAAAAAAAGAGGAGAAAAGTAAAGCGACTCGAATATGGAGTGTAGAAGTTCAACATACAGTGTAGAGATTTCATCAAAAGACACAAACATGTACCAGTAAATAATTTCCTGAATTTCATGCCAATGCTTCAACCCCATTTGGGTTAATAATAATTAAAACCTTGATGTGTAAATTTAATTTACTAGGGGTAAACAAGCCTTCATTTAAAGTTATATTTCTACAAACCCTTGACTAGAAATACAGTAAATAAAAATACACACAGAATGACTACACACAAACACACCTTGACTGAGTCAAAATAGAGAGCCAGCTGCCCGCGTTTAGTCTCATAGTCCAATTCCAGTTTGCGAAGCTCCTTGTATGTATCAGGATTCTCCCTCTCATACAGACGGACAATGCGTTCAAATGTCTCACGTAGCTTCTTCCTCTTGTCCCTCAGCACCTTCTCATTCAGCAGGGGCTGCTGTACTGGGTTGAACTCTATTGCAGATGTGACAGAAGAGCTTCAATTTGTTGGAAAAGCCAGCAAATTATTTGTGAAATGCAGAAAATCATGAAATGTTTTATTAATTAATGTTCATGTCTGTTTTACAGTAAGAGAACTACGGACAGTCCCACATCCATTCTGAAGTGAACAAATTAAGTTCAGACGCAACATACAAATTCAACCCCCTCACCCATCTCATCTAGCTTCTCCATGTCTCTGATGATCTGTCTGGGGTCCTTCATCTTCAGCACCGCTGCTCTCACCATCATTCTCTGCTTCTTGTTCTAGCGGGAGTATTGACAAATGAGGGGAGATGTTACCAACCATGTTATTTAAGAAAACAGAGTACATATAAAGTTAGTAGTGAGTACCTTTTTTAACTCTCTTTTCCTGGCCTCTTTTCCTGTAAGGAAGGTGGGGAACAAATACACATTCGTTATCTTACTGACATAATTACGTTTGACAGCAATAGGTAACCAACTTTTCAGATGTTAACTCAGCAACTCGGTGTCAGCGGTGCCAGATGTAGGTTATGATCGATACTTACTGGCCTGGTCGGTGGGGTTCATAAACTTCCCACTCTTGGTGGAGGAGGTTGAACGTCGCCCCATTGTGTCGGTTCGTCTCCTTCAGCCTGCCAAGTATCAAAATCCCAATAATGATGACTGAAAACCTGTGCACATCTGCAGGTGAGTCCACTCTAGCTAACGTAGTTACTGATAACAACACTAGTTGCCTGTTAGTACATAGAATTGACGCTTATGTAATGATACACTTGTTGCATTCTGCGAATATAGCGTTAATTTAGAAACACCACTGCATGCTTTATATAGTTTGACGATTAGCTACACGTTAGATGACAGTCAAGGCGTGATTATTACACAAGCTCAGTTAATATACAAATACATGATGCAAAATAGAGGATAATAAAACGCTGCTGAGGTTTTAATAGGCTGGTAGACATACATCTCCTGTGATACAAAGCTAAATGTTAGCTGGTCATGCAGCATTTGGCCGCAAAGCTAACGTTATGCTAGGGTCGTGTTAGCCTCAACAGCAGCACAAGACGCAAAACTTGACATTACCTTTTATTCAGGTAAAACCTGTAGAGCACAGCGCTCTACACACGCACCTATGTGTGCCAAATGTACGTAAACGTATCGTTTAAGGTCTGGAGAAAAAATTTAAAGGCCGTCGGCACTAAATCGTTAGCCGTTCGCCATGTTTACTGCCGCCAGACAAAGCGGAAGAAGCTAATTTGACGTCATTCAAGTTAACCGCGATACGTTGGACGCCGGAAACAATCTTCCTTTTTAAAATAAAAAAAAAACATTTTGCTATTTTAAGTCTAGATGTCTACATATGTATTATTACATATTTATTATGTGTATATTATAATTATATCGCGATATTTTACCTGAAGAGCATTTATAATCATTTGTCGACACTGCTGCCTGTTGGACACAATGCGTAACTACACGCTCCGTATGTTTAACTACTTACTGCGACCACTAGAGGGCAGGAGCCTTCATTCTTCATTAAATTGTGCGACACAAGTTTCAGGTAGGTGTATTAAATAGGACAAAATATGATATTTTTATTTTACAGAATATGTTCAAGATTAAAAAACATTCCTCCTGTTCACACTGGCTAATAAAAAAAGCCCCTTCATAATGCACATACAATGTCAGTATCAACATTCATAGTGTATTCGCACAGTCATTTTGTGCAAAATGCATTTAAAAGTGTATCAAAAGCTTATATGAGGATTCAGCAGCATTAGTGCATTAGTGTTATCAACTGGATACCTGGCACTTTTACAGCCTTTTTAGCATAAAATCCCCTCTTTCTTTCTGTTTCCTTAACAGTGTTGAGCTGCGGTGGAAGTATAGTAACAAAAAGAAAGATTTAGGCACTAAAAAGACTAAAGTTGAAAGATATCGAGTTGATTTGACTTATCTGAAGAACTGTGGAAGGACTATAGATTTCGTCCCCCATTACTTACATTGTAAGTGCATTATGAAGGGATCTGCTGAAAAATTTCAATACTTATTCGGGCCCCTGATTATTGTTTTAAGACAGACTTGAAAAATTGTTGCGTGTTAAAACAACATTTAAGATCTTGCATCTCATCCTCATTTATTATGTAATACCAAATTTTAATATATTTGGTCATTTTGACTGTCAAACGTACAGTCAAAAACCCCAGGACAAGCAATCTGGGGTGATGATGAACTAAGAGTTTATTTGCAAAAGTGACAGAAGCAGAAGCATACAGGTATCAAGTTAGGGGAACATAGTTGCAAGTCCAAAAAGGTGTGTTTACACATATACCTGGAGCCAAGATACGTAAAAATAGGAAAACATTGTATAAACTTTGTTTGGGCCATGTGCATCTCCTGATTGAATAAAGGAAAATTATATAGATGCTGACAGAAACACAAAAGAAAGAGACAGAAAACAACTGAAACACAAGGATGATCTAACATTTTAATTACCCTTTCAAACTCACATCACATTCATATATATATATATTTTTCCCTTTTCAATTATACTAACAGAATCAGGGGTTGCACAGAATTCACAGTGCATTAAAAACATTATACAATTATTATACATAGATTCTATTAATAGCTGTGAATAATTATTAATAATTACACGTCAACGTGTATCAAAGCATATACATCTATATATTATTTAACATGTATTATTTTATATTAATAATGTCCTTTCTGAGAGAAGCTTTGAAATGGCACAGTGTTGTATTCACTACTAAACTAAAATCACTTTTTAGGGAAAAAAAAGGCCACATTTCCTTGTTACGCGAAACATTGTGAGGATCAGTCAAACAGGTTTGACACAAGATTCAAAGATGTGACTCATCTATGATTAGGGATCATTTAGCATTGTTCCAACTATTACCGCTTGTTATGAAAGCTGAAGAGCTTAATAACAGATTAAGATCACAGCGACAACATTTTTACCGCAAACCACCACATGCCTACTGGTAAAGACACTCCTATCGGGAACCATCACCTGCAGTAGTCATTAGAATTGACAGAAAAATGTATATTGCATGTTTTGCGAGCAATTTCTGTCTGAGTGGATCAGTGTCAGTGCCACTACGGACTGATTACCTTTCGCCCACATGAAATCAATTCTTAGTGTCGTAGAGTCTCTGACATAAAAATGCTTACAATGCAATTTTATGAATTTGCACAAGCCAAAGGAAATGCTGCCGTATGAGCATCTTGACCTATAAATAATAAGTGACACGTAATTTCAGATTTTAGCCTCATGTATACAGAAGAATAATCTGCTGTTATCATTCCTCCTGTTCATACTAGCCATTGAGAAATCCTTCATAACAGTGTCCTTTCAGTGTAGGTGATGAGGGACGGAATCCACAGTCCTCCTACTGTGCAAAAAGGCTGAGAAATGAGAAAAAAGTAACACGGATGCACTCAAGATGACACTCAAGACATCGTCACAAAGACACATTTTTTTATCGCTTTATTGTTCATAGATCATTCCAAAGAGTAGATATGTAGTAAAAAAATGCTTTTTTGATTAAAATCACACCGAGGCATTAATAAACTGCCAGTTCCTCTGACATCAAATATAATAATATCACTCTGACAAGACAAATGTGTCTCCATGAACCAGGCACAGTGTAAAAAGTGCTACAATAAGAATGCATTTCTCAGCAGTTAATAAGTACAAACTCTTTATTCTCTTGTTTAAGGGTTTCTGGATCAGATGTGTTTATTTGTCTTCCGAATCCATTCAAAAAGTCAGTTTATCTATTTTGAATAACAGTTAATTGAACATAGGTGAGCAGCATGTATAGCAAAGTCCTGATGTGATTATGTTTAGGGCTGCAGATTCACATAGGTGTGTGTTTGTCCCCAGGTGCCACTCTTTGAGTCAAGCCACCTGCTGGGAATGTGGGACTGCGTCACCTTCTCCGCCTCCTCTTCATCACTGGATGCTGCAAAATTGTCCTCCTCTGAGCTGGTCTTTTCAGTGCGGCCTCCGCTCTGGCCAAGTATCTCCTGGGCCTTTTCCTTAATGCTCTCATTGCAGAGCTTGCAGACTCTCAAGCACTTAGTGGGGTGAATGTGTTCTATCACTGCTCGGTCCTTGGAGCATGAATTGCAGACCAAGAAGCCGCATTTACGGCAGTGGTGTCGACGGTTGGTTGCAGAGAACTTGTGTAAGCAACGCATACATTTGTAAGCGGCGCGGTCCGGGATCCAGCAAACAGCAAAAGTAGACCCAGGTTGCCGGCTGCCTTCCTGCAGCAGGTTGGATCGACATTCTTCAATGTGCTTCATCCAGGCCCGCTTCTCTTCCTGTGAAGGAGCAGCCACAAAGAAGGACTTGCGTGGTGTGCGGATCAGCCATTGGTTCTTAAACACAGCACCGTCCTCCATGTCCTCCAGCTGGATGTCCTCTGAATCAACAGTCAAGATGACATACTGATGTTACCATAAAATAAAATAAAATAAAAGATAAATACTTTTCAACAAGCTTTTCCTCCAATATATACTTTTTACCAATAGTACTCTCTTCTAACTGTAATTTATTGGCACTTTCAAAACTTCACTTTCCCAGAGAACAAGTCAAAAGGTATAAATTAGAGTTGAAGGCGGTTATATCCATCATTGGACGTAATAGTAAGCCTAGAATATGTTTTGCTCCATAGATAATCTGCATAATCTAGTTTCTGCGTCTGAAACTGCTGCTGTCACAATAAAACAATGGAGGAATTTCATTTATGGCTCTCAAAGCATTTTCAGAAACAAGTTCCACTTATCTGTGGATACTTCAACCAAGTCAACCAACTTGCTTTCCAGTGTTAACATGGTGCCGCTTATCTGTTTTTAAAAATACTAAATTGTTTTTTTTGTTTAGCTATTTGTTTCTACTTAAGTGTTCAAGCACCTTTTAAACCCAGTTGAAAATGAAACGGTTGACAGTTTGATCTATGTCTTTGCCTTCAAGGGACATTTGCTGCCTCACTGGATCAAGTGTTCTGGTTTGCCACATGCAGGAGAAACAGATGAGTTGCTCACCTAAAGGGATAATCTTCTGTTTTTTATTCCAGCGGCCGTTGAGAATGATGGTGCCGTACACCAGTACATCACTGAAGAGGAAGAAGGCCTTAGGCTGTGGTTTCCGACGACCCTGCTTCATCAGATGACCCTCTCCCATCAGAATCCGACCTGGCTTAGATAAAGGTCTCCCTGTAGGACCAAATGAGTTTTCCACCGCCTGGATACGGTCACGGTTGTCCTTATCAAATGTTAGCCGGTCCATTGTGCTGGCCAAATATCTGTGGCAAGCAGTGGGATCAGAAATGAACAAGGTGTCAGTCAGGCAGCAGCAGTATTCTAGTATGTCGTTTCCTGGTGCTGCAGTAGGAGTTCCTAAAATTAGATAGATAGTAGTTTGACAAACATACAAGAGGGAGGGAGAGGTGTGGGAAACCATGGTGAACTACAATTACATGTCATGTTTTTAAAGATATCATTGAACTACACATCAGAAAATACTGCAGTTTTATTTATTAAATACACAACAGTATATGAAGTTGATGATACATCAATCATAATATAACAATGTAGCATAATGAGCATATACCTCTGTACTTTTACATAAGTAATGGATGCAGTGTTTGAGCGTGTAGTGAGTTTTTTTTACACCATAAGCTTATAAGGTTCATGTTTCAATGCAAAACAAATCAACACTTATAGAAAAATGTCAACATGCTGCTATTTTGTGTCAGTCACACACACACACACACACACACACACACACATGCCTCACACATGAGGCTTCCTGCGGTGTGTCTGCAGGTTCAGTAATTGCCCTGTGCTAACCATTCCAGTGGTTAGCAAAAGTACTAACTATGCAAATCAGCCAGCTACAAACAGCACAATAGCGAAAGTTATTATGCAGTGCATGGTAAACATATATAGAAAAGAGGTTTGGGGATTTTGTTTAATACATCTAAACCCAAAGTGAATATCGATCAGTTTAGAATACAAAACATTTTCCATTCGGTAACTTGCTGTGAGAGAAAAGTCTCTAATATTTTATACTTAATTAGCATAAAAGGACAAAAGGGCACAAAACACAACGGATACTAGTAGTACACAACTAGTAGTAACATTCACTCATGAATTATGAACTTCATGCTTTATGACGATTGTGATTTGTTCATTCTTTTTGTTTGTTTTTGTTGAATGAGTTTTGTACTGTGATTTCTTCTCACATCCGTATCCCCCGTCCCCTTTTTGTCCATAACAAGAAACAGGAAAAACAACAAAGTAGTTTCTGTGATGAAGTACACGATAGACCTGCCGGACTAGATACTCCAGTCTCTCTGCATCACTTACAGCTGCTATGCAAGAGTACAAGTACAGCCGCAGAAGGTAAATCGACTCCAAATTCATGAGTTTTTGTTTTTTTTACTGTATCAATGACAAGAATGGTTTGATTAGTCAGTCAGATAAATATGACTCATGTGGGAAAGAGAGTCACTGTTGTTCACAACCCAGCAAACTTCCAGGAAACTGCAAGTCTGCAGGTTTAGAATAAGTTCAAGACAGAAGCCTGCGATGAGCTAACGCACTTGTTGTCCAATAAAGGCTCATTATCTTCATGTTCGACTGGGACATCTAGTGGCCAGAACTTGTCAAAGCTGCTCCATCAGTGAATGAATGTGATACGTCGGGGAAGCTTGCAGCTTTTCTCAGTTGCTTTGGCCCAATTCACAAATGAATATTCTCAAAACAACATGTGAAAACCTCCACAGACAAGTGTATTATCACTTCTATGCAAAAAAAAAAAGTACAACTGACTACAATTTGCACCAAAGTGATCAAAGTGGATTGATCAGCCCTGACTGTGTTTGATGATGTAGAACAGGTTGAACTAAAGTGGGTTTTATTCTGTTTAACCCTGTAATGCTCGACCCCAGAAATAATGGTCAGAAAATGATTTCTGATTTCTTGAATCTGGAACCTTTATTTGTCCCATTCACAAAATTTGAAAAAATACAAAATACAAAAAAATATTTGCATATAGGTTTTTTCATTTGAGGCTTTTGAGTGAAGTTTTTACCATAAGGTGATGCAATAGCAAATTTGATACATTCGGCATTATAGGGTTAATTTGTTAAAATCAACAATATAAATCTACACAGGCAGCTTTGGTTGTGTTTCTAATATCATCAAAAGGCTAATATTACTCACTTAACTCCTAGCTAAGTGTCAGACAGTACTATAATGTATGTACATGGGGAAACATGTACAGAGACAGAGCACACACAGCACACAGAGTTTTATTCATCTTTATTAAATTTCATCACACTACTCTACAGGCTGAAAGAAATGATGCAGGATGGGAAAATATTCACATGCCAATACTTTTCCTCTTGCTCCGCTCTCATCCATTTTCTCATGCTTTTTGTTTTGTGTGTTACTACAACTGCAAAGAAAAAAAAAAACGTTGGGTTCAATGTGATTTTAAAAACAAATTGGCTGGCGATGAGTAACAGCGATTTGGCTTCTAGTAGGGGATTGGTCCGTAGTAGGCGGTGTAGGCGGCGATGATTCCAGATGTGTCCATCATTTCCTCACAAGCTAGGTTGGCCTCACACACCTCTCTCAGGCTGGGCGGAGACAGAGAGAGAGAGAGAGAGAGAAAGAGAGAGGGTGGGATTTACCACAGAGAGGCAACATGTAGATGTGATTCATGATGAAATAAAGATCTAACCTTTAGTTTCCAATTAAGTCTTTGACTCAAGAGCTCGTCATCATTAGACTTAAAAGCTGATGGCTACAGTGTGCAACTGAATTTGATGCTGATATATGTGTGCACACGCTCACCTCTCCAGCTGGGTCAGGGATAATTCTCCAGCAGCTCTCTTCTGTCTCACCACCGTAGAGGCCTGATCCTTCTCCACAAACAAACCTGCACATCATGCACATTTAGCATAGAGATACGTCTTATAGGCATTCGTTAAAAGAAATGGTATAAATACATGAGATTTTAGATCACTATGTCTATATTATATTGATTAAAAAAAATAATCAATCAAATACAAATGCATGTGTGAAGGATCATGCTTGAAAATATCATAGATAGATAGATAGATAGATAGATAGATAGATAGACAGACAGACAGACAGACAGACAGACAGACAGACAGACAGATAGATAGATAGATAGATCATATTGTTGAATCATGATCTTACCCTCCTGAGCAGGGTTGTCACTTGAAGGCTGGGAACCAGTTGAAGCATCTGTCAAACACAAAGAAAAAGAATAATATGAATAATAATAATTATATTGTTTTTAAATTTTCAGTCCAGGAAGTATGGTTTTTTTCCCCAAGTGCAACCCTCCCTCTTCACTTAAGTCTAATAAATCCATTTTTCAACTTTGTTTCCAGAGTAACAAATACTTCAGGTTGAAATAATGTTAGAATATAGTGTTTTAATAAAGAGCTTATGTTAGCCTGTATTCGGCTGTGTAGACCTTACCTGAAGTCAGACAGATGACTGCCAGAGAGCAGAAAACCAGGATGGCCAAAGTCTTCATTCTTTCAGCTTCTTTCTTTAGCGTCTGCAGTTTCAGGCAACAAGTAGGACTGGAGACTGTTCTGTCCCTTTCTCTTAACGCATAAATACATAAATACCCACTCGGGTTTATAGATGCGGCCCTCACTGTGACCTGGGTATGTGATTGGTTAGGGAATCATGTATCACACACCCACGCAGATGCAGACATACACACCTCCACAAACATACAAAAAATAAAAAATAAAAATTTTTATGTATACTGGTATAAAAAATCTGCTTTTTTGCCATTTTGCCTTTTGTCCCTGATTGTACAAGTAGTCCCCAATTAATTGGTGTGTGTCCCTGAAAGTAGACCTACACACACACACACGCACACACACACAGGGAGAAAGAGAGAGAATGTAGACTCTCTGCTTCCAAAAGGTGGGTATTTGTTTTAAAGCATAGGTGATGAGAAAACTCTGGCTTCCAGTGAAAAACATTTTGCAACTTGTTGTTTAGGTCATTTTAGCAGCTGCTGAGAAACCAGAGAGTCCCTGTTGTTTGCATGTGCATCTCACGTTCTTCTTCTACATCTTAAAAAAGGCGGGTTTTTGTGTAAAGATAAAAAAATAAATAAAGTAATAACAAATTTGCACTGCATGGTTAAACACCAAAAAGAGACACCAAAAAGAGGATGATGAGGTTTTGCTTCAGAATAAAAAAAAAAAATAACCAGACTACTTGCTGTCAAATTTGGAGATGATAATAAATTGTTTGAATTGAAGTATTAGAAATGCAATGCCAGCTCTCAGGCTGGAGAGGTCGGGGTTTTACTGCGCACTCACACACTTTTTACATTCAGGTCACTAAGTGCATGGAGCAGAAAACTGTAATAGAAACTGAAACCACCATCCCTCATTATGTGACATGATTTTAATCGGAGGGCTTTCTCTTTTATTACGAACCGCAGTGATTTCCAACATAAAGGAGGCAACATTTAGAAACAAACCCAGCACTGTTTGAAGATTTTTAGAAGGGTAATTTGAAGTGTGTCAAGGCATTTCTACCAAAACAAGCTGGTGGTTGTTCGCCAATGAAGTAGAAAGCTACATGGTATGAGTGATACGTGTAATTCCATTTTAATTAAAACACAATTTTACACTTGAAAACTGTTAGTTTAAAAGGTTGGGGATTTTCAAAAACATGTGGGAATATACCGACTTACAGTATCGGATGTGCTTTTCCCATAGATATGTTTCCAAAAAAGAAATCCTCTGAACTTCTGAAATTTATGATGTAAAAATGGGTTCCAAGATTTTTTTTTCTCTCTCTCTTTGGCTCTTGTTGTTGCTTTTTCTGACTGGATTTTGGATTCTGGACCGTTCTTGACAACATTACAAGGGGTGTAATTTCACCGTCTGGGTCAATGCTGGTGCCTTCTCTCATTTCAGTAAGGGACTTCAAGGATTCAGTCACAGCACATCTTTAATTGTGCACATTTTTATGGCCTCGTGGCAACGCAGAAAAACAAACAAAACGATATCGCTGTGCTTTTTAGGCTGACATCCACTCTGTGCTGACCTGTCTTTGTTTTCGTGACTGTCTGCAGCAGCGTGGACACGCAGATGTGAGATTCCTCCTGAGATCATGAGAAACTCAATCTTTGCACTCTTGTAGTCAGCAGTGCTTGCAGTATACGATACATTGTTTGTTGCTGCTTGTTAATAATTACAACAGAAAAATCAATTTTCTGAATGAAATCTCTTCTTAAATCTTCTCACAAAAGATGCACCGGCTGCTTTCATTCTAACATCTGCCACGTATTGCAAACACTGGCACTGAATATAAAAAGTTCCCATGTGTCAAACAAATGGCACAAACAGGATTAGGACTAAAACCCAATACAGGGGATTTTATTTATTTTTTCAAAGCAATGGAGAAAAAAAAAATCTCTGACCGCAGTGCTGGCCTGCATAGATAGGTGGATAATGTAGGAAATGGTTAGTCGATAGTGAGTTATTTTCATTCAAGCACATCACTTAAAGCTCATAAATGCTGGGAAGGTGTGAATAAAAAGTTATCCTGAGATTACATGAGAGATGCGCCATTAATTTCTATATGTGTACAATGATGGGTTGCTAAGAGATTTGAGCCTTATGTGGATGCCTCAGTATTTATGAAATGTGTTTTCTTCTATGTCACATCCAGAAGAGGCCACGAAAACAACAACAAAGCATAAGTTGTATAAAAGTCAGGATTTGTGGAACGTAATAATCATATACTCATATTCAGACAAGAATGATCACTTTTGCATTTGACAGACTGATACTTTGAGTTTCAGTATCGACGAGTCACAGCTGGTCTCTGGGGTTGATTATGGGACCTGAAGTATCTCTGGTAGGCCTGCTGGTAGCCATAGCGATAGGCATAGAAGCGGCAGGGAGAGTAGTCCTCACAGGTCTCTGCACGCCTCTCCGCTGGAGACTTTATCTTCCTGGACACGGAAGAAGGGAGGACAGCGGATATAGAAGAGGCAAACAGAGACAGTTAGAGGGAGAAATGAGGACAGCAGGAGAGGGATGGAAGAGAATTGTAATGAAAAACAGACACACAACAGCCAGTGGCTTTGTTGCATTTCTTGGTTAATCTCACAAACATAATTATTGCATTGTAGATGTTTAATGGTCTCGTTATGTTTCGTCTTAACCCTTGTGTGTGTGTGTGTGTGTGTGTGTGTGTATGCAAATGTGAATTTTTTTTTTGAGTGTCAGCATGCCAGCTTTTGTGGGCATTGTGGTTTTTGCAACATGTGCTTTTATATGTGACTAAAGGAGGTTTATGTGTCCTGTATGCATGTCTGTGGTTGTGTGTTTTACCTCACAAAGTTGTAATAGTTGAAGCCGTTCCCTCTGGGTGGGTTGTATGTGTTGCCCCTCTGTGGCATGATGAATGAGTTGGCTTGGTTCGGGGACACAAATAAATCTGCAAACACAGAACTTTACTAGACAAAAAAAAAATCTATTTGAAGCAGATCAGACATGTCCATTGTAGTGATCTGGGGTCGGGGTATGTAAAGGGAGGGGAAATGTTAGTGATGGGTAAATGCATGTCTGTGTTATATTTGTTAGAACTGCATGCATGTTTTTCCATGAACGAGAGACAACATTTAATCACCTTCAATGGATTCTGTGCTTTCCTGAGAGTCTACGGGAAAAACATGGAACGGGTGTTAATTATAAATGATCAATTGCTGTCTAAATCTGATACATGGCATCTTATAAATAGATAATCGGTTGCTGAATGATAGCACAGTGAGGACGTCGGGGGGGGTTTTCTGTACCGTAGCAGACGCAGAGGGAGACCACAGCACAGAGTGCCAGACACTGGAGAAGGCTTCTCATCCTGTGGTTTGTTTATCTGCCTGTCTGCTGGAAAACAGGACAAAGGTGTTTCAGTGAGTCATGTCAGCACCAAAGTAAGAGTTAGATAATAAAAAAGAGGCAGCAAGAGAGAGATATTTGTTTAGATTTGGAATATGCTGGTAAACAGAACCACAACTATGAATAGATGAGTGAAAGTGGCAAAGCTAAATCTGTATCTGTGTTTTTGAAGGCTAGAGCCAGACATATAGACTGATACAAGCTGCATATATATATATATCCCCAAGCTATATATATATATATATATATATATATATATTTATTTTTTTTTCCAGAATTTCTGGACACAAACAAAGAAATTCTATTGATAAGACCAGATTGACGACCCTCGCTGATCAACAAACATCAGCAGCTGGAACCTCAGCGTGTAAGGAAGAAGGGAATAGCTGTGGCTGAGAATAGTTGTGTCAGTGCCAACTAATAGAGTCCAGATACGTCTAAGCTTTCTGCACGGAGATAGACTGTAATTTCAAAGAAGCGGATCAGCATACACACATTGTACTTGTATACACACATACGCACTCAAGCACACATATGCGTAGGTGACCTACGGTAAGGTGTGTGACACCTGTACAAACAGCAAAGCAGATGTTCAACTTTGAGCACGCCTACACCCACACACACACATGCTGTATTCGCATGCCTGCACTCCAGAAAAGCTTTCATCTTCTGTTTGTGGGATTTGGATGGGATTTGGTTTCAACAACCCTCCTTTTCACTGTCAATAGCTGCTTTCATTATACATAAACACACACACACACACATATCCACACATACACACACCTCTCTGACACATGCTCACAAGCACGCAGAGTGCTCAGAGTGCCCCTCAGGCAGATAGTAGCTTCAGTCAAATCCAGATTCACAGTGGGTGCACGCTCTGGGCCCAAAGTTCAAAAAGCAACTTCCAAAGGCTGGCAAGGACAGCTAGACGTGTGTGTGTGTGTGTGTGAGAGAGAGAGACAGAGTGGGGGAGTGTGTGTGTGTGTGTGTCAGATGCTGACAACAGTGTCTGCAAAAGTTTATGCCCATCTGAATCTTAGTAGGGGTCCTTGTGGGTTCGTCTGCAGGCAGAATGTGCCCACCTCATTGGAAAAAGCCACTGGCATGATGCTAGACATGCACAGAGCCAACCTGAGGTTACATATTAGGTAGAAAAACAGAGCCGGACTGTAGGTCTACTGTGTTATAGTAAGCTAGGAAAGAAAAATTGCAGATTGCTAGTTTTTATTAAAAACATGTAAAGATGCATCTTAAAGACACCAGCTAATACAGACAATTAGAAATTTTGATGCAGTTTTGCTTGTTAAAAAAACTTAAAATAATTTTACTTTTCATCTAGTTTTTAAGAGATGATTTGCTGTAATGTACTTACCGTGATAATGGAGCGAGATGTCTTGGAAATATCTCCTGAGGAATATTCCCTAATTCCTCACAGCAATGCTTTTATACTTACCTCACATCCCCCCACCCCCTTTATTTCACCCACCCACCCCCCTAACTCCCCACCTCCCCTTAGCCCTCGCCCTCTCTCCTCCCTCCTCATACTATCGGCCCTCTTTTCCACCATTTAATCAGACCAGAGTATTAGCTCACTCTCTCCCCAACTCCCACGCCTTCACCGAAAAAGACAGTGGATGACAGAGAGGCGAGGAGGAACAGAGAAAAACAAGCAGGGGGTAAACAGAGAGGCAGAGAGGAGGGTGAGAGAAAGGTAGCACAGGGGGCGTCTAACCTGCTCCATAGCAGGTACATGATAATATTCATTGCTGTGTTTGCCAGCATAGCAGGGAAATATGAAAAGGACATCCACCATATAGACACCGCATGGACTGATTCTTCTTCATAACCCATATGTCCAATCCGTGTCCAGCAATACTTGTGTTATTTGTGTTTATTTCAGAGGCTCCACTGACTGTTGTTTTAAAGGGGAGATTTTGGGTAAAATATTCCTTCAACTTTAATCAATGGAATCTGTGTTCTCATATAGGCCAGAAATGATGTGTTTTTTCAGTATAAAACCAATACTTTCACTTTCAAACAAAAACTGTGAACGTGATCACCCTGATCTTTTATTTATTAAGAAACATGTCTGAGTTATTTAGTCTCAAGTCTCAGCTGCACAGCCTAGTTTAGCACTGCATTTCACCCAGTGTTTAGTTCACCTATGTCAAAGCTAATATCGTATTTACACAGAACAGCATCACTACGGTGTATATCTGAGACTTATGTAACACAACATCATGTGTGACTCAGCCAGAAAAGCTCTGTGAATAGCTGCAGACCCTCGCCAACAGTAAACAAACCAGAATAGGTGAACAGTACTGTGCCAGCAATCACCACGACTCAGACAGACAGAAAGATAGAGATAAACCCTGCAGATAGATAAGAGTGTGGGGAACTCAGTGTGTGTGTGTGTGTGTGTGGACATGTTGCAGTAATAGATGTTTTGGCGCTGGGGTTACAGACATATTCAGTGATGTGGTCATATTGTTAACTCTTTGATTCTTTAACGCAGATATATAAATGTTCTATTGTTAAAGACAGATAACAGAACGGAGAGGGAAGGAGAAATGAATGAGCTTGATTGTTTCCTTCCTTCATTGATTTTAAAAGGTGTTTACTCTCTTTGAGTCAGACAGACAGGAATGGCAAAAACAGGGTGAATGAGGCAACATGGAGAGGGTGATTGCATGGTACTTTCCCTTTTGTCCTCCCTCTTTTGCAGCCATGTCCTGTGCTGACTCAGACTTCCCACTCTTTGCGTGTGCGACTAGATTTCCAGCTTAAGAGTTATGTTATGAATGCAAGTTAGAAGACCAGAATCATGCTTTCGTTAGCGATCAGCTGTGTCAGAGGCCCAGATAAATGATAACAGAAGGAAGTGGCAAAACAGGATGGGAGATGCCCATGGGCTTGAACTGAAGAGAGACATCATTACAGGAGCAGGAGGTGATACCATAGTAGAGATTAAAATAAAAAATAAAAATATGCCAATTCAGGTGAAGCATTTATGGGAGGATGACCTATGAGAAATTAAGTCTGAACATGAAGTGCAGCATGGGGACAAAAGAGGGAGGAGTGGAAGGAAATAATGAGTATTTGGTAAGGAAAAACCCAGAGAATCAATGCAGAGGGCGAGAAAGTGAAGGAAACAGCATGAATTTCATAATGAGGGCATGACCACAAATGTGTAAACCATCCAAATAATGTCTGCAAAAACACTAAGGCTACATACTAACCAGTTTGAACAGGCTTGTATTTCCTACAGTGGGTAAGCAGGTGTACCTCAGGCAGTTCTGTGGTTGAGTCGGTGAGAGTTGACAGAACACAGACACACACTAATCCAACAACAACTCCCAAAAAATGTTGCCATACTGGGGACTTATCTGGCAAGTCCCCATATTCGTCCTGCTATTTTTGTGGCTTAATTATATTTGAAAGCACTAGATGCATTAAGGAGTGAGTGACTCAGATAGAGTCCATGAAAACATCTAGTGATGTAAGCTCGATCTGGCCAGACTGGATGAAGGACAGACATTACTCAGTGCTGCCCTCCTTCCTCCGAGCCTCTGATGGCCCTGTTATCCTGCGCCTGTGAATAATATCAATGTCAACAGAACTTGTAGATTTGAGGATGCTGTATAGCCGTGGCATCCCGCAGGACACATTCACATGCACAGAGAAACAGCATGCATATGCACTTAATCACATATATGGAATTCATTTGACATCAAGGTTTTAAACAGTATGCAGTTTACACATGTGGTGGGATCAGGCCTAGGAGTTAATGATATATCCTGAATACATCATCCCAGGACTTCTACACAGAGAAATATTGACAATTTTAGAATATTAGACATACACTGGGCCAATAGAGAGCACACAGGTTCGTTCACTAATGAGTCAAAGATGTGTTGCTTCAAGTATCAAAACTGCAGTGTTTTTCTGGGACCCACCTGGATATAATTTTTACATTACTTAAAGGGTTTCCTCTCTCGGCTCCAGAGATCTAATCTTACGGGTGCCTGCACCATATGGTTGATGATTGGTTTTTTTGTGGCTTCTTGTGGCGCACTCATGTTTAACCAACTTAGCATTAACATTAATTTTTCCATCATGACCAACACTAAAGTCCTGTTACTGAGCCTAAACGGCATGGTAATTTGTTGTGTAGTCTTAGTACCCGTATTAAAAAGCTTTTTGTTCGATATTTACAACTCGAAAACTGCGAAAGGAACAGCAGTGACGTACTGAGCAAAAACCTGCGGCAGCCAATGAGAGCGAGCTGACTGGGAAGTGTCACCAACAAACGTGCACTAGCCCCATTTAAGAAAATAAAACTTTATTTTTTATAGGCATTATCTGATAAACGCTCCACTATGTTCACCAGCTAGCCACTGAGTCATTTAATACATTGTAAATATTAAAAATCGATTATACCTTCTTTAACCATATTTATATTCTTTAGATGTAACAATTTGTAATTCCTGCTGTTACATGATTGAGCACAAATATATTTGGATTCCACCGTGAAAAGCAGGCTGAGTCTGTGTCCAGAGGTGGATTTCAAATGACTCATAGTATAAATACGCTCACGTCGTCTCTTTCTCTCTAAACTCTGCAAAGATTGTGTTCCACGCGTCGTTCCAAGAGGAATCGTGTTTATTTAACATCTCATATTCACATCAACAAATCTTCAAACCGTCATGCAGAGTGGTACTGGGTATAACAGGCTGAATGCCGTCAAAGACAAGCCGCCTTATATAGTGTGTCACCTCTTTCCCTCCATCTAGTATAATCTTTTGCTCTTATAACCAAACTGTTATTACAGAGCGATCACATGAATACACGTACTTCCAATTAGAAAAGGTCACGTTTGCCTTCATACAAGAAGAACGGCGTCAGGCTGAGCATCATTTCGGATCTAATTCTTCAATGATCAATGTCAAGATCAAGATTAACTAACTAGACTAACCCTAACCCTACATTCACTTGTAGCCCACACACACATCAATAACGTTTTAAATTTTATTTAAGCTTCCAATTAGAAAAAGAATGCGCTTGGCTTTGGCATGTGAGCTGTTAAATTTTAAGCACAGACTTAATTATTTAAGTATGTCTCCAATGTGTCAGTGATTGGGTTTAATTCAGGAGGCGAATCCAAATTATAGAGGCTGTGCGTGTGTGTGTGTGTATGCGTGTGTGTGTGTGTGTTTACCATGCTGTTGCTGCATAGCTCAGTATAGTCTGCCTCTATTCCTCATAAGAGCACTGTCCAACTTTTTCGTTTTATGTGCTGTTTACTTGGGTGCCTCGTTGCTCTTGTGCGATGCCAACTCTAACAAACTGACCTGCAGGATATGCAACCAGCATCCACCTACACTGTCAGGAATCTCACACACACACACACACACACACACACACACACATTCATACACACAAAAGCCCATCAACAGATATCATTCACAAACAAGCAATCACCGGCAGCGGCTCCGTTCATTAAAAGCAAGTGATTGAAATAATTTGAAAGCACAGGATGTAAGCGAGCTCTGCTGCGGAAGAATTTCCCTCCACAAAGATCCCCACAGTGATCATTATTATGCATGACCGCAAAAACACACAAACTACGACAATCTGCTTATCTTTAAATCAGAATCGGCCACTCTCTCTCTCTCTCTGTCTTTCCTCTCACCTCCTCTCTTTTCCTCCTTCCATCTGTCTTATCATCTCTCTGTCTTCCTATCCCTCCGTTCCTCACTGCTGCTCTGCTTGCCTTTTACTTGCTCGTATATCCCTGCTAGTTTTACAAAGCCAAGATGGTTTAGTCTTGGAGTCTTTTTAGGATTCTAAACATAAACTTTACAGTGCAGTCTGTGCACAGCCAGATAAAGTATATAACTATGTATGACTGCAAACTGTGTGGATATGTACATATGGCTGCACGTATGGATATAGTGGGAGCTTACTTTAAAAGTCTGTCCTAAAGACTTTGTAAATTTGCTCTTTTCTCTCACATCGTCTTCTTGGTGTTGGATCTTGTTCTTTTTTGCTTCTGAAATGTCAGCTTGTCGTTCACATTTGACGACGTGTTCTTGTTATTGCACCTCTTACTTGACCCTTTCCTACCATATGCCACATACAGTCGATATCGATGTGACGACTTGCGTCTCATGTCTGCTCTGTTTATCTTTCTCTCTCTTTGCCTCTCCTCCTTTTGTGGTTGTCACCAGCGGTCAATGTAATCACATATACGCGGCCACTAACACAGCAGGCCAAAGCGGTGAACCAACACATCGTCTGAAACTGACTGGTGACACGCAGGCAGCCAGTGGCACAGAGTGACGGGGGCCCAGCAGTTGCACCCGACAACCCCTTCAGCTTCTTTCAGATTCACATTTGCTCAGATGTCCTCTAATTTTATGGCAATGTGGAAGAAAAAAAAAAGACAAAAAAAAGGAACAACCTCATCGGAAGGGATGTATCCCCGAATGACCGTGGCCAGACTTGTAATGATATATGTATCATTCTATAAGTGAGTGAGTGAGTGCTGAGTAACCCATTCCTCACTGGTACATTACAGATAAGATCAGGGAATACGATGAAAACACACACACACACACACACGACCACACATGCACCCACCCTAAACTAACCTTAACTTAAAAGGCTGCTGCAGCTTAATAAAGTCAGTGAAGTTCTGCACTTGACAATGTAAAAGTAAATGTAAAAGGCTCTTTGACAGAAAAGTAAAGCAATTTTCCCTAATATAGCATTTGAACTGATAGTGATGTTATTTCCTTTTTGATAAAGCTTATAGTTACAGCTGGCTCAGATCATACCTTAGTTATGCTGCCATAGAACTAGACTGCTGGGGGACTCACATACTCTCTCGTTCTCTCTCTCTCATTCTCTCTCTCTCCTTATCTATCCATCTATCTAATCCATCTATCTATCATGTTACTAACTAAACTTCTTCCCCGGAGTTTCTGTGCTCTCTCGTCCAGCAGGTTCTTGTGGACTGTGTCTGCTGCTGTGGTCCTGCGTGGCGTCTTCTGCATGTGTTGTCGCCGTCATCATTGTTGCCATATCCCCATTACAGATTATAGTTAGTTAATGATTTGCTACTGTGCATCTGTATCTTTACCACTAGTTTCACTGTTACTGTAATAATTCATCATTCATTGTCATTATTCTCATTTTATCATTGTCATTATTTATCACGATTATTCATCGTGAGTGTACAATATGTGTGTGTTGATTTGTTCTGTACATGTGACATCATTGCACGTCTGTCCGTCCTGGGAGAGGGATCCCTCCTCTGTGGCTCTTCCTGAGGTTTCTTCCACCTTTTTCCCTGTTAAAAGGTTTTTTGGTGGGCAAGTTTTTCCTCACTCGAATCGAGGGTCTAATTGTGTTAACATGTTGTGTTGTTGGCCGTTCACAGCAGTGCATTGCTCAGCTTCTGTGCTGGTTCTCCTGTCTGCCTCTCCTCACCAGGAACGTGTGGACATCAATATACTGCTGGTTAATAAACTGACGATCGGTATTCCCTCCAAAATTTACGATTTAATGATTTATTTTAATGATTGATTGTTATGGGGTCTGGGACAACATGAGTAATACAAGTAAACCCAAAGTGTGAGACAGTTGTGTGTTATCTAATCAAAATGTTACAGTCATGACCTCTGGCAGTAGTGAGAATTAAAGTGCGTCTACTCCACTTTTTCACACAAATAGATTGAGACTACTAGACTTTTCTACTTTATGTGCCAAAGCGCCTGGATGGAATGTGCGTGTTGGATTATTTTATCTTGACACATACACGATCTGATTGTATATTAAGGTTTTTGTTGCTATGGGTTTGTTTCGGTGTTTGTCTGTCCCCTAGTGGTCAACAGTAACTCTTTTAGACTGTTGACCAGACAGAACAGCGTAAACCAGACTGTATACAGTGTACGTAGGTTTGCACGGTGGGATATAACGTGTCCTGATCTGCTCCAGCATGTGTTAGCACCCTCTCTGCCACTACTAACTTAAGTCAAGGTTTTCACCTTCAGATGGCTGCAACGCTGAATCACTGGGCTCTGCTGAGTGAAGCTCACCTGCCCCCTGCAGGTGTAATAGAGTGATTACCATACACATGGAATATGCAGTTCATACCATGTGAGGGCGTTTCCTTCATTTATATTCTTTGGCCTCTCTGTATCTCTCCCGTTAGTGGACTAGGCTTTCTTGCCAATGCTGTAATTCCTAACTTAGAAACTTCATTTCCTGTATGCTTTTCTTCTATGCCACGCATTGCCCCTAAAGTAAGATGGACACAACACTAATGAACATGACAAGTCTCCATTTTGGACACATTAAGGCTTTATCCGCTCATTTTCAACCACCATACTGTATGAATAGCTGTATTCATGTGAGCGGTACATATACTTCAGTTCCCACAATTAGCTGCATGAAAGCATCTGCTCATGAATCCTCTTTTTAAACCATTCCTCAGAGTTTCTGGACTTTCATGCTGTTAAGCTTGATGAGAGCCTCACTGTTAGTCTGTCTCTCTGGAGCTTTCCTGACCTCCCCCTGACCGCCTGAGAGCCGCCAGCTAAGACTAGTAATGAGATATTAGCCCTGACAGTGCTAACTGGGGAGGGTGGGAAGTGCTATTCCCTCATCTCATCTCATCTCTTCTCCTCTTTTCGCTCTTCAGCGAGCCCCATCTGAAGATTTACTTCCCTTCACTCTTGCAGGGGAGCTGAGGCATCTCTTCTTTATCCCTTCCCCCGGTTCTCTTCTCCTCTTTCTTTCCATTTTGCTCTGTCTTTCTCTCTCACCCTCCCATCTTTTCCCCTCCTCCCTCTCTGGTTATCAGTGGGACCTCGTTCCCACACCGTTTTTCTTTGCTGTTGTGTGTCTGCAGATTGCAGCAGTGTGAGTGGGTGAGGGACTAAAGTGAAGTTTCCACCTTGGATCTGCATGCATACAGCCGGGATTTGGTTGCAGAGAGGGAAGTTCGCTGTAGTTTATAGGGAACAAATAGTGTAACAGAGCTGTGTTGGAACTACTAACAAAACATTTGTACAAATATAGAGCACTAATTTGGTGATTTTTCCTGTTGTGCCACCATGAAGTTGACATTTCTGTTTTTTAGTGACATGTCTTAACAACTGTTTGGATGCATTTCATGAAAATGGCTGCAGACCAACTTGCCCAGAGGACGAACCCTAATGACTTTGATGATCCCTGATTTTCCAACTGTGTGATGGATTTGCAGGTGAAATTTGGAACGGATTTTCAGATTTTGGTCATCCCCTGAATGTTCATCTGGTGTCATCTGTTTGTCCGTCGTCTTCGTGAACATAGCATGGTGTTAGCATTCAGGTCATGTCACTGCAGTGCTGCCAGAGCTGCTAGTGTGGCTTTGGACTGTGTGGTATTGTTAATGGCAGGTTTTTTTGGATTGAAAAATACTTTATTCAATTACATAAACCACAAGGGGAATTTAGCTCAAGCAGGTTCGATAAAGTCTCCGTTTCAGAGATTCATATGTGGCATTGTGTTTCTGCGAATCAGATCTTTTTTTGTTGAGTTGAAGAAAGACCTTCAGGGATGTGAGTCAGAGCAAACTCTGTGTGCGCGCTGAGGTCACAGAGTTTGTTTTCTTCCAGTCTGTGTGAAAATGCTCGGCATGGTGTCAATCCTATTATCGCACAGCCACTCACAACTTATAGGATCTATAATGTGGCGTGCTGGGTTTTAATGACTACCTAACATCAGCAATCACGGCAGCACATTGTTACAGACTCTGTTAAGTATTAATGAGTACATTACTACACCGTGGGCTAGAAATGGGAAATCCTGCACACACACACACACACGCACACACACACGCACACCGACACGCACACACACACACACACACACACACAGAACTAAATAATGAAGCTGAACAGATTGTGAATTCTAAGGCTTCAGATGAAGACATAAACATATAAATACACATTAATCTTGTTCATTAGCAGTATATCAAGTAATGTGGCAAAAATAGACGTGTGTGTGTGTGTGTATGCGCATATTTAAGAAAAAAAGGTGAAACTTGTGCAATGTGTGTCTGATGAAAAATATGTTAAACACAATATCCCTGAAGTAAACAGATGTCCGTGTTTAAAAGCTCTTAGGATTTTTATAGCAGAAAAAAATAAGCAAATTAACCTACTTAATTAGTGTTCACGCTGACTATATACATATATACATATATATATATATGGCATTGACAGTCCAGTAATGAAACAATCCTACAATATAAATGTACTCGTTCATTTTCTCCCTGTTTACTTTTTTTTTATCCAGTAAATAAATATTTTTTTTTTTAACCATTCCTTCATTTCAATCCAGTAATGAATGCAGTCTTTATCAGGCTTGCAGACAGACAGAAAACACAGGAAAACATGTGTGCAATGTAAAATTAAGCAGAGATACAGAGTGTTGCAGGAAAGCACCAGTCACACCGTGTTTGATATGAGAATAATACATAACTGTAATAACATCTACTCAAAGGACTAATTTCCCCTCAGTGAGGTTTATCATGTTAGCGTGACAAAGACATCTGAGCACTCGCTACACTAAAAAACCTCTTGCCTTCTCATTGCTCCTCCATTCCACACATCCTCTTTCTTTAATCTTTTATCCCTTTGTTGTCCCTGCATACAGACCCTAAACTCATTTTCCATTTGTCTCACCCTTTTGCACCCACCGCTGCTATTTCTTTTGGCAGCCTCAGAGTTTTTTCTAACAGTGGGGTGGGCCTGATTTGCAGCCAACGTTGCTCCACTGCTCGAGATTTGTGTGATATTATATGCAGGCAGTGAGGAATCTAATTACAGCCAAAGCAATCGTTCTCCTGATGTGTTACGCATGCCAAAACACAGAGACATGTTACTGTGTATTTCTGTTTTCTGGGTTGCATTAGCGTCATCAGTCTCCATTAATTGCTGGTAATGGTGTTTCCATTGCCTTCGAGCATGCGTGAGCGTCATCCACCTCCGCTATGCCATCCTGTACCATGACAACGTTAGGCTTTCTGATTTGGTGACATCCAATTAGTCTCTCCCTCTGAGGAGAAACTGCTCACCGCTCCAATCTAATAAGCGTCTTCCTTTAATACCAGTGGAAGCCTTAAAACCCAGATTACAGCTCCAGCTCCTACTCGCCCCTCCCTCAGTTTCAAATCTACTGTACCTCACTTTCTATTCTCCTGAGCTCTCTGTCTTTCTAGACCTTTCTCCCTTGTTCTGCACCCACTCCGAGCAGTTGGCTTGACTACTGTCACTACGTGGGCATCCCAAAGTGTGAAGAGAGAGCTTTTTTTTTTTTTTTTTTGCTTTTCAGGAGGATGAAAAACCAAATTGTTTTCCATGTCAGGTCAAGTTTATTTTCAGTTCATGATGTGATTGTCTTTTTCAGAGCAAATTTGGGTCATTTTTGATTCTCACTCCTCTCACTCTGTGTTACATATAAATGAGGTCTTATGTATGTGTGTGAGTAAGCAAATGAAATATTACTCATTCTTTATGGGATTAAAATTCTGAAGGAACCATAAAGGAGGCTATAAGGCTGATGCTGATTTGACTGACGAAATCATTGGATGCTCTTTTGGAAAAAAACAAAAAAAAACAATGTTTCATCATAGATTCATTGCTGCAAGATAAACTATTTATTTTAAATGATCTCGAGGAAGAAAACGTTTTCAACCCTGTCCGATTCTTCCTATTAACTTGTTTGGAGTTTGGTTTGCAGTTTTTGTTCACTGTTTAATGTTTTTGTTCACTGTCAGACTGAATTCTTCTTTTTTTTTTACTTGACTGACCAGCATTGTGTGTTCAGATGGAGTTAGCTACTCGCTTCGTCAGATAGCATGCAGGCTAAGTGTCACAAACAGCAGAGAATGAACCCAAAAGAATAAGGATGTTTGAACAGGCAGCAGCACCAAACAAAACAGACTAGAATAGCCAGAACCAGCAAAAACACACACAGAGCAAAACAGGACATCCTAAACTGAACAAAGGATCACCCAACAGAAATCAAATACAAACATAACTAATCAAGTAATGGGGAACAGATGAGGGGGTAAAACATAAAGCAGGGATCTGATAGGTTGGGGAAAAGCAGGTGGTGGGAGGAGCAGAGAACACAGAAAGGAAAAAAAACTATGAAAAAGAACCCCAAAAAGCCTTAAACACAAAAAAAGAGTAGAAATCCACAAAAGAGTGCATGAACAAAACAGTAAACACAAGCCCCCAAACCCAAGTAGTTATAAATGTGAAACTATTGTCTGTTGTGAAAATAAAATGATTTATTATATTATACACACAACACACACATCTGTCCCCGTGTACATTATTACTGCAAAATAATACATTTAATGTTTTTACAGCCTACATTGCCCAGACTTAATCTGAGATTCAATTTTCATATTGTACTGGCTGCATTCCTACATGCATGCTTTTTGGAGTATTTTTATCATAAAACTATGATACAGCTATAAAAGCCTTAGACTAGACTTAGAATAAATTGCTAAATTCAAACATTTTCAACCTCACAGTCTAAGTAAATGCACTTTGCATCACTGTTGATGTCACATGACACTCTTGTCTACCTTCACTACACCTTCATCAGATAAAAAAAAAACACATGATGGTATAGAAAAGGTATGCATGTAATGTGGATTGTGAAATATATAAATTTCATCTTTCACAAATATACTCGCATGTAGAATCAGTAAAAGTACCAATACTGCCATGTAAAAATACTCCATAGTTCCTGCATGGAAAATCCTACTTAATTGAAAATATTATCAGCTTGATGTACTTAAAGTTTCTGATTGATATATTATTATATATGACATTATTAGATTATTAATACTGAAGCATCAGTGTTAGAGCAGCATGTTACTGTTACACAGTTAGCTAGATTAGTCAGTAGTTCCTAACTTTGAGGTCGTGTCCATCCGAGGTCTACTTAGTTATTTGCTCCCACTGTGCAAGATTATACCTCTGATTAAAAACAACTAAAACTACCCACATGGCTGCTATTTCTCTGCTCTGCATATCATTTTGGATTCATCAACATCAAAACCAAGGTCGCGTCTGCATGCGTTTTTTTTTCTGGTGCGCTCCCTGTATCTCTACACTTCCTAAATGTTTATGTATCTGTGTTCACTTTCAGCCAATAACCTTCATTGAGATTCAAACCAATCATCCTCAGTGTCAGACACCAAAACAGCCAATGCAGACAGGGAATCTATACTTTTTTTATTAATTTTTTCAAACAATCATTGTGGCTGATGTAACCGGTTGTAAAACCGGTGAAGCACCATTAAAGAGAATCAACAATTTCTTATTTTCTTCTTGCTATCATTTCTGATTGGTATAACATCAAAGACAAGGTCAGTATTCAGCATAATATGTGCAACATGAATCTCAATGTGTATTTTCTCCTGTTTTATATTCAGACTTTTGCCATAATGGCTGTAGGATATCTAAGTTGTCCACTGCTTCCTTCCTTCTTTCCTTTTCCACAATGTTTTCATTTTTGCCTCAAATGAAATATGGCACATGAATAATTGCACACCCACATGCTTGCTGCTGCACACAGCGTGCCTCAGACTGTGAGGCAAAAAAAACAGGATTTTATGGCAGGGGGGACCTAGCTGTGTTTCATCTGCAAAAAGTTCTGTATTTATGCGCTTTGAGATTTGACACTCACTGAGTTTGGGTTGTTTGTAAAAGTGCCAGCCAAGGAACAACACCCTTGCTTGTACGTGCGATGCATGAGCACCCCCCCGACACACACACACACACAACACACATGCACAACACACACACCCACAAGTGAATAAGCAACAAATTAGAAGTTTCAGTGTGCTGATGGATGACACATTTATGTCTTGACATCTAATGAACTTCCTACATGGACACATAACTCTATATATATTCATGAATAATGGATTTTACTTAAATTTTATGAGTGACAAAGATAATCAGAACTCTGCAAAGGAGGAACAAGCTCAAACACCTGATGACGACAAAATGACGCAAGTCTTTGAAACGAGATTCAGGTCAATCTGCTTTTTATAGCATTCAACCCAGTGTCCGATTAGTTCAGCACACTGGCTTCTTAAAGTCTTACATAACACTGACACACAAAGGGAAGTCCACAGCTTGCCTGGAAGAATACCAAAGTCAGCAAAACATCAGATCATCAGTTTATTACTGCAATAAAAATGTGTTGTCGTTTGCTGAAAAATGGCCTCAACATGCGGAAGGTGACAATGATCATTTTTGTGGAAAAAGTACACACTCCCACCGCAGTTAACATGCTAACACGTCAACACTATATGGAGACAAAAATATTCTTTAAAAATGCTGCTTCACGAGCAGAAAGATACTCAGTCAGTGGAAATGGAAATATACATATATAGCATATGAAAAAAAAAATCCTGTTAATCAAATAGAAAGAAAATGAATATATTTACTACAGGCAAATCCACATATAAAAGAAATGCAGCTAGTTGCCATGAAAGTAAAAGATTTAGGCTAAAACGGAATGGATTTTGTACTGCAAGGCTTAAAGGAGTGTGACAGATAGGAAATGGAAAATGCATTATATGTTTGCATGAATGAGAAAAATCATTAGTTGCATTTGAAATGAATGCCATGGTATTTCAGTCTAAAGGGAGAGCTCTGTGTGTACTGACTGAACTGGAGTATAAATGGATTATGTAAAATACAGAACAGGGATGTTCAGATTTTAATACCTCATTTGAATGCAGGAAAAAAAAAAAAAACAGCGATTTGTTTATGAATAATATAATAGATGTAGCGCATCTGAAAAGTGCTTTTTAATGAAGAGATGTAAAAGAGGTGGCCGAATATAGAATAGCATGAAGGCCACAGCAAATTAATAAAAAAAATAAAAAAAAATAAAAAATCGACATCACAGATCTAGCAGATCAAGTAAAATACCAGACACGGCGACACAATAATAAGTAAAAACAAATACGGAAATGGTTTAAGCAAACTTCACATGAAGACGAGACTGACAGAAGCTTTTCTCCACCAACATGTGACCTCATATTCATCAGCCAACCAGACGGTCTGAGCTCTTCGGCTCCTCTTCATATGGGAGCAGACATGTTGTGACCTGTTAGGACGTGTGTAGATCACGAACAACATTGTTACTCACATTTAAACTGTAAAATGTATTTTTATAGCATCAAAACGCTCTTTGATGGCTTGACAGGCTTTTGAGTCAGAGGGGAAAAAAGTCTCAAAAAACATCCATTAAAATGTCTTGAATCACTTCTTTGATTCATACGCTGTTCCAGACAATCGTATTTTGTACAGTATGTTCAAACGCACCGCTTGTGGGTCTCCACAGGCTGCGATGGAAGTGGTGTATTTCATCACGTGTTTGCAGAAATATAAGTGTTTAGAATGTAAAGGAATTCAATTCTTTTATTTATTTAATTATTTAGTAAGACAATTTCCTCTACTCTACTGTAACCACATAAATCAGACCACACTGTAGTAAGCCATTATCCAAAGCAATATTTAAGCCTCAGTATATATGGAGAAGAGTAAAGCCCAATAAAGAGTTGACTGGAGGCTGAGTGAATAAAATGTTAATGTGTTTTTAAGGTGCCTTTAAAAAGCTTGAAACAGTTTGTGCTTATGGTTTTCATATTTTTAGAGAGATGGCCCAGACTGTCTTTTTAAATAAGGTTAGAACATATTTATGTACATATAAATTAGTGTCGGACATAAAGCGTGAGTTCAGTATCAGAGTCCAGAGTGACAGTAGAGACTGTGGTTTAGTCCTGGTCTGCTCTTGGTTGCTTTGAGCTTTTTAAAGAGATGGGAAGCAAACCTCTATACATGCCACAGGTATATGTATGCCTGCACTGTGTGTGTGTGTGTATATATATGCTGCCTCTCAGGGCCGAGAGCTGGGATGTAAATGGTTTCCACTGTGCGCACACACACACACACACACACTGGAATCCACAAGGTTCATGAAAGAACAGATTTGTCTGTTGACGTCCAACTTTACATACTGTAAATTTGACAAGTTAAACATAACACACACACACACACATACATACACACACACATACATACAGCGTGTCATATTGTTGCCACGGTGCTATTTTTCAAAGCTGAGTCTCTGTGTTAATCTAATTAGTAGCCTAAGTACTTGTGTATCTGTACGCAGACAGAGGAAAGGTGGGCTTCAAAGATTGACATATTGACCTACAGTCCAGAGATGTCAACGCTGCGCACGTGTAGCTGCACACTTCGGTCCAGTTAATCAATAAGTTATCAACTTTAAATAAAGAGTAATGATGTTGCTGCGTAGTTTAAAGAGAAAGAGGCCACAGATCAACAGGCTTAGGTGATTTACATGTGCTTACAGCAGCAATTCTGGAAAGTTTCCATCATATAGAACGCAAACACACACACACAAGCGCGCGCACACGCACAACACGCGTTGATGAGAAAAATGGCCTGACTGATTTAACACAGTGTCAAAAATGTGCGTTATGCATCCCTGTCTTGATATTTTCAGCGCTTGCAGATGTGTGACCATGAAACATGCCTGGCTGAGAAACCAACCATTACATTACACACGTGCAGTATTGCAGTCTGTGTAGTTTAAAAAGAGGCCAGCTCCTCCCTATGTCCAACCTATATAATGTTAAAGAGGCTTAGCCATTGTCCTGTCCTCCTTTAGAGGAGAAGAAACTGCCCTTAAAACCCCAATGATTAACCCTGATTCCAAACCAACAGCTGAAATGATAAATACGTTGTTTTTGCTAAAGATATTTATCTGACCGAGGTCAGCTGGGGTCTGTGTGCGTTGGCGTTAATGTCAAATGCCAAAAAAAAAAAAAAAAAAAAAGCTGGATGGACGAAGTATCTGAAGAATTTAGACAACAGTGTCTTCTTACACAACTTCCCATCAGTGCTGTGTGCTTCATGGCTTTTTACTTCTTCTCAGTACTCACACTTCCAAAACAGACTAATCCTGGATCCTGACAGCTGTTATGTCATTGTTTTCCATTGTTTTTATTTATACCATGTAAATGATAAAAACGATGACAGATGAAGCTCCGGTGAGGCACATTTTTATTTTATCAACATAGTCAAGACCAAACACCGGGTCCAGGTGACTTTCTACATACAGTATTTTGGTGATGTTTGTTGGTTTTCTTACCACTGGCCCTCCAACGCTGGCTGTATCTCTCTCACTGTGAGCGTGCCAAAACTCATGCTGTGCAGCTCACCAAAAATAGTCCTGCAATTAAATGAATTTGGACGGACATACTTGGAAAAATATAGACAAACACAAACATATGATGTTTAAATTGCCTTAGTTTTGAGGCTACAAATGCAATGCACTCCAGTTCTTAATATACAAACTAAAGGCACCTCTTTTCCTTAAACCCACATTCTTGATTTTGTCATGTCTATTCTTCTGTGTCTTTCAAAAAGTCTTTCTATTTACTACTCTAATTGTCAAATTGATCAAGTTCACCCCGTATCACAAATGTAATGTTGTTTCCTAGTGGATCTTTGCAGTATTATTGAAATAACCTGATTTTCTGTGAACAAAAACAACATCCCAGCACCTCACATGGACCTGAAACGCAACCAGCAGGTCGTCTCCTCGCGCCGAAGCTAAATACAGGCGTGCTGAGGTTTAGAGGGATAAGCCTGATAAAATCCTCTGAGATTGATCTTTGACACTGTCTACTCAGTAGGTTGCACCACCTCCCCTGGCAGGTAAGGGAGGGCAGGAGCAGGTGAGGTGATGGGAACAAGGAGACTGAGGAGACAGAACCGGGAGGGGTGAGGGTGAGGGGGTTGGCTGACCTTTTCCAGTGACCACATGACTGGAAAGATGAGGATGTGGGGATTAGTGATGAGGATATAAAAGCACAGACACCACACATCACAACAACCTCCAGCAGCTGAGATCAGCAGTGGCTTCTTGGGATATCTGTGACAACAGGTGAGAACAAACTCTACTGAACTTGTTCATGAAATGAATAGAATGTACAGTTGCTACAGCTGCTGCTGCTGCTACATGTTATAATGCTTCCCACGACTGAATTGGTAATTGTAGCTACTTGTGGATTGGTTATAGATAAAATGAACTGAACTAGTTGACAATTGAAATGAAAGGATGCAAGACTTTAGATGGGGGCGACTCTTTTGATTTTGGTTTATGGAAATAAAATGAGTTGAGTTAAAGTGAAAAAAAAAAATGTGAGGAATAACCGAAAAACCACGACATTTCTCTAGCAAAGTGATCTGATGTCGCAATTAAAATAGCTTAAAATCTATTTTTTAAAAAGTGGAATACTGTTGGTTCAAAAATGCAATGGATAAACAAAAAAAAAAAAAAAAAAAAGAGTCTCTGACATGAAGACATAAATAGAAGTTTAAAGAGGAGAAGCGGTGAGAGTAGAGCAGTGCAAAGAGGATTGACTTTAAGTAGAAACAAGCACAGCAGATGGTGCAGCTAATAACGCGATGAGCAGCTGGCCTTCTCTTCTCTTCCCTGATCCCTACACAGGAGAGCGGGAGGAGGAGAGCCTTCGCATCCTTATTCACACACCATGCAGAGCGGCTGTTGCCGATACACGTGGCGCATATCTTTGAGTTACATAATGTGCACTACTGGGGTGTTTTCCTCTCCGTCGAACTGCCTTAACAGGATTAGCAGTGTCAGCAGTCAGCTTGAGGACATGAAGAGAGAGTCCGTGTGCTGAAAACAACTCCATGACATGTTCATGTATGTTTTGATCAAGCACAACTTCAAGAAAACCGGCGTGGAACAGGATTAAAACGAGCATTCATTTAAAGTTTGATATCCGAGCAATCAAATGTCAGCGGTTGCTTTGGTTGAGTCTGAGAGGAAGAGCACATGAAAGAGCTCGAGGTTAAGAATAGAAGTTGGTCTCAGTGTTGGCATCCCTGTTGTTAAAGAGGGCAATTAGTCCGCAGCGGATCAGAGCAGGATTAGAGCTAATCTGTGTGCTGCACCTAATATACATAATCTCTGGGATGGGGAGGAAAACAGGATTAGCAGAGGGTGTTTGGGAGGGGGGAGAAGGCAGAGGAAGCTGTGAGAGCCAGCTATGATCTGTGGGGACATGCATGTGTAAGGACACATTTTCATGAAAGATCTTCTGCCTTTTAGAGACCCTCAGCAGAAATGAACGCCAGCCCCCCTGCAGGAAGCGCCCTGGCCCCTGGTGGATCAACTGGCCCCACCACACCTAAGAAGGGACCACCCAAGTTCAAGCAGAGGCAGACCCGCACATTCAAGAGCAAGGCCCCCAAACCAGGCCAGAAGGGGTAAAAAAATAAAATAAAATCAAAAACCCTAATTCAAACTGCTCATAGAGTAGGACCACAACCGCTGACAACGTTGTTTTCTCTTCCTCTGCTCCAGCTTTGGTGACGATATCCCCGGCATGGAGGGTCTTGGCACAGACATCACAGTGGTGTGCCCATGGGAAGCCTTCGGCGACATGGAGCTCAGCGACTTGGCCAAATACGGCATCATTTAAACCTGCTGCCTCCTGCCTTCCTGCACCTGTCCTCTCTCTAATCCTGTCCACCCTGCCTTCTCTCCGTCTCCAGCTCGCCACGCCATGATAAGGCTGCCAGCGAACCCCCTAACGCCCTCTCGTCTGTCTACCTCATGCTTTTCTCCACTGAGTGGACGGAAAGCATAATAATGTTCTTATTTTTCTATTAATATTATATGATACTGTTTGCAGTATATATGCTTGAAATGATATGACGAGAACCATAACCCCGCACACCTTACTCCCTTTACGTCCATCCACCTACAGCAGCCCTCTCCTGACTTCTCCTCCCTCCTCATTTTGACTCCCCTCTCTCCCTCTGTCTCTCCCAACCCGCAGCAATGGACTCAAGCAAAACACTGGTTAATACTAGCTTGCATTTGCTTCTAGCTGTCTATTAAAATGTAAATATTTTGTTTTCAGTGTTGAACCTTTGTACCTTGTCTTCCATCTTACCTTTTTTACCTCCTTTCTCTTTTTATGCATTGTATTTTCTACTCCTCGTGCGCAAGGTTATTGTTAAACACCAAGGGACGCAAGGAGAGTGTGCAAATACGCTGTGTTGGTGAAAAGTACAATGCACTGTCACATGATCATGGAGGAGGAACTCCCTTCAATCCCGCTCTCTCTCTCTCTATCTCTCCTTGCTGCTATCTTAACCCACGTCCCTCCTTAGAGAAAAGCCAGTGCAATACCACCGAAAATGTATTGTGAACTGTTATGTCCTGGTAGTTGCATTAAATGTGTTTATTTTTAGCACTCGCGTTGTCTCTTTCTCTTTCTCTTTCTGTTTTTTTCTGTTTTTTTTTTCACCTAATAACACCTAATAAAAGCTACAAAAAGCATGCCAGGCTTCATATGAATCACTAAAGTAAAAACACATATATCGATATGACTAATCACAACTTGGGCTGAAGACGTGAACATTTTTAGACAATAAATGTTTTCCATCTATTTTCTTAGCAATCTGACCTTTCCTTGTAACTTCTCTGAGTACATTTAATAATAATTACAACAGACCTTTGAGGCTTCCTTGAAATCATCGCAATCCCACACAGCCCGATGCAAATGTCATCCAATAAAAAACATTGTTCTTCTTCATCACACAAGGAATGATCTCTCATGTTTTTATGGAGGATTATGATATTGAAGATAAATGCTAGTTTAGACATTGTATAGCATACAGTATATACTGTATATAATAATTTTCAAAAAAATGAATGAAAGTGGTGTCAGCTTCAGGTATAAAAGTAGAATTCATTCTATTAAGTTCTTACACAAGTTAAGATAAGTGAAGTTAGGCTTTACTGATCTGCACACCCTAACTGATAAACCCTGAATGAAAACTTTGCTGTCTTGGCTTAAAAAAAAAAAAAAAAAAAAAAAAGGTTGGAAAAAATCTTGATCTTAAAGTGCAACATTCTCCGGTGAAACACACTCCCACGTGGCTTCTGTCAGCATCCTTCGACATCAACGACCTTCGAAACTGAAGATTGCAACAGATTGAGTGACTGAAAAACACTTTCAGTTCTTTCCATTTCAGCCTTGGGAAAACAACGCGGGACTGCTTCGGGACAATTCAAATAAATGATGTCATGTTTGAAAATTCCTTTGGTATTAAGAGACACAACGGGGGAAGGCTTTAGTACTTCTGAAATGTTCACTATGTCGGTACGTCGTACATACTGTACGACACACATCTGCGCACATTATGCTCCTGTAACAAACAGGCTTAATAGTAAAAAAAAAAAAAAAAAGATAAAGCTCTGTCCTTGTTCATTTTACACCATTGAGTGATTTGAGATTCAACCCAACACACCCTATAAGCTCTACTTGCACAGGCATGAATCGAGGTGTTACGCATGAGCTTGCTCAACACAACAGTTAAAAGCAATCTGTATTCTTGACTCAACTCCCCCTGTGGCTAACTCTCTCTCTCTCTCTCTCTCTCTCTGAATGTTGTTTCTGTGATTTGCCAGTAACTAAGGTGACGGCCCGGTCCTGGTTTTTATATTCTGGTTGGACTGGGATGAGTCAGCTGGACTCACCTGAACTCACAAAACTGTCAGCATCTCAGATTCCATCCAGACACTCTGGTTACTCCAGGCAACGCGTATGTGTGTTATCTATACATGGGATTCAAATTTTGATGGGAATTAAATTCCAAAATAGGGAGGAGTGGCTACAATTGACCTCACCTTCCCTGTGTGTGTATGTGTGTTTTTATATGCATCATCACCTCCAGGTGTGTGAGCCCCACCTATAGTGAATGGGAGGGACAGATGAGGGGGGGGTGGAAGGTATGAGTAGGGGTGCAGGCTTCTCTGTCGTTGCCCAACCCTTTGATGCAAGGTGAAAAGGAAATCTGGTCCCAGTGGCTTCAGATCTCAGAGGCTCTATTGCTTCCCTCTTTACCTTTATGGGGACATGCTCTGGATAGAAGGTGCATGGCTAAACACTAACGAAACACCCACAGAGAGCTCGTTGCACAACCAAACTTCAAATCAAGACTTTTGGGGGAGAATCTGATTTGGGACATCTCAAAAGGATAAAAGGTAAGTGTCTGTTTTTATTCAGGAGTGTTCAAGATTGGGGGACACAAAACATCACTAAATATATAAAGTTGTCTTCTTTATAATACTGAATATGATTTATGGAATTTACTGTGCACTTTGTGTAACCAGTTGTCATCTAATAGCCGCTGTTACAGTTGGCTAACAATGATTCCACCTTTAAACAAGTAAGGTCAAAATTTATATTCAAACCAGCTGATCCATCTCCTACTGTATGATCGTCTGGTCAACAATAGCCCAACACTGGGTCATACTTATCCGGTGATAAAAGCACTAAAAGGTCAGCTTTGAATCTATGACGTTCAAACAAAGGCTCTATTATGGGCTTGGAGGAAGTGAAAATCAGCTATCAGGAGTGAATATCTGTCACAGCGTCTCTCCTGCACTGTATAATAAAAAAAAAACAACCGCCCCATGTGTCTGCCTCCATGTTTCACCGCAGCTTTACAAGCTGATGCAGCAGAGGAGTTACCTTTCATGTCTGCAGCTCTCTATCTATGTCCCAACCTCACCTTCGTGTCGCTTTTTTTTATTCTTACTTACTCTCACACACACACACACACCTCTCTGCCTTGTTCTGGCATGTTTACATGCTCCCACTGCTCTGCTCTCTCTCCTCCTTTTCCTTCTCCATGCTGTGACCTCTGTGTTGTCTCTCTTTCCATTTCATCTTGCTTATTTCATTGCCGTTAGTCTGCGTACAATAAATATTAATGTGTTTAGGAAAAATTGTGCTCGGCTTAAAATACATGTGAAATGTTTTGTGTGTGTTTGTTTTGTTTCAGGAGAGGAAAATCGGCCATAATCAAAGGACATTTTGATATCAAGGAAGGACTGAATCTTCTTGTGGATTACTAAAATGAATTTGGCCTTTTCTTCCGAGAAGCACAAATCCCTTTTCCCTCTCCTCCTCCTCTTCTATGTCCCGCTCACTTGTCTATGCCAGTCAAACAACAGCAGCTCAGTCAGCCCCACTTCCCCTCCTTCTCCTAACGTTACGTCCCTGCAGCCTGTGCCAGGATGCAGGGCAGGTCTAGACCCCATCTATAGGTACCTGTGTGACCGCCGGGCAGCGTGGGGCATTGTCACTGAGACCGTGGCCTCCGCAGGCTTCCTGTTGAGCGTTATTCTCATGGCAGGCCTGCTGCTCTGGTCCCTGTGGGTCTCTGTCTCATCACGGCATCAGCGCAGCAGCATCGGAGGCACGGTGGCCTCCGTATTTATGTTCTTGTTGGCCACAGCTGGGATCTTTGCCATCACCTTCTCCTTCATCGTCCGTCTCACCCCTTACACCTGCCCCACCAGGATCTTCCTCTTCGGCGTGCTCTTCTCCCTGGCCTTCTCCTGCTTGCTGGCTCGCTGCCTTGCACTACTGGGATTCGCGGCTGCCCGGGGTTGGGGGGAGCCTGCCGTGGCCTTGGGGCTCTTCACCGTACAGGTGATCATCGCTACAGAGTGGCTGATCCTCATACTGGTCAGAGATAAGAAACCGTGCGAGTACAGCCAGGAGGAGTTTGTCATGCTGCAGATCTATGTGATGTGCCTCCTAGCTATCGGCTTGATCTTCTCCCTGCACTTCCTGTGTCGCTCCTGCTCCACCTACAGCTACAGCTACACGGGTCCCGCCAGGCAACATGGCCGCATTCAGGCCACGCTGCTCTGCCTCACACTGCTGCTCTCTGCCTGCATCTGGGTGGTGTGGATCACAATGCTCATAAAGGGAAACGCTGATTTGGGGCATCGGCCACAATGGGACGACCCGGTGATGAGCATCACCTTGGTGACCAATGGCTGGGTGTTGCTGTTGGGGCATGGGGTGTGTCAGGTGGCCTTCCTCTGCAGGGGGGAGGCCAGGTCTAAAGATAACCCTCTGAGCTTCGCCGGTTGGACCAGTCCCAGCGCTGATATGTCAGGACTTGGCGACCCGAAGGACGGCAAAGAAAACGGAAGCTTTGAAAATGATGGTGAGAACAGGAGAGGTGAGAATCTGTCCTCATTACCCAAAACCTAAACGGAAGCTCAATGAAAGGGAATGAATTATGTTTATTGCCAAAAAGACTGTTTATCAAAATTGTTGCAGATAAAATTTGTGTTGATAAACTAATTGTTTGCTGCTCTAAAAACCTCACGGTAGAAAGTAACTTACTGGAAATTATGACAACATATACTAAACAAGACAAAATATACCGACAGTGAGCAGAGGTCTCATTTGCAATCCAAGATTCACGGACTCTGACATTCTTTATATTTGAAATATAACTTCAAAGCAAAATGAATATGGAGCGTGTGTCCAACGTTACAAAACGAATTCTATTATCAGGCACCGTGGCTCTCACTGCAGGCCTTTATGATAAACAGTATATAATGAGCTGATAATTAGCTAACTGTATCATATGTCTCCCTCCAGGCAGGAAGACTGAGCCAACTCTCCAATCACCCTACGAGTCTGAATTCTCCATGACGGTGAGTAATAAACCATTAGGAGTAACAATCTGACTTCACATAATTAAATGCTGTGACCTTTTTAAGCTAGTGAAGGCAATTATGGCTAAGTCATACTGTAAGGTTAATGAAAGCACAGTTTATTATGGGCTTTAATTGCACTGACATGATGGATGTGTTATTCTATGTATCCGTGTGTGTGTGTGTGTGTGTTTCAGGAAATCGACCCTGACAAAGATTACACCATTCCTCGCCCTCAGACCACCAACATCAGAGAACCTTATGACGAATATTATGGACATGATTAAATATCATACTGATTTTCATATCTGGTGTTTTACGCACTCTCTCTCTCTCACACACACACACACACACACACACACACACACACACACACACACACACACACACACACACACACACACACAGACTATACCGAAGCTAAAGCTGAGGGTGATCCAACTCATGCACTAATCTGTACTTAAAGTACAAAAAATGTTTTTTTTATATTGAGTATTCTTTTGCAAATGTAAATATTTTTAGTTTTCTAAGAAATATCATCTTAAATCTGCAAGTAGGATGTGAAATGCTCTTAAAAAAGAATAAAGAAGTAAATTGAAAAACACTCAGTGATGTGATTCATCTGCTCGAGTTTCATCACCGAGGCTGGATGGGTTCAGATAGTCCGGCTTTCCTCTGGCGGGAAATCCACATCATAAATGCTTTAGTGGAAGTGTGTCTCTAAGATGGTGTGTGCTTCTCTGAGATGGTGATAGAGGAGGCGTGTTCTGCCACTACTGCTGAGCAGAGGTATCTGTGAACAGGAGAGAGGAGGGATGGAAGGAGAGCAAAGGAGAGGAAGAGGAGAGGAGATGAGATGAGACGAGACGGAAGGAGGATAGGACGGGAGACCTGTCAGCACTGTGGGAGGCTTGTGCCATCACTGATTAACATCTTCATATTCAAAGTGACATTACAGTCGCCGGGCTCTGGCGGTGCAAACAGAGAGATGTGTTGTTTCTGTTCTGGAGAGAAAGATACAAGGTATACAAAGTATGCCTCTTTTCAATAATACATATCCTAATGATTTATTTTAATAACATGCTGTCAAGTGTTAACAATAAAAGGTTTATCTGTATAAAAACAAAACAAAACACAGATTTGGTTTTTTTTTTAATATTCTTAAAAGCTCAACCTTTGCTTCTCCCACTCATAATCTGCACAGATGGCACACCAAAGGCCAATTAGTCTCTTTCAACCAGAATCAGTGCCACGGCTGCAAGCACCCACTGTATACAGGAGGATTAACAGAGCAGAATGGTTGTACCATGGTTACACCACCAGGGGGCAATGTCTAGGTGTACCAAATAATGCTCAGGGTGGATGAAGAAAAACAAGTCAGAAATGAAACTTTTTTTTTTTTTTTTCCTCCCCAAAAAAATCCAATCCAGTTCCTGGCTAAAGAAAATGGATTTTTAGCAGTCGTAGCAACAACATATATAGCAATATATGTATAACATCTATAGATATTAAGAAATCCTAATAATTACTGTGTTATGATTCAGTTCGTGTTGGCCTGTTGTGAACTTTATTGGCCTGAAGTGACTCTGCCATCCACAAAAGGTCAATTCCTCACTTTAGCAGCAATCTTCACACATCCCCCCTCTCTTATCAGACGGCCTTCAATCTATTCTTCCAATTAGCCCGACTTCAATTACTCAGAGAGAGCATCCCATCAAATTGGCAATTGGCCTCTTGTGCATTAGTGCAATTAGCAGGGATATGAGGTTTCCCGCCACATCCAACCCATTTACGGCCATTAACTCCAGATGCAATTAAAGATTGTTCCCCCTTGGCAGCAATGAAAATAAAGTTGGGAGGTGGTGCGGCAAATGTGGGAAGAGTTTATTGCGCACTATCTGGAGGAACAAAAGTTAAACAGCTGAAGTCAGTGCGATCCAGTCAAGCAGCGTTAATGTTGCCTCCATCTATTATCTGACTCACATGAGATAATGTACCATTGAGAGGGAAAAGTAGCAACATTTAAACAAAAACTGTTCCTCCTTTTGGTGTAGTATTTAAAGCAATCTCTCAATAAGACTGAAACAATCATGTGTTCACATATCAGGGAATGTGCATGAACCCTCATTCAGGTAATACACATTAAAAGACCAGTATAAAAACCAAACAGTTTATTTATTATATACATTCAATAATAATGAAGAGAATAAACATAAGGCAGACACAAGGATGGCAAAAATAAAACATTGTGAGAAAAAATACACTTATTGAAAAAAAAAAAAAAAAATCACTTGGATAAAATGAGCTTTTAAGAGCATGTGACGTTAAAAAAAAAATATCCACATGCAATTCAAACCCATTTATTCAATCCCTGTACAAAAACTCCCACTGGTTTGACTCGAGCACAGTGCAGGGAGTCGGGGTCAGAGTTCAGACAGGCCAACAGCTGAGGATAGATAAAACTTTGGCTTCTGTGTCATTCCAGCAGACCTCTGTGGTTTATTCATTTATTTATTGTTGTTGGTTTTTGCAGCCTTTCAAACATTCCAATTAAAGAGGCGAAACAAAGCCAAAGCAGCCCACAGGAGTCACTGCAGCTGCATTACTTTCACTTGCTCGATAACGATTACACCTTCTCAGCACAAGCTTTCGCCACCTGGATGAGTGGAGGTGGTGATGTTGGTTTATATATATAAAAAAAAAGCATCTCTGTGGTTTATTATATTCTGCCAGATCGATGCAACCAGCCTCTTCTCTGTGGAGAAACGTCAAACAGCTTAAGGCCAAATTGTTATCGCTTTTGAGTTTTGCTTTCATTATAAAAAGAAAACCACAGGTGGTGGGCGGGGGGTCATACCAAATTAAACTTTACAACATCTGATATGACTGGTGATTACCATGACGACCACAGAGGCACAGAGCAGAGATAACCCAGATTACTGAAGCGGCTTGGGCTTTTCCATAAAGGGCCGTTTGCTTCTTCTTCCCCACCCAGACACTTTTCTTCTGAGATTCTTCGCCACTCGTGTCACTTCGCGTCACGTCAACACCTTCCACCCAAAGTTCTCTCTCCCTTCCTCCTGCTACATAAACACCTTCCTCCCATCCTCCACCTACTCTTCCCTCTCCAGCACTATGATTTGAATTCATGCAAAAATGAAAAGATTCTCTGACATCCTTCCTCTCTTAGGCACGCACGCACGCACACACACGAACACGCACACACACGCATGCATAGCAACACTTTAGATAATACTTATAAGGAATAATAAGACAAAAAAAAGAGGTAATGCTCGTCAAAAATACTCATTGGAACTACTGCACACAGTTTTCACAATCATACAAAACATTATTACCTCTCCTCACACTGTCCGCTCCCCACTGAGCACACTCTACCCCCTGAAAAAAAAAGAGACAGCAGGGGACGTTGTTATCCTGTCAGCTAATGATTAATGTCTCAGCTTCTCACCTTCACCACCACAATGTCCCTCGACTAACCACCCACACACCGTTTTGTTGGTCAAAAGGTGGCCACTGCTGGGCCAGAGGGCCCTTTCGACATTGTGCGGACGTTTACTTTGCCTATCTGGGCCTACTGGCAATTCATCCTCTCTTTTCCACCTCTGTCTTTCTGCTTACCCCTCATGACTCCATCTGCTCTGATTTCCCTTGTCTGCAGCAAACACCTCTGCATCTACAGCGTGTTCATGTGTATAAAAAAAAACAACAAAAAAAGCAAATAAATTACTATGTGGATCGAATTCAATTTAACAGGGTTGTCTTGTTTGCAGGTCACAATTCCCAAATTGTTGCAACCTTTTAAACCATCTATCTTTTTGTAGACACTGCAGAAATGACATTTCCCAGGATGCTGTTGCAACACTGTACTATTTAAACCTAGAAAAAAAAAAAGAAAAAAAAAAACCCAAAACAAAACAGCTTCAACCCACAGATAGAAATATAACATAAAGTAAAGGCAAAAAATAAGAAGTACATCAGGACCAAAAATGTGCTTTCATCAGAAAAATCTTTGGAACCAAAAAGGCAAATAATAGCAATAACAACATAGTGAGAGTATATGGAGATGTAATACATAGGACAGAGACTTAGTCTATAAATTGGCTGTCAGTCTTTTTTAAGACGCCTTCAAACACACCGGTAAGGAGAACTTTAAAAGTATTCAGATGGAACAATCACAGAGAGCACGATGAAGGGCTTAAAATGACTCATGTGGACAGCAGAGCTCCCAACTAGTGACAGTGTACGTGGCGTCCTGTCACACTGAAAATAACAAACGCAACGGAAAACTGTCGAACACTCGAATGAATCTTAGGATACATCAAGACACTATTACTGCAATCTCTTTGCTTTAATGTATTCTAATCTGGGCTGTGTTGAGAACAGAAACCGCTTCCACGCATGAAGCAGCTCTGCCTCGAAGAATAAATATCTCAATTGGCCAGGAGGGATTCCCATTCGGCTTGACTGGCGGGTGATTAGTTCCCCGTGTGGGTGTTCCCGGTTCAAATCTAAATCTAGTTCATCTGTGTTTTATGGTCCGTTTGACCCGTTCATTCACGACAGCGCCGCTGCAGCTGGAATGTCTGACAGTCCAGGAGATAAAAAGAAGTGAGTCCTTCTTTGGAAGAAGCACTATGAGCACATAAGGAACTAACATGGATGAGCTTTAGAGGGGACGTGCACTAAATTCTCAGAATGGACATACAGAGATAGTTTAGAGCTGAAATGAGAAGAAACGGATCTTAGTGTTACAATTAGAGTAAGAAATGAAACGTGTGGACCAGCAATAAGGACAATGTGAAATTAATGGACAGTTTCAACGCGTCCATGTTATATATGTATATATAAAATGACATTTCTCTGGAACTTCTTATCAATGGCGGCTAAACAAAATAAGATGAAACAAAAACTGAGGTAATGCAGAAAAAAACAAGTCACTTGTTTCCTTTTCCTTGTCATTTTCACACTTATTGATTTTTTTTTTTTTTTTTAGAACTTTTTTTTTAGTTTTCTTGTGTTTCCTTTTACACAATGGAGGAAGTTGTGAAATGTTTGGAAAATAACGAGAGAAAAAAACAAAACGAGCCCATGCCGTGTTGTTCATAGATTGTTGTTACCGTGACAACAGTGGTTTCTGTCAGTCAGATGCTCCCTTGTCCGGCTGAATGTTCAGTACGCCAGCTTTACAAAATAACAATAATAATAATTCCTACATCTTGTATATTGAGCAGTCCTAGTTTAATAGTTTTTTTTATTATTACAGCACAATGCTAAACCAGAGGGACGTCTCTGCTGTGGAGGGCTTTACGTCAACGTAGTGTTTAAAAACACAAGTACCTTTTTTTTTTTTTTTTTTTTCTTACGAGTAATGCTGTGCTGTCGCAGTTCTACCGTTGTGTGTAGACCAACACTAAAGGAAAATGTAGATGAAACTGTATACCGAGTGCTCAATGCAAGTGTGTGTATATAGGTCTGATTAGGTCTTACAGGGCAGTGGATATACTGTAAGTTCAAAAAAGGTTTGTAGTGTGCAGGACCACACAGGAACAGCAGGCTCCCTCCTCCCAGGTCCCCTTAGTGTTTCTAAAAATGTAACCGTCCTGAAATTGTGCCCCCATAGTTCAAAACAGCAGGCTCCAGCTTTCATTACGTGGGAGGCAGTTTTTTTTTTCCTTGTATCCGTGTCAGACAGACGAGTACAGAAACACGAGTTTTGAGTTGATGATGTGGCAATGACCTCTCTCGCCACCATAAAAGAAAAGAAAAAAAAGAAAAAAAAAACAAAAACACATGAGTTTGCCTGCAGAAGAATGGAGGGGAGCTCCTGCCAAACAAAGAGCTTGAAAAAAAGGGGTTTTGGAGCGATGTGAAATTCCTTAGGTGTGATTTGCAGCTTTAGTAAGGAGCAAATCGACTGTATCCTGCCCGGTATAAACTGGCCTGGAAGAGAAAAGAGGGACAACTCAGTCATATACTTGGAATAATAAAGTAGAGCTAGTAGAGATAGTATGCTGCTGATGTGAAAAAATCTCTTCATCTAAAAAAATGTAGTGTACATATAATGTAACGTTAACTTCTCTCTTTAGAAACACAACAATCATCTATTATTCTGCTCTAGTTGTTTAGTAGAGCCTGAGTCAGTTTTCTCACCATGGCTCCCACTCCGTAAGCAGCAGCAGCTGGAGTTAAAGCGTGGTATGGATCCGTAGTGTACACCCGGCCATAACTATCAACACAAACACAACACATGAAAATGAATTATTATTACTAAAAACACATTTACATGGCTTTTACTATTAGCTTTTCCACTTGCATCCATAAATGTCCTTATACTGGAACTGTAATCTGAGCCTCTGATGTTCTGTTGTAGAGTGAGTGTGTATCCTGGGTTGACCTCACCTGTCACTGTAAGCGGCAGCCGCTGCGGTTGCTCCGGTTACGGCCGTGGGCTGGGCGTAGCGATAGGCAGCGGCAGCAGCGGCAGCAGCAGGGTAGCCTCCCTGTAGACACACACACACACACACACACACCATAGCTAACTCACATATTTCGGAGGAAGAAGGTGGAGTAAGGTGTGTAACTGAGCGGGGTAAGGTTAGGTAGGGAGCATATACAGATACAACGTACTGACATTTAATAATATATAATAATTATACATACACTATACACCATTATTACTGTGTATAGTATTACACACACACATTTACAGCTGGAATACAGTATGTGTCAGTATATTGTATTTCTGTATGGGGAACGAAGGAGGTGGTGCTATTGGATGTGGGACAACACTGCTTTATCAGTGAGACAGAGAGAGGAAACTGGACTGTCAAAAGATGGAGTTAGATTGTCAGATTACCACTACAGGAGAGGTGGAGGTAAAAACAGTGTTCACACAGTAGTCATATATAAACCTCACTGCCTCATCAGAGCAGACGATTAAAGTAACAAACAGACATGTCAAGAGAACACCTATGACAAAAACAGCACTTTAAAAAAAATATATTATTTGTGTTCTTTCACATGGATTCAGACCAAAGAAAACAGAAGAGTGGACAGGAAATAAAAAGAGTCACACACACAAACACACCCACGCAAGACTATACTGACACTGAAAAAAAAAAGAAAAAAAAAGAAAAGAAAATCTCCTCTCACTGAGACCGCATGCATGACCCAAATTACATTTCAAACCTACTGAAAAACACACCACCACTGCATATGGACCTGAATCAGAATAAGAGCAAAGCACACAACAGAACAGAACAGAACAGAACAGAAGACCCCCGGCATTCTTCCAGACGCCTGCAATACACGGAGCGGAGACGGGATCAAAACAAAAACAAAAACAAAACAAAACAAAACAAAAAAACAGGGTTATTAGGAAGAGAGCAGGTTTTCTGGGTGAGTGGAGGAGGTGGGAGAGGAGGGCAGTAACACAGTATGTCTGCATGCAGCAGCTGATCAGCACATGCTTCAATAATCATCCTGGCAGGAGTCGGATCAGGGTGGTTAATTCAGGAAGAGACCAGGTTCTCTGAGATTTCAGAGCATCTCACACTGCAGGCTAACATTGACCAGATATTGCTGTAAAACGGTAGCCTTCAATTTTTAAAAAAAAATTTCCTTTTTGATGTTTGCCAAGTTTTTGTTGACGAGAGAACAAATTAAAGATTGGAGTCTTTTTTTTAAATCCAAAACTAGCCAACTACTCAAAAGAGACCAGGTTTTCTTTTGAACAAACTGGTGGGGGAAAAAATACACACAATACAATTTAGTAGTTTAGTAAACAAACAAACTCCTTCCTCCGCAATTGAGAAAAGTGCACATTTCAGTGAGTTAGTAGAAAAATTAAAGCAAAATTCAAAGCAGTGGTCAATTATTTTTGTTTTTGAACAACTAAAAGATGTTCCAGATCAGATCAGAAGATGATTCATAAGATCAGAGCAGGTAGTAGAGTAAAACAATGCACACTGTGGGTTTGGGTGTTGAGTTGACCCTACCTGAGGCAATCTGGGACTAAGGACTGAGTCCTGAAACACTAGTCTATAGAGAGAACAGAAACAACCTTTGTCAACCTGGATACACACACACACGCGCTCGCATATGCACACTTTCACACACCGACGCACACTGCCGCATACGCCCACAGAGCAGCCTTTGTAGTGGTATTAAAGACCCTTTATCCTATCATTAATATTTCACAGCTCCATTTATTCTATTTTTAAAATCAATAAAACTTATTTTGACCCGAGCTGTTATATAATCAGGGATGTTTTTGCCACAACAACAAAACAAAAAGAATCCTGAGGCAAAAAGGGCCTCGTATCACGAAGGTTCTTGTGTTCATTTGTAACGAGCGGTGCTTCTTCATCTTGGGCTCATTCGCCTGTTATGTAGGCAGCTCTGTGCAGCGCATGACTGGACGCACATGCAGAATCACCCGCAGAGGAGAAGAGCAGGAGAAAGCCGTGAGAGGGACAGAGGGTGTGTTGGTGGGAGGTGAGTTTACTTACATATAGGTCTGCGGCTCCGTAAAACCCATCCTGATACACCACACTGAGAGAGGAAGAAAACGCAGAGACAGGGAGAGGAGGAGAAGTGGGAAGGTACGGGGAGATAGAAGGAGGATGGAGGGGGAGTGGGGTGTAGTGGATGGGGTGCAAATGGAGTGGTGCACAGTCCCAAAACCGTGGATGAAGGTCAACGCACAGCAAAAAGAAAAGAGGAAAACAGACAGAGAGATAGAGAGAGAGAGAGAGGGAGATAGAGAGAGAGAGAGACAGTATTATTTCACACCCATGCAGCATGCAGAGGAAATACAACTTCATCTAAGCTCCACAACGGCAACCTGCACCGTTATACGTGACAACAATAGACTCATGGGGGCAATAAATAAAGTTTATTGATGAGAACTGAGCTGAAATCAAACCATAAAACACTATCGCTCCCCGGCTACAAGAAAATCAAGACAATGAAGTCCAATTTTTAATAGATCATTTGATGGGGAAATATTGTGGTGTTTGAGAGGTACAGTTTTATCGGCTTTTTAAAGCCGTCAGTGGAGCCGAGATGGAGAGAGGATTTCCTGCAGCCCTCAATTTAATCTTATTTAGCTTCATTTGAATGTCATCATAGTAAGCAGCCACAAGGCCATTAAGCAATCAATTCTGCTTTGATCTGAATATTGTAGCAGTCACAACCCCATTAGTCAATCATCACAGCACAGCAACATGCACAGTACACATACTGAGGGGTCAAAAAATACATTGCAGTAAACGTGAATAATTTGTAGCAGATCTGTGAGCAGGGTGACTGCTTATACATAATGGCTGAATCTGCCGTGTGTGTGTGTGTGTGTGTGTGTTTATGCAAATCTACTGACAGCAGTATCTGTGTGTTTATTCAAATGAACTTTCAATGGGTGCAATCCCATCAGCGCGTTATACTCCACTGAATAGCTTGTGAACCGACTGACAATGTGCCAGTTGGACTGCTGAAGAGAGTGAAGTGCGAGTTAATGTTTGAGTATGAGAGCTGTATGAGCACAGCTGTATTAAACAGAAACCTGGTCAAATAAAATTTGGAAAATGGTCCTGAAAATAGCACAGATGAGGTGATGCTCAATAGTTTTACTGATTTTACACATAGGTCTAGGACAGCTATGAATGCACGTGAAGTCAACAACTCGTGTTTATCGTTCTCACCCAGGGTACGCAGGAATGGCAGGCTGTGGCACAGCCGCCCGCACAGCGCTGTAGACGGGCCGGCCTCGGCCCCTGAGGTGAGCGCCACGAAACGCTGCCGCTGCTGTGGTGGCTGCAGCTGCTGCCGAAGAGTAGGGGAACCCTGGGACTGCGGGAGGAGGAAGAGTAGGGGTAAGGAAGACAGGGAGAATACAAAAGGTCAGAATGGAAATGGAGAAAGGGGAATAAAGGTGGGGTGACAGAAGATTTAGATGCAGGCAGGGAAAGAACAATGTGAACAGAAAGAGGCCCAGGAAGAATGCAAGAAAAAAAGAAAAGGGCAAAGAGAAAAGGGAACAGTACAACCATAGCCTTCAGGGCTTGATATCAATAAAAAAGTGTCAGAGAGTAAAGTAGGCTGTGGAGACTGTTTTTAGTGCATGTAAAGGAGATGGAGAGCGGTGTTACCTGCGTAGATCTCTGGTCCATACACGGCCCCCACCATAGGACTCAACTTCCACCCCGCTGGTAGTCACAGAGAGAAGAGGGGGAGGTGTTAACTTCTACAGTATATGTCTGCTGCACTTTAACATACTGTAGCGTGGTGTTATACACACACACACACACACACACACACACACACACACACACACACACACTGCACAACACCATTACTGCTGTTATTTGGTTCACTACACGCTTAAACAGTTTCTTTATTGATTCATACATGACAAGTTGTCGCTCTTTACAATATATAGGAAATAAAGAATCAGTCTCTCAACTCTGCTAATTTTAGACCATTTTCAAGCACCACACAACAGCGTTTCAAAATAGATTGTAGTGCCTGTTTCTGTTGAGGCTGATCAACACAGAGCTATCTTGTTTCCATAAGACAGATGTGACTGTGTCAGACTAAGTCAAAACGGTAACTGTGACAGAAACAAACAGCAGTTGCTGCCGAGCGCTTGCCATGTTAATCAACTGAACATGCTACACTAGCAACGCTGAAGCAGCACAAACACTGGATTCAGCTCTGACTGTTATTTATTTTGTATGCTGTAAACAAGATGGTAGAAAAGGCCAAGGCTGTGACAGGTGAATTGATGGGAGGCTGGATGGCCTGAGCAGATACAGTAGGTCAACAAATGGTCTAATTGCTGGCTACATAATGGTACACAGACCAAAATCTTTTTGTTTACTTCATCTAAAAATAGACTGGGGGGGGGGGGGGGGGGGCTGACTCACATAGCACACTGCTTGGCTTTTATCTATATTTTGATTTGATAAAGCTCATGTACTATTTTGGTACATGATCCTATTATAGGAAGATGATTTGTGTACAATTGTCAAACTAAAGTAAAACTGAAATTGGTTCGCTGACGATTTTACACAATGTGCCTTGTGAGAGATCCTGCAGGGAGGGAACAATAATGTGTGGCTGCATTGTGTATTTAACCCTGCCTACAGTACGTCTGCCTCTCCCTGTGTGCCTATGCTGTCTGGCTTATTAGGCAGGCTGCGGCACATTGTTGGTGTGTGTCAGTGTGGCTGTTACCATAAGGCAGTGTGCTGAGAGCCTCTCCGTTAGGGTAGGGGCTGACCATTTTCTTGTTAGTCATCACCCTGGCAGTGGCGTTATTCACCTGGGGATGGAGGAACAGACAGTCAAAGACACAAACACACCAATTCAACAGAGGAAACTAAAGTAGCACACAGACCCAAGTCCAAGGCTGAGATTATATTATATATATATATATATATAGTTGAATTACATTTACATTGCCTGCTGTTATGTGCTAGTATTACGCTGGCCTCCATCTTTGTGTACATATTGGAGCATATCTGAGGTTGTACTGTGTATGTATGTATGTACTGTGACTGGTTCATTAAAAGGAGACTACTGGTGTCATTTAGAGTTATGGCCCACTTGCTTGTGTCTAGTTTACATTTTCTCCAATAATTCTAAAATTCATGCCCTATGTGATTAGTCCGTAACATAATGTCGCTTTTACTGTTACTATGTGGGTTGGGAGCGTGTTGCCCAGTAGAGATTTAGTGATTCATTGTTGAGAGAGCGATATAAAGGCTCCCATGGGTGAAATTGGTTATACTGCTGCTGTGACTACACGGAGAGTGGTGGTGGTGGGGGGGGACTTTTTTTTTGGCATGCACAGGTGAATGTAATTTGGATTTTTTTTAAGTGTTTGCTGGCTAACATTTCAGTCTAATGCTTCGGCCTTTCACTCCGAGATGGTTGATGGTTGATAATCTCCTCGCTGAGCTTCAAAGGCCCACACGTCTTTGCCTTGATCTATCCTCATCTTCCTTTGATGGGCTTTAAGAGAAGGAGATTGTAGCTCTCTGTAATAACCCATGCTGTCGGAGTGTGCTGTTGAAGCTCTACATTTGACTGTGTGGCAAGCTAAAGATGAATGACCTTTTGGCTAGATGAGAGGAGAGTGTGTGCATGTGTGACAAAGAAGAGAGAGACTGAGGAATGAGGGTGCTTGTGTGTGCATACACGCTGCACTCCCATTTAGAAGATCATTAATGCCTCCACTGCCATTCGCATAGCCTCTCATCTGCCGAGCTTCATTCAAATGGAAACGAGGTTTACCTCATTTTTCTCCCATTGCAAATGACAAGGTCAGTAGCAAATGATTCAATTAGCCTAGCCTGGCTAGCTATCTGACGCAACTGTCCGCAGGCGTCTGAGTGCAGACATTTTGAAATGTAAAATCGAGTCAATCAAATGTCACATTTTTTGTATCACAGTGAACTTTTGTCCAGGGTTTTATATAAACTAGTAACATTTAAGGATGAACAGTTTTGCCTATGCTACTGGTGGGCAGTCGCCTGTATGTGTGTGTTGAGTATCTATACCTGTGTTTGTGTCAATTAATGGAATCTAGTTGACAGGAAGACATGCAAATCAACAGAGACCAATAAGGAAGGTAAATCTCAAAGTGTTAATTATTAATAAAATCATCAGCCTTTCTCAGCCCACTTTTGCCCTCCCAATCCAGCCTGAACAACAGACCCGGACAAAATGAAGTCACATTTCCATATGAAACCAAACTTGTGGGGTTTACATACCTAAAAAGAAATATTAAAAAAAAATTACAAGGGGGGGAGAGAGAGAGAGAGAAAGAGGGGGTGCAAAAACATTTGTTTGACAAAATTAATAATCATATAACACAGAAATTACACGCAGCCAAATATGGGCGCATCACATGACCAAGAGTGAGTAACAAACCAAAAAAAGTAAAAATTCAGCCAATCAGCAAGCGTCGGATGCAGCATAGAGACCAATCAAAACAATCGCAGCACTCCCACATCAAACACATAAGAGACAAAGATGGGACAAGATAAGTTAAGAGGAAGGGATGCAGGTGAGAAGTAAAGAGACAGAGCCAGTCCATGTACAAAAACTGTACAACATAAAGATGGAATGAAGAGAAAGAGAAAAAAAAGGGAGAAAGTTTTACATGAGCAACACACACAAAAAAAAACAAAAAAACTAAAACTAAAACAATTACAGTTTAAAACAAAAACATATATACCAAGGTGCATCATTCAAATAAAGCAATTAGATTTGGTGACCATTCTCCTGAAAATCTCATTATATGTGGTGGGTTGAGGAACAGAGCACCAAAGGATGGAGGGAACAGAGAGAGAGAAAGAGAGAGAAAGAGAGAGAGAGAGAGAGAGCGAGAGCGAGAGCGAGAGCGAGAGCGAGAGCGAGCGAGAGCGAGAGAGAGAGAGAGAGAACAATCCTCATTCCCAAAAAAGGAGAGAACTAAAATGAACATGAGACACTATGCCAGGCATTAGAACTGTGTGTCACAAACTAAGACCAGCACACTATGACTACGACTACTACTACAAAACTACTAATACACAGACAATCCACTACAAGAAAACCAAACCAAAAGAGGAAAACAAAATGGCAGCATAATAAGAGACCCAAAAAAAAACAAACAGCAAGGTAAACCCCATATCGGTTTAGAGATGCATATGGTTACAAAACACTGGTGGATTTGATAAGTGGTGTCTAAACATATTTTTATTTTATCACATAAATTAACAAAAGATCTCCAATGAACGGTTCCAGTCAAATGTTTAACTGCACTGCAAATGAAGACAGAATCTGTTATTCCTAGTCTAAATATGTACGCTTGGTCAGTTTTTGTCTAGGCAGTCCTTGTTGTAGCATTCTGATGCTAAATCTGTAGTCACATTTAATGTGTCCAATTGGCTAATATTTGACAAACTATGCTAAAAGCAGGCAGGGTCAATAAAATAAGGAAATTCAAAACCAGAGAGGCGTCATTAGCCCTGCAGCACGAGGTCTGCATTCGCTCAAAGCAAACTGTAGGCAGCATAAGGGAGCAAAGCTTTCATATCATTTCTGTTGATTTTTATTAATCAGGAAAATGAATACTACATACATCGAGTCCAATGGAGAATTAATCAGATGGATTGTGGATAGCCGTGTCATTGCATAGAGGAGGGTGATTACATTCGGTCATTCCCGGTGAGGTGTTAATGACATGGTGGAGGGTGAGGAGGTGGGGGTGGGGGGCATGTGGGGAAAATATGACTGCTAAAATGTTGAAGTACTCCGTCTGTCTGTGATACTGTGTGTGTTGTAGCTCTCTCAATTGGTAAATATAAAATACAAAGGCTAATATTGTAACTTCACAATATACTGTACATAATATTGTACTAAATGCCCATTTCAGGGGTGGAGTGGGAAAGGGGGGGGGGTCAGTTCAGTGATAGATGTTTGTACACAACTTACCGTTGCCGTAGAAACAGCGAGTGGTTACCGTGGAGACTGACAACAACACACAGAAGTCGTCAGGGAAACAGAAAAAATATAATAAATAAAGGAACAAATAATCCTAGTAACAAAAGAAACCTAAATGTCCCCACCCCACCCTCTTCCCCCAAATAAAAACCTGACAGCAGCAGTGTTACAGCTCAGGACAGAATATAAGAGAAAGAAAGAGGAAGGAAGGGAGAGGATGAGAGCTCTCAATGCTTAACAGAGCTCTCAGCATCATTACAACAATCAGACCAGTGATAGGAAAGTATTTGGTGCTCTAGAGAACAAAAGACGTGGTACAGGAAAATGGAGATATGGGGGCAACCTTGCCTTAACCCAAACACTAGCCTTATGAATGCACAGTGAAGGACTGGAACGCTCCATGGAAAAGTCAGAAGAGCAGATACAAATGCACACCACCCTTCATCATAAGAGCAGAATAGCAAAAAAGTTGGTTTAACGCTGTCTGGGTTTATTACAGTCAAAAGGACAAGCGGAGGTATTTTGGTTAGATGTTGCCAGAGAGGACTCATTCTGGTGTGGTTAAGTTAGGCCACAAGGGAAGACTGTGTATTTGGAAATTGGGCAGAGTGGCTATAATTTCCAGTTTTTACCAGTCACCACAAAAGAACATACTGAAGAACATACAATAGTCAACCAATGAAAGTAAGACAAAACAAACCAAATGTTAAAAATGGAAACAATAAGGCAGTCAGAGAGAATGAAAAAAGATTATTAAGAGTTAGAAAAACAGCTGTAGTTTAATTTCAAATAAAACACAAAATGACAGAAAGACAAACTTGACTGGCAACAAGAGAATGAAGGAATAAGGAGGAGAAAGAATGGAACTGACAGAAAGAAAGACAGAGGGTTGGAAAGGGCAAAGTGCAAACTCTCTTTCCCCTTTTCCTTCAACCATCTCTACATTTTCACTCATGTACAAAGCAAACACACATGGATACTTGCACATTTCATTCATTGACATTTTCTGGGGCAAATCATGCAGTAACAATACAGGACTGGTCAAATCCAAAGCTGAGGCCACTGGGACATGAGGAGCTGGTAAGCCTTCACCTCAGGCCATAGCCAATCCAACAACTCACAATCAAGGAATGCGACTGAATAAAATCCTCAAAAAGGTTGATAATGTTTATGGGAGTGGCTGCTATAACGCCCAGGCCAAAGTGAGCTGAAGGCCAACTGTGTCCTGCTGAGGAGTGTGTGTGGCGCAGTGGCAGCACTGGTCAAGGAGTATGTGCATGGTCGAGCATGCACAACCACGGGCACAATTTCTTCTTATCCTTTGCACCACACACACACACATCCATGCAATGATGATCTGTTCTCACTAGCTGCCCCAACTTTGATGAGACTAAAACATGCAGAGCTACACCACTTGTGACACACACACACACACACACACACACATATTCTGGGCTGTTGTGTTCAAATGTCTGACTAAAACTCTGCGCTGCGGAGGAGCCGTCACTTTCCATAACACTCCAGCTGCACAGATCCACCACAAACACACCACCTTAGAGCAGGAGTTAGTGAATAGGAGTGTAAAAGGTTCTGCATGGTCTCTGTAACTGTCCACACACCCTCTTTCTGTAGCTGCATGCACACTGCCTGCAACCACTGACGTGTATAGTTGCCCCTCACACACTGTAGTTTGTGCTGTGGACAAATCTACAGCAGGCAGGAAGCTACCTAGAAGGTCTCTGCAATACTAATGTAGGTAAACCTGCAGATATAGTGTGTCTTTATTACAAAATGTAGACAATTTAATCTCCACAGGGCCCCCCCATCTCATGTAGAAGGAGCAATTAAACCTTCAATATTATAATTTAGCCAGCATACATCTTCATGTGTTGCAAATGTATTAAGAAACGAGTGGGGAAAAAAGAATACTGTATTCCACTCAGACCAGGGCACAACCATTAGAGCGAAGCATAGACTGTAAAATCGTGCATAGCATCTGCACATCAGCTTTAACTTCAGGATTTAGTTTGAGGCAAATGAGACCATGCAGAGACCCTAATCCACTCTCTGAACAGCCAGTAATCACAGCGTACTGTAATGAATGATATATGTGACATCACAAATGTGACTAAATGGTTTGGAGGGATTTTGAGTTGTTAGTTTTCTCCCACTGTCAAATAACATTATGAGTAAAGACTGCTTAAAAGTTTATATTAGGGCATACAAACAATTACAGACACAGCCATGGATGGGTGGAGATGCACTGAGGTGTGTATATTTGTGAGTGCATAGTAAAGATACACATGGTCACACCTATATATAGGCCTATAGGACTCTATAGCCTATAAATAGAAAGAATGGAGATGAGATGGGTTCACAGAGAAGCAGGTAGAGACAAAGTGAATTGTAGTTGGGCCACTTACATGGATACATTGGATGTGCACAGGAAACTGACTTCTTCAGCGCAGAGTTTTATTCCAGACAAAGAGAGGTACAGTGTAACTTTAAGCACAACAATTCTCTTATTTCATATAGGCTACATACATGCACACTATGGGCAGCTAAGCTATGACTATAACTACTGACTAACTCCCATCGGCATGCACCAACAATAAGAAATGTCAGCACTGGAGTTACGTATAGCATACAGGTAATCTAAGAACTGAGCTATTTAGCCCTATTTTGCAATGAGCGAAAAAAAGATACTGATTTCATGCCAACTGAACAAGTAAAGGAAGTTAACAGTCCCATCCCCAAAACTAGTTCTACAAAATATCTGTACAGAATAAACATGCAAGGAAAAAACACCCAACTATCTGCAGTACAGCCTCAGTTAGGCTTCCATATCAAAATACTAACCATGCACACTTAGGCTACATCAACTTAACTCATGCCAATAGATAGCAGTGAACTGCAGAGTCACACACAATAAATAGGTAATATTTAATAATATAACCATGGTATGCAGTATGTCTGTATTTTCTGAAATATAAAATACACAATTACACTAGTTTTTTTTTTGCCATCTTCATCTCTGAAACAAACTCTCTGAGATTATATGACCAATTAAAGGGAGAGTTAGTGCAGCAACATCCACAAGACAGGATAACTGCCAGATAGCATTGCCTCAAATAGAAATGTCCTTTCTCCTCAGTTGAAAGAATGTGTAAACACAAATCCATGATTTGCCCTGCGCCAGCCTTTTGTCTCTTCAAGCCCATGCACCATAAACAGACAGAAACAGAAACACTCTACAGACTCCTACTGCTGGCCCACCATGCGGCTGATACATGACTCGCTACAGCCCGACACCACCACCCAAGTACATGCAGAGTGACAACTGAAAAGAAAGACAAACGGCTCGCTGATTAATAAAAGTGACCGACATCATGCAAAACTTGGGTAGAAACACAGAATCGAGTTAAAGCAATGCCAGGGACAACACAGGTCGTTGACTGATGCGGGTTAAATTGGCTCCATCAGTATCCATTCAGCTTGCTGATTGACTGAAGGTGGAGGTGGTGGAAAGAGTATGTTGCACCAGTGGATGCAGGTGGCTGTCTTTCATTACCGACCACACTGCAGGAGAACTGAGAGTACAGAACTAAAAAAAAAAAGGGTCCAGCCAGCCTCATCCATCATGCAGGAGCTGACTCACACACGCACACACACACGCACACACACACTACAAGGAAGTCACCACAGTAAGCCCATGCAAAAATCCTGGCTTACAGTGGCTTGGGTCAAGATATCCAAAGTAGACCACTGGCTGATTTAAACCCAATTAAAATAAAGAAGAAAAACTGCTTTAAAAAAAAAAAATCAGCACATGCTTCAGTTAAAATATACACAATATTCAATCAAATCAAAATAAATAACCTGGACGCACATTGACTTTATATTAAACATCAAGTGTACAGCTCTTTGGTAAGAATCAAGACTTCCATAAAGTGAACATGCGTCAGTGTTGCCGTGATTTCCAGCATGCTGCTGTTGCACCAGGAGCCATAAGCTTGTCACAACCACTTAGCCACAGCACCGGGAGAGGGGAACACAGAAGGATTTCTACACTAGGGAAGAAAATAAGAGCATCTGACAGCAATCTGCCATGCATCATCCTTTCGCTGCGTTCCTCTCGTGCCCTCCGGTGCCGACTACACAGACATCATTCCAATTGTTGCGGAAAAAGTTGTAATATCAATGTGGCTGCTAGTTGCACATCAGTGGAGAAAAAAAAAAGCTTAATGTGAAACCAATGCTGCAGAGGAAAAGTACCCAGCATGCCTTATGTAGTGTTCTTGCACCCCCAATCATTGCCAACACAAAAACAACAACAACAAAAAAGGAGCACACAAGTTATTTTTAAATTAAAAAAACAAAAAAACAAAAAACACATATTGCAGAGGACCAGGGAGTAGGATACCAGTGGGCTGCATCAGAGCATATCACTAAAGGGAGGATGGGAACTAGCTAGCAGTCAGTGATCAAGCAGAATTACGATGTGAGCACAGAAAGAAGACAGAAGAGAGGACAGACAGAGAGAGAGAGAGAAAGATAGGGGGAGAGAGAGGAAAATTACCTCAATCTTACGACCTTCCACCAGTGTGCCGTGGAGCTTTTCCCTGGCTTTCTCTGCGTCTGCGCTGTTCTCAAATGTCACAAAGCCAAAACCCTGTGGTACATGGCAGAGGTTAAAGAGGTTGATGGTGATTGAGGGGCACATCATAAGGGATTGTGGAGAGCGATAGGAGAATCTGTGAATTTGAAGCCGGTACTGCTTGACGTGTGTCTGAGACATTGGGGTGCATTCTGATGTATAGTGTCAGAGGTAAATGTATAGTGGGGGATCAATATCAAAACATTCTGAGATGCAAAAATGACACTTACCTTTGAACCCCTCTCATTGAAAATAATCTCTACATCCAGAATTTTCCCAAATTGCTGAAAATAAATATGAGGAAAGAAATTAGCAAATGCATATAAGCAAAGAAAGCAAACAATTACCTTACATCTTTTGAGTTATCATTAGCTTGGCTTTACTGTAAGATCAAAAGCTTCTGGTGTTGAAGTACCACTGCTTTGCACTAGGGGTCACTATTATACAAAAGAACTTTCCACATTTCAGTGTGTTTCTTCTCATCCTTTTGCCTTAAACTCTGATCTGTCCCCTTTTTATTTTTTACTCTCCCTCAACACACTGACACCCATAGCCAACTGCCCCCTCAAGCACCAAGAGACACACGAGTGTCTTTTTTTGTGTAAATTGGACTCTTTTGTCTGCCTCTACACCCCACCCCTACCTAGTGAGTTGGCCCCTACACGGAGGACCCAGGACATCCAGACTGATTTACTGAACCTGTTAAAAATGAGGACCCGCAACATTCCTGAACTTCTTACCCCAAACATCTGCCTGAGATCGGGGTCCCGGAAGCGGAATGGGATGTTTGACACATGGAGGCGTTTGGGGGTCCCTTTGGCCTCTGTGGGGTCTCCTGTAGAGCCTCCTGCTCCTATCCCTCCTGCACCACACTGTACACCTGCCTCACCCTGGGACGTCTCGTCTGTTTTTACCTGTGGTGAGACGGGTGAAAACGAGAAGTTTTATTCCACAAAAATCATTAAAATTTGTTGTGAAAATATTCACAACAAAGTGACTCTATATATCATAGGTCTGACAGTTAACTAAACTACCAGTGAAGGCTTTATCACAACACAGTGCTTACATTGTTGTTGTTGGTGGTTGTAGCAGCGGTGGCTCCATTAGCTCCAGCTCCTACCTCTGCTGTACCTTGGCCTCCAGCACCGAACATGGACCCAGGACCAAACTCTGTGCCCGGTAGCCCGTTTTGAGGAGGGGGCGGAGGGGGGAACGCTGTAAAGGGTGGGGCCACCAAGCCCTCCTGTCCTCCTGTTGAATCTTGAGAGCCCTGCGGGAGCAGGGAGGGGAGAGGAAAGACGAGAAGGAGACAGTTTAGCATGCGTACTCGGTAAGCCTTTCACAGTGGCTGCAGCGTCCTGATGAAAGCAGAATGAAAGGGTTAAAATCCTGCCTATTAAATTTCACTCTCTCTCTCCTTCATCACTCAGTCACTCCCCTATTCCCTCCCTGCTACACTCTCCCCCTCTCTCTACCTCCATATCTCTGACAGGCATGTGTTTTCAGTCAGCCGACCATGAAATATTTACAGCAAACACATCCATTATTAAGAGTCAGAAAATTCGATACACAGTTTTAGATACAAAGATGCTTATGGAATGGATGGATGGACACAGAAAGATAAAATACTAACCGTTGACATGTTAACCATGCTGCATTTACAGCTACTGGTGTATTGTGTGAACACTTGTTCCTGGACTTTTGCATTTCTTTCAGAGGACATCTTTAATTCAGATTAACTGTGGATCAGCCGGAGATGTTGTTGCTTCAGGTGCTTTTTCTCTCTACACTCTTACAACTGGTATCTACAGATTCTTTATGGCTTTGCTGATCCAGCCCAGCCCCCTAATCTTGTATGTGCGTGTGTCGTGACTCTGCAAAATTGCTTGCTTCAATCATTTCACACACACTCAAGGACATCTTGGGCTAAGTTTCACAAAAGAGAGAGAGAGAGAGAGAGAGAGAGAGAGAGAGAGATGCAGGATGCAAGAAGAAAGAGAAAAAAGGAGGCCATTGAGTGTGGAGTCAGGATGTAACACAGCATCCAACACCATTAACCAGTGGTCTGGTCTGGTCTTTGCCATGGGCTGGATCTGGGCTGGGTGACGCCTAGAGACACCCAGTCTCCAGACAGCCTTTTTAATTAGACAGAGTAACTAAGATGCGTTGCCGCAAAGCAAATGAACTCTGTCCCTCTCTCTCTTTCTCTAATCCTATAGCCTGACTGCTCACTGTTCTTCAGCTGAGGCGACAAGGCCCATCTGCAAAGCAGACGGCTTCTGGAGTCTGGGCCCAACAGATAAAGGAAGCATTAGAGATGGCCGTGTAATCCAAAAAAACACCACAGAAGAATCTGTGAGACTCGTCCTCTGCTACTCTCATAACCCTGGGTAGGTTAAATCAAAGGCTGAGTCTTCTTGTTAGGGCATGTGAGTCCATAAACATGCAGTAGCCTGTATTCAGCCACTAAAGGGTGTGTCTTATAGGCATATGCCTGCCCAGGGATTAGTCACACACCCCAAAAATGCTTGGCAGAGGTTAAAAATAAAATAAAAAAAGAGAGCTAGAGTGACAACAAACATAAAGGTTAAAGATTGATATGAGTAGAGTAAAGGAAATTAGATCTAATTATGCTTTAACGGGAATGCTCATCTACATTCACCTTGGTTTTTAGCTTTTGATGTCTTTAATGAGTTAGTGAGTGAGTCTTCCAGAACTGAGATAATTCAGTTACAGGGTTGTCATTTGATAAACAACCGATCATCTAGTGTTTCTCAGTGACTGCTTCCAGGCAACAAAGAAACAGCTCATTGCTTCTCAAAGCAAAGTTATAATTTACATTTACTCATTCCATGGTTCCTATCATAATAAAACAATACTGAGCTTAGTCTGGATATCATTAAACAAAGCCCCACAGCAAACCACACAAATCATTCATGTGAAGAATTATTTGAAGGTTATAATAATCATATTTATTTCTCAAGACTTCGCCAAGTTTAAAAGAAAAGGAATTACGGATTAACTAATAATTAAGACAGGGCGGATGGCATCTTGCAGTGGATTAAGATCAGAAGTGAAAACAGTATAAGCACACAGGCATTCCTGACCAGCTGACTGAGAAGCAGCACAGCCCTACATGGCAGCATCATATAGAGGAGAGGAGAGGAGAGGAGAGGAGAGGAGAGGAGAGGAGAGGAGAGGAGAGGAGAGGAGAGGAGAGGAGAGGAGAGGAGAGGAGAGGAGAGGAGAGGAGAGGAGAGGAGAGGAGAGATAATGGAAAAAAGAAAAGGGGGGCTCAACAGAAGGGAAGGGGGATTATGGGAAATAACGTCACGCTCTATTAGCGTTATGTCTGGTCTCGACAACTTTCTACACTGAATTTTGACACTGTGACAAGACACAGAATTGGCAGAATCTGTGAAACACTAATAAAAAGAGTATGCTCATTATTAAAATCGTATGAATAACAATCTGCGCAAACAGAGTAGATCAGGTATCAACAGAAAGGTTTTCTGATGTTACAAAAGGACCATCTGGAGTAGGACCTATTCATCCATGCTGTTTCATTCTTACCACACACGCACACACACGCACGCACGCACACACACACACACACACACACACACACACACACACACACACACACCAGAAGCACGGTTGTGTTACCTGAGACACCATATGTTTTTCCACACACGGAGAAGATGAGGGGGATAAGAAGCCTTTTCACGGCAAAACCTTTCAAGCGTGCATCTGTGTCTGTCTGCTGACTTTAGCCTAACCAAGTGAAGCACACACCAGCCACAGAAACACAGACTGAATAGCCAAGTGGTGATGCTACTGAAACTGGAAGTTTACTCATCAAATCACACAAACTCATGACCATTTGTCTAGCGTTAACTATCTACTGTCTGCAAAGTTGCGTTGCTGAAATACTCTTTATAGTTTCTTCTCCCTCTGCAATCCGTCTCTTTTCTTTTCCACTGGTTGGAGAAGTAAGTATGCCTCCCGTTCACCCCCCCTTCTTTTTCCCCTTCCCTATTCGTTCTTGCCTGCCACGCTTGATGAAAGCCAGAGGGAGGATTTTTTTTCCTCTCTCTTTTAAAACCACCGACACCCGCCCCTCAAGTCACTCAAAACCTCTGCTGCACTGTGATGTCCATCAAAGCACAGGCCACTGCCCATCTCCTTATACGGCTGCCTCTGTCTCCTTCCTGACTGGGAGCCAATCAGATTATGTACAACTAGTCCCTTAGAGGTCCATCAGTAGACACATGCATGTTTATGTGGCAAGAATAATAACTTAGTTGAAGCTTTTACCATATTTGATTAAGTGCTCAATTTAATAGTAGCAGTTATAAAAGTTATTATTTATAGTTTTTTTTTTTTTTTTTTAACACAAATATATGTGTCATCATGTAACATCAGGGATCTTATAATAAGCTTCAACTCCCACTTAAACCGCAGGGTAACACAATGCTGTCTGTTAGTGTCAGCAGCTCTGAGACTGCTGAGATCTGTCTCATCTGTTTCGACTGTTCTGATCAGCATCAGCATCATAATCATAATCACAGTGACAGGTCTTACTTTCACTCTGACTCACCTTGGACAGGGATGGAGATATATATATATATATATATATATACATACACATACATACACACACACACACACACACACACAAACTTCTAAAAAAAAATGAATCAGAATAATTAAAACAAATAATACTCTACTACAGTATTTCTACAAAATAAACACACTTAACCTCTGTCTATTTCTCATAATGATGTTTCATGAATCAGGGTATGAGATCTGTAGCACTGATATACTCACTATCTTCCAAATTATGTCACTATAGCTCCTATCTCAGACATTTACACTTATGGGATTTCCCCGACCTTTAATCAAGGCTGATTTACATAGAATGCGGTAGAGAATCCATAACACCGACACTACAGACAATAAGGATCAATGAAAATCTCCATATCAAGCCAGTGCAGCTTCTGTATGTGTTAATACGCTTACTGCACCGCTACTTCAAATTGTTTTATTTCATCTACAAGAAAAATTTGCACTGCTAATTCTGAGTGGATACGGAGAGATGAGGGATTTGTACAGAAAAAGTTTAATAAAAAAAAAACAAACCTGGCGGCACTGATTTACTGCTGCAGTCTTACAGTGCTGTTTATCATGCAGAAGCAGGTAACCTAGTTGATACGGCATACGTTTAGGGCCCTGCTGCACCGCATCTGTGCATTGCATCACTTGCAATGCGCCGCTGTGTGTATACGTATGTGTGTGCTTTGGTGTGATTTAATGTGCAGACTGCTTTCACACCTGCATACAGCCCAGGGCAGGGGCAGTTAGAGCAGCATTAGTGTTCAACAATATCATCATGGTTAAATGGGCAGTGGGAGAACAGTTAACCCTGAGGTGGAGCCGTGTCAAACTGTGCATTAGGCCACCAATACTGCACACTCTGTACTTTGGTTTACTGCTAAATCTGTGATAACAGCTTGCCGTCACTTTCTAATGCGAGCGTTGCAATACAAAGAAATACCTATTGGATTGAACTCCATTGGATACCTATACAGAACAAGGCTAATATGCAGTTGAAATGCATGTGTATTACTGTATTACATATGATTATGATATATTAAGTTTGGGCAAATGACAAATGATGTTACGACAATATTATGAAAATATATTTAAAAAATAACATTTCTATAATTTTTTTAATTGAAGGACGTAAATGATTAAGATCTGAGAAAGAATCAGAGATTTTACGTTACACTCGTTTTTTTTTTCACAATGTTTTTTATTTTTGTTCGATTTATGACATAATATATAACTATGCATTAATGTTTGCTGAAATTACTTTTTCCCCATATCCCAGAGAGACTGTGTTTATATATTATATATTACAAATCACCAAAATTTGTTATTGGTCGAGGGGTGTCCAAACTTTTGCATATAACTGTGTACCTGTCAGTGTGTTATGATCAATTTTTCATATAATGTGCCGATACTCTCCCACAAACAGACAGAGCCCTGGGGCTAATACACTTGGGTGTGGATGCCTTGCAAATTCCTTGAAGGCCTGCCACCAAGCACAGTCTTGTGGAGATAATATGGGAGGTCAGTTAAGCTGACAGTGAGCAGGTTAGAAGGGTGATGCAACACCTCTGGACATCTACAAATACACACAGAGAGATAAGGATGTTTTCACACAGCATGTTGACATTAAACTATGTAAGAATAAAAAAATGACAGTACTCTCAGGACCTGATGTTAAAGACATCCAGTGTAATAATCAGTTATAGCACAGTGTGTGTTTGTTGACATCAGCCTCGTATCTGGAGACAGCTGGCCAGCTAGTGTTAGCCACTCACTGAACAACTGATCGGTCCACTCTTACGGCTTCACCACTGCAGACGAAGCCACGTCAACAAACCCAAACAAAGAATGTCGATCCGTGTGAAGAATATTTTTCCAGTCTATCGTTCGAAGAGACAGTGAGCTAGTCACCTGGAGTCAGGAGACATTGTGAGTCACTGCAGTTCTGTAAACTGTGGCCCGTTTACGGGACTACTGTGAGCCAAGAATGTAATGTAGCCAGAAATCTACTACCAAAAAAACTTTATCAAAAAAAAACTACTAGAACAATAACTACATTTATGCCTGTTGCTATAGAAAATTAGGACATAGTTACTGACTGTAAAATGGCAACTTTAATAGCGACATCAAGCAAGAATTGCAGCATTGAATGCTTTGGGTGAAATAGAGAGCATTACTCATATGTTTTACAGAAGACAGGGGGACTGGCCATGTGTCACCTTTAAAGTGCATTCCCACATGGAACTACGCCACCACCCCGCCCCACTCACCCCTGCCCTGACACCTTTCTAGTTACTACCACCATCCATTTGGCGTCATTCTCTTTGAAGAGGAATAATGTGTTTAGCTTACAGCTGCTCTAGCCTGCAGGGGGAGGGACACAGAGGAGGGAGAAAAGGAAAAGCAGAGAACAAACACATGAGGAAGGGAAAAAATGAAAAAAAAAAAAATCTTATGTGTGGTGAGGTTTTGGGGGAGGTTCCACCCGAAGTTGACTGACCAATCAACTCCAACACAGCAGTATTTTATGTGCATCACCATATCATACATGAACAGTACTGCAGTACAGGTCTGCATTTATGGTTAATCTGACTTAGTCAATGCACATGATCCAAGCTTGCTCTTGACCACTGCGTACTGCTTGGCTTTGGTGTAAAAGATAACATGCATTTCTATAATAACTATAGGGTGTCTATAGATTTTTCATCTTCCGATGTTGGTTGTTGTAACTTCTCAGATGCTGGCTAAATTAAGAAAAATATTCAAAAATAAAATGTTGAATTCTCAATAAAAACACTGCTGTGACTACCGTTATTAAAAGTGTCTTTCAGAAATATAGATTAGGCTACAAATAGGTTGAATGAAGGTAGTGAGTTTGTGTGGAAGTGGTACCTCTTACGGAAGGACCAACGGTGAATTCATTAATAGAAACTCTGTGTGTCTATGAGTTTGTTGTGTTAAGATAGGGGGACTAGAAAAACACTCCTAGCAACAACTGGTGTGTGTGTGTGTGTGCGTGCAGACACACAACAACAGTGCCTTGGCACCTGTCTCCCTCAATCCAGGGACAGATGAAGTCTAAATTGTACGGACAGCTTCGATGACAACGTTGACTTGCTTGACAAAATCTCAGCCTCCACCCTCTGCACGCATGACGCATACACATATATGAAATATACCATGATATTGTGTGCAGTCAGCATGAAGAGAGCATGCAATACGCACTGTACATACATGTCAACACAGGCAATCCTAGCAGAGGATACAATGTACCAAATTCAAATATACCTCTTTGGCTCCACCCCCAAGGCCCAAAGGAACCCGCGACCAGAGAGCAGGACATGCTAGAACAGAGCCGGAGAGCAGCTCTCATCCTCGGGCTGTCAGCTGAAGTAGCACAGACACGCCTGCCATACGCTTAGAGCAGTCCAGCACACAGCATCAACTGTATAAACATTTTATGGGCAAGTAACTATTTTTGATATAGTCACAACGACGTAATTCTGCAATTCTTGCATGAGCATACAATATGACTGAAGTCTCTCCGAACACGCTGACGAGGAAAAAAAATGTTGCTTATTTATGGTGTGGTAGTATGCCACCACAGTGGTTTCTTCCAAAAGAATCAGTTTGGTGCAAAGAGTTAAAAAGTGAAAAGAACAGAGCTGCAGGGCCAAGCCCTGCTGTTAGGCTGATGTCCTGCCAACTATCTGACCAAGGCCTCACCTGAGCCAAGAAACAGCAAAGCAAAACAGGCCATACCATAATCAGCACACACTTATTTTCATCAAGCCAAACCAAACTAATGTCAAATGCTTAATGATCTCTCTTGCTTTTATAGTTCTGATCTTGCAATTCTCAACATGCATGCACGGCTGTTTAGAGAAAGCGGTTCAGCTTAAGAAGTGAACTTACCGGCAGCATTGCAGGGTAATACAGCCCCATCATTGTCTGATCCAGAGGGACAACTGCTGACCAGCTCTCCGCCTTGTAGTTCCTTCTCCTCTGCCCTTCCTTAAGTGTCTCTATCTCTCCTACTGTTCCTCCTCTCCTCTGTCTGTGCTCTAGGACCATGAGCTGACAGTGGCTTCAGTCCACGTCTGTCTGTCTCACACATTCAAATTCTCCCTCGTTCACTCCCTCTACCTCCTCCTTCCCTTCCCCGGTGTCTCTTCTTCCACTTCTCCAGCACGCAAGGCTCTTCTGCCTGTCACTCTCTGCCTCTCTTTCCTTGGTCTCCCTGGCCCTGCTGCTCTGATCCCCCTCAGGCCTTTCTGTCTCTCTCCTCTTGACAGCCTAAGTCTCTTCTCTCCTGCTCTCTCTCTTCTCTTTGCTCTGCGTCTGTCATTCACATGCTCGTGTTACACCGTCCTGCTGCTCCCCCTGCTTTTCCTTGTTCCCGCCCCTCTTTTAAACTTTCACTCCCTCTCAGCCTCAGTCCCTCCTATCCATCAAAGCATCCATCCTTCCATCTAGCTATCTAACCCTGTGTCTGAAGGGAGTCAAAAAGCTGTTGTCTCCTCAAACTCCCGGAGAGAGAAAAAGAACAGGAAGGAAGAAGATGCCGTCTTCTATCCACGCACTGGCAGCTTGAGAGTACAGAACACGAACGTGACCCCCACTGCATTGCAGCTTTTTTTTGATGATTTATTTATTGCGTGGCAGCTTGTCAGCTCCAAAAAGCAGTGGTAGGCAGGCCAGTCGGTAGACAGCTAGGTAGCTAGCTGCGTGGGTAGGCTCCTAAATCACCATCTCTCTGCTGCAGCTGCCTTCATCACACAGATGGAAGTCTCACAAAACTGAGGGAACGCCAGCCCGATCCCACTATCTAAACATCAACCTGAACATGAATCTGTATCACACTGCATTGCGCCTTTTTCTTCTGGCTCAGGCTCAGTTCCCTCACTTCTCACTACTGAATTGTTAGGGGGGGTGCTTAATTTGCAGAGATGAGAGTGCAGTTCTTTGCACCGCATTTTCTTATGGGAGGGACTGAACTCTGCGGAGAAAAAGCCCTGATGCCAAGCTTTCAGACATCTGCTGAGTCTGGCTAGAATTGGGTCCAGAGGGATGGAGGGAGGGCAAGATAAGTGAATGGAGGTGGTGGTGGTAGTGTGTGTGTGTGTGTGTGTGGGAGGGGAGGGGGGGGGGGGGGGGTAAATAAAGGGAGTGGGGGCAGGGAAAGAGGGGCAGTGGATGCGAGCAGGAGATAACGGGATAGAGAGATAAATGGCTAAAGGGCTGGGCGAAAAAAGAGAGCGCGAGGAATGACAGGATTAGGGCTGTAAGTGAGGAGGATGAGAGGGTGAATAGGGGATGATCTGAGGGATTAAGCACACGGACTGAACACAGAGATAAACACGCGTTGTCTCGCACAAACACATGCGCAAAATGTACACACAGATGTGCTGCTGAATATTGGCTGGCATACACACACATACACAGACTCAAACAAAGGGCTATATCTATCCCACACTCATCAGCTGACTCACACAAAGGCCTCCACAGTATCTGCAGAAAATCAAGAGCTATTCTACAGTAATAATCCGGAACAGTTGCTGGAGAATAATAGAAAAGTGCTCCTGTGAAGGTTATGACCTGCTAAATAATATAAAAATGCTTAGGAACGCATCCCCTATGACATGTTTGTATGTGTGTGTGTTGTTAACCCTGATCATTTCTGTGATCTAAACAGCAAGAGACTGACATGTATGGCCCACGCACACGCGCACAGACACACACACACACACACACAGCTCACAGTGTGCAGCAGCAGCAGGGACCCACAGGAGACCGTTTAACACACTCGTTTTGACACAGACCGACCTGCAGGCAGTTCAAACATGCATACATAACTTAAGACAGGAGCATTACCAAGACAAATGTACTGCAGCAGTGAATAAGCCAATCCAGCTAAGATAGGCTCGCTCCATTTGCATGTTAACCAGCAGCTAGTGTGCTGGAGACTCCTAATATGTGTGCTCAAGGGCAGAATACATTTGGTGGGACGACTTTTAAATCATTTATTAAACGAATGCGACAGAGTTTGTTGGCAATGAATTGAACAGATGACGAAGGGGGTTCAGTATTTTCTCTGCTCAGGTGTTTTTCTTAGTAGAGGAGTCCAGGCAGGCAAGGGCCCATACTGGAATACAAGTCTGCTCTAACTGAGCAACTGACTATTGTATGATTTTGTGCCTTGAGGGCAAGCCATCTTAAATAACTTGTTTCCATTTCTGTTTCACCCCTGCTCCACTTCTCTGTCTCATCCTCTCGTTCCCGTCTTCCCTTTAATCTCTCTCACAATCTTTATTTTCTGTCGATGCGTCAACAACAGAAACAAATGAATACCGGACAAAGGAGAATTTGATATTACATAAAACTGACTTTAAACCTGAAATATAAATTCATACAGCGTTGGCTGCTTTAAGTCACTCTCACGCTGTTGGAGAGCTGTATTCCCAAGAAAGGAGATGCCAAGGGTAGAGCAGGAGTAGGGGAGAAAAAAAAGAAGAAGATGAATACATAGAAGGAGATGAGGCCTCTGAGAATCTCCCATGTTGTGATGTGGGGAGGGAGGCTGGGGGCGAAGAGGCTTTCAGACCAACACTCCCCTCCTGTGGAACTGCCAGAGAGCTGCACATCCCAAATACATGCACGATAGAGACACATGCATGCACACAAAGAGACATAGATACACACACGCATTAGAATCCTCTCTCATAAAACACACCCAAATGGAGATTGCGTGTGCATACGCACAAACTCATGCGCACACTAGTACTGAGCTGGTCTGAGCCGCTCAATGTGCTCTGCTGCTTCGAGGTAGATAAGAAAATAGTCAGCTACCCCGCTGCTGCACTGCACACATAAGGCACTCATTACTGACAGCAATATCCATGGAGAGATACTTAAAATGGGAAGAGAAGAGAGTGGAAGAGAGAGACAGAGAGGCATTACGAGAACCAAAAGCGTGAGAGGATAGGATTGTGGGAACAGTATTGCATGCGGAGGGTGCGGAGCTTAAATTTAAAGAAGGTGATAGTGTCTCTACTTTCTGAGGGCCAGGTCTTTGAAAGAGAGGCTCAAAGTCTACCGGTTCCTCTTTCATCAATCCTTCTAACAGCCATCATTCATATTCTACCACAGGCTGTAGCAGAGTCTCAATAATGATGCCGTAGTAAAACAGTGACACGTCCTGCGACAGGACTAGACAGGTGACAAGACTGGTTTCACCTGGCTATTTAGATTATACTGTGTATGTATAAAAAAAATGCCACACACTTATTCTAAAATTTATAGGAACTAGATAGTGCAACTATCTCTTTAAAAAAAAAAATCTTGTTTCAATTTTGTTACAAGTCGGTGGATATCTCCGTTTACAGCACGTGACTGACTGAACTCGCACATCAAGTGATTTTAGGATACTGTATTACAATTTTTTTGTAAATTTATTGTTACAGAGGTTTTACAAGCAGACACTAATCTCTTACCTGACTGTGAGGTGGGTATCCATGGAAACCAGGGTTTAAAGGCTCATTGTTCTGCAAGAGACAACAGGAGGGAGGAGAGCGCTGTAAGTGGTTGGGCTTTTGTAAACGAGTGGATGCACCATGACAGTCCAAAACTTTTACATTTCAGGTTAAATGTACTCAAGGTGGAAATCTCCATCTAGCTTGTTTTCAAACTAAATAGAGGAATAATTGAATAGAGAGGTTGGTATAACTGGGATTTTTCTTTACTACCTTAAACAGAAATTATTCAGATTAAATGACACTATTGTTATTGGCAATAACAACAACAACAACGATGCTCAGAAACAGTGTTTATAGTAAATTAACAGTCTACGTCGACACCGTGTTTGGTGAACCGTTACTCCAATATTTCATATCCAGCTAACCAATCAAAATCCACTGGCAGAGGATGAGCCCCCTGCCCCCGCCCCCCAACGACCCTGCCCCAGAAACCAGTGTTGTGGTTAATTGCTCTGTAATTACTTTTAATTAGATTATTTCTGTCTCTCTTTCTGACTATTATTTTCTCCTTCGTGTCATTTTGCTCCGGCAAGAGGAGTCATTGTTTGCTGCGGAGCTAGACGAGGAGGAGGAGGCAAAAGAAAGACAAAGAGGTGGAGGGGGTAGCGGAGGAGTGCTGGAACAATGGAGAAAGTTAGCTAAACTATGATATTTTGACAGCAGTGAGAGTGATGACACTAGTACAGTATAACCTGCTGGCATGCCTTGTAGAGAAAACATGACCTCCTGGTGAGACTCATGCCTCTGCTCTCCTGCAGGAGAAGAGAAGGGAGGAGGGGGAAAAACAAAGATGTGTGTGTGTGTGTGTTGGGTGACGGGGTGGGGTGCTAGTCTTTAGAACTGCTGATGTTTTCATTACATTTAATCTGCAGGACTGAGAGAGAAGACAAAATGCTTCAAATCCTTGCGCTGCCCCTCGGCCTGAATACACTCCATCATTCAGCAAACAGCTTGGGTGTGGGCTGTGTAATGCTGCAGCAATGAGAAGGGCAGATTTGGCTTCTGAAGAGTGTCAACAGACTTAACCTCCTGGCCCTGACCTCGAGCTGCCTGCTGCGGGAACCACTTCCGGATTGCATTCATTCAGCCAATCAAGGGCATGTGTCTGACAGAGGGCCATGGTGACAGCCGACTGACACAAACAGACCAACGGCTATCAAAGCCGATCCGGGAGAGCGAGCCTATATAGTACAACTCTTTATGAGACTGGCACTGGAACATATATAGGCTAAGCGCAAAAGCAGATGTGGTATGGATGATGTATGGATGAATGAAGAAGGGGAAGTGTCTAGACAGAGTGGGCTAGAGAGAAGCAAAGGGGGAATTAAGTTATTAGCAAGGAGAGTATGCGGTAAAGACAAAGAATATGCAAGTATGAGAAAGAAACTTTTGATGCATTAGCAGTCAACCACTGTGTGTGTGTGTGTGTGTGTGTGTCCAGACTCGGGACCCGTCCTCCCTTTCCCCCCTGTCTGAAACAGCCCTTTCTTTGTCTCCACTCTCCACTTCCTGTTTCATCTGGAACCAATTTCCCCCTCGTGCCTCGTCCCCAGGGGGAACACTCTCCTTGGTGCGCCTCGTTTACAGGCGAATGGACGGGCTTATATTCAGCAGCACACTGACTGTGTAAAAAGCTGCTGGTGCTCAGCATTGCACAGATGGAAATGTAGCATTAGGAGATGTTCAGAGCAGAATCTCAAAGTCTACAAAGCCTTGGGGCAATGTCGCCAAGAAAGAGAGAACTCTTCCTATTTTAAATAAAAAAAGAAGTACATGTTGTGAGTTACTAATAGTGTGATGCATTTCAAGTAAAACTAAACTGATATCTAAATATCAAAAACAATTGTATTTGTCCAGTGTTTGAGCTATAGTCGTTCATGATGTTGGGAAACAAAACATTAGCAGCTGAAGAATTATGATCATTTAAACTGAACACAATTACAGGTGATAACATTAATTTATTTATGTCTTTATTTATGTCAAAGTAAGAGTGTGGCGCTACACTGGCAACAAAAACTGGGAGGAAAACTGGAATGTCGGTGAAATCTAAACCAAAATCATCTCCAACCATCTAATTATAGACTTGCTATGGGTTCTGCAGTGGACAGAGCAGAGTGGAAAGAATAAAGAGAAAGGGGGGAGGAGGAGGAGGAGTTCATGTAGAAGAACAGGAGGAGGGTGAGAGGGTAGAGTTGAGCAACATCTGGAATCAATCTGTCTGCAAGAGAGGAAGGGAGGAGCCAGCAGGATAGATGGATGGGGGAAGGACAGAGGAGAAAGAAAGAAGAAAAGAAAGGACAGGAGTTAGATGAAAATAAGGGCAGAAAAAGGCCAGACACGCAGGAGGAGGAATGCGGGGAATAAGACGACCAAAGCCAAGAAAGTGGAGAGAAATATAAAGCAGTAAAACATTTGCAAAACTGAGACAATGAGTCATAAGTGAAGAATGCCATGTGATTTATATTTCTTCAGGGGTGGGGGAAGGGATAGGGGGTCTGAACTTGATACCTAGTTTTCAAAAACTCATTTACTCACACACTCTCTCTCTCTCTGCCATATGGCATTGCCTTTACATGCCCGTGTGTCTTAAAAAGTATACAAATGAAACCCACATTTATGCGTGCCATCTTTTTTTAATCAACAAACTCAGTGTGCTGCACTAACTCTATCCAGGTTGAAAGCTGGGCTTTCCTACTGCACTTTTGCAAGTTTCCATTAAGTTAATTCCATATAGTTTGTGAGCGAGGAGGAGCCTTTGAAGGCACCGGCTGGCTGGCTGGCTGGCTGACTGAGGGCTTTAGACTGCACTGGCAGGGATCAGAAAAAGCACAGAAAACCAGTCACACACACACTCTCTCTCTCTCTCTCTTTCTGTCCCCCTCTCTAACTCTGTGGAGGGCAAAACTAAAGGGCGTCTCTCTAGTTTATTTATTCTCTCTCTCTCTAACTTGCTATTTCAGGAGAAGGAAAGAAGTTGGGGAAAGAAAAAGGAGCAGCAGTGGTGAAGGAAGGCAAAATGACATGAGGTCAACAGATGGTGAGAGGGGAGGAGGGAGGGAGAGGTGGAGGGAGGGAGGAGGGGAGTGGGGTAATTAAGGGGGGCTGCTGCAGGCATCCAGTGGTCCCTAACAGAGCAGCACCAATGTTTGGCTTTATGGTCTCAATTATATCACCTTCTACAGAATAATTTTCACCCACAAGACTAAAATCCTAAAATGTTTTCACTGCACATAAGACCGTGAGTACTATGGCTTTGAAAAAACTCAGCATTTCATCCACTGTACATCGAGGGTGTGATTTAGATCATGGTGCAAGAGTTAACAGGAGACTTTGAAAGGCTTCAAAACACTTGGAAAAACCAAAAGCACCACCCCCTAAGACTAAACTCATCAACTCCACTGTACGACCAGATCTGAGACACGGAAAACCACAAAGAATTTGTTGAGTCGAGTACAGTCTCCATCAGGCTCTGCGAATTCAACAAAACAACTGAGGAAAAAAAACAGTGGAGACTGAAGATCAAACATTGCCACCGTAAAATGCTGAAACTGAATAAGAAGGAATTAAGAGAGCAGTGCACAGGACTGAAAATTATGGGTGTGATCTGTCAATGCGCTGTGCTTCAAAATGTATATCAAAGCCAAACACTGGAGCCGAAAATGACAAATGTTCTGGAAGTAGTTGATAATGCTGCACCTAAAATCAGACAAAGGCAACAATGAGGAAGGGTTAAAAAGACGAGATGAATCGCAGTGTTTCCTCTAGGACTGAAAGCTTATTACTTATGACAGCACCTTTTATAGACACTGCAAAATGTGCCCACAGTAGGAGACAGCTACGTGTTTCTTCTTCAGTTATAGTTTATGAATTTTACAAGTTACTGTATCCGATGCCACAGTAAAACACGTGGTTCTAGGGCTTTTACCTCTCCTCTGACCATTGGATGGCCAGGGGTTAAGAATTATTTAGGTGCTGATGTGTGGGCCTTCATGCAGGACATGCAGATTCCTCCAATAGCACACATTCATCTCTGCTTGAGCTGCATTGTTTTCTAAATGTTTCTGGTGCCAGTAGTGATTTAATTGTGGACTTTGTGCATACGTTGTGATTTCAGACAACTTCTGTTTGCTCCTTCTTAGTAAGTAAATCTGAGAATATGAGGACGATTTCTTGGGGTACCGAATGTTAATATGCAACACTGCTCAATCGTGCACGACATGTTCATCTCACGTTACTACAACTGTCAATAGGTCAAAGCGAATCGATGTCTTTACCGTTTGCTTTAACAGCAGGACCAGAGCACATCATGACAGAAAGGTACGACTCCACCGTACAATGTTACAGTTTGTTTTAAGAATCGCACCTGGAGCTGCAACTGACATTATTTTCATTAGCAATTAATCTGTCAGTTTAGAGTTGCACGATACCCACGGTATACCCGGTACCCCACGGTGCCAAATCATAACCGTCGCTACTATACTAGAAATTTTACACGACGGTATAACCGTAGATTACGATACTACCGGTGGCAGTCTCTGCTACATAGCGGCCGCCTCTGCTCTCCTCCCGGCTTCTCACTGCATGCTACTGCTTTGTAAACAAACCAACATGGAACTGCAACCGAACTACACAGCTGCTGAATGATTGGCTGTTTGCCTGTTACTGGTGACGTCCGGGGATATGATAGGCTGTTTCCGCACGCTGGGTCCGCCCGTCTGTTAGCTGATTGGCTGTCTCGCCCAGATGCGCTCACGGTCACAAACGCGAAACGCGACCGGGCCCGAGCGGCGAGTCTGCCGAAGCACAACAAATTTTTCTCAAGAAACCAAACTCCAAAAGTCACATTTGGAACTATTTTAGTCTTAAGCAAGGCACAGACGGGAAAGCAATAGACAATGGCCGTCCACTGCGCAGGCGCTGCCACCAAGCTATAGGAGCCAAAGGAGGGAACACATCCAACCTCATAAAACACCTGCAGTGTCGTCACCCAGATTTATATGTTGAATACCAGATTAGTATGCCCTGTTTATTTTCTCACTGGCTAATATTAGGCTATATGCTCCGTGTACAGGCTGAGGAATGAAGAGTTAAAGAATGTCAAAGTATAAAGCACCTAGAAAATGCAAAAAAATATAGATTTCACCTAGAATCAGTTCCTGTTAATTGTACTAAATTGATTATTTATATTAGTACAACACAAATTAATGTGCAAAGGAAACTTGTTTTTTATTAGATTAGACATGCTTGTTTTCATTTCCAGAAATCTGTGTGAAATTAAGAAGAGATCACAGCAGTAATGTAGACTCTGTCTATATTGTATTCTACATATTGTTCAGTATTTTGTTAAGTTATTATTTATAGAATTGAGCTACAGTTCAATGAAGTAGCCTTTGATATGTCTTTGCATAAGTTCTGTCCTTTAAGTTAAATACCTCAAAGTTTGACTAGACACACAAACACGCAGAGCAAAGGCCAGTGCATCTGTTTGTTGTTGTTTTTCTTTCAATTTTAACTTTTTAATAATAAATGTTATTCATAAAAATACTTCTTTCAGTCTAATTCTTCACCAGTATTATGTTTATGATGCACCAAACAACATTATAAGTAATTAATAAGTACTTATAACTTGTACAAGTTATAAGTACTTGTGATAATAATAAAAAGGC